>CM035424.1:151677455-152359955 GCA_020310875.1 Ceratopteris richardii
TAAATCTTTCTTGAGGAAAAAAAAAGTCACGTCCGATAACGTCTGAAACGTTTTTCCGGTCTCGATTCAGGCTTTCCAACCCGTCCGAGTCCGAAGTCCGATTCTCGTCCCAATCAACTATGCTTGACACCATACATGTCACATGATTATATCCTTCTGATACATCAAAATAAAAACATAGAGAATCACTATGACAAATGATAAATCATACGAGTCATGACTCATGGCATAAATCATAAGTGGCAAATGATAACATAAAGTCACAAGTGAGTCGTGATAAGTGTCCATTGTCATCACAATAGTAAATACATATCATGAAATATCAAATGTCAAATGTCAAAGTCTCAAATGTCAATAATCAAACTTTGTCACTTTGATCGCTAGGTCCTCTTCGTGTGTGAAATGATCTGGTATCATGCTGAGATAAGGTCAACTCATGGTACAACATAGTATATAAGTTAAGATCCTTAGGGAGGAATATTTGGAATATCTCACTTTCTCTATATCTATTGTATCCACGTTGACCTCCCTCACATCTCCTGTATGGCCGCCGCTCTCCAAGAGATGCAAGTTGCAACGACAATAAACGAGCTTCTCCAACTGTGCTGTAGATAATCTGTTCCTCTTCTTTGTATGGAAGAGGACCCATGTGCTCAAATTCCTTTCACAAGGACTTACGCTGCAGTCCTGTGAAAGGATACGAATAATAAACTCTCTTTGCATTATAACATAATTTAAAAAATAATTAGTACATAAATTATGATCCATATTTAGCACATGTCACACAGTACACTAAAGACTTTTGACTTAGTACTTACCAACTGAGGAGCATTAACATCGTACATCTCCCACCATGATGCCGGTCGCAATTGAGCAGATCTCAAACAAGCCGTATCCTTTCCAAATGGCCACCATCATTTTGGAATACCAAAGCTGTCTCTTCAACTGAAGTCGCAATTCTACATAGTTGGATAAAGCCTATATACATGTGTTCCATGCACTCAAGAGCTCCTCATCCACGATGGCCTGTTGAGATCTCCATAAGGAATGCAATTAGTGTGCCATCCCATGGATCGGGGGATGAAACCAATCCCATCGATCCCTCCACACAGCTGTAAGCTGCACAATCCTATAAACAAAGAAGTTATAAAATTTAAGAGACTAATTTTTAAGAGAATAAGAGCTTTAAGTGTCAAAAATTCAAAGTAAGAAATAATAACTTAATAAATACCTGTCCAATGTTAAATGTGGGCAACGTGAAAGGGACTCGCCAACTCCATCGATGAACTCATAGACGAGTCCCAATGTACTCCCCTCTATATCAATGATGTGAAGAACGGAATATAATGGATATATGCCACGCAGAAGTGCCTCTACATCCCTCCAAAATGAATCTGAGAAGCATGTAATCTGCACAAAATCTGCTCTGGGAGTAGTGTATCCATCCGAGACAGTCCACTCTCTAGATACAACTATCTGCATCAAAGCTTGCCGCATCCGAAGTAGTCTCTCCATCACTATGCACATGTAAGCAAATCTGGTCTTCGCTGGCTATAGGATATCCAACTCACTGTATGATATGAAAATAGCTAATAGTTTTGGTCTCTTTGTGAACAAAGAGATTACCTTATGGTAGGTGGAAAAAATAGAATGAATCCAAGGGATCTTTCCAAGATCCTCTATCAAAAGATCAATGCTATGTGCGGCACATGGGATCCACACAATGGAAGGAAACTCTGCCTCTAACAATCTACCCATGGCCACACAGTTACTTCCGTTGTCGGTAATAGCCTGCACAACATTCTTTTGACCGACATCCAAAATAGCATGGCAAATATGACCATATATAAACTCACGTGTGAGACAAAAATTACACTGAATCAGCTATATGGCATATATGAATAAACTTGTCACTTTACAATGTACATATTACACACATTCAAGGTGGTTAGGTTCGTAAGATTCGGTGCGGGTAAGGTACGCGAACCGAATCTTACCTCGAAGTTAAGGTTCGTAAGGTACGCTAGGGTGTGTGTGTATATATATATGTATATATATATATGTATATATATATATATGTATGTGTATATATATATATATATATATATATATATATATATATATATATATATATACACACACACACACACACACACACACACACACAAATATGTTCATAAATAAATAAATACATACATATATATATGCACAATTTACAAATACAATAGACTACCTAAAAGAGGTTAGCTCCCAAACATTTTGAAGATAATACATGCACAACTACAAAATGTTATATGTTCTCCCTTCTCACCTAGCATGTTGATAATATTCTATGAAATAGTGGGTAGAAAACTTGTATAGCATTCAATAGATCCCAAATGAAAGAACTTCAACAAATTCTAAAAATTGTCATATTTGAAGTCTCAATTTCCAAAATACTTGCCATGAATGGAATAGAACGTTGACAAGAATGCATGTATCTCATTTGATAGATCCCATATGAAAGAACTCCAACAACAAATAGTGAAAAGTAGAATATTTGAGGTCTTAATTTTTAGTGTGTACTTAATTGAAGTGACTTTTATGAACTGTCATGAATCGGATGTAAGGTACGTCCTTGAACCGAACCGAACCGGATCCGAGAACCTCATGATCCGGTACGCGAACCGGGGCAACCATGCAGACATTACAATAGATGCATGATGCATGGCCAATGAAGCATGCTCCATGGATGACTGCAGTGGGTACAATGCACATGCATGATGCACATTGCATACTATATAGTATATACAAGTAACAATACAATATACATGCAATGTGTATGTGCCATGTACATATAGCATATGCGAAATTCAAATGCATATCTTAAAATTAAAGCTTGAAATTTCAACTATATTATATACATACCTGTCACTATAAGTCCAACTTGTGATGCATCAATGGCGTGAAGGAACATAGTACCTTTGCAACAATGCACTAGTATGTTATATACATTCCTTTTCTTGATGTCTGTCCATCAATCGCACATAATAGTGCATCCATACTTCTCCCATGTTCCCATCATGGGCTCTTACTTCTTCTCCACTATATCCTTTGTTTGGCATGGCTCACTAGTCTTCAACTCCTCATATGAAGGACCGCTCCATCGATATCCCAATGTGTTCACTAACTCCATCGCTTCCTTCCATGCGAGTGTGCATGCAACATTAAAAGAGAGGCCACACCGTATGAAAAGCTTCATTATACCTTGTTTGACCTCAAGCTCTCGCTGCCTTTGAAAACCTGTACGTACGGATGCCGAAGAAAGTGATCCTCTAGGCACCTTCATCGGTGGCTGAGTGTCATCCTCAAGATGGATGATATCATGTGCATGCTCATCATTCCCTCTACTAGAGGATCCCCTATGAGTTTGATGTGCTGGAGCATCATGTGGATGAGGATCACAAGAGCTCATAGAGGTGGAGGTGGGCCGAGAGCTCTGTGGATACTTTTTGGCTTCCCTTTGAGCTACCCACTAAAGGAGCTCATCCTTAATGTCAGCTCCCAAAGGTTGCTTGCATGTTGCAATGCCCAAGCCACTAAATTTGGCAAGGTGGGCTTTAATACGATCTGCCCTGCCCCACCACCCCCTTTGTTACCACATAGGTTACATATCCATCTCTCATTCCTACCCGATCGAAACTTCCCTTAGCTAGACACGTACTTTCAACAATTTTGCTTTGGTTTAGGCATGGTGAGTCTGTCCCTCTCTCTCTCTCTCTCTCGACTTAGGGCTCTTGGCTCAATGCTCTCGGCTCTGGAATCTGGTATTGCTTGAATCTTCATCATGCTAGCCTTACGATCTCTCGGGAGGTTTGCTTGAAGCTATGAGTCACAGTGTGTGTGTATATATAAATATATATATATATATATATATATATATATATATATATATATATATATATATATATATATATATATATATATATATATATATATATATATATATATATATGTATGTGTGTGTGTGTATGTATGTGTGTGTGTATGTGTGTATGTATATATATATATATATATATATATATATATATATATATATATATATATATATATATACACACACACACATACATACATACATACATACATATATACATACATACCTTCATATATACATACGTACATACGTATGTACGTATATAAATACAAACGTACGTACATACATACATACATACATACATACATACATACATACATACATACATACATACATACACACACACATACATGGATGCATGCATACATACATACATATAGACACGCATTTGTGTTGCCATCATTGTCTGAAGTCCTCTTGCCATCTCTAGCTCGTTGCCCTCAATGCATTACAATCTTACCCTTGCTAGCTTTTTGCCTTTATTTCTCATCATTCTCATTACATTCTATTTTACTTTAATTTCATTTCATTTATTTTATGGTTATTGTCCCGATTCCCTCTTGCTTCCTCGTTTCATTTCATTTGAACTCATTTTAGTTGAGCTCATTGTATTTGTACTTAGGGGCTAAGTCTTTTTGTTCTCTCTCTTCTCACTAGGAGAAGGGAATAGACCATGCTTGAATGCATTCATGGCTTCTTGGATCTTGAGAGTGAGGCAAAGGAAAGAATGGATGGAATTTATTATAGATGCCTATGAAGAGAGGATCCTAAATGTCCATTTTTAAAGTTCACCTATATTTTGTTAGGGACTCCATTGGGAGTTTACTGAGGGTTTCGTTTTGGATGCAAAGAATGGGCTTGAGAGATTGTGTACTACATGCAATCCTTCTTAATCAAGATGCTTGCATGCACATTCTTGTAAATTGGCCTTTCACTTCTCCTATTTACGTACTACTAAAAGGGTTGAGACAGGGATGCCCATAGAGTCCTTTATTGCTTACATGATCATTAGTTTTGATTGATGTTGATTATCATGTATTGATTGGTATTCTTCATAGTGTGACAAACGGCAAACAACCACTTCTTGGTGCAAGATTCAAGGGTGACAACCTTTATTTTGGAAGCACCACATGGAGGCATTGAATCGTCTTTGAATATTGTAGACATTGTGGAACATGCAATTGGATTGAAAACG
This sequence comes from Ceratopteris richardii, assembly GCA_020310875.1. Taxonomy (NCBI): domain Eukaryota; kingdom Viridiplantae; phylum Streptophyta; class Polypodiopsida; order Polypodiales; family Pteridaceae; genus Ceratopteris; species Ceratopteris richardii. Next base: position 151,682,567 of record CM035424.1, read on the forward strand.
TTTACTACCAAGTCTAAACTCATTGACTTTGTTGCTTGGTATTTAAGAGCATTGCAATGGAAGGGACAAAAAGTTAAAAAAGGACTGATATTTACACACCTTTGTTTTCCCTTTGTGTGTGAACATGGGTATTGGAATTTTAGCAGAATTGAGATCCGGATGCATTAATAATCCATAACTCGACTTTTTGTTGTCCAAAGATGGTTATTTAGCATTCAAATTTTTGCATCATTCATTGTTTATGTTTTTATTGGGGGCTTTTGCTTTGAGTTCATTCATGTTCTTCTCTTCATGATTATTATTCTAAAATGTTATTTATGAATACATGTTTTTTTTCACACCAATTCTCACACTCATTCTTGTCCCTCAATCCATCTCTCTTTTGCCTATTTTATGCACACATATACCTGCGTGCACATACATATTTGCACATATACAGATCCATACACATGCATACACACTTATACACATACATACACAATTATCAGATACAAATGTACATGCATACATACCCATATATACAACAAATACACACACATACATGCAAACAAACATATATATACAGATACATGAATAGTTAGATACATAAATGGATGCATATATTCATAGATACATACATAGATGAATACATAAACATCCAAGGTGTATACATACATAAATACATGAATAGATGCTTCCATACATGCATAATTAAATGTTGGAAGTGAAGTGGGCCCGAATAATAATATTCAAAGGTTTATAGGATCTTCCAACATATGAACCTTAGCATACACACCTTAAGACTCAAATTTAGATGAATGAAAAATAGAGAGAGAATACACAATTACAAAATTTTTCAAAGTGTAACAGTAAGCTGAATGCTTACCTACATTATCTAATATGAATGTCAAATTACAATCTGTGTAATGATACAAAACTGAATGTATGCTAATACAAAACTGAATCTAGGCTGAATTCAGGGTTCTAGATACAAGAAATTGTGCATAAAGTGCCTAAGAGCTATGAAGAGTGTGTGTATGTGTGATTGAAGTGAATAGAAACAGTTTAAAACTGTTTGTACGGCGAACCCTAATTCTGAAATTAGAGTTTCAGAAACCCGAGATCAGAAATTGACCTAAATAGCAAGATAATCTCCTCCTTGTGTTGAAGTAAAAGGCAAAAGCTTTGGAACAACAGCAACAATAGGAGGAGGACTGAAATTGGAACTTGCTACTTAACAAAAATCAGCAAGAGTTGATAGTTGGCTGCCAAAATCTCCTCCAAATCTGCACCAAAAGTTGGGAAAACCTTCACGTAGTAGAGCACTTACTCCTCCTTGAGTAGACCCTGGATGATCCTTGATTGATGCTTATTGTGAACCTGAACCCTCCTTTATGTAGGCTTAAGGCTGCTTTAGCGATAATTTTGCGAAAAGCTACGAAAAACTCATAAAAAAGCTTGCAATAGTTTTAGAAAAGCGATCATGCTTTTCGGGTATGAAAATGCAACAATCTTGCAATCTGGCCATCAGGTAGTTATTGAGTTAGCTTTCTTTGATGCTTATGACCTGAGGGTTTCTTTGAGCAGGAATTAGGGTTAGGGTTTTCTTGCATTTTTAGACCTCTGATGACAAAATGTTATATATCAAATGAAAGCTCTCCTCAAGTACTATCTGACGAGCTAATAAAAATTTTTGACCTTCAGTGACCAAAATTTGTTTTAAGTACCAAAAATCAGGGTTTTTGCTATTTTGACATTGTTTCCAACATTAGATGCATACATAGCTGCACACAGATATACTACATACATAGATTCTCACAAGACATACCAAGGTTGATCCAGTTCACAGACTGAAGCTCCTTGAATGTGGTTTGGTTGGGTTCTTCTGGTTCCAATCGATTCCATCCGGTTCTTTAAACAATCGAAGAAGGTACTTTGGTCAAAGAAACGTTTGATTTAAAGTGTTCCTTCCATTTCAAGGCACCATACAATGCCTTTTGAGTTTGTTAGAAAAAAAGTGTACTAGAAGCTGCACGTATGTGTTGAAGTGTTTATGTATATGTGTTGAAGTGTTTATGTATGTGTGTTGAAGCGTTTATGTATATGTTCATTATGTTGAAGTGTTTATGTATATGTGTTGAAGTGTTTATGTATATGTGCCAGTATGTTAACGTGCGTGTGTACTTTTTGGTATGTGTTGTTATGTAGGTGTATGTCCATGTATGGATGCAAGTGTTTGTGTATGTCTGTGTGTACATGCTGTTTTGTGTAAAAATATTTTTAAACACGTACCTTACGCACGTTACCTTGGAGGTAAGTTACGATACTCGAACCTTAAATGCACTAAATACATCAAACTAAGTGCACCTAACTATCTTGTTACATACATATGATCTGCACAGATTACATACATGTGTGCATATGCTACGTACATGCATGCATTTGTTACTTACATGCATGCATGCTCTACATGTGTGCATGCATGTGCTACATACATGTGCATGCATGTGCTACATACATGTGCATGTTTTACACACATAGATTGCATAAATGCATACACACATGAGATAGATAATGTCTTGTATACATGCATACATAGATACAGATGGGAAATGGACAAATGATTTAAATTAGAAAGCTGAATGAAAAGTAATTTAACCAGAAAGCTGAATGAAAAGTAATTTAACCAGAAAGCTGAATGACAATGATTTAAATTAGAAAGCTGAATGGCAAGTAACTGCAAATGCTCATTTAAAGCTGGTTATAGACATCTAGGATTAGGTTTTGAAAGAGTTTCAGAAAAAATATGGATTAGTGGATGATAAGATTAGGTGTTGGAAAGGTCTCTGAAGAGAATCAGGGGTATCGGTATCGACTATTAAAGAGTGGCACTTAGAATTTGTGTACAATGATTTTGCTACCCCCTTTCAGAACCATTCTTTTTTGTTCTGGTTTTCATACAAGTACCAAGCTTAAGACTTGAGACAATTGGTCTTAGATTGGAATCTTTGTTTAGGGTGCTCTGTGTTTGCATGAGAAAGTGCCACAGTTTGGTTGGAGGTTCCTACTCGATTCCAGATGGATTTACAGATCCATTGTTACTGATGAAAACTTCTGTAGCCAAACGTTTTGAAAAGCCTGGAATTTCTTGTATAATGTGCAATCCTAAAGGTCTCACATGATAGAACGTATTTGGAATTCTTCCTTCTCTTCTGAAGGGCAGCTTTATAGAAACTCTTGGGCCTCCTGAAGGGATAAATGTCAAAAGAAGAAAGAGGACCTTTACAAATGGCAATTGCAAACGTCTTAAAACTTCCTCTGGTGTATGCATGTTTTATTGTTTCTTCTCTGCCCTGGATAAATGACATAATTTCTGTGGTCCAAAGCTGGATGAATAACAAGTTGATGGATTGAGTAAATGATAAAAGCTAAGAAAACGTCAATTAGTACGGTAATGGTCGTACAGCTAACATTGGCTTTATAGGCTCTGCAATAGCAGATCTTGTTCCCTTAGTATGAGTAGCTGTTTGGGACTGGCAAAGGTAAAATCAAGTTCTTGGTACTTCAAATTCTGTTCCATGCTATGGGATTTGAATATTGAACCTCTTTAGACCCTCAATTCTAATTTAGTTGCTGATACCTTATCTACTATTCGGCGCTTTTATCTAACAAGAAAGGTATGATTCATTTTGTTTGATTGGCCACTAAACCAATATTCATGTGCAGATTAGAAGCCTTATGGAAGCAGGTGAAAGATTAACAGATAATTGAAGCAGTATATTTGGCAGCTGCATTATTAACATCTTGAGACCATGGACTCTACTATTCTACTGCAGTGGACTGGACTTCACAAATATTGGTGGCTTATATCAACACATTGCAAATTCTTTTGGGCCCAATGTGCACCTGTTAATGGCATTTTATTCCTTTGAATCAACGCTTTGACATGATTGTCAGCTCCATGAGGGCTGTAAATGGAGACATTCGGACTAGCAAAATTAATATATCTTCCCCAGCTGATTTGGGAATTATGTCACTTATCTGTTGCATTATATACTTACTAATCCCACAAAGAGAAATACAATATTTAGCACTAGATTCAAATGCAATGTGCCTATTTGCACATCTTTAATTCAATGTTTGGTAGAAACCACTAAGGTAGCGATTAGAGGAATACTAAAGCCAATGATATTAGGGGAAATACTAAATCCAATGATATGGGAATAGCTGAAGTTCTAGTAAAGCAAAGAGTTCGATCAAAAGGTTTGTCATCCTTCAGTTTCTGGATGTTGTAGTTTCTACCAGCCAAAGAGGAGTAAGTCGTTTGTGGTGCATTATCAGAAGAAATGAAGCCAAATACAATGAAAATGACAAAAAGAGATTATTTTTAACATAGTCTAAAGGCCAAATCGGTCACCAAATTTTCACTCCAAATAGCACAGGTGAGAAACAAAAGTAAAACTAAAGCATAGCTTATCAGAAGAAATGAAGCCAAATACAATGAAAATGACAAAAAGAGATTTTTTTTAACATAGTCGAAAGGCCAAATCGGTCACCAAATTTTCACTCCAAATAGCACAGGTGAGAAACAAAAGTAAAACTGAAGCATAGCTTGGTGCAGGTTGCATTAGATGTTGCACTGTTGTATTACGTTTCATGACCATGGGTTTTCTGAGCTTATGAGACATGCAAACATCCCACGTATGTATTAATATTATCTATGCATTTACAATGTAATAATAGGGGTATCCTTCTTATGGCTCATTCACATGCAAGTGTCATGATGATCTATGAATTTAGAATGTCCTGCTTTTGATAGTTTCAGATGGATTGACATTTCTTGGCTGGGATTGTATGGGAGCTTGGATGATGTTTACTGCATGCTAGTGATATAAGTATGATCAACTTGTAGTCAAGGAGACGTTGATTTGGATATTGCTGATCATATACATAGTTCTGCAGGGATTGTAGAAACAAACATGGTAGGTATGTGGGTGAAACCAATGTCAAAGGCCATCTAATATGTATATATTAATTACATGGTGTATGGCACCTAGCATGTCATTTCATGCAAGAGGATAATCATTATTTTTTACTATGCATGAGAATATACTTTTGTAGTGATGGTGGTATCGTGATTATGGAAGGGCTGGATGCTAGGATATTAGACGCATACGATGTCTTCCATGGAGCTTCAAAGGAGAAGATGAGAGAGATTAATGCCATCGAGATGAGGTTGGTGAAAGTCTGGCAACATGAGAGAATGATAGATTATGAAACAGTTTTTTTAATTTAAGAGGGATTGTGCACATGACTTAGCTCTAGGTTAGTTCAGGTGGTAGCTAATTGCAGTGGACTCAGCCTATGTCGATGAAGATATGCATACTGCACCAGGGAGCAAGGCCATCCCATGCATGAGTTCAAACACTTTTACACATGATTGACTGCATAATAATGTGTCAAATTCAAACTGGGGAAGGTCATTGATCTGAAGTTCTTGGTAAATAATTGGTATACCTGTTGGTATGCATGCCGATACAGTTGTTGATGTGATTGTCTAAGACTGTCTCCATTGCCATTTCAAATTTGAAGGTTTTTCTTGCCAAACCAGAAACATCATAAATACCTCCCATACGCTATGAGGCGACGGACAACACCAAAAAGCATGTTTCATGGTTTCTTGAGAAGCAGTACATTTTGGGCATTTAGCTGAAAGACATCCATGTTTGGAAAGAAAGGCAACAAGTGAGTGGTCAGCAGAATTTTCCTTTGTATTATTGTAGCCACCATTTAGTGTTTCTCCTCCATTGGCAACGAACATTACTTTGAATGGATAGATTGTCCTCTCGGAGAAAGTATGGAGAATGATTTAGCTTTTTTCCACCACCACTTGGTGCTCGGCAAATAGCCAATCTTTCCAGCACTTGGGTCATCAACAGTCAATGGCATTTAAAAATCTTGAAGTGCATCAATAAGTGTGATCCAGTTAGCATGATAGGCTGATTCAAAGTTTAGGTTTCTCTTTTGCTCGAGGAAAAGGCAAAAGCTCCAAAAGAGGATGTATAACAATGCTTAAGCAATGTATCACCCTTATTATTAAGGAGCGCACAGCAACACCCAACATAAGTGAAGGGGGAGGATGTATCAGAAAGTACTATGAGGGGAAAGCTAAGCAAAGAAGTAACCATCATATCTATGACTTCCATTCCATGCAAAGTATGTCCAAATTCCATCTCACTTTGAAATAAATGCAGACATGCTCCACTTAAGTCCATATATATGGAGCAGAAATGCAACTCTACGAGCTTCACCATGCTTTTGTGAGTGCAACAAGGCTAGCCCTCTGAACCTCAACGGTTGACATACACACTATGAAGCAGATAAAACAATCCATGTATTATTCTTTTTTTTTCATGAAAAGCATTTAATTATCTGCTCAAAGGTATCAAAGTGGTATGTTTTCCAATCAATAAAGCTGCAAAAAACATTGCACAATTTACCATGATTATCTAAGAGTCATTCTGATCCCCTTCACAGTTCCATCTTCAGAGTTGTGCTTTTCATGAGCCATTGATTTTGATCTTTGGTACTAATATCCAGGCTAAGGGGGTATTTTAGCTGTCGGAAAGTTTATCCTTTTGATTTCTTTAGTCCATGCCATTACAGTGAGTGAAAAACAGCACATGCTACATCAATAGCAGCAAATTCATGCACATGTAAATATGAAGCCACCCTGAAAGTGTGTATTGCAGCAAGGATTTGCTTAATATTACGTTTATCATGAGCGAAAATGAGTGTGTCATACTGCAAGTCCTACTACGCAGCATTGATGCACTGATCTTTTAATCACAAAGGCATTAGTGTTTACATGTGATGTGATCCATCCATATTTTATTGCTGATTGCAGTAATGGTGTATTTTAAGGGCGACTAATAAGCAATATAAATTCTTTATTCAAGCCATACAATCCATGCTCTTTCCTATTCTGAAGATAATTAACAACCATAAGGGTCTCCCCTTCCGATATAGGTTTCTCCAAGGGCAACTATATGTTGATCAATTTTTGTGTGTTATAAAATGAGCGTCTATTCCATCGTAGATTTCCATTAAGCATTAGTGGGAGTTGAGATGATCAAGTTTCGGAAATGCATAATACATGGATCCACAATAGAATCTCCATCAATTAAAACTTCATTCTCATAGTGCAAAACAAATATAAAAGAATTAATTCTCTTCATTTGAAGACGATCATAGAACTTTTGGAGTTCGCATGTATGTCAAGAATCTCAATACATTGGGCCTTCATTTTAGGTGGAAGAATAGGCATAGTTTCCGGTGATTGCAGCATGCATTAGATGAATTTAGTTTATTATTTTCAGAGGTTGAAAGAGGAGTACCAACACGTATTGATGGATAAAACAAAGATAGAATATTCAACTTCTTTTGGCCATCTTAACAATTCTAGGGTAATGTTTTCCGCACTCTCTAATGATTCTTTTCATAGATGAGATGAGGAACTTGCTTAATGCAGAAGAGGTCATCTTATTAATATCATGAACCAACAATTTCATCCACTCTTTAAGAAAAGGATTTCAACCATATAGATTTAGTCACAATGGAACTCTTGTGAACAATTTAGGTACATCATGTCCAATCAACATCAAACAGGGAGACTAGCAAGGTTAAGATCACATAGTATACATGTATCATCACACATAGTCGTAGAGATGGTGTTGATATATTTCCTTAGTGAGATGCGTGAACACACTTGGGACCACCCAGGGTACTTTTTTTCCCTCTTTAGGAGGTTTTCCCCCTGGCCTGTATATACACCTATAACTCTAACGGGTCGCTTATCTTTGTACATTCACTTGGTAACTCATTCAGTGTTGTGTTGTGCTCCAAGCTTCTTCTTCTTGCTTGTGATTTTCATGTGCTTGCACAGACCTTGAACTCCAACCACTGGTATCAGAGAAGATCTCCGCTTCATCTAGGGCATTGTTGACACCCCTCCAGTCACAGCCTCAAAATTGCATGAAAATTGGTGAGCATACTCATGGCAATCAACATTCAAAACTGCTTCGCTATGTAGTGTTGAAATTTTGATCCGAGCTCATTTTGTTCTCCAAACGCACTATTGTAGTGCCTCTGCAGGCAATTTCATCCTTTTGTGCAAAACATATATATAGGTTTCGGTTCCCTTATACAAGGTCCTCAAAGTCTGCTACATGTTTAGTAGAGCTCAACAAGGTGTTTCTGTTCAACTTTCTGAGATACAATCATTTCTTTGCATCAGGGTATTTAGTCAATGGCCATGGCTAAAAGCAATGATATATTTCGTATGTTGGTTGTTGAGGAAAAGTTGGATGGTACCAATTACCCATTATGGGCATATATGATGCGTTTTGTATTGGTAGCAAAAATAGTGTTGAATATTGTACGAGGTATTGAAAAATGCCCTACTACACCTACAAATACAATTATTGAAGGTGATACAGATGGCATTGAAGATGATGATCTTCAAATTCCTGTTTCTGCTGCAATTCTTGCCGTCAGGGGAGCACTAGCTTGTGCCCTTTGATTAGACTAGACAAGATTTCAGAATTACACTTTTGAGTACAAGATCACCTACATAGGGAAATAATACAAGAATATATAATTGATACAAGAAGTCCCACAACCCAAGATTGATAGGTGTAGGTAACTCAACGAGAGATGATAGAGAAGATCCCACAACTGGGGACCGTAGGTATGAAGCAGGATCTCTAGATTACAAGAACTCCCTTCAAGGAGATGAACTAGATACAATGAGTAACTGGATAGGATCTCGTACTATGAGATTACAACAAGACACAACAGGATGTCCAAGAAACTAGACTAGACAAGACTAGAACAAGGCACAAGTCTAGAGCTGGAATCGAAACTTGAAAAGTACTTACTTGGAGATCGCTACTCCTTGAGCTCCCAAGACTGGTATTGGCAAGACTGAGTATGTATGTGGCCAACCCCTCCTTATATAGGTTTTCAAGGACAGTTCATCAATGGCAGTTACGAATTGATGATGTCATCAATTGGAAACCTGATCTTTGGATATCAAAATCAAGCAAGTAGACATTCGATCTTAGGGTTTTTGCATATTCCCAACACAATGGAAGCATCAGTTTCTCCAAATTCTGAAACAATCATGAGATATAGAAGGTCACATGGAATCTAAGATTTATGATGATTTGCTTTGTCCATGACATCACTTGCCCCTCAAGTGATGAGTTCCTCGAGGAGTGGTCATGTTCTCTGGTCTCAGCTTCATTGGATTTTTCTTATGAAATTCTCGAACCTTGATTAGTGCTCTGATAAATTCAAACATCGATAAAAAGTTACTCCATCAAGATTTCCTTCTATTGAGGATGCAGGTGATCATAGAATACTCTAAGTCCTTGTGATTTGTATACATAGTAACTTTATGAGCTGATCCTTCTAGATGGTGATGCCAGGTATCAAACATGTCCGCTATGGTAAGAAGTTCTTTATCATGGATTTCATAATTTATCTCTAGAGGGGAAAATTTCCTTGAATGATATACAACTAGATGTAGGTGTCCATCATCTTCATCTTGGGATAGAACGGCCCCTAGGGCAAAGTCCGATGCATCTGTCTCTAGGACGAAAGGCTTGCTAGAATTAGGATGAACTAGAATTAGAGCAGTGGTGAATGCTGATTTCAAGGTTTGAAAGGCTTTTTGTGCTTCTTTGGTTCATGAAAATTTTGCATTTCCTGTAAGCTTGTAAGAGATGTCACTATCTTGGAGTAATCTCTAATGAATATCCTGTAAAAATTGGCAAAGCTAGAAAACATTGTACATCTCGAACACATGAAGGTGGTTTCCAATCAAGGATTGATCTTCTTAGGGTCCATAAAGATTCCTTTCTTTGATACAATGTACCCTAAAAACTCCACTTCTATCTCATGGAAAGAGCACTTCTCCAATTTTGCACATAATCCTTTTTCTCTTAGTTTCTCTAGGACTATCTTTAAGTTAGATTCATGATCCTCCAAATGTTTGGAAAATATTAAGATATCATCAAGATATATTACCACAAATCATCTAAATACTCTCGAAAAATATCATTCATCGTATGTTGGAAGACAATACAATTGGACTATTTGTGCGACCAACTGGCATAACTACATATTCAAAATGCTCATACCTTGTTCGAAATGTTGTCTTCCATTCATCTCCTTCTTTGATCCTGACAAGATTGTAAGCTCCTCGAAGATCAATCTTCGTGAAGAATTTTGCTTTTCCAAGGCGTTCCAAGAGCTGTGATATAAGTGCTAGAGGGTATTTGTTCTTTATTGTGACTTTATTCAACCCACAATAGTCTATGCACATTCGGAGAGTTCTGTCATTCTTCTTTACAAATAGGATAGGGGCTCCCGTAGACTAGATTCTCATTAATATTCTTACATAATTTTGTAAGTTTATCTAGAAATAGTCTATAGATTAATCCGAAGGGTGGTTGTGGTCCCTCTTGAAGTTCTATGGAACAACCATAAGGTCTATGCTCTGGGAGGATATTTGCACTCTTCTTTTCAAAAGCATCTTCAAAACCTTGGTACTGATTGGGTAACTTCACTGAATCATCTTTCCTAGATTCTTGAGTTGGTATGCCATAGATCATATATGTCGATTCCTTCCTTACTGCATGTATGGAGGCTTTGGCTCTAACATATGGTGGGTTCTTCTAGATATTTCAATGGGTTATTTTATTATTTTCCCAATTAATGATTGGATTATGTTTCTTTAGCTAGGACATTCCAATGATAATTGGATTTATTAGACTTGATAGTATGTTGAAACATATGTGGAAATCATAGTCACCAAGGTGTAATCTTAATGGTGTAGTTTCCATGGTAATATCCCTAGATGCTAGAGATCGTCCATCTATTACTTCAGCTACTATTGGTTTGTTCTTCTGAAGTACTAGAATTCTATGTTTCTTAACCAATCCTTCATTGATGAAACATGAGGAAGCTCCTGAATCTACTAGGGCTATAAGGGAAGCGGTCTTCTTAGGCATGATTAATTTGATAGGGGCAAGACATTTATCTATGGGTGTAATTGGAATTATGAGATCCCTTAATATCTTGGTCCAGTTGGACAGTCTCTTTTACAACTGGACTTCCTCATTTCCCTGCTCTACAAGGGTGGCTCTGACTCTAGAGTTTGTTCTCTTGTTGGCCAATTAACTTCGATGCGGCTATAACTTGTTATCCTTTTTTCTCTATTTATCTTGTCATATTAGAGGCTAGAACCTTGCATAGGTTCAGGCATAGACTCATCTCCAGGAGTGGGATGGAAGGGTTTCCTTTGGCGAGGTCTTCCTTCTACTTGTTTCTCTTGTTTGCTTTCAAAAAGGTGGTTATCACATTGAATAGTTTGGGTAATGTATTCATTCAATGTCTTAACCTCTGGCATCATGAGCAGAAGGTCCTTCACATCATCTCTTAAACCCCATCTTAATTGGCTTATGAAATAATCTTCGTGCCAAGTGAGATCACATATCAACTGCCTAAATTCTGATGCATAGGTAGAGGTAGGGAAGTTACCCTAACATAGCTTCTAGAGTTTTGTTTTTGCTACTCGACTCGTGTTGGGATCTCCAAAAGTGGTGGTGAGTTCTCGAAGAAACACCTCATAGTCTTGAAGTAATACCATGTTTTTCTCTAAGATTGGGGTGAACCATGATAATGCTTGGCCACAGAGCAAGGTTGCAATAAACATGACCTTGGATGCCTCATCAAGGTATCTATTAGGTTGCACATGGATGTAATTGGAGAAATCTACAAAACTTTGTGCAATCACCATCAAACTTTTTTGGCATGCAAATCTTGGGTTCTTTCATGATGGATGAACTAAGCTGTTGATTCACTTGAATACTTCCTTGATTTGCTTGAGGATTCTTGATTCGTTCTTGTAATTCTTGGAGGAATGCACCTACATGCACCAGATGTTCCATCTCGACTTGTGTTTGTCTATGAGTTAGGTCCTCGATTTGTTGTTGGAGACTCTGAAGTGATGCCACAATCTGTTCATAAGTGTTGTCCATGATGCCTATTCTTGGATAGAAGCTAGTCTTGCCAAAATGTCAAGGGAGCACTAGCTTGTGCCCTCTAATTAGACTAGACAAGATTTCGGAATTACACTTTTGAGTAGAAGATCACCCACATAGGGAAATAATACAAGAATATATAATTGATACAAGAATTCCCACAACCAGGGACTGATAGGTATAGATAACTCAATGAGAGATAATACAGAAGAACCCACAACTTGAGATCGTAGATATGAACAAAGATCTCTGGATTACACGAACTCCCTTCAAGGAGATGAACTGATACAAGGAGTAATTGGAAAGGATCTTGTATTATGATATTACAATTACACACAATAGGATGTAGAAGAAATTAGACTAGACAAGACTAGAACAAGGCACAAGACTAGAACTAGAATTGGAACCTGGAAAGTACTTACTCGGAGATCGCGACTCCTTGAGCTCCCAAGACTGGTATTCGTAAGGTTGAATATGTATGTGGCCAACCCCTCATTATATAGATTTTCAAGGGTGGTTCGTCAATGGTGGTTACAAATTGATGATGTCATCAATTCAAAAATGATCTTTGAATATCATAATCAAGCAAGCAAACAATAGATCTTAAGGTTTTGGCATGTTCCGGACACAATGGAAGCGTTAATTTCTCCAAATTTTGAACCAATCATGAGATATAAAATATCACATGGAATGGTTTCCTGTGTCTATAACACTTGATGCACCTATTGGAAAGCAACTTCGTTGGGATGGCAAAGATGTCAAGCACATGCATTGATAGCTTTGCCTTGCCTATGAAACATGCCATTCTCCCTCATATTCGCTCTTGCAAAAAAATAAATGATGCTCGGATACACTTGCCACTTTATACCAGACAAGAAATGAGGCTTGTGTTGCTTACCTATGAAAAAAGTTGGAGAGTGAGCATATGAATGAAGGAGATTCAATGGACAATTTATTCACAAAGATTATAGATTTGAAGGAACAATTGATTTCTGCTAATGAGGACTTACGAGATAGTTCACTTGTGTAGACTGTTCTTAATGGTCTTCTAGATTCATATAAGAGTTTTGCTTCTAATCTTTGATTGATGATGAAAGGTAATCCAAATGCCTTAACATTTGAGGAGTTGGTCTCTGTTTTATTGTAGGAAGATCAGTTAGGCAGAATTGTTCTATTATGCATGTTATAGATCAACCTTTCTTAGCTATTCAGAAGGGAAATGATAGATGGAGCTCATCTACTAGTAAGCACAAATATGTTAATGTTGCACAGTCGAAGTGTGAAGAGAGATGGTGGATGCAATCCGAAGATGAGTTGGTGCTGCTACAACCGGCTTCACACGAGCCAATTGAGACTTAAAAGTTGATTAGTAGACCCTTTGAGCTTCTAAATCCACCAAAGTTTCAGCCAAGTACTTTGGAACATGTATCTCAATAGTTTCATTCAAGATAGACTAGTTGCAAGATGACTAGCTCCCAAAACTTGCTATTTTTGTACATACACCTGCTAGAAAAAATGAACAGTGCTCTCAACCTGGTAGGAATTAGAAAACTTCCTTTTGGACATAGAAAATAGACTTAGGTATCTTGCTATTCCAAGTTAAAACATTTCAAATGATAAACTGAGCACTCAGAACCAGATTCATCAACATCAGGAACATGCCCGCCATTCTCGGGGCTCTGTAGAGATAGACTAGTGAGCAGTAAAATGCAGATTTCATCCAAATTATAGATTCAATGCCCATGAAATTTTTATGCAAAAACTAGATAAAGAGAGCAATCCAACACACATTAAAACACTGAAAAAGGTTGAGTAGAGCTCAGGATATGAGCTTCTGAAGTTACTGCTCTGAGTGAGTATAGCAGAGAACAAAATAGAGAAGTAGAGACTAATGAATGTATAGATTCACATATGATTACAACCACATTGGCAATGAATATTTGCACAATGGGAGTAGAATGATAGAGCTATGGAGTAAGCTCTTCAATCTCTACAAAATTACATGAAATGGTCACGTACAAGGCTTGCTATTCACCTCTTCCTTCTTGCTCTTTTTATAGCTACTCTTGGAGTGAGTTTTGAATTTTAATTCGAATGATTCCACCTAAAAGTGATCCACAAAGTTAGGAAACATTCCCTCAGCTCACTAATTCGTGGTTTTAGGTAGTTAGAGCCACGAATTTGCTTTTTACATCATGGATGAGGTAAGCCATTCTTTTTCTTTTTTCTTTTTCACAATTACAAGAGATAAAATGCACTCTTTTACAAGAGGTGTTCACATGACTACACATATGAACATAAATCAAATAATATCAAGCATGTAGGCTTCGGTTAAATGCATCAACAACTCCCCCTCAAGCTTAACATGCTTGGCTTCCAAATATATCTTCAGTTGTCCTTGATTTCCTGCAAGGCAATCATCAACTTGAATCTACTTAACTTTGTACCATCACGAGATTTAGTCAACATGTTTGCACATTGCATATCTGTAGAGACATAGGATAGTTGAATATCCTTGCTCATTAGCGTCTCCCTTACATAATGGTAGTGGACTTCAATATGCTTGGTTCTAGCATGGTATACCGGATTAGCTGCTAGATGTAGTGAGCTTGTGTTGTCACAAAAAATGTGAGGTGTTGAAGAATGAAGTCCAAGATCTATGTACAAAGACTTTAACCACATGATTTCTTGAGTTGCATTAGCCAAACCTCTATATTTGGCTTTAGTAGAAGATGCCACGGTTGGTTGCTTCTTGGATGACCAAGAAATGATTTTTGAACCTGCAAATGATACATACCCAGATGTGCTTCTTCTATCATCTCTAGATCTGGCCCAATCTGCATCTGAGTAGACCTTTAGCTCAATATTTGAAGTAAATGAATAAAACAGACCTTCATTCATGGTCCCCTTTAGGTACTCGAGGACTCTCTTGGCCGCTTCCATATCTGGTCTTCTTGGCTTATGCATAAATTGACTCAATATGCTAAGACTATAGCATATACCCACCCTTGTGAGTGTTGCATAGTTCAAGCTTCCAACCAAGCTTTGCTAGCTTGTGATGTCTTCAATTGGCTCTCCTTCATAAGCACGAAGCTTATGATTTTGCTCCATAGGTGTACCTGCACACTTGGTATTTTCCATCTTGAACTTGAGGAGCATGTCATGCACATACTTCCTTTGTGTTATGTATATACCTGAATCTGTGTAGATTAACTCCAATCCAAGAAAATAAGTGAGTGGTCCGAGGTCACTTATTTTGAACTCCTCCTTCATTTTAGTCTTTACCTATTTGATTCCTTCAAGATCATTGCCTGTGATAATAATATCATCAACATACACACATAAATAAATCACTTCAGATCCATTCCTCTTTATGAACAAAGAGGTATCCGTCTTGCTAGCTTTGAATCCTTGGTCCTGCAAATAAGTTGCCAATCGAAAGTTCCAAGCTCTTGGAGCTTGCTTCAATCCATACAAGGCTTTCTTTAATTTGCATACATAGTTAGGATGATGTGCATCCTCATATCCAGGAGGTTGTGCCATATACACTTCCTTTGAAATCCATCCATTCAAGAAAGCATTCTTTACATCAAGTTGATAGAGCTTCCAATTTCTAGATGCAACAAGATTAATGACAACCCTAATTGTAGGCATTTTTGCAAAAGGAGAGAAAGTCTCCTCATAATCAATACCATGGGTTTGAGAAAACCCTTTAGCAACTAACCTTGCTTTGTGTATTTTTATACTTCCATCTAGATTCCTCTTGATTTTGTATATCCATCGAGATCCAATTACCTTCATAGACGGCTTGTTAGGTACAAGCTCTCAAGTGTCATTCTCCTTCAGGGCTTCCATTTGGTTGAATCCTTTGCAATGTAGATTGAGTGCTTGGTGACCAAAGAAGTATCATAACCAAACCTCTCTGGTTTCTTCTTCTCCGTTAAACCTTCTAAGTGGTTGATGTGAGCTCTCGGGTCCATATGTAGCATCCTGCATCTTTGCTTTACCTTTGCTCTTCCATAGCTTTAGTCTGTAGTCTTCTAGGCCAATCTCCGAATCACTTTCTTCAATTTGCTTTGGCTCCTTTGGTTGAAGTGATGGAAAATCTTCATCCAAGTCATAAGGAAGCTTCACTTTCCTGTCATCATCAAACCATGATTTTTTTTCATAAAAAATTACATCTCTACTCACATAAAATCCTTTATTGGTTGGATTGTACAATCTATATCCTTTTTGGTTTTGATCATAACCAATAAATATGCAGTTCTCTGCCTTGGGATCCAATTTCCCTCTTACTTGAGAAGGAATGTGAGCATAGGCTACACATCCAAAGATTTTACAATGCTCTAGACTAGGTCTTCTTTCATTCCACACTTCATATGGAGTGGTTCCATCTAGTGACTTAGATGGAAGTCTATTTATGAGATATGTGGCTGTAGACATAGCCTCTACCCCTAGGTAGTTTGGCAATCCCTTTTCATTGAGCATGGACCTTGCAGCTTCAACAGTAGCTATGTTTCTCCTCTTTGCTACACCATTGAGTTCGAGTGTATACCTTGTAGTGACTTTCCTTTTAATGCCTCTTTCATGCAAGTAGGTATCAAATTCAGAAGAGAAGTATTCTCCTCCACCATCTGATCTGAGTCTTTTCAAAGTCCTACCTGTTTGGTTTTCAACAAGAGCAACAAACTTCTTAAAGCAATTAAACACTTCATCCTTGTGCTTCATGAAAAACATAATGGTCCACCTGCTACAATCATCTATGAAAGACACATAATATCTTGAGCTTGATATAGATGGCTCCTTACTTGGACCCCACACATCCGTGTGCCCTAGATCCAAAGGATTTTGATACACATATCCCTTCTTATTGAAAGGTTGTCTATGAGCCTTTCCGAGTTGAAAAGCTTCACACTTATAAATCATGTGTTGCCTTGTGATATTAGGCAAACCAAGTACACTTTAGTCCCTACAAATTTTTTTGAGTGTGCTCTCAAATGTGAGCAAGCCTTTTGTGCCATACCTCCAACTTTGTGAGAGTTTGAGATCCATAGCTAAACAAAGCTATGTTCTTTGTATCTTCCACTTCAAAAGTGAAAAGCCTTCCTGTCTTTTCTCCTTTGGCAATCCTTCCTTTGTGCCATACCACTTCAAACTTCTTAAAGCAATTAAACACTTCATCCTTGTGCTTCATGAAAAACAGAATGGTCCACCTGCTACAATCATCTATGAAAGACACATAATATCTTGAGCTTGATATAGATGGCTCCTTACTTGGACCCCACACATCCGTGTGCCCTAGATCCAAAGGATTTTGATACACATATCCCTTCTTATTGAAAGGTTGTCTATGAGCCTTTCCGAGTTGAAAAGCTTCACACTTATAAATCATGTGTTGCCTTGTGATATTAGGCAAAACAAGTACACTTTAGTCCCTACAAATTTGTTTGAGTGTCCTCTCACCAATGTGAGCAAGCCTTTTGTGCCATACCTCCAACTTTGTGAGAGTTTGAGATCCATAGCTAAACAAAGCTATGTTCTTTGTATCTTCCACTTCAAAAGTGAAAAGCCTTCCTGTCTTTTCTCCTTTGGCAATCCTTCTAAAGCCTTGCCTTGGTCTTCAACATATGCTCCAAATCTGTTGAATCTAACCTGCAATCCTTTTTCAACAATTTGTCCAACACTTAATAAATTTTTGGTAATTGTAGGAACATACAAGACTTTGCTTAAGAGGTTCATATTCCCATCTGATGTCTTCACATTACCTATCTTCTCCACTGAGTGCTTTGTATCATCTCCTATTTGCACTTCATGTTTGTTCTGAGGATCTTCCAAATCAAAAAGTAGAGCCACATTTCCTGCTACATGGTTTGAGCATCCTGAATCAATGTAAAATATGTGATCATCATCCTTAACCTTCTTCACTGATAGATTCATAATCAATAACGAATCTTCTTGACTTTGGTCCTCTGCATAGTTATTGTAGTCTCTTCTTCCTCTATGGCCACTTTGATAGTTGTTGTTGTTATAGTCGTAGTTGTTGTAGCCTCCATTGTATCTTCCTCTATTTGATCCATAGCCACCTCTATTGAATCCTCTTCCTCTTGAGTTCCTCGAGTTCTTGAAACATTCTTCAATAGTATGATTAGATAAGCCACATATATTGCAAGGTTGAGATGATTGGAATCTCCTCCTGCCTTGCTTTCCACCTCTGCCTCTTCCTCTAGCTCTTCCTCTACCTGCAAAGTTTGCTTGGAAAGAGCTACCTTCATCTTCATTCTTCTTATTCTTTGACTTGTCCTTGACCTTAGCTTTATAAGAATATAAGCCAGAAGTTTGATTACCTCTTGAGGACTCACCACCTTTGCTAATCTTTGCTTCATGAGCTAAGAGTTGGCCCATGAGTGTGTTGAGGTCATGTACATGCATAAATCCATGGCTGTTGTGAATGACTCCCACTTGTCATCTACTTTGATTCCATTTATGATTTGTATAATGATTCGCTCCTCTTCAATTACCTCTCCAATGCTTCCAAGTTTTTCAAAAATCTCCTTCATCTTTGTGACATAATCAGTCACACTTTGCTTCGGGATTTTCTTCATTGTTGTGAACTCCATCCACAATTGGTTCTTCCTTGCTCGAGTGTTGGAAGAGAAGAAAGAAGCAAGTGCATTCCAGGTCTCTCTTGATGTCTTGCATCCATTGACATGAGGTAAAAGAAAATCAGAGATTGAGTTTAGAATATAGGACCTTGCAAGTGCATCCTTTGAACACCAGTTTGAAAGTCCTTCCACTTCTTCATGTGATGGTTTCCCTTTGTTCGTCATGGTTGGCATTGCTTCATCTCCAGATATGAATCCATATAGATTCCTCCCTTGAAGGTAAGCATCCATCCGTAGAGACCATGTTGGGTAGTTGTTTCGATCCAATTTGTCAATTGTTGATGGAAATCCATCTCCCATGTTGCTTGAGTATGCTCTGATACCACTGTGAAGAGAGATGGTGGATGCAATCCGAAGATAAGTTGGTGTTGCTACAATCGGCTTCACACCAGCCAATTGAGACTTCAGAGTTGATTAGTGATTCCTAAATCCACCAAAATATCAGCCAAGTACTTTGGAACATGTATCTCAAAAGATTCACTCAAGATAGACTAGTTGCAATATGACTAGCTCCCAAAACTTGCTATTTTTATACATACACCTGCTAGAAAAAATGATCAGTGCTCTCAACTTGGTAGGAATTAGAAAGCTTCATTTTGGACATAGAAAATAGACTTAGGTAGCTTGCTTTTCCAAGTTAAAACACTTCAAATGATAAACTCAGCACTCGGAATTAGATTCATCAACATCAGGAACATGCCCGCCATTCTCGGGGCTCTATAGAGATAGACCAGTGAGTAATAAAATGCAGATTTCTTCCAAAGTATAAATCTAGTTTCCCATAAAATTGTGTATGCAGAAACTAGACAAAGAGAGCAGTCCAATACAAGTTAAAACTCTAAAAAAGGTTGAGTAGAGCTCGAGATATGAGCTTCTGAAGTTACTACTCTGAGTGAGTATAACAGAGAACAAAACAGAGAAGTAGAGACTAATGAATGTATAGATTCACATATGATTACAACCACATTGGCGATGAATATTTGCACAATGGGAGTATAATGATAGAGCTATGGAGTAAGCTCTTCAATCTCTACAAAATGACATGAAGTGGTCATGTACAAGGCTTGCTATTCGCCTCTTCCTTCTTGCTCTTTTTATAGCTACTCTTGGAGGGAGTTTTGAATTCGAATGCGAATGGTTCCACCTAAAAGTGATCCCCAAAGTTAGGAAATATTCACTCAACTCACTAATTCATGGTTTTAGGTAGTTAGAGCCACGAGTTTGCTTTTTAGATCATTGATGAGGTAAGCCATTCTTTTACTTTTTTTTTTCACAATTACAAGAGATAAAATGCACTCTTTTACAAGAGGTGTTCACATGACTACACATATGAACATAAATCAAATAATATCAAGCATGTAGGCTTGGGTAAAATGCACCAACACGAAGAAGGAAGACAAAGATGAGAAGAAAACAAAAAAGCAGAAATTGTTTTGCAAATTCTATAAAGGAAATGATCATTTCATAAAGATTTGCCCAAAATTGAATGCAAAAGAGGCAAATGAGAAAGAGGTTGGAATGATTGTTATAGAGGCCTCTACACCAAATATAAAGTCTGAAGTGTACGTCTATAATAGACTCAGTTGTTTGGTACTTTGATAGTAGGAAGACCAAACATATCACCTCGCAACTTAGTTTCTTCAGTTCACTTGAGCCTACCCCTATAGGGAATATTGTCACATGTGTAAACAAATCCTGATTGTTAGATGCATTGTATGTGGCAGGGATAAAAGAGAATTTGTTGTCAATTTCAACATTAGCCAAGATTGCTTCGTTGTTAAATTTGTTGATGATAGGTGTACCATTCATGATATTTCAAATGGCGATGTCATTATTGCTTGTGGCATTTTATGTTGTGGGCTATATAAGCTCATAGACTATGCAAAATTTGTGAATGTTCAACATGTGTAGTTCAAGATTCTCAGGCTATCTCGTATGCAAAGCTTTAGCATGCACACTTTGATCATTTGAATTATGCTAGTTTGCTACACCTGTAGAAATCTGATGTGTTGTCATCTATGGAAAAACTTGAGGCACCTTGTAAACATGTATGTGAAGGCTGTATTTTAGGAAAAATGCAGTGTGCTTCCTTCCTAAAGATGGTTTAGTTAGAGCTGCTCATAAATTATACCTTGTTCATAGAGATGTTTGTGGTCCTATTCAAATATCTTCTTTTGGGAACTACCTTTGCTGCAAATTCCAAAGTGTTTGTGTGCTTCAAATAGTTTTTGGTTATGGCTGAAAATCTATCAACATGTAAATTGGGCACCCTCCATTCTAATCGAGGAGGGGAATACATGTCTTCTTTTTTAATGCATTTTTGGATGAGTGTGGGATAAAACATCAGTGTAAAGTGCCATACACACCCCACCAAAATGGAGTTGTAGAAAGAAAGAATAGGTCTCTCATGGAGATGGCAATAAATATGGTTAAAATTCAAGCTTTACCACATAGCTTCTGGCTTGAGGGTGTTATGTGTGAAACATATGTACTTAACAAGTGCCCCACCAAAGCACTGCAGTCTATCATTACATATGAGGCTTGGCATGGTTGCAAGCCATGTGTTGCTCTTCTATGTGACTTTGGTTTTCTGGCATATGCATTAGTGCCTAAACAACAATGCACGAAATTGGATGATAAAGTATTGACATGTATTTTTTGTTGGGTACAATTCTGAAAGCAAAGGCTATCATCTCTATTATCCATAGACTAAATGCATTTTGGTTAGCCATGATGTTATTTTTGTGGAAGATGCAATTTAGCGATTACTTTCATGTACTAAGGAGATGTTAGTTAGCTCCAAAGATGTGTATGACACTTTGCTACCTCTTTTTATAGGTGGATAATCAAGTTCTGGTCCAAATGAGATAATTTATTAGCCTTTACAAGTTCCATGTGATGATGTAGATCATTCCATTTGTTACGTAGATTTACATGATGCACTTGTTGATGAGAGAGCTGATATAGAGGAGGCAAAAACTATGCCTAAATGGCTTATGTAAACTTTAAGAGATAGAAAATTAGATGCACCTCTTTCATATCATACTCTTTCAGACTCTCATAGGGCTTCCTTTGCATCAGATCCCTATGCGATGGCTACCTCTAGTCTTTGTGACGATAATGAGCTTCTTTCTTATGGCGAAGCAAAAAATTCAAAAAACTGGATGGCTACTATGTAATTAGAATATGATGCTATTATGAAGAATGGTACTTGGTTTTTATGTGATTTGCCTCTTGAAAAAAAGGCCATTGGAATTAAATGGGTATACAAGTTGAAACGTAAGCATGATAGAATAGTTGACAAGTATAAGGCTAGGCTTGTTGCAAAAGTTTATGCTCAAGAGAGAGGCATTGATTTTGATGAGACCTTTGTACCTACTTGCCAAATGACCACTGTTCATAGCACTTGTGCACTTGCAGCTCATCATGGTTGGAATGTACATCAGTTGGGCATTAGAACCACATTTTTGAATGGTGACTTACATGAAGAAGTGTATGTATTTCAACCTCATGGTTTTATGTAGAAGGGGCATGAAAAAAAGTGTGCAGGTTGGAAAAGGCATTATATGTTTTGAAGCAAGCACCACATGCTTGGTATGAAAAGATACATGCCTACTTGATTGCACATGGTTTTAAGGACAATCTGATTGAGAGCACCTTATATGTTATGCATGTAGATTATGTACTTTTGATCATTGTTGTGTATGTTGATGACATGCTTCTCATTGGTCATAATGAGAAGCATATTGATGAATTTAAGGCTAATTTGCATGGCTCTTTTGAGATGTCAGATTTGGGGCATTTGCATCATTATTTGGGCATTCAATTTATGCAAGTTGATGGGGAAACAACTTTGTGCCAAAAAAATATATTGACACATTATTGCAGTGTTTTGGCCTTGAAGATTGCAAACCTATTGCTATTCCCATGGAAAGAGGTTTATGGCTGAGTCTTCATGATGTTGGAGATGCATTTGATCTTGTTCTCTATCTGTAGGATATTGGATGCTTGATTTACTTATGCATAACTCGGCATGATATTCAGTTTATTGTCTCTCAAATGAGCATGTTTATGCATTGCTCAAGTGTCAAGCATTTGCTGGTACTTAAGTGCTTCTTTCGTTACTTGAGTGGTACCTGGCTACTTGGGTTGTTTTATCCCAAGCGGGTATCATTACTACCATATTCGCCTTTTTTGACTTAGAATGGGTTGGTTTCTATGACACTTGTGTGTGTCCACTAGTGGTTTTTGCTTCGTATGATAGCTCATGCATATATTGGTTGAGCAAGAAGTAGCATACTTTGGCCACTTCTAGTTGTGAGGCTAAGTATAGGATAGCTTTCAATGCGACTGCTGAGTTTGTGTGGCTCAGATGCCTTTTGGTTGATTTGGGTGTTGGTAAGTCTTTTGCCACCATCATCTTCATTGATAGTCAGAGGGCATTTATAGTTGCAATGAACCATGTATTCCATGCTTGCACAAAGCACATTGAGGTGCATTATCATTATGTCAGGGAGAGGTTCTCTATTGGGGAGATGAGTTTGGCATATGTGCCCACACATGATAACATTGCATACCTTTTCACAAAGGCTCTTCCTACAGAGAAGTTTAAAGCTTTCCACAAAGCTTTGGGCTTAATTCCTTTTGTGGATTGATCTTTATCCATATAGCTCGACACTACCTCATACATGAGTGCCAACTGCTTGTTCACCACATCACTCCGATGGGGAAATTATCGATATATATGAACACACTTAGGACCGCCAAGGCACTTTTTCCCCTCTTTAGGAGGTTTTTTACCCTGGGCTTGTATTATATGCATACAACCCTAACAGATCACTTATTTTTGTAGTTATCAGTACTTTGAAGATGTTACTTATTCCAATACTATCTTCCTCAGAGTTTACTTAATTAAAAATGTCTTGTCACTAAGATACACCCACTTGAGGAGTGAGAAAGCTTAAGTGTAGCCTTACCTTGAGCAAAATTTTGTTTTTCACAGATATTTTTTATGGCCTCAAAAAGCTTGTATGAAGCATTTTTTTGGGTGATTTTTAAAGCCATTTTCAAGTCCGTTCATGCATATTCCTCTTAATACAAGTTCAATATCTTCAGGAAGATTATCCTTGGTGTTTCATAAAAAGGAAAAATTCATGTTTGAGGTCATTTTGCGGCCATACTGGCTTTCTTACATGTTTCTTGAATAGATCTCAATGTTGATGGAAAAAATCACCACTCGCTCACACTTTATCGATACTTTTTAGTTTGTTTTGCAAGATTATGTCAAGCCTTGCAGGAGGCTGAAATTGGATTAGTTTTCAGCTTTTTATCTTAGTTATACTTTTTCATTACTCACATATATTGATTGAGCACACATTATGTACATCCTAGTGGCTAACATATATCTACATTCATGTGGTATGGCATGGTGGTTACATTTTGAATAAGCCTTTTACATGTGTATAAGAGGCTTGTTATGAGGTTTTCGTAGTTGGGAGACATCTAGATTTGGAGGTCTCTTCAGTGATGTCGGTGAAATATATACCCTAGCCTCGCCATAGGAGATCTATGTTAGTGGATTTATAAGTGCTCAATCCTGGTTGGTTTCTTTCATTACTTGGATTATATGTGGTAATCTCAATTGGATACTATTCTATTTATGGAGTCATATATGATATTATTTATAGTTTCATGATTTTGGATCATTGATCATATGCTTAGCTATAGAGGAGACTTTACCAAACTTTATATAGATTTTGGATTTTTATCATACATAGGTTTATTTTACTCCTCCATTTACTTCTTAGTGTGAGCACATAAAAGCATTTTTGATATTTACTCATTGGTTATTATTACTTATCCCCGCTTTTTTCTTTGGAAACATTGCCAAAATTTTCTCAATTTTTGACACATTCATATTTCTAAAGGTCATTGGTGCTTGATCATTTATATTTTTATTAGTGTTCTAGTTAGTTATTTCTTAGCATGGCACCAAAGGTTTTAGGTACATTTTGTGGATTAGATTCTCGTGCAAGTGCCTCCAAATATAGCTATAACTTCTAAAATAAAGAACATTTTGAAGTTCATTTGTAAGTTTAATAGTACCAACTTCTCTTTATGGAAAAATCAGATCCATGGTGTCTTGATTTAGAGAAGACACTAGAATCCAATCAGTGGCTTTACACAATAACTCTTTGATATGGATGTTGATGATTAGAAAGAGCTTGATCAAATGATCATCTCTATAATTTACTTGCACATAGCTTATAGTATCTATTTCATAGTCTTGGATTGTGAGATCTTAGAAAAATATATGGAAAAAATTGTGTAACACCTATGAGAAGGATAATGCATCAAACAAGACGTATCTCACGCAAAAGTTGTATGACTCATGCATGAAGGATACAAAAATGAGCATCGATAATGAAATGAAACTAGTTCTCTTGTTATGCACATTACTACCCTTCTGGGATACGTTCTTCACAACCATTAGTAACAATGCATTTAGTGGTATATATAAGCACAAAAATGAGCATCGATAATGAAATGAAAGTATTTCTCTTGTTATGCACATTACTACCCTTGTGGGATACGTTCTTCACAACCATTAGTAACAATGCATTTAGTGGTAAGCTTGTCTAGAATGACATTTATGGTGCACTTTTAAGTGAAGAGATTCACAAAAAGGCTATGGTTCCCATATATATTAGAGATGCATATAGTATTCATGATTCTAACCAGGGAAAGAATCAACACATATCAAGAGCAAAAACAAAGACAAGAATCATTAACATGGAAAGAACAGAAGAAAATCATGAAAAAGGAATATTGAATGCCATCATTTTCATAATAAAAGATATGAAAATGATTGCTATGCTTTAAAGAATGCCAAAGGTAAGGGGAAACATGTTGATGGGCATGTTAAACAGTTACCTATACCATATAGTTCATCTGTGAAGATAGAAGAAATAAATGCTATTTATGATGATGTGTATGTGTTGACACTTGACAACATTGTGCTTAAAAGGAATCTTATGAATGATTCCCTTTAACACACATTGTTGCTGGATTATGATGCTTCTTTCATGACAAACCACATAAAGTGTGGTTCTCTTGGTGTAGTGAGGTTTGATGATTCTTATTAGTATCATGTTGTTATGTTTGGAGATGTGGTCATGCAATTTAGTGATGTTTCACACTTTACCATGCATAATGTATGCCATGTGCCTAAGCTTTAATATAATTTAATATCAGTTGGACGACTTGATGACCTTGGCTACAAAATAGCTTTCTATGCTCAATCCCTTCACATATCGAAGGGTATCTAGTTATTGCCAAAGGAAATAAATTTGTCTCATTTTATCCTTTGTTTGTATATTTAAAATAACACTTATTAGTTGTTATTGAAAAGCCTATGGCTCGTATATGGCATGGGCAGTTGCGGTGCATAACTCGTAGTGAACTGACAAGTATTTATGGTTCTAGTTACTTACATGTATTATCTTTCTCATATATTTTTTTTCATTTTGTGAAAAGAAAAATTGGAATTTGCATAGAACATAAATTATCTCTTCATTTCAACCTAGATGTTGTTCATACAAGCCTGTGTGGTCCTATGCCCACTAGGTGATTAGGTAGTGATCTTTACTTTGTCACGTTCATAGATGATGCTACTAAAAAATTTTTGTGTATTCTATGTAGTCAAAGGATAAGGTATTCCTAACTTTTTGAAAAATTTCTTGCTTTAGTAGAGACTAAGAAGAGAATTAAGATTGAGGATTTATGTTCAAATATTAGAGGTGAAAATACCTCGAATGAATCCAATAATTTTTGTGAAACGAGGAATTCACAGAGAATTTATGTATCATTATAGCACAATACAAAATGGTGTAGGCAAAATAATGAATAGAACTATTGACGATAGAGTGGTTCTTATGTTGCATCATGCAAACCTTTGAGAAGGCTTTTGGTAAAAACTAGTGTTAACTATACTATATGTGGTTAACTTTCACTCAATACTACCAAAGGCTTAAACCATATTATGATCACCTTTGAATATTTGGTTTTGAAGCATATGTCCATGTTTCAAATAACTTGAGACAAAATTAAGATTAAGAATCTAAAAAGTGTATTTTTCTTGTATATGGAAAAGATGGATAATTTGGACATCACTTATGCAATCTTGAAACATGTTAAGTGATCAGTAGTGATGTCATTATCAATAAAATTAAAATGCAATAATACCCCACTAAAGAGGTTGAAGTGAGTTGAGCCATATTTGAGGATGTTATTCCTCCTCTTATTATGCATAAGGATCTTTAAAAAAATATTATTCATGGAAATATTCAATAATAGTCTACTAGTGCTCTTGGTCAACAACCATTCGGATAATCTTTACGTATCTCACATTCCCATGATGGATTTGTTCCACGATTGGATTTTTCCATGTTGATAGATGCTATTGGACCTTCTTTTTATAAAGATTCTTGCAAAAAATGATCATGTCAAGTAGCAGTGTGTCAAGAAAAGTGAACTAAATTTTATTCTAAGAATAATACTTGGAAATTGATGCCTTTGTCAAAGACAAAGAAATCTTTACCATGCCAATGGGTATATAAGTTGAGAATCACATCAAAGAGTGCTTCTCCAAAGTATAAAGTATGATTGATTGCAAAGGATTCAAGCAAGAACAAGGAGTTGATTTTAGCAAAGCTTATCGTGGGTGCTCAAGATGACTACATTACACACAAATTTTTTACATGAAAATTTTAGAAGATTACAAATATATCCTTGGCATGAAAATTATTTGTGACAAGAAGAATAGATGCATATAGTTGTCTCAAAGTGAGTACATATCCAAAGTATTTCACAAGTTCAATATGCATAGTGGAAAGAAATTGAGTACACTATTGCCTACATATGTGAAGTTGAGAAAGGGTGATTGTCACAAATCTGATGAGTAGAAGTAATTCATGAACAAATTTTCATATCAATGTTCTATTGTTAGTCTTATGTATGTTATGGTAACTACTAGACCAGCCATTGCATTTGTTATGGGAGTTGATATATATTGAATCTTGACAAGAAGCATTGTGTATAGTCAAAATGAAATTGAGATATCTGAGTGAAAGTAAGGATATATGTCTATGCTTGGATAGAGGTGTTGCATCTATTGTTGCATGCACAAACTCTTAATGTGCTTTTTGTGTAGACGATAGAAGTCTACTTCAAGGTACATTTTTGACTTCGTAGATTTTACTATTTCATGGAAGGATCATCTTCAAGAATGTATGACTATTTTCGCTACAGAAGCAGGGTATATTGTACCCAGTGAGGCATGTATGGAATCATTGTGGATTTATCGATTGGCATGTGACATATGCATACCGAGCATGTACTTCGTTTACTCAATGATAGTCATAGTGCTATTGCATTGTCTAAGAATTGGGTATATCATGCAAAGGCCATGCACATTGAAGTGTAATATCAATCATTATATTTTATTTGAGAAGCTTCATTTCTTATCCACTAATTATATTTTATTTGAGAAGCTTCATACTCAAGAAAATGTAGCACATGCTTTAGCAAAAGCTCTACAAAGGATACCTTTCCACATTGTTGTCATTATTGAGAAACATCACCTATGGTACTTACAAAATATCAACTAAGGAGGATCAAACAAAACTAAAAACACCACGTTGATGATATGAAACAAACTAGATTATGAAATGAAATGCGAAATTTACATACTAAGCATGGATCTAGAGCCTCATAGAGAAATCCATATGAGAACACATGATTGTCAAATGAGCTTATGAAGAAAGTTCCTCCTTATATAGAGTTCAGAGAAAATAGGTTTGGGAAAAGGGATGGAGCATGGACATCCCAAAAACCCCCTTGCATGTGATGATGGTTTTGTTGGAGATTGAGGAACTAGTGACATATGGGATCACTTAGTTCAATAGGTTTTGGATATAAGGACATGTGGGATCATTATAAGTAGCCTTCAAAATATGGCATCCAAATATTGAGACATATGGAATCCCCTGGTATATCATGAACATATGGCATCCATGTGGGCTTGTTGGGTTTACATCATGAGGTAGGAGGTGTTTTTGGATCCATCTTGTGTTGATATTTGTAGTCCTTGAGATGAGATACTAGTCCTCTTCTCTTCTTGGACATGTTTTATCCACAAGTGAATTGAGCTCATGAACTACTATCTAGGATTCACATGGGGTAATTGCATGCCTCAAAAGACACAGTTTAGGATTACTTCCTAATCCTCTCTCTAAGGGTGTGGTTCAACCATCTCTTGCCTATCATTTCTTAAATGTAACACTCTCTCCCCCTTATAGGGATAATTATATATAGTTATCAGTTCCTAAACTCCCTATGACCCCTTTCCTTGATGTCCTTACCCTCACATAGTCTCTTGAACCTTTCTTTTTTGCAACCTTGGTGTCTTGAACCCATGTTCTCAACCTTGATGGCTTGAACCTTCTTATTCCCAACTTTGGTGTCTTGAACCCTTGTTCTCAATCTTAGTATCTTAAGCCTTTTTCTCACCCATGATCCATATATTGAACCCTCAAACAAATGCATTTCATTCTCAGAGTTTTCCAACAATAACTTACATGTCTCACTTTGACCTATGTATTGAAAAAAGTTCTCAAAGAACCATGCATTTTTTATGTACCTTTTTAAATTAAAAAAGTGCCCAAACACCTTTTCTAGAGGCCATTGGGTGCCTAGAATCTTTGTTGAACCCATCCTCCTTTCCAAAACCTACCTTATATGCTCTCATATGTATTTTAGTATCCATAGACAAATTAAACTAATGATCCATCTGCTAGGATTCAGATGGTCTAACCACATACCTAAAAAGCCATGGTGGGGATAAATTCCTAATCCTCCTTCTTAGGTTGTGATTCAATCATCTCGTGTCTAACATTTCTTGCATCCAACACTAAGTGTTATGAAAACAATATTTCTAATAAAACTAAGCAAACTACTACCTAGCAAGACCATGAAAAGTAACAGAGAGTATATCTCCATCCATATATATACCTTTAATCTAAGGGGGTGGAGCTAGCCATGTATCCAAGTCACATGGATGCTGATTGAAACCTACACATGGTTTTCTATTGCAAGTAATCAAATGAGATCACATGTGTTCTAATTTTCCAAGGTCTATCATATGTCGTCTAAATCAAGTGAGGATTCTTCTCTCATGTACAACCCAAGTTGGAACTTAGAGAAGCTTCTCCTAAGATTAAGGTTCCACACATTAGGATAAAATCAATCCTAAGGGTCTCAAACATTCAATTGGGAGATCATATGAATAAATACCCCAAGGGTTCAAACCAAAGCTTCGAGCATGTGCCACGGTGAGTCAAGGATAAGCCAAAGCTATTATACATCATATCCTAACCCTTAGAGTTCATGTATCTTATCCTTTCGAACCCATGATTTGTACAATTTTCTTCACCCTTAATATAATTTCATCCTTGAAAATATGTAGAAGTATAATGCATCGCATATTCCCTCGTGCACCATGATCTATACTTTGGTCATTTTCATCTCTCTCTTTAGATTTCTCTCCCATAAGCAAGTACGGGCTACTTCCTTTCTTAATCTCAAAGGAGAGGAATCATAATCCCTACCCAAAACATTATCTCTAAGTCCAAAAAAAAATGCACTTACATGCCTTATACCTATGGATTAGTGAAATGGATGTATCTCTCTAGTGTTCTTCCCTCTAGCATTTTCAAAAGTCTCGTGATCCATGAAATCTCACATTTTAGTAAAATTTTCACTTTGCAATCTTAAATGTATATTTCTAGGAGCTTTCAATAGAGATCCTACCTCTATCTTGAAAGGGTTGGAAACCAGATTCATCTTCCACTTTTAACATAAAGGAGATGAAGCTTCATATGTTATTTGCTTGATTAATTCATTTATAGTCCTTTTCAAATACAATTGTACTTTATTGTATTGTAGGACTCAGTAAAACATCTGAACTTTACAAAAAAGGTAAAATTATTCTATTCCTAATCATGCCCAATACCTCACATAGATTTATTATCTTTTCAAAACATGGAAAGTTAGGTGGACTTATAACAATCAACCAACTCTTCTTGAATCATAAGCTTCAAGTATTATGTCATAGAAAATAAACTGAATTTCAAAAATTTAGCATTTGCTAGAAAGGTTCCTTATCTTGGTCACAAGGATCCCTACCTTGGTCACCCTTGAATATTCGCTTAAATTTTGATCGACCCTTGGAATGTCTCCTCCATTCTTCCATTCGTCAATCCTTCTTGAAAAATCTTGATCTTCAAGATTTCATAGATCCAAATACTACAATCATGTATTCAGGATTGGAATTGCTTGGTAGACTATTCTTCTATGTCTCTACCCATGCTTTTTTTTCATCTAGCTTAGCAAGTTCTTCCCAAGAGTATTAGTACTAACTAGCTTGAACCAACAAATATTTCTTACTTAACCAATTCCTTTAAATCCTCATACTAATTGAGGAACAATATGTATAAAGTAATCAAGATACATATCCTTTAATCAAGGGAACCTTCTTAATAGACACTCTATCTATTTAATGAATTTTCAACTCAATTAAAATTATTCAAGTGTTTCCTTGTTTTACTTCCAAGGTCTTGTAAGATTTAAACATCTTTCTTGACACCATATTTAGATCTTTATAAGAACCTATTGAACATGTTTCATTCATTTGTTTTAATCATTCAATGATTCAATAAATGATCTTTTATAGATCATTCTAGCATTGATGGCTTTATATTATGATGGGTTTGACTTTCAACAAGCTCCTTACTTTTTGGAGTTTAGCTTAGAATCTCCCCGAAATTCCGATACTCTTATTTATCCAAATCTACTACAAAATCTAAAGTTAAGTACACATTCTATTTAGACAAACACATCTTCTTAAGAGGACAGAGAATAGCCTTTTCTAAGGTGAATTTCACCTATGCAAATACAATCAAGTGTATTTAATTGGTTCAAATAAGTACATCCCTTCAAGTCCTTATGAAGCTAAGACCTTATTCTTAGTTGTCTTTAAGCCGGATGTTTTCCATTGGGACTTGAGTCTCTTTCCTCTCTAACCTTTAAAGAAAAATTTGAAAGGGAGTCAATTTCCATTATTTCATACTAGTATTGTTTCTCCAATTTTTAGAACTACATCCTATATCTTTTCACCTTCTTTATCCTCTTCGTGCTCTGTGATCATCCTCTATGATCATGAACTCCAGCTTTGAATTCCTTGGCACCATATAAATAGAAGCAAGGACTAAGTTGTTTGCTTCACATGTTAATTAATCTCATATGTTAAAGGACCTTTAATTGACCATTAACATTTCTTTGGCATGATTTATCAAACCAAAAAGATTTGGTATGTTTGAACAAGTTCTATATCATTTGGCTTTCTTGCATTTATCAAGACAAATTAGGTTGAGATAAAATCAAGTCCTTCTCCTTTAGATCCCTTCTTCTTCATTGATATTTACACATGGGATTTACTTGGGATCTTTAACTCATATTTTCATGAGATATATATTGCTTAAGTCTTAACATCTTGTTGCGCTTTTCTTTTTGTAGGGATTAACTACTTTATGCCATCCCTTTGACTTAAGCAAGTTGTCATACTTTCCAACTAGACTTTTCTAGTAGTGAGTGAATATTTCCCACTTTCAATGACTTTGCTATGGATATGCTCAACTCCTTGACTTTTTCATATCTTGGTTATTACCAAATTGGAATTCTTTTGTGAATTCCATCTTTGCATATCCATTAATCACTTTTTTTGAGTTTAAATCTCAAACAAAAGGTACTTGATACCAAACACGCTTCTTTACTTACACAAAAGAGTCAAGAAATGTGTCTTTTTCTTAAAATTATCATGTCAGTGATACTTATCCTACCCTTTTAAAGATTTTTCATCAACTATAGAATTTTAAAGAAAATTTATATTTGTCACACTAATCAATTTCTTGAGTTCAAACCCATTCAAATATGTTTAATACGTAATCCTCTTTTCCTCAGAACTTATTAAAAAATTCATCAAATATCCCCAAGTTCAAGCTTCAATTATTTATAAATTTGGTGTCCCATACTACCGGATCCACTTTAGAGATATTCTAAATCTAGATGTTCCACACCATTTGGTTTACCTCCTGACCTCATTGTTATTACCTTTATCTCTTACTCTAGGATTGATCATTGGGAAAATATTTTTTCTCTTAGTCTAATCAAGTATCATAGATAAAAAATGCTAGTAGACTTGTAACGTTTATACTCACCAAGTCCTGAATGTAATTGAAAAGACTTTTTTGTCCTTTAATGAAGATTGAACCTTCATTGAACTATTTCTTTGTTTAGATCCAATCCTTAGGATCTTTTCTATGTTACTTGATAATAGATCTAGTTTTCTCAAAGCAGATATTATCTATTGATATAGTTAGGAATCTATCTCAAACAAAATAGTTGCTTTCCAATAATTGGTCATCTTGAAGAGAATGGTAACATCCATAACCATTTTGAGAAGTAATTCCTTATTTATCGGGCTCATCTAGACTATCATCTTTCAACCCTCTAATTTACCTTTCCCTATATATTACAATTTCTTTAAAAAAAATTTATACACAACTCTTTAATTATGAAGTAATTCTTTTTTGAATATTGAAATGGTTCATACTTCTCATAGAAAGGAAAAAACATATTTAGGAAAGAAATGAATTCTTCAAAAGAATAACATCTTTCATGATTTTAAAAGATTTCTTCAACCCATCATTGTTTGTAGGGTTTCGAACACTATTTATTTTCTCTTGTGGATCATTTTCAATCCAAATTCTTATTAACACCATATCATGGTTAATAAGAAGAGAAACATTGTTTGACTTAAGGCTGAAGTCATTGGCCTTGCTGATGAAGAATTCCATGGTTTTTATAGAGCTTGAGAAATCCATAAAAAGGGACTCTAAACTTATGAGTTTCTACCATTTCTTTTTCGTGTTTGAAATAGTTCAATACATAAAAGCATAAAAGGATAATGGTTATTGAGTCATATGGTATTAATATACCATTAAACTTTTATGCTTTTGAATACATATCAAAAATTCATTTCTTATATGAAGCTTAACTCAATAAACTTGATTTTCATCTTATCCTATAAACCGTGCATATAAGATACCATTCATTGGCATGCATACATTGTGTATGCCAAAAATTATTTACATCTTTATTGGAAGATGTTTATCATGCATGCATGGAATTCAGACTTGGAACTCCATTCGATGCATGAATCTATATTCATCATATGCTCTCATTTTCCATTCGTGTTCATGCCATGCAAGTACCTAAGATAATTTCAAACTAGAGGCCCATTATTATGATGTTTTTTTTTGTAGATTATTTGCTAAGATATTGGAATTGAGAGTGTGCACATTTGTTGCATCTTTAGTACACCAAACCAAACATGATTTTTGTACAAAAGATACATTTATAATATCATCTTTACATTGCAATGGCAATTGAGCATGCTCTTAAGTCATCATCGAATAATATTCTTATCCAATCATATCTTGAAAAGTCTTTTGATTCCGTGCTTTGTGATTTCATATCTATTTCCATGCAAAAAATGGGGTTTAGAGGCAAAATGTCACACCTTCTTTACTTATTAGCTGAAGATAGCTCTACCATATTGCTATAAATAACAGATTGTTGAGATCTTTTATGATCAAGATAGATATGATAGGGATATCCATTGAACATCATAATCTCTACCTCTATATTTCTACCCCTCTCTTTTATATGTTTGAGCATGTAGTGGAAAATCAAACCATTTATGGAGTTTGGTCTCATGACCTACATAAAACTTAGTAGGATTTATTGATGATACACTTATTTTTTCTCAATGGACACTTTATGATTTTAGATCATTTTATTACTCTTCTACACACTTAACATTACATATAATTTGTATCTTAGTGTTTTAAAGGTTGCACTTATTTATATGGATTTTTTAAATTGTCTTTTGCTTACATGGAATGGAATGAAGATACCAAATGACCAAATATTCACACATCTAGGTTAACCCTTTGGGAGTGCTTATGACTACCAAGGAATAGATGTTATGGATCATGCGATAAGTTTCAAGAAAATTTGAACCATGGAGAACTTTTTATTGGAGTTTAGACATTTATATCAAGATCTCCTTAACTTTCCTACAAGTATTATGTTTTATTTATTGCTTATCAATGGGACTTCCATTTTGCAAGTTTTGATCGTATGATTACAATGCTTTTATGGCATAAGGGAAATAGTAAATCAATGGTTATATCTTCTTGGGAATATGTTTGTAGACCTGCCAAAATTGGGGGACATAGTTTTATATATCTATAAAAGCACACAAAGCAAAGAAAGATTGCGTTCATTGTTCAGAATTCTAGATCTTGTCCATTATGGTTGATGTCTTCTACATTTTGTCCTTTGCTAAAGATAGGATAGGATATAAGCTAGATATTGCATACAATGGAAACTATTTGATAATGCAATCAAAGACTACTCAATTCCATTATCGATTGATGTTCAATGTGCCTCATAGATGGAAACTATGAAGCATGCATTTTTCATATACAAGTTGAGTATAATAGAAGGTATAAAAGTAATTTTTAGAATTTGAGTGGATTCTATTTTCTTGAATTTTTCATATGCATTTCAATGTTAGTAATATGTCATTGAATGTTTCTAGATCTTTGTGTGCACTTGAATAGAAAAATAAATCTACATGGTTATTTAAGATACAAAATTACTTCTCTACCTATGATGTGCTCATGCAAAAAGATAATGGTTGATACAAAGTTAAATAAAGGATTTTATGATGATTTATATGCTTAATTTTTCTTCCATTTCAAAGTGGTGTGAGTATTTTCCAAAATAATCTACACACAGTAATGGGGTATACCATCTTTAAACCATTTTTGTCCATTATTTAGCCAACAAGTATACAACTTTCTAACTAGAATAAATTTTAGAGATAAGATCTTCTCGGACATGTGCAAACTGACCCATACAGAGATCCTTATACGGAGAAGTTATGGTTTCCTCTTCCTCCAGGTTGCATCATGTGTACCATAAATTTTTTTGACCTACGCATAATATATATTGCAACGGATACAACATGTTCACAATAACTTCTAGATGCTAGCTATATATATATATATATATATATATATATATATATATATATATATATATATATATATATATATATATATATATACATATATATATATATATATGTATATATATATATATACATATATATATATATATATATATATATATATCCACCATCCCATTTTTTTGTCAGTTATTCATCCATATTGGTTGAATCCTTATCCCTTGGTCTTGTAAGAAGTCACAAATTTCATGGTATGAGTATTCAATACATCCATCCAACCTTGTGGTTTTGATGTATCTATGAAAAAAATGCTCTACTTGATCTTTGAATCTTCTAAGGTAGGAAACACATATGAATTTTGTTAGATAGAATAGATTCATACGTTTCTCGAGTTTCCATCTATAGAGGTCAAAGAATTTAGTTGCTTGGAAGCTAGAGATCCTACATTGTACTCCCTTACATATCTGTGAATCAAATTAAAAAAGTATGGAGCTAAATAGTTTCTTGTCTTGAATGACTACCTAGAAAAATTTCATATTCTTGAAGGATTACACAATTCATGCAAACTTTGTGAAGAGATATTGGAAGAGCTCTTAAAAATACCACTTTTTCATATCCTTGAGTCTTTGGATGTTTATATGGCCACACCTATTTTTGCTATCAAGTTATGCAATCCGTTTATCACGATATGTGATAGACATAGCCAAATCTTTGTTAGCTTGCCTTGTATCAAGAGTAAATATTGTTTCTTCCCTTTTTCTTTTATTGATTAAATCATAAAAAGCTCTAGTTTCCTCAATGAAGTAGCCCTTTATGACTGAGTTTACCTAATAAACTTTTCTCACAAATTTTCATATTATATATTAGGTTTAGGGTGATGCTTATTACATAGAGTACCTTCATTACAGTAATCGATTTGTCATTCATGTAGATTCACACCTCTCATATGTTGAACATTGTAATCTATATGTCATTTTTTCTCCATATATAACCTTTTTTTTGGGTCCTGCAAGTTCCGAAAAATTATTCTCTACATGAAATGTGGTTACTACAACCATTGTCTATGTACCATACTTCATCACTTTGGAGAGTATTATCATTTCCATAAGTCATAGCAAGAAAATGGCCATTTTATATTAAAAAATATGATTTTTCATAGCTACCTTGGTTGTTGTAACCATAAAATCTTTGTTGTTGATAATAATAATTGGCATAATATCATGGCTTTCCATATATATAGCAAAACTATCTCAAATATCCTCTTTTGACATATATGCATCTTCAGTTTTTGGAACTACATATTCCACCTCGTATTTGACCTTTTGTTGTTGTTTTTTATGTCCTTGATTTCTTTGATTGAAGTTGTTTCTCCCTCTTTGTCTTAAGCCACCTCTATTATGTATTCTTTTTCCATCATGAAATCTTTCCAATTTTCATCTTCTCCTCTCCCATTTATTGTATTCAAAACCATATCATGATCTACATATGCACACCCTATGGATGCATCTCTATCATGTAGCTCCTTTGTCTGGTGGAAACTACTGGGCTAGAGTACGGTAGGGGCAGAGGGAATTTCCGGTGGAGCGGTGAAATGCGTAGAGATCGGAAAGAACACCAAAGGCGAAGGCACTCTGCTTTGAAATGAAGTCATTTATATTTTAGTTTGAATATTTTTTGAAGGTGTATAGCTATGTCTTGGGTTGTATCTTCATAGATTTGGTTGAAGTGGATTAGAGTCTTTGAAGAGTACCTAAACTTTTATAGAGATTTCCAAACCTTGTTTATGCACAATAATGGAATTAACAATGTGGTAAGACGGAATAAATACCACTTATTTTTTTCCATTTATTTGAGGTCAAATGGAAAAATATAGGGTTTCAAAATCTTGCCTCACAAAATTCTCATACAAACTCAAAAACCAAACTAGAGAGGTGGATGAGAGGGGGCTGTTTTTTGAAATGTGCAAGGTTATAGAGTGCAAGACATGAATGGAGCAGATTCTATGGTGGTTGACACAAGACGTTGACGTCTAGCAAGAGAGAGGTATATTTTCAGCACACTAAAATCAAATAAAAGAAGGTATACTATAACTCCAAATATGAAGATCAAGGTAGAGAAGCTATACATGTTGGGTTGAACATTTTTGTGTACGAGTCACTGAAGGTCTGGATGTTAAAGAGAAATGGTTGGGAGTTTGGTTTAGAACTAGAACTTACCATGTTGGCAAAGCTTGGTGTAAAGCATTGTTGATATATTTAGGTAGTGATGTGTGAACACACTAGGACCACCGGGGCACTTTTTTCCCTCTCTAGGAGGTTTTTTCCCCCGTGCATGTATATATGCCTATAACCTTGATGGGTCACTTATCTTTGTACATTCTCTCGGTAATACATTCAATGTTGTTGTGCTCCAAGCTTCTTCTTCTTCCTTGTGTTGTTTGCATGCTTCCACAGACCTCAAACTCCAACAACTGGTATCATACCACTTCACCTAGAGCATCATTGACACCCCTCCTCTGAGAGTCTCAAAATCGCATGAAAATTGGTGAGCATACTTAGGGCAATTACAGTTCAAAATATCTTTACTATGTGGTGTCAAAATCACAATCTAAGCTCGTTTTGGCCTCCAAATGCACTATCACAGTGCCTGTGTAGGCAATTTTGCCTTTTCATACCAAAGATATATATATGTTTTGGTTCACCAATATAAGCGCCTCAAAGTCTTCTATAGTTTTAGCAAAACTCAACAAGGTAGTTATGTTCAACTTTTTGAGATACAATCATTTTTTTGCATCATGGTATTTTAGTCAGTGGCCATGGCTAAAAGTAGTGATGTATTCCATATGTTGGTTGTTGAGGATAAGTTGGATGGTACAAATTACCCTATGGTCTTATATGATGCATCATCTATTGGTTGCAAAAGGATTGTGGAATATTGTGCAGGGTGTTGAAAAACATCCTATTGCACTTGCAAATTTAGTTATTGAAGCTAATGCAGATGGTGTTGAAGATGGTGATATTCTTCAGGTTCAAGTTCATGTTGCGGTTCTTATTGCACCTACTATAGAGAAACCTTTTTGGGGCGGAAGAGATGCTCAGGCACATGCATTGATAGCCTTGTTTGTCAAACATGCCATTATTCCTCACATTCACTCTTGAAAAGAAAAGGATGCTTGGGATACACTTACCACTTTATACCAAGCAAGGAATGAGGCTCATGTTGCTTACCTCCAAAAAGAGTTGGAGGGTGAGCAGATGAATGAAGGAGATTGAATGGATAGTTTTTTGACAAAGATCAAAGATCTGAAGGAGCAATTGATTTTGCTGATGAAGTCTTGCTAGTTAGTTTACTTGTGCATACTATTTTGAATGGCTTTCTCCAACTCCCATGATAAAATAAGATTAGTTTTTTGCACATCTAGAAAATTTCCCATTAAGCATAGGCTCAACTGAGGCAAGGAGACTAGGTTGAGAGGTAATATGTTTAGTTGCATCAAAGTCAAAGCACCAAGCATCTACATCCATAACAAACATACAATGATCATGAGATGATGGACCATAACCATGTTGTATAGTAAATGTTCATTCTTCTTATGCGCAAGTATCTTGTTTCTTTTATCGTTGTCTGTACTTTGATTGTGCAACATTTATGAATTTTTGTCTTTTATCCTTCTTACTAGCAACAAAAACTTGATGCACAAGATGCACAATGGACTCATTTTGCCTAGATTCATGTCTAAGAAATAATAGCAAAGCAGAATAGACCGATAGATAGAGTTGAGAAAAAAAAACTCAAACAAAGGGAGACAGAGACCAAGATATAGAGAACTCAATTTCTCAAATTTTTAAGATTAATACAACTACAAAGATGGTTCTAGAGAACTCAAATTCTGAAATTTTTCAAGAGTAATCTATGTACAAAGATGGTGTTGCCCACCGTGTGCCTCGAATGTGGAGCTTATATGGTGATCTAGAGAGGCTCTAGATGAACGGCTTACTAGTGTGCAAAATGCTATGTAGAGCTACACATGGTCCATGTTTATATAGCTTTTACAATGGGAGTCAGTATAGATAAATGTAGTTTGGAGAGACAAAATAGTCAGTAAAGTATATAATCCAAAAATATCTCCATGACCAAAAATCCTACCATCAGAGCCCTATGGGCCAGGGGATAAGCCCCTTGAAACCTGCAAAAGGGGGCAAGCACCTTGTGCACTCCCCCATTTTTCTATCGAGAAACCATGATGCAATGCAAGGCCTTAATCTTCACCTTGAATGGCTACCTAATGGCCTATATGTTTCTACCCTACCTAATCTAAAGGCCAGGATCATAAAGATCATCTATTATCATTAATATTCACACATACACCTCATCTAACTTGAAATTTAGGTTCCACAAATGTCTGAGATCTCACAATGGCTTCTCCTCATAATACGGTCCTTACAACTTAGAGA
Organism: Ceratopteris richardii; assembly: GCA_020310875.1. Taxonomy (NCBI): domain Eukaryota; kingdom Viridiplantae; phylum Streptophyta; class Polypodiopsida; order Polypodiales; family Pteridaceae; genus Ceratopteris; species Ceratopteris richardii. The sequence goes on from CM035424.1 coordinate 151,722,987, forward strand.
ACAATGGATTTTTTTTTCCCACTTGAGGATGGAATATCGAGTATATCTAATAACCCCCCTCAATGTCCATCCTATGATGAACTACCTCATTGGTCCAATGCCAAGCTTTGAAACGTGTCAATGAAGTTGCTCTCTCCCAAGAGTCTTGGTTAAGATCTATGCTCCATCTTCTTCAGTCAGACAATAGCTTATCTCCGTGACCCCTGCCTTGATCAACTCACACACATAGTGATATTGAATTTCTATGTGTTTGGTACATAGATAGAAAACAAGATTCTTAGCAATGACCATGTAACTTTGGTTGTCATAATTCAACCATGTAGTCACCTATCCTTGTATTCCTATGTGCCATAGGATCTTCCTCAACCATACTGCTTCACATGCTGCAACACATGTTGCTTTGTGCTCAATTTTAGTAGAAGATAATGCTATAATCGATTACTTCTTATTGATCCAAGAGAAAATCACAAATCCTAAAGAAAAAAAAAATCCAGAAACGCATTTTCTAGTATCAATATCTCTTGCACAATCTAAATCACAATGTCCAACCAGAGATGATCCTTCTTCATAGAGAATACCATAATCAATGGTTCCTTTCACATACTTGAGTATCTACATGCTTGCCTTCCAATGAGTTTGGCAAGGCTTATTAGAGTAATTTCTTGCTACCCCAACAACATAGGAGATATATGTTCTGCTATTGCACAAGTAGATGTGAATTCCATATAATTTACTATATCTTCCAATATCCATTGGAGATGAAGTATCTTCAATTGATAATTTTTTGTTGACCTCCATAGATGTAGAAACTTTCTTGCAATCTTCCATTTCAAATGCCTTCAAAATTTTTCTTGCATACTTTTGTTGAGAGAAGCAAATCATCCTTGGTTCCTACCATATTTCAAGGCCTAAGTAATAATGCATTAAGCCCAAGTCTTTCATTTCAAATTTTGAACCTAGGGCATCTTTCATTTGTTGAAGAAGAGCATCATCATTTCCTATAATCATAAGGTCATCTACATAGAGTACAATCACAATGTTCTTCCCTCCTCTCTTTCGTGTTGAGAATACAAGAGTGCATCTCCATTTTATATCTAGGAAACACTCCATTTCCATTTCATCTCATTTTTTATATTTTATCTCATTGTATTTGGGTACCTTTCCATTTTCTTCCACTAGTGTATCCATTATCCTTTAAGGGTTATTATCCCACATATGATCTACTTTGGAGAGCCCCCTCCAAATCTATATAAGGAGGGACTCTCCCCCAATTTGTACTTGGTTAGAAGCCTGAGAAGCCTACTCTAGTCTCTTGGCAAGCTCACTAGAATACATGTGAGTTTTCCCATTTCATGGTCTACTCACTTTGAGTCTCACACACTCTTTCATTTTTTGACTTCACTCTTCTTTTCATTTTGCTTCAGTGTGTGTACACTCTACAAGGCATCAAAGTGATGGGTAGAGGACTTGGTGGTATTTTGGTAGTGATTGTGGAGATTTTGGTGGTGGTGGTGTTTCAGTGTTGGTGGCTTTGTTTTCTCTTCATTGAAAACATCAATCTACACTCTTTTGAGCCTCATCTTGCTCATTTTCCCACCCTCCCACCCTTTCTTTCAGCTCAAAGGCCTTCAATGCACTATCTCTATCTACACAAACCACTTCAGTACCTTGGACAAACCTTTATTAGGTGCTCATTGAGGTTGATGCACAATTCATATATGAGTAGTGTATGTGGGAGTTTGAGGTATGTAGAAACACATGAACAACACAAGGAAGAAGAAGAAGCTTGGAACACAACACACAATACAAAATGTATTACCAAATGAATATACAAAGATTCCTAACCTGTTAGGGTTATAAGCGTATATACAAGTTGGGGAAAAAACCTCCTAAAGAGGGGAAAAATTGCCTCGGCGGTCCTAAGTGTGTTCACACACATCACTACCAAAATATATCAACAAATCCCCCCTTTGAGTGATGTGGTGAACAAGGACTTGGCACTCATGTATAAGGAAGTGCCAATCTATGTGGAAAGAGATCAATCCACAAAAGGAAGTAAGCCCAAAGCTTTGTGGAAAGCTTCAAATGTCTCGCAAGGTAGAGCCTTATTATAATGATACTTCACCTCAATGTGATTTGCGCGAGCATAAAACACAAGGTTACTCACAACTTCCAATATGTTATGACTGTCAGTGAAGGTGATGGTGTCAGAAGACCTTTCAACACCCAAATCAGCCAAAGGGCATTTGAGCCACACACTATCAATAGTCATTATGAAAGCTTTCCTTTACTCAGTCTCACAACTAGAAGTGGCCATTGTAGGTTGCTTCTGCTCAACCAAGAGATGCATGAGCTACAAGCATGAATCAAAAACCACTAATGGACATAGGAGTGTCATAGAAACCAGCCAAGTCAAAGTCAAGAAAAGCATGTAAATCTGGGAGTGGTGATCCTCCCTTGGGATTAAAAAAATCCAAGTAGCTGGGTACCACTCAAGGAGTGAAAGTGTGCTTAAACGCTTACCAATGCTTCACACTTGAGCAATGCATAAAATTTCTCATCTGTGAGATAACAAACTAAATATCAGACTGAGTTATGCATAAGTAAATCAAGCATCCAATAGCCTCATGATAGAGAACACCATCAAATGCATCTCAAGCATCATGAAGGCTCAATTGTAAACCTATTTCCTTAGGAGTGGCAATAATTTTGCAACCTTCAAGGCCAAAATATTGCAATAATGTGTCAATATATTTTGTTTGACACAATGCTATTCCACCATCAACTTGCAAAAAGTGAATGCCCAAATAATGATGAAAATGCCCCAAATATGATATCTCAGATGAGGCTTGCAAATCAGCCTTAAAATTAGCAATATGCTTCTCATTAGGACCAATGAGAAGCATTTCATCTACATAAACAACAATGATCAGAAGCACATAATTTGCACGCTTAACATATAAGGTGCTCTCAGTTGGACTGTTCTCAAACCCATGTGCAATCAAGTAGGCATGTATCTTTTCATAACAGGCATATGGTGCTTGCTTCAAACCATATAATATCATTTTCAACCTCCACACTTTGTTTTCATGCCCTTTCTGCACAAAACCATGGGGCTGAGAACATACACTTCTTCATGTAAGTCACCATTAAGAAATGCAGTTTTAATGTCCAACTGATGTACATTCCAACCATGATTGGTTGCAAGTGCACATATGTTACAAATGGTAGTCATTCAACATGTGTGTGCAAATGTCTCATCACAATTAATGCCTCTTTCTTGAGCATAATCTTTTGCAACAAGCATAGCCTTATACATGGCAACTATTCCATCAGGTTTACGTTTCAGCTTGTATACCGATTTAGTGCCAATGGCCTTTTTTCCAAGAGGAAAATTGCATAAAGAGAAAGTACCATTCTTCATAATAGAATCATATTCTGATTGTATGGTAGTCATCTAATTTTCTAAATTTTGTGCTTCATAAAAAAAACAAGCTCATTCAAAAAAAACACTAGATGCATCCATAGCATATACAGCTGATGCAAAAGAAGCACTATGAGAGCCTAAACAAGTATGATATGATAGAGATGCATCTAATTTGCTATCTCGCGAAGTCTGCACTAGCCATTTAGGCATATTTTTTTCCTCCTCTATATCAATCCTCTCATCAACAAGTGCATCATGTAAATCTGCATCAGAAATGGAATGACCTACATCATCATGTGAAACCAGTAAAGGCTAAGAAATCATCTCATTTGGATTAGCACTTGACTATCGATGTGTAAAAAGAGGCAGCAAGTGTCATACATGTCTTTGGAGCTAACTCATCTCTCCTTAGTGCATGAAAGTAATGGCTGAATTGCATCTTCCACAAAAACAATATCATAGCTAACAAAAATGCATTTAGTCTATGGATAATACAAATGATAGCCTTTGCTTTCAAGACTCTACCCAACGAAAATACATTTTACTACTTTATCATCCAATTATTTGTGTTGTTGTTCAGGCACTAATGCATATGCTAGACAACGAAAGACATGCAAATGAGCAATAGATAGCTTGTGAACATGCCAAGCCTCATATAGAGTGATAGACTACAATGCTTTTGTGGGACACTTGTTAAGTACATATGTTGCACACATAACAGCCTCAAGCCAGAAGCTATGTGGTAAAGCTTTACTTTTGACTATACACCTTGCCATCTCCATGAGTGACATGTTCTTCCTTTCATCGAATCCATTCTGTTGAGGTGTATGCGGCATTGTACATTGATGTTTTATCCCACATTAAGCCAAAAATGCATTGAAATCAGAAGACATGTATTCCGCACGATTAGAACAGAGGGGACCCATTTTACATGCTAATAGATTTTCAGCCAAAACCAAAAATTACTTGAAGCACATAAACACTTCGGACTTTGCTTTTAGTGGATACACCCATGTATGCTTGGAAAAATGATCAATAAAAGTCATGAAGTAAAGGTAGCTCCCAAAAGAGGGTGTCTCATTAGACCACATGCATCATTATGAACAAGATGCAATTTCTGAGTAGCTTGAACTAAACCATTTTGGGAAGCAGGAATGCTGCATTTTGCCCAAAATACAGCCTTCACAAACATGTTTACAAGGTGCCTCAAGTTTGGGCAAAGAGGAAATCATTTTGTTGGCATGGCAAATGCATAATTCAGATGATCAAAGCATGAAGTAGCAGGAATAGGAACCTAAAGATCATCATCTTCAATGCCACCTTCATCACCTTCAATAACTATATTTGCAGGTGTAGTAGGTTGTTTTTCAACACCCTGCACAATATTTCATAGTCCTTTTGTGAGCAATACATGATGCACCATATATGCCCATAATGGGTAATTGGTACCATCCAACTTATCCTCAACAGCTAGCATACGGAACACATCATTGCTTTCAGCCATGGCCATTGACTAAAATACCCTAATGCAAAAAAATGATTGTATCTTAAAAAGTTGAACAAAACTACCCTTCCAGGTTCTTCTAAACCTATAACAGACTTCAAGGCGCTTGTACTGGCGAAGCAAAACCTGTATATATGTTTGGCACAAAAAGATGAAATTGCCTGAATAGGCACTATGATACTGCATTCGGAGGCCGAAATGAGCTCAAATTGAAATTTCGACACCACAAAGCAAAGCCGTTTTGAATCTTAATCAGCCTAAGTATGCTGACTAAATTTTGTGCGATACTAAGACTGTGACGTAAGGGGCGTTCATGACACTCTAGATGAAGCAGTGACTTGCTTTGATACTAATTATTGGAGTTTGAGGTCTGTGGAAGCATGTGAACAATACAGGGAAGAAGAAGAAGATTGGAACACAACACACAAAACAAAATGTATTACCAAGTGAATGTACAAAAAATTTGTAGCCCATTAAGGTTGTAGGCGTATATACAAGTCGGGGGGAAAAAACCTCCTATAAAAGGAAAAAAGTGCTTGGATGGTCCTAAGTGTGTTCACACACATCACTGCCGAAAGATATCAACAGTGTAGAGTAGCAGAGAGAGAGAGAGAGTAAAGCTTATCCAACACCTCCTCACTTTTGGGCTCATGTTAGCTGTCTGAATCTATCACTGTGGATCCCTATTCAAAGGAAAACATCGGCATCTTGTCTTTCTCACAACCAGCCTCACTGTAGGTGTCAACATTCTCCTCGGAGGTGCTTCAGACCCATCCCCTCAGGTTTCATAGGCTCAACAATAGCACCAATAGCTCGCTATTGTCTACTCTGTGTGTGTGTGTGTGAGAGAGAGAGAGAGAGAGAGAGAGAGAGAGAGAGAGAGAGAATTGGACAACTGAACATAATCTTCTACTCAGTCAAATTGTTGTCCAACTCGTGATTATGTTCAGTTGTGTTTCCAGAGGAACAAAGCAGCGGGAGAGAACGTAGTCTTTGCAAGGGAGAGCTCTACGGGCTTGGATAGCCCTCCATAGAAGAGAAGAAGCTTGGAGGTATATTTGATCGCTTAGATGTGAAGAAAGAATGCGTGATACATTATCCATATTGAAACGCATTGATTGTTCTTCATTGCTTTTATGCAAAAGGTTCAATAGAATAAACTTGGTCTATTTTTGTTGCCCCGTCCTCTTTATCACCATTACTAAATTCTTTTTGTAGCTTCTGTGATATCTCATGCATTCCTCAAAAGTGTTTAATTCACATTAAACTTTGAATCGTGTTTGTAACACATGTTTTGTCCCCCGAGTTGCTCCATGAACTACTATACGTTAGCTAATTGATTGGTAAACATACCCTCATACCAATTCAAGGTAAGTCGTGGAGGTTCTTCGATTGAGTCATGCAAATCGTGTTGCAACACAAGTATTTTCCTTTCAAGTCCACATATCCATTTATAGTAATACAAATCTTTGGGAAACCCCTTTGAGAGATCTCTTGTCAAAGTTTCCCTTGTATTATCCATAGGCTTTAACCCTCATCTATGGCACTCCTTTGGCACTCCTTTGGCACTAAGTGCCCAACTTTGTAACCAAAGAATATAAGAAGAAGTTCTTTTTTGTGTGCTTTATGAGGCTCATCTAAGCCCTCAACAGGGTGTCTCTCTCAAGCACTTTTAGAGTTATTCTAAGCCCCTGCTCCAAGGTTTCATCAAGTGTAGTGCTACTCTAAGCCGCAAGGGTTTCCAATTTCTCAAGGGCTACTCTAAGCCCCCCCTCCAACCCCTTTACGCTCATTTCCAAATTTTACAATGTCAAAGAAAGAAGCAATTTTGTGTTACCGTTGGTGTCCATGTGAAAGACCAAATGGCCATTGGACACTTTTGTATATGTTTTTTAATAAAGCATATAGTGCCCTGGTCACCCACATACTCTAAGTTTGATCGCATTTTTATGACCTAAGAAATCTATGTTCGTGATCTGTGTACTATGTGTTTTTATTGTGTATTTTGCACCCCCTGTGTGGAGTATTGTGTGTGGCGCTAGAGTTCGGGTTTCTACAATAAGGGTATCATTGTGGAGCTCTCAAGAAGGAGATTTTGTTGTAATACATTGACAGGTAAATACTTCATTGGTCTAAGGTGGCGACCAAGGCATAGAACTTGGCATACCTTGTCATCTGAGTGATTGAAGTCACCATTGGCAGAACCTCCACGACTTACCTTCTAGGGAGACGAAGGAAGATGAAGGTTCCCGGTACTTCTAGGGAGGTCACCCATCCCAATTTGTTCCCTTAGGGCTTGCTTAACCAACAGAGCTCTTGCCACTAAGCTACACTTTTGTGGTGCTTGAGGAAGGGGAAAGACTAAGGTTCACATTACCTTGAACTTGTTTTGGGCCCTCAAATCTTCATTCTTTACTTTCAACACCTATTTTGAAGCATTTTTGGGGTGATTTTTGGAGCCATTTTGGAGTACTTTCACACATAGTTCTCTTTATATAGGCTCAAGAACATTAAGAAGAGTGTTCTTTGTACTTCTACAACAACAAATAAATCTACAAATTTCATATTTATGGCTGTGTTTTCAACCACACTAGTAAATCTACAAGTTTTAGATTTGCATCTTAGATTTGCAGGTGTGTTTTCAGCCACACTGGTAAATCTACAGGTTTCTTGAAAGTTTTTCAGTTCGGTGCAGCCACCACAATTTTATGCAAGTTTTTTTGAGCCTGAAGAACAAAGTTTTCAGACACTTGGAGGTGTTGTTGGCTAGTGTTTAGGCTATGAATTTAGCCTTTTTGTGCCATTTTACTACGTATATTGAGCACATAGATGCTAGGTATGCTTTTCTCGATACCACTTATGTACATCCATGTAGTCATTGATATAGCAGTTATGTTTTTTGCATAAAGCCTTTTACGTTTGATAAAGAGGGTCATGGTGAGGTTTTCTTAACTGGGAGACACCCAAATGTCGGGGTCTCTTCGGTGATGCAGGTGGAAGATTCACCTAACCTCGCCATAGGAGATGTATGCTAGTTGTTCATAGGTGCTCGATAAGCCTAGTTGGCTTTTCTTGGGTAACTAATTATATGTAGTGGAGTCATTAATTCACTATGCAAGCTTCTATGTTAGTACATGTAGTTCTATGAGATTTTCACACTCGTCATATGCTCTTTTTGCAAAGGTGACTCTAGCAAAATTTTTCTAGATTTTTATTTTTGCCAACTATATAGAGGTCAATCTACTCCTTGATACACTTATTGATGTGAGCATATTCACTCTTACATAATCCTTTTGGTTGGTTATTACTATTCATTAATCCATTTTTTTGGGAAGACTATTGAAATCTTCCCAAAATTTGAAACTTGGTCAACCTTTCTTGAGCCTTAGTGGTGCATGGACTATTGTAGCTCCATTTTCATTCTAGTCAGTTATCTATAATCATGGCATCATAAATCTCAGGCACATCTGGTGGATCTAGGTCTAGTGCTAGTATTCTCAAGAGGATCTATAACTCGCAACACAAGGACCATTTTGAGTTCCGAAAATTTGATGACACAAAATTTTCTCTATGGAAGAATCAGATTAAAGATGTGTTGATTCATAAGAGACAATGGAAGCCAATAAATGGAATCTGAAAGAAGCTCATTGATATGGATGATGATGATGATGATTGGGATGAGTTCGATGAAATGGCCAGGTCTACCATTTGATTGAACCCGGCACATAGTGTTTACTTTATAGTGTTGGACTCTGAAAGTGCATAGGAGCTTTGGAAGAAGTTATGCAATACATATGGAAAAGAAACTGCATCAAATAAAGTGTATCTGATGAGAAACTTATATGAACTTCACATGAAGGACACCAATAGTGTTGTTGCTCATCTAAATGAGTTTGATGCTATATTCTCCCAGTTATAGGTTCAAAAAATGGAGATGGATAATGAAATGCAAGCAGTATTGTTGTTATGCACCTTGCCATCATCATGAGATGACATATGTGGAGCACTCTTGAGTGAGGAGATTCATAGAAAATTTATGGTTGGCACTCAGAGTGGAGATGCATATGATGTTCATGATTCTTACCAAAGAAAGAATCAACATTGTGGCAAGAGCAAGAACAAGGAAAATAATAGTCAACGGAATAAGAGTAGAAGAAAATCAAGGAAGAGGGACTAACTGCACCATCTACTTTGACTATGAAGATTGAAGAAATCAATGCTATTTTTGATGATGCTGAAGTGTTGACACTTGACAATATTGTGCCTACCGAGGCTCTCATGGCTATTCTCTTTCCCACACATGGCTGCCAAATTCTAGTGCTTCTTGGCATGTGATACCACATAGAGAATGGTTCTCTACTTAATGCAACAAAGTTTCTTGGTATTGTGAGACTTGGTGACTCTTACCAATGTGATGTTGTTGCGATTGGAGATGTGTTTTTGCAATTCATTGATGGTTCAATATTTACTATGCATAATGTACACCATGTACCTCAATTATCATGTGATTTGATGTCAATTGGTCAACTTGATGACCTTGGTTACAAGGTGGTTTTCTATGCTCAATCCTTTTCCATATCAAAGGGAAATACGGTTATTGCAAAGGGAAGAAAAGTTGGCTCACGTTATCCTTTACTTGTATCACAAAAAGAACATTTGTTAGTTGTTATTGAACAATCTATGGCTTGTATTTGCCATGGCCATTTTGGCCACATATCTCATAGTGGAATGGAAAATATTTCTCGTTCAAGCTACTTACCTATGTTATCTTTCTCTCATTTTTCATTTTGTGAGCATTGTCAATATGGAAAGCAAACTAGGAATCAAAGGTAAATGGAGTTCTTCTACTAGTAAGCAGAAATCTACTAGTTCTGCACAATCAAAGAAGGATGACAAAGCTTAGAAGAAAGAAGAAAAGAAAAAATTGTTTTGCACATACTATAAAGGAAATGATCATATCGTAAAGAGTTTTCCAAAATTGGATGCAAAGGAGGCAAAGAAAAAAGAGGTTGGAATGGTTGTTGCAGAGGCCTCTACACCCAAATCAGAGTATGCTAACCTTGTGTAGAATGAAGAATGGGCATTTACTACTATTTGCGGTTATGACCCATCTTCTCATGAGTAGTGTATGTTTGCAGTGGACTCAGATGTTTGGTACTTTGATAGTGGAGCAATCAAACATATTACCTTGCAGTGCAGTTTCTTCACTTCACTTGAGCCTACCCCTATAGGGTATACTATCACAGGCGCCAACAACTCCTCTTATCCTGTTATGCAAGTTGGTAAGATCATTCTAACTATTGCTGATGGTAATTGTTTTACATTGTAAGATGCTTTATTTGTGCTAGGGATCAAGAAAATAATCTATTATGAGTTTCAGCATTAGCCAAGATCAGCTTGGTTGTGAAATTTGGTGATGATAGATGTACAGTTCATGATCTTTCAAATAGTAAAATCATTATTGCTTCTGGCATTTTATTTTCTGGGTTGTATAAGCTCATAGATTATGGAAAATCTGTGAATGATTTAGCATGTGCAATTTAAGATTCTCAGGCCATGTTAGATGCAAAGCTTTGGCATGCATGCTTTGGTCATCCGAATTTTGCTAGTTTGCTATGCCTTCAAAAATCTAAAAAAGTCTCCTCTTTGCCCAAACTTGATGCACCTTGTAAACATGTCGATCAAGGCTATATTTTGGGCAAAATGTAGCATTCCTCCTTCCCAAAAGATGGTTCAGTTCTAGCTACTTAGAAATTATAGCTTGCTCACAGTGATGTCTATGGTCCTATGTAGACACCTTCTTTTGGGAACTATCTTTACTTCATGACTTTCATTGGTTATTTTTCCCGGCATGCATACGTATATCCATAGAAAGCAAATTTTGAAGTGTTTATGTGCTTCTAACAATTTTCAATTTTGGCTAAAAACCTGTCAGCATGTAAAATGGGATCCCTCCATTTAGATCAGGGGGGGGGAATATATGTCTTCTGATTTTAATGCATTTCTAGCTGAACGTGGGATAAAATAATAGTGTATAGTTCCGTATACATCTCAATAGAATGGAGTTGCTAAAATAAAGAATAGGTCACTCATGGAGATGGCGAGGTGTATGGTGAAGAGTCAAGCTTTACCACATAGTTTCTAGCTTGAGGTTGTTATGTGTGTAGCATATGTACTTAACAGGTGTCCCACTAAAGCATTGTAGTCTATTGCTTCTATCGCTCCATATGAGGCTTGGCATGGTCGCAAGCCATATGTTGCTCACCTGGGTGTCTTTGGTTGTCTAGCATATGCATTAGTGCCTGAGCAACAATGCAGGAAATTGGATGATAAAGAAGTGAAATGTATTTTTGTTGGGTACAATTTTGAAAGCAAAGGCTATCATCTATATCATCCACAGTCTAAACGCATTTTGGTTAGCCGTGATGTTGTTTTTATGGAAGATGGTCTTCAACCATTGCTTTCATGTACTAAGGAGACATCAGTTAGCTCCAAAGATATATATGACACTCTGCTACCTCTTTTTATAGGTGGATAGTCTAGTGCTGGTCCAAATGAGGCAATTTCTCAACCTTTAGAGGTTTCATGTGATGATGCACATTATTCCATTTTTTATGTAGATTTACATGATGCACTTGTTAATGAGAGAGCTAATATTGAGGAGGCAAAAAATTTGCCAAAATGGACCTCTGTCATATCGTACTCGTTCAAGCTCTCATATTGCTTCTTTTCCATCAAATTTCTATGCTATGGATACCTCTAGTCTTCATGATGAGAATGAGCCTGTTTCATTTGATGAAGCACAAAATTCAAAAAATTGGATGACAACTATGCAATCAGAATATGATGATATTATGAAAAATGGTACCTGGTCTTTATGTGACTTGCCTCCTTGCAAGAAGGCCATTGGCACTAAGTGGATATACAAGCTGAAGCGTAAGCACGATGGAATAGTTGATAGGTATGAGGCTAGGATTGTTGCAAAGGGTTATGCTTAGAAAAGAGGCATTGATTTTGATGAGACCTTTGCTCCTACATGTTGAATGACTACTGTTCATAGCGTCTGTGCACTTGCAGCTCATCATGGTTGGAATATACATTAGGTGGAAATTAAAATTGCATTTAATGGTGATTTGCATGAAGAAGTGTGTGTTTTTCAGCCCCATGGTTTTGTGTAGAAAGGGCATGAAAACAAAGTGTGCAGGTTGAAAAAGGCTTTATATTGTTTGAAGCAAGCACCACGTGCTTGGTATGAAAAGATACATGCCTACCTGATTGCACACGGTTTTAAGAACAGTACAACTGAGAGCACCTTATATGTTAAGTGTGTGAATGATGTGCTTTTGATCATTGTTGTGTATGTTGATGACATGTTGCTCATTGGTCCTCATGAGAAGCATATTGGTAATTTTAAGGCTGACTTTCATGCCTCATTTGAGATGTTAGATTTGGGGCATTTAGTTTACGCAAGTTGATGGAAGAATAGCTTTGTGTCAAACAAAATATATTGACACATTATTGTATCATTTTGGCCTTGAAGACTCCAAACCTATTGCCACTCCTATGGAAATAGGTTTACAATTGAGTCTTCATGATGTTGGAGATGCATTTGATGTTGTTCTCTATCTGTTGGCTATTGGATGTTTGATTTACTTATGCATTACTCCACAATATTTAGTTTGTTGTCTCATAGATGAGCAGGTTTATGCATTGCTCAGGTATCAAGCATTGGCAGATGGTTAAGTGCATCTTTCGCTACTTGAGTGGTACCCAGATAGTTTGCTTGTTTTATCCCAAGGGGGGATCATTAATGCTAGATTTACATGCTTTTTTTGACTCTGACTGGGTTGGTTGTTATGACACTATGTATCCACTAGTGGATTTTTCTTCATGTTTGTTGAGTGTGTGTGGCACAGATGCCTTATGGCTAATTTGGGTGTTGGTCAGTCTTCTGCTACCACCATCTTCACTGACAGTCAGAGCACATTTGCAATTGCGAGGAACCCTGTGTTCCATGCTTGCACTAAGCACATCGAGGTGCTCTATCATTTTTTTAGGGAGAGTTTCTCTGCTGGAGAGATTAGTTTGGCATATGCGCCCACACAGGAGAACATTGCAGACCTTTTCACAAAGGCTCTACGTAGGGAGAACTTTGAAGCTTTATGTAAAGCTTTGGGCTTACTTCCTTTTGTGGATTGATTCCATATAGCTTGGCACTTCCTCCTTGTTCATTGCATCACTCCCAAGGGGGATTTGTTGATATATTTTGGTGGTGATGTGTGTGAACACACTAGGACCATCAGGGCACTTTTTCCCTCTTTAGGAGGTTTTTTCCTCGGCTTGTAGATTTGCCTATAACTATAAAAGCCATGTTATCTTTTTACATTCTCTTGGTAATGTTGGTGCAATTCAATCACCAATTGATGTTTTGGAGAAAGACTTGAAGTCAAAGAATGAAGAGAAGATCAACAATTGAAGATCGAAGATAGGAACATTTACATGTGTAAATGTGAAGAAGTGAAGTTGCAACAGGTGCAAAATTTGAAGTTAATGTTTTAGTCAGTTCTCCTTCCACATTGTAAATTTTGAGCAAGAAAGCACTCATTCTTTAATTGGAAGGTAAGCTACCTATGACTAAAAGCATTTGATTAAACATGTTGTAGAATGAGAGAACCATGCTTTAGAAGTTACAGGTGTCAAAGTCGACTGTAAGAAAGTATAGTTTTACACATAGGTGGACTGTATGGATCATTTCTCAAGATACGCTCAATCTTTTGAGATGATTTAACTTGGTGAAGGTGCACAAACTATAGGTGACACCTTGTGCAAAGGTTTATCAAAAACTTTACACATTTGATTAGTTAATGAGTGAATTATGTGCAGCAGACTTTCTGAGTATTAACTCTCTTCATAGTTTGTTCAAGATTTTGATAATATAGTATTGATTGGTAAAGGTTTTGAGTTTTTCTTGATATAGAGCTGCTCTAACATCAAGAATAGCTTGTTCTTTTGGAGGTTAACACTCTCCATCAGTGGTATGAGAGCAGGAATCATCAAAATTGAAGAAAGGAGGACCCTGACTGCTGCACTCATACAAAAATCAACACTTGAAGGCTTAGAAGGTTAAAGTTTGAAGTGAAAGCTTGAGAAGGAGGCATGAAGCTATCAAGAAGATCAAAAGGAATTTCATTCGAAGTAAAGGTACACTTATTCCTCATAAAGGTTGAAGCATTTAATACACATGTGAAGAAAGGATGGGAGATTCTCTTCAGATAGAGAAATTGGATAGAGAAAACTATCCAGCATGGTCAATGAGGATGGAAACTCATCTCATGAGCAAAGATTTAATAGGTTACATTACAAGAGAAGAAGAAAAACCACAATTCAGAGATCCTAGTGTTCCAACTAGGGATGAACTTTCAGATTGAAGACTTGGATGAAGAAGGATGCTCAAGCAAGCAGCATTATCTATATGGGAGTCAATGACTACTTGCTACATCATATTAGACGTCTTGAAAGTGCAAGTGATATATGGAATGCTTTGGAGGAGCATTTCCAAAACACTACAAAGTCAAGGAAGGCATCTTTGTGGGAAGAGTTTACCACATTCAAGAAGAAGGCCTCTCAATCCATTTCTGATTATGTAACACGGATGAAGGACATTGCAGATGCATTAGGAGCAGTTGATGAAGATATAGAGGAGGATAAATTGGTAAGGCAAATCCTCAGAGGTTTGAGAGGAGATGAGAAATGGAAGCCATTAGTTTTGTCTATTGAATTGTCACTAGATCATTTCATCCTGATTTAAATAATTTGTTAGGACACATGCTAACTTTTGAGTAGGATGTTAAAGGTGATGGTGATAAGAGTGCAGGATAAGAAGAAGAATAGCAAAGGCAAGCAACAATCAAATGTAGATGAAGGTACAACTAGTCAAGCCAACTTCCTAAGAGGAAGAGGAGGTGGCAAAGGTAGAGGAAGAGGCAGAAGCAATAAAGATGGAGCCAATGCTTGCTGGATTCGTGGTAAGACGAATCACTTAGCTCATGATTGTTGGCATAATAATCAGAATAATGGAGGATATAGTCAGAACTTTAATTCAAGAGGAAGAGGTTACTTTGGAAGAAATGCAGGTAGAGGTTTCCATAGTCAATCCTACAACAATACCTACTACAATAATGCTTCAGATCAGAAGGAGGATTCAACCTTGATTATGAATGCAACTTGTGAAAGACAAAGTGAAGATCAAAGAGTCTTCTACATTGACTCAGGGTGTAGCAATCATCTGAGTGGTAACATAGCCTTGGTGACTAATTTGGAGAATAAGGTAACTAATCATGTAGTTCAAACATGTGATAATACAAAGCACAGTGTGAAGTCAATTGGATCAGTGAAGGCCAAAGATGGAAGTACTCTTCTGAGTAAGTTCTTGTATGTTCCTACAATTCCAAAGAATCTGATAAGTGTAGGACAAATTGTTGAAAGAGGTTATGAAGTAAGGTTCACTAATGATGGAGTTTTTGTGGAAGAGCCTAGCAATGGGTATAAACAAATTGTTTTAGGGAAGAAAGAAGGAAGAATTTTCACATTGAAGATTCAAGGTAATGTTGGTCATGCCTTGTTCACTTATGGAGGACATAAGATCTCTGAGTTAGATCTTTGGCATAAGAGGCTTGGACATTTCAATGAAAGAGGTATTAAAGATATGGTCAACAATGGTTCAGTGCTTGGATTGCCTAATGTTGTAGGTCAACATATGACATACAAATGTGAGGCATGTTAATTAGGTAAGGCTCATAAGGAATCTTATTCTAAGCATGGATTCATGCATTCAGAGAAGCTTGAATTGGTACACATAGATGTGTGGGGACCATCAAAGGATTTCAGTATAAATGGTTCAAGATATTATGTGATTTATGTTGATGATGCTACAAGGTGGATCACTATCTATGTGATCAAAGATAAATCAGAGGTATTTAATACATTCAAACATAAACATGTGTATGCAGAAAGAATCACAAGTCAAAAGTTGAAGAGACTAAGGTCAGATGGAGGGGGAGAGTATTTCTCTAATGAGTTCAGTGATTACTTATGGAATGCAGGTATAAAAAGGGAAGTTACTTGCAGGTACTCTCCTCAACAAAATGGTGTAGCAGAAAGAAGGAATAGAACTCTCGTTGAGTTTGCAAGATCCATGAGGAAGGAGAAAAATTGTCCAAATTATTTGTAGGTTGAGGCTATAAATACAGCTCCATATTTGGTCAATAGATTACCATGTAAAGCTTTGCAGGGTATGACACCATATGAGGCATGGTGGGGTAAGAGACCTACCTTAGATCATTGCAAAGTATTTGGATGTTTGGCTTATGCATATGTGTCATCTCAGTTGAGGCATAAATTGGAACCTAAAGCTGAAAAGTATGTGTTCATTGGATATGATGACAAGCAGATGGGTTATAGGTTGTGGAGTCCATCCACAATAGTCATGCAGATGATGAAGAAATTGTGCATCAAAAGAAAGGTAAATCAAAGGTTCATATATTTGATGAAGAAGAGAACAATGAAGTACAAGTTGAAGTTGAAGAAGTGCCAAGATTTGATCCAAAATGTGATGAACCAGAAACTTCAAAAAGTGGAGAAATCAGAAGGTCATCAAGACACAAATGGCAACCTACAAGGTATAGCTATGAAACTTCTTTTTTTACTACTAAAGACTATGCTTACATGGTGAAAGCAGATGAAGACCCTTCTACATATGAAGAGGCAAAAGGTAAGGAAAATTGGGAGAAAGCTATGTAGGGAGAGTATGATGCATTAATAGAAAATGAAACTTGGGATTTGGTTCCTAAACCAAATAGTGAGAAGATCATTGGATGCAAATGGGTCTACAAAACCAAGAGGTATACAGTGTTGGAGTTAGACGTCTGCGAAAGCACACGAACAACACAAGGAAGTAGAACAAGCTTGGAGCACAACACACAATACTGAATGTATTACTAGAGAATGTACAAAGATAAGTAGCCCATTAGGGCAATAGGCATATATACAAGCCGGGGGGAAAAAACCTCCTAAAGAGGGAAAAAAGTGCCCCGGAAGTCCTAGAGTGTTCACACACATCACTACCTAGATATATCAACAAATCCCCCCTAGGAGTGACAAGTAGCTGGCACTCATGTATAAGGAAGTGCCAAGCTATGTGGAAATCACTCCACAAAAGGAAGTAACCCCAAAGCTTTGCGGAAAGCTTCAAACTTCTCCCTAGGCAGAGCCTTCGTGAAAAGGTCTGCAATGTTCTCCTGCGTGGGCACATATGCCAAGTTGATCTCCCCAACAGAGAACCTCTCCCTGACATAATGATAATGCACCTCAATGTGCTTAGTGCGAGCATGGAACACAGGGTTCCTCGCAACTGACAATGCCCTCTGATTGTCAGTGAAGATGGTGGTGGCAATAAACTGACCAACACCCAAATCAGCCATAAGGCGTCTGAGCCACACACACTCAACAGTAGCAATGAAAGGTGCCCTATACTCAGCCTCACAACTGGAAGCGGCCACAGTCGGCTTCTTCTTGCTCAACCAAGATATAGATGAGCTACCAAGCATGAAGCAAAAGCCACTAGTGGACACATGAGTGTCATAGCAACCAGCCCAGTCTGAGTCAAAAAAAGCATGCAAATCTGGCGGTAGTGATCCCCCCTTGGGATAAAACCCAAGTAGCCGAGTACCACTCAAGTAGCGAAAGATGCGCTTAACCGCCTGCCAATGCTTGACACCTGGGCAATGCATAAACTTGCTCATCTATGAGACAACAAACTGAATATTTGGCCTAGTAATGCACAAGTAAATCAGGCATCCAACAGCCTGCTGATAAAGGACAACATCAAATGCATCTCCAGCATCATGAAGACTCAATCGTAAACCTGTCTCCGTAGGAGTGGCAATAGGCTTACAGTCTTCAAGGCCAAAACGCTGCAATAATGTTTCAATATATTTCGTTTGACACAAAGCCATTCCACCATCAACTTGCATAAACTGAATGCCCAAATAGTGATGCAAATGCCCCAAATCAGACATCTCAAATGAGGCATGCAAATCAGCCTTAAAATCAACAATATGCTTCTCAATAGGACCAATGAGCAGCATGTCAGCAACATAGACAACAATGATCAGAAGCACATCATTAGCACGCTTAACATATAAGGTGCTTTCAATTGGACTGTTCTCAAAACCATGTGCAATCAGATAGGCATGTATCTTCTCATACCAAGCACGAGGTGCTTGCTTTAAACCATATGATGCCTTCTTTAACCTGCACACTTGGTTTTCATGCCCTTTCTGCACAAAGCCATGGGGCTGAAAAACATACACTTCTTCATGCAAGTCACCATTCAGAAATGCAGTTTTAATGTCCAACTAATGTACATTCCAACCATGATGGGCTGCAAGTGCACAAATGCTCCGAACAGTAGTCATACGGCATGTAGGTGCAAAGTTCTCATCAAAATCAATGCCTCTTTCCAGTGCATAACCCTTTGCAACAAGTCTGGCCTTATACCTGTCAACTGTACCATCAGGTTTACACTTCAGCTTGTATACCCACTTAGTGCCAATGGCCCTCTTGCCAGGAGGCAAGTCACATAAAGACCAAGTACCATTCTTCATTATTGCATCATATTTAGATTGCATGACAGCCATCCAATTTTCTGAATTTTGTGCTTCATCAAATGAAACGGGCTCATTCTCATCACACAGACTAGATGCAGCCATAGCATAGCAATCTGATGCAAAAGAGGCACTAAGAGAGCCTCATCGAGTACGATATGACAGAGGTGCATCTAATTTGCTGCCACGCAAGGTCTGCACCATCCATTTTGGCATAGTTCTTGCCTGCTCAATATCAGCTCTCTCATCAATAAGTGCATCATGTACATCTGCATTAGAAATTGAATTATCTACATCATCACATGAAAGCTGCAAAGGCTGAGAAGTTGCCTCATTAGGACCAGCATTAGATTTTCCAGCTATAAAAAGAGGCAGCAAAGTATCATACATGTCTTTGGAGCTAACAGATGCCTCCTTAGTACATGAAATCAATGGCTAAATAGCATCTTCCACAAAAACAACATCACAGCTAACCAGAATGCATTTAGTCTGTGGATGATACAGACGATAGCCTTTACTTTCAGAACTGTACCCAAGAAAAATACATTTTACTGCTTTATCATCCAATTTTTTGCGATGTTGTTCAGGCACTAATGCATATGCCAACACGCAGATGAGTAATAGATCGTGTGCGGTCATGCCAAGCCTCATATGGAGTGATAGTTTGCAGCGCTTTAGTGGGACACCTGTTCAATACATATGTTGCACACATAACAGCCTCAAGCCAGAAACTATGTGGTAGAGCCTGACTCTTGACCACACACCTCGCCATCTCCATGAGTGACCTGTTCTTTCGTTCAGCAACTCCATTCTGTTGAGGTGTATACGGCACTGTAGACTAGTGTTTTATCCCACGTTCAGCCAAAAATGTATTAAAATAAGAAGACATATACTCCCCCCCTCGATCAGAATGGAGGGTGCCCATTTTACATGCTGACATATTTTCAGCCAAAACCAAAAACTGTTTGAAGCACATGAACACTTCGGACTTTGCCTTCAATGGATATACCCATGCATGCCTGGAAAAATCATCGATGAAATTCATGAAGTAAAGATAATTCCCAAAAGAAGGTGTCTGCATAGGACCACAGACATCACTATGTACAAGCTACAATTTTTGAGTATCCCGAACTGAACCATCTTTTGGAAAGGATGAACGCTGCATTTTTCCCACAATATAGCCTTCACAAACATGTTTTCTAGGTGCCTCAAGTTTGGGCAAAGAGGACATCATTTCAGATTTTTGCACGCATAGCAAACTAGCAAAATTCAGATGACCAAAGCATGCATGCCAAAGCTTTGCATCTGACATAGCCTGAGAATCATTTACTGCACATGCCAAATCATTTACAGATCTTTCATAGTCTATGAGCTTATACAGCCCACAACATAAAATGCCAGAAGCAATAATCACATCGCCATTTGACAGATCATGAACTGTACACCTGTCATCAACAAATTTCGCAACCAAATGCAGAAACTGATAACATGTTCTTCTTGATCCCTGGCACAAATAAAGCATCTGACAAAGTGAAAGAACTACCATCAGCAGTAGTCAAAATGATCTTACCAATTCCCATAACAGGATAAGAGGAGTTGTTGGTGCATGTAACAGTATTCCCTATAGGGGCAGGCTCGAGTGAAGAGAAGAAGCTGCGGTGCGAGGTAATATGTTTGGTCGCCCCACTGTCAAAGTACCAAACATCTAAGTCTACTGTAGACATGCACTGCTCATGAGAAAATGGGTCAAAACTGCAAACAGTAGTAAAAGCCCATTCTTCTTCCTGCACAATATTAGCAGACTCTGTTTTTGGCGTAGAGGCTTCTGCAACAACCATTCCAGCCTCTTTCTTCTTTGCCTCTTTTGCAGCCAGTTTTGGACAGTTCTTTATGATATGATCATTCCCTTTACAATACTTACAAAACAATTTCTGCTTTTCTGATTTCTTCTCATCTTTGTCTTGGTTGTTCGAATGTGGAGCATTTGCATATTTCTACTTACTAGTAGAAGAGCTCCATTTTCCTTTGCCCTTCTGACTAGCAAGGAAAGCTTGATCTGCAACATGCATAATGGACCTGTTCTGCATGGACTAATCTTCCTGCAACAGAAGAGAGACTAACTCCTCAAATGACAAGGCATTTGGATTGCCTTTCATCATCAACCAAAGAGTAGAAACAAAACTCTGATATGAATCAGGAAGACCATTCAAAAGGGTCTGCACAAGTGAGCTATCTGGTATAACCTCATCAGCAGAAATCAACTGTTCCTTCAAGTCTTTGATTTTTGTTAGGAAACTGTCCATAGAATCACCTTCATTCATGTGCTCACTCTCCAACTGTTTCCGGAGGTAAGCAACACAAGCCTCATTCCTAGCTTGGTACAATGTGGTAAGTGTATCCCAAGCATCCTTAGCTATTCTGCAAGAGCGAATGTGAGGAATAATGGCACATTTGACTGACAAAGCTATCAATGCATGTGCCTGGAAATCTCTACCATCCCAACAAATCTGCTCTTCAGTAGGTGCAGCAAAAACCGTAGCACGAACAGGAATATGCAGAATATCATCATCTTCGACACCTTCTGCATCAGCTTCAGTACCTGCTGTTGTAACAGTTGCAGGTGTGATAGGACATTTTTCGACACCCTGCACAATGTTCCACAGTCCTTTTGCAACCAACACATGTTGCATCATATAAGCCCATAACGGGTAGTTGGTACCATCCAACTTATCCTCAACATCCAACATACGGAATACATCACTGCTTTCAGCCATGGCAAGTGACTAAAATACCTTGATGCAGAAAATTGATTGTATCTCAAAAAGTTGAACAGAACTGCCTTGACGAATTCCACTAGACCTATAGCAGACTTTGAGACGCTTATACTAGCGAACAGAAATTGGTATATACCTTTGGCACAAAAAGACGAAATAGCCTGCACAAGCACTGTGATAGTGCGTTCGGAGGCTGAAACAAGCTCAGATCGCGATTTCGTCACCACAAAGCGAAGCCGTTTTGATCTCGAAAACACGTTGAGTATGCTCACCAAAATTCGTGCGATTCTGAGACTACAATCGGAGCAGTGTCAACAGTGCCCTAGATGAAGCGAGACCTGCTCAAATACCAATTGTTGGAGTTAGACGTCTACGGAAGCATGCGAACAACACAAGGAAGTAGAACAAGCTTGGAGCACAACACACAATACTGAATGTATTACTAGAGAATGTACAAATATAAGTAGCCCATTAGGGCAATAGGCGTATATACAAGCCGGGGGAAAAAAACCTCCTAAAGAGGGAAAAAAGTGGCCCGGAAGTCTTAGAGTGTTCACACACATCACTACCTAAATATATCAACATGCAGATGGAAGTGTGTCTAGGTATAAAGCTAGACTTGTTGTGAAAGGGTATGCTCAAACATATGGTATAGATTATGATGAGACCTATAGTCCCGTGGCAAAGATGATAACCATCAGAACACTCATAGCAATTGATGCATGTAAAGGTTGGAGATTATGTCAATTAGATGTGAAAAATGCCTTTTTAAATGGTTATATTTCAAATGATTTTTTCATGGAGCAACCAGAAGGATTCAGAGATAAAAGGTATTCATAATATGTATGTAAGCTCAAGAGAGCTTTGTATGGTTTGAAGTAGGCCCCAAGGGCATGGAATTATAGACTTGTAAAGTTCTTGAAGGAACTTGGTTTTCAAGTATCTAAAGCAGATAGTAGCTTGTTTGTCAAAGCAAGTGATGATGGGTTCTTTACATGTGCATATATGTTGATGATATAATTCTTACAGGTACAGATGAGAAGGGCATACAAAGCCTCAAGAAGCAAATGGAGAAAGAGTTCAATATTAGTGACTTGGAAGACTTGTCATATTTCTTGGGCATGGAGATCTCATACACTCAACATGGAGTGAATGTTACTCAAGAAAGGTATTTGAAGAACTTGTTGATCAAGTTTATAATGGATGATTGTAGGATATTCCCTATGTTGATATATTTAGGTAGTGATGTGTGTGAACACACTAGGACCGTCAGGGCACTTTTTTCCCTCTTTAGGAGGTTTTTTTCCCTCGGCTTGTATATACGCCTATTGCCCTAATGGGCTACTTATCTTTGTACATTCTCTAGTAATACATTCAGTATTGTGTGTTGTGCTCCAAGCTTCTTCTTCTTCCTTGTGATGTTCGCGTGCTTCCGTAGACGTCTAAATCCAACAATTGGTATCAGAGCAGGTCGTCGCTTCATCTAGGGCGCCGTCGACACTCCTCTGTTTGCAGTCTCAGAATCGTACGAATTTTGGTGAGCATACTCAAGGTGTTTTCGAGATCAAAACTGCTTCGCTTTCTGGTGCTGAAATCGCGATCTGAGCTCGTTTCAGCCTCCGAATGCACTATCGTAGCGCTTGTGTAGGCTATTTCATCTTTTTGTGCCAAAGGTATATACCAGTTTCTGTTCGCCAGTTTAAGCGTCTCGAAGTCTGCTACAGGTCTAGCAAAACTCGTCTGGGCAGTTCTGTTCAACTTTTTGAGATACAGTCAATTTTTTGCATCAAGGTATTTTAGTCACCGACCATGGCTGAAAGCAGTGATGTATTCTGTATGTTGGCTGTTGAGGATAAGTTGGATGGTACCAACTACCCATTATGGGCTTATATGATGTGACATGTATTGGTTGCAAAAGGATTGTGGAACATTGTGTAGGGTGTTGAAAGATGTCATGTTACACCTGTAACAACAGGTAGTATGAATACAGGTGATGGAGCTGATGAAGATGGTGTCGAAGATCATATTGTGCAGATTCCTCTTCGTGCTGCTGTTTCTGTTGCACCTACTGCAGAGCAGATTCGTTGGGATGGCATTCCTAGGCACATGCATTGATAGCTTTGTCTGTCAAACATGCCATTATTCCTCACATTCACTCTTGCAGAACAGCTAGGGATGCTTGGGATACACTTACCACATTGTATCAGGCTAGGAATGAGGCTCGTGTTGCTTACCTCCGAAAACAGTTGGAGAGTGAGCACATGAATGAAGGTGATTATATGGACAGTTTCCTAACGAAGATCAAATATTTGAAGGAAGAGTTTATTTCTGCTGATGAGGTTATACCATATAGCTCACTTGTGCAGACCGTTCTGAATGGTCTTCCTGATTCATATCAGAGTTTTGCTTCTACTCTTCGGTTGATGATGAAAGGCAATCCAAATGCCTTATCATTTGAGGAGTTAGTCTCTGTTTTGTTGCAGGAAGATCAGTCCAAGCAGAACAGGTCCATCATGCGGGTTGCAGATCAAGCTTTCCTGGCTAGTCAGAAGGGCAAAGGAAAATGGAGCTCTTCTACTAGTAAGTAGAAATCTGCAAATGCTGCACATTCGAAGAACTAAGACAAAGATGAGAAAAAATCAGAAAAGCAAAAATTGTTTTGTAAGTACTATAAAGGGAATGATCATATAATAAAGAACTGTCCAAAACTGGCTGCAAAAGAGGCAAAGAAGAAAGAGGCTAGAATGGTTGTTGCAGAAGCCTCTACACCAAAAATTGAGTCTGCTAATCTTGTGCAGGAAGAAGAATGGGTGTTCACTACTGTTTGCAGTTTCGACCCATCTTCTCATGAGCAGTGCATGTCTGCAGTAGACTCAGATGTTTGGTACTTTGACAGTGGGGCGACCAAACATATTACCTCATAGTGCAGTTTCTTCTCTTCACTCGAGCCTGCCCCTATAGGGAATACTGTTACAAGCGCCAACAACTCCTCTTATCCTGTTATGGGAGTTGGTAAGATCATTTTGACTACTCTTGATGGTAGTTTTTTCACTTTGTCAGATGCTTTATTTGTGCCAGGGATCAAGAAGAATCTGTTATCAGTTTCTGCATTAGCCAAGATTGGCTTGGTTGTGAAATTTGTTGATGATAGATGTACAGTTCATGATCTGTCAAATGGCATTGTTATTATTGCTTCTGGCATTTTATGTCGTGGGCTGTATAAGCTCATAGACTATGAGAGATCTGAAAATGATTTGGCATGTGTAGTAAATGATTCTCAAGCTATGTCAGATGCAAAGCTTTGGCATGCACGCTTTGGTCATCTGAATTTTGCTAGTTTGCTACGCCTACAGAAATCTGAAATGCTGTCCTCTTTGCCCAAACTTGAGGCACCTAGAAAACATGTTTGTGAAGGCTGTATTTTGGGCAAAATGCAGTGTTCCTCCTTTCCAAAAGATGATTCAGTTCGGGCTACACAGAAATTGCAGCTTGTACATAGTGATGTCTGTGGTCCTATGCAAAAACCCTCTTTTGGAAATTACCTTTACTTCGTGACTTTCATTGATGATTTTTCCAAGCATGCATGGGTATATCCACTCAAAGAAAAGTCTGAAGTATTCATGTGCTTTAAATAGTTTTTGGTTTTGGCTGAAAATCTGAGCATGTAAAATGAGCACCCTCCGTTCTGATCGAGGGGGGGAATATATGTCTTCTGATTTTAATGCATTTCTGGCTGAACGTGGGATAAAACACTAGTGTATAGTGCCATATACACCTCAACAGAATGGAGTTGCTGAACGGAAGAACAGGTCACTCATGGAGATGGCGAGGTGTATGGTCAAGAGTCAGGCTTTACCACATAGTTTTTGGCTTGAGGCTGTCATGTGTGCACTTAACAGGTGTCCCACTAAAGCGTTGTAGTCTATCACTCCATATGAGGCTTGGCATGACCACAAGCCATCTGTTGCTCATCTGCGTGTTTTTGGTTGTTTGGCATATGCACTAGTGCCTAAACAACATCGCAGAAAAATTGGATGCTTGATTTACTTATGCATTACTCGGCCAGATATTCAGTTTGCTGTCTCACAGATGAGCAGGTTTATGCATTGCCCAGGAGTCACGCATTGGAAGGTGGTTAAGCGCATCTTTCTCTACTTGAGTGGTACTCAGCTACTTGGGTTGTTTTATCCCAAGGGGGGATCACTACCGCCAGATTTGCATGCTTTTTCTAACTCAGATTGGGCTGGTTGTTATGACACTCGTGTGTCCACCAGTGGTTTTTGCTTCCTGCTTGGTAGCTCATGTATATCTTGGTTGAGCAAGAAGCAGCCTACTGTGGCCACTTCCAGTTGTGAGGCTGAGTATAGGGCAGCTTTCACAGCGACTGTTGAGTGTGTGTGGCTCAGACACGTTATGGCTGATTTGGGTGTTGGCCAGTCTTTTGCCACCACCATCTTCACCGACAGTCAGAGCGCATTGGCAGTTGCGAGGAACCCTGTGTTCCATGCTCGCACTAAGCACATTGAGGTCCATTATCACTATGTCAGGGAGAGGTTCTCTACTGGGGAGATCAGCTTGGCATATGTGCCCACGCAGGAGAACATAGCAGACCTTTTCACAAAGGCTCTGCCTAGGGAGAAGTTTGAAGCTTTCTGCAAAGCTTTGGGCTTACTTCCTTTTGTGGAGTGATTTCCACATAGCTTGGCACTTCCTTATACATGAGTGCCAGCTCCTTGTTCACCGCATCACTCCCAGGGGGGATTTGTTGATATATTTAGGTAGTGATGTGTGTGAACACACTAGGACCGCCGGGGCACTTTTTTCCCTCTTTAGGAGGTTTTTTTCCATTGGCTTGTATATACGCCTATTGCCCTAATGGGCTACTTATCTTTGTACATTCTCTAGTAATACAACACCCTTGTGATGTTCGCGTGCTTCCGTAGACGTCTAACTCCAGGAGGTGAATAAAAAATTGATCAGATATGGAGGAGATGAATTCAAGGATATGAAGTTATATCAAAGTCTGGTTGGTAGTCTTATCTATGCTACATTAACTAGGCCTGATTTTTCATATGCAGTTGGAGTGTTCTCTCAATTCATGCATTGTCCTGGGAAAGAACATTGGGTTGCAGGACAAAGAGTATTGAGGTACATTAAGGGTACACTCAAAGAAGGTTTGTATTATGGTTTTACATCAGATACAAACATCAAGATATATAGTGATATAGATTGGGCAGGTAATCGTGATGATAGAGGATCAACATATGGATACTTGTGTAATGTGGGAGATAAGTTAATCTCTTGGTGTTCTAAGAAGCAACACACAGTTTCTTTATCATCTATAGAGGCAGAGTATAAAGGTACGGTTGAAGCTGCAAAGGAAGCCATATGGCTAAAGACTCTTATGAAGAGTTTTGACATTATTCAAAGTACACCCACAATTCATGGAGATAACATGAGTTCATTGTATCTAGTTGCTAACCCTATTTTTCATGCCAGG
This sequence comes from Ceratopteris richardii, assembly GCA_020310875.1. Taxonomy (NCBI): domain Eukaryota; kingdom Viridiplantae; phylum Streptophyta; class Polypodiopsida; order Polypodiales; family Pteridaceae; genus Ceratopteris; species Ceratopteris richardii. The sequence goes on from CM035424.1 coordinate 151,749,856, forward strand.
ACTAAACACGTTGAGATTCAGTATTACTTTCTAAGAGAGAAGGTGATTGATAAGGAGATTGAAGTCATACATACTTCAAAAAAAGATCAAATTGCACATATGCTAACCAAAAGCTTGGATGGACCAAAGCTAGAAAGATTTAAAGACATGGCAGGTATAAATAAGATAGAGAAAACCTCAATTGATGATTGAGGGGGGAACTTTTGGTGCAAGTCAATCACCAATTGATGTTTTGGATAAAGACTTGAAGTTAAAGAATGAAGAAAAGATCAACAATTGAAGATTGAAGATAAAGCATGTTCAAGAAATGAAGACTTGTATACATCTATACATTAATTTATAGTTAGCTCACTTATACCTTTTGTATGGTCATGATCTTGTACATATATGCCTATATATACAAGTAAAAAGTCACTTCAAGTATGAGAGAGCATGAGATGAGAAGAATTAGAATTCATTAGACACTTTAGACGTGAAGAAGTTCCCTCTCTCATCCAGTTGTAAAATTTCCAGAGAAGAAGAAATATTACCCCCATCTTTTGCTGAGTACTCCTTCTGTGTTTAATCTTTTGTGAAATGCTTTTGTACAAGTCTAATTCTATAATTTATTGACCTCTGTACAAGTTTTCAGATCCTAATTGTGATCAGACTGAGAGAATTGAGTGTAGGAACATTTACATGTGTAAATGTGAAGAAGTGAAGTTGCAACAAGCACAAAATTCGAAGTTAATATTTTAGTCAGTTCTCCTTCCACAGTGTAAATTTTTGAGCAAGAAAGCACTCGTTCTTTAAGTTGGAAGGTGAGCTACGTATGACTACAAGCATTTGATTAGACAACTTGTAGCTTGAGAGAACCATGCTTTAGAAGTTACAGGTGTCAAAGTCGATTGTAAGAAAGTACAGTTTTAGACATAGGTGAATTATAAGGATCATTTCTCAAGATATACTTGATCTTTTGAGATGATTGAACTTGGTGAAGGTGTGCAAACTATAGGGGACACCTTGTGCAAATTTTATAAAAAACATTACACATTTGATCAGTCAATGAGTGAATTATGTGCAGCAGACTTTCTGAGTATTAACTCTCTTCACAGTTTGTTCAAGATTTTGATAATATAGTATTGATCCTCCAAATTGGTAAAGGTTTTGAGTTGTTCTTGATATAGAGGTGCTCTAACATCAAGAATAGCTTTTTCTTTTGGAGATTAACACTCTCCATCAAGTAATACATTCAGTATTGTGTGTTGTGCTCCAAGCTTCTTCTTCTTCTTCTTCTTCTTCCTAGTGTTGTTCATGTGCTTCCGCTGACCTAAAACTCCAAGAATATTATGATCATATTTAAGTTTTCGAGTGTCAAGAATGTTCAGATACCCAAGAATCTTAGAAAAAAGTTGGACCATAAGTCAAAGAAACACATTTTTCTTGGATATGGTCGAGAAAGAAAATTTGGATATCGCTTATGTTGGAGATAGACGTCTGCGGAAGCACGCGAACAGCACAAGGAAGAAGAAGAAGCTTGGAGCACAACACACAAGACTGTACAAAGATAAGTAGCCCATTAGGGCAATAGGCGTATATACAAGCCGGGGGAAAAAACCTCCTAAAGAGGGAAAAAAGTGCCCCGACGGTCCTAGATTGTTCACACATATCACTACCTAAATATATCAATAAATCCCCCCTGGGAGTGATGCGGTGAACAAGGAGCTGGCACTCATGTATAAGGAAGTGCCAAGCTATGTGGAAATCACTCCACAAAAGGAAGTAAGCCCAAAGCTTTGCGGAAAGCTTCAAACTTCTCCCTAGGTAGAGCCTTCGTGAAAAGGTCTGCAATGTTCTCCTATGTGGGCACATATGCCAAGTTGATCTCCCCAACAGAGAACCTCTCCCTGACATAGTGATAATGCACCTCAATGTGCTTAGTGCGAGCATGGAACACCGGGTTCCTCGCAACTGCAAATGCGCTCTGACTGTCAGTGAAGATGGTTGTGGCAGAAGACTGGCCAACACCCAAATCAGCCATAAGGCGTCTGAGCCACACACACTCAACAGTCGCTGTGAAAGCTGCCCTATACTCAACCTCACAACTGCAAGTGGCCACAGTAGGCTGCTTCTTGCTTAACCAAGATATACATGAGCTACCAAGCATGAAGCAAAAACCACTGGTGGACACACGAGTGTCATAGCAACCAGCCCAATCTGAGTCAGAAAAAGCATGCAAATCTGGCGGTAGTGATCCCCCCTTGGGATAAAACAACCCAAGTAGCCGAGTACCACTCAAGTAGCGAAAGATGTGCTTAACCGCTTTCCAATGCGTGACTCCTGAGCAATGCATAAACCTGCTCATCTGTGAGACAGCAAACTGAATATCTGGCCGAGTAATGCATAAGTAAATCAAGCATCCGACAGCCTGCTGATAGAGAACAACATCAAATGCATCTCCAGCATCATGAAGACTCAATCATAAACCTGTCTCCATAGGAGTGGCAATAGGCTTACAGTCTTCAAGGCCAAAACGCTGCAATAATGTGTCAATATATTTCGTTTGACACAAAGCCATTCCACCATCAACGTGCATAAACTGAATGCCCAAATAGTGATGCAAATGCCCCAAATCAGACATCTCAAATGAGGCATGCAAATCAGCCTTAAAATCAAAAATATGTGTCTCACTAGGACCAGTGAGCAGCATGTCATCAACATATACAACAATGATCAGAAGCACATCATTAGCACGCTTAACATATAAGGTGCTTTCAATTGGACTGTTCTCAAAACCATGTGCAATCAGATAGGCATGTATCTTCTCATACCAAGCACGTGGTGCTTGCTTTAAACCATATAATGCCTTCTTTAACCTGCAAACCTGGTTTTCATGCCCTTTCTGCACAAAGCTACGGGGCTGAAAAACATACACTTCTTCATGCAAGTCACCATTCAGAAATGCTGTTTTAATGTCCAACTGATGTACATTCCAACCATGATGGGCTGCAAGTGCACAAATGCTCCGAACAGTAGTCATACGGCATGTAGGTGCAAAGGTCTCATCAAAATCAATGCCTCTTTCCTCTGCATAACCCTTTGCAACAAGCCTAGCCTTATACCTGTCAACTGTACCATCCGGTTTACGCTTCAGCTTGTATACCCACTTAGTGCCAATGGCCTTCTTGCCAGGAGGCAAGTCACATAAAGACCATGTACCATTCTTCATTATAGCATCATATTCAGATTGCATAGCAGCCATCCAATTTTCTGAATTTTGTGCTTCATCAAAAGAAACACGCTCATTCTCATCACAGAGACTAGATGCAGCCATAGCATAGCAATCTGATGCAAAGGAGGCACTATGAGAGCCTGAACGAGTACGATATGACAAAGGTGCATCTAATTTGCTGTCACGCAAAGTCTGCACCAGCCATTTTGGCATAGTTTTTGCCTGCTCAATATCAGCTCTCTCATCAACAAGTGCATCATGTAAATCTGCATCAAAAATGGAATGATCTGCATCATCATATGAAACCTGCAAAGGCTGAGAAGTTGCCTCATTAGGACCAGCACTAGCCTGTCCACCTGTAAAAAGAGGCATCAAAGTATCATACATGTCTTTGGAGCTAACAGATGTCTCCTTAGTACATGAAAGCAATGGCTGAATAGCATCTTCCACAAAGACAACATCACGGCTAACCAGAATGCGTTTAGTTTGTGGATGATACAGACGATAGCCTTTACTTTCAGAATTGTACCCAACAAAAATACATTTTACTACCTTATCATCCAATTTTCTACGATGTTGTTCAGGCACTAATGCATATGCCAAACAACCAAAAACATGCAGATGAGCAACAGATGTCTTGCGGTCATGCCAAGCCTCATATGGAGTGATAGACTGCACTGCTTTAGTGGGACACCTGTTCAGTACATATGCTGCACACATGACAGCCTCAAGCCAGAAACTATGTGGTAAAGCCTGACTTTTGACCATGCACCTCGCCATCTCCATGAGTGACCTGTTCTTTCGTTCAGCAACTCCATTCTGTTGAGGTGTATACGGCACTATACACTGGTGTTTTATCCCACGTTCAGCCAGAAATGCATTAAAATCTGAAGACATATATTCCCCCCTCAATCAGAATGGAGGGTGCCCATTTTACATGCTGATAGATTTTCAGCCAAAACCAAAAACTGTTTGAAGCACATGAACACTTCGGACTTTGCTTTGAGTGGATATACCCATGCATGCCTGGAAAAATCATCAATGAAAGTCACGAAGTAAAGGTAATTTCCAAAAGAGGGTGTCTGCATAGGACCAAAGACATCACTATGTACAAGCTGCAATTTCTGCATAGCCCGAACTGAACCATCTTTTGGAAAGGATGAACGCTGCATTTTGCCCAAAATACAGCCTTCACAAACATGTTTTCCTGGTGCCTCAAGTTTGGGCAAAGAGGACACCATTTCAAATTTCTGCAGGCGTAACAAACTAGCAAAATTCAGATGACCAAAGCGTGCATGCCAAAGCTTTGCATCTGACATAGCCTGAGAATCATGAACTGCACATGCCGAATCATTCACAGATCTTTCATAGTCTATGAGCTTATACAGCCCACGACATAAAATGCCAGAAGCAATAATCACATCGCCATTTGAGAGATCATGGACTGTACACCTGTCATCAACGAATTTCACAACCAAGCCAATCTTGGCTAATGCAGAAACTGATAACAGGTTCTTTTTTATCCCTGGCACAAATAAAGCATCTGACAAAGTGAAAGAACTACCATCAGTAGTAGTCAGAATGATCTTACCAACTCCCATAACAGGATAAGAGGAGTTATTGGCGCATGTGACAGTATTCCCTGTAGGGGTAGGCTCGAGTGAAGAGAAGAAACTGCACTGCGAGGTAATATGTTTGGTCGCCCCACTATCAAAGTACCAAACATCTGAGTCTACTACAGACATGCACTAATCATGAGAAGATGGGTCAAAACTGCAGACAGTAGTAAACGCCCATTCTTCTTCCTGCACAAGATTTGCAGACTCTGTTTTTGGTGTAGAGGCCTTTGCAACAACCATTCCAGCCTCTTTCTTCTTTGCCTCTTTAGCAGCCAGTTTTGGACAGTTCTTTATAATATGATCATTTCCTTTATAGTACTTGCAGAACAATTTCTGCTTTTCTAATTTCTTCTCATCTTTATCCTGGTTCTTCGATTGTGCAGCATTTGCAGATTTCTGCTTACTAGTAGAAGAGCTCCATTTTCCTTTGCCCTTCTGACTAGCCAGGAAAGCTTGATCTGCAACACGCATAATGGACCTGTTCTGCCTAGACTGATCTTCCTGCAACAGAACAGAGACTAATTCCTCAAATGACAAGGCATTCGGATTGCCTTTCATCATCAACCGAAGAGTAGAGGCAAAACTCTGATATGAATCAGGAAGACCATTCAGAACGGTCTGCACAAGTGAGCTATCTGGTATAACCTCATCAGCAGAAATCAATTGTTCCTTCAGGTCTTTGATCTTTGTAAGAAAAATGTCCATAGAATCACCTTCATTCATGTGCTCACTCTCCAACTGTTTTCGGAGGTAAGCAACACGAGCCTCATTCCTAGCCTGGTACAAAGTGGTAAGTGTATCCCAAGCATCCTTTGCTGTTCTGCAAGAGCGAATGTGAGGAATAATGGCACGTTTGACAGACAAAGCTATCAATGCATGTGCCTGGGCATCTTTGCCATCCCAACGAATCTGCTCTGCAGTAGGTGCAACAGAAACAGCAGCACGAACAAGAATCTGCGGAATATCATCTTCGACACCATCTTCATCAGCTCCAACACCTGTATTTGCAGTACCTGTCGTTACAGGTGTAACAGGACGTCTTTCAGCACCCTGCACAATGTTCCACAATCCTTTTGCAACCAGTACATGTCGCATCATATAAGTCCATAATGGGTAGTTGGTACCATCCAACTTATCCTCAACAGCCAACATACGGAATACATCACTGCTTTCAGCCATGGCCGGTGACTAAAATACCTTGATGCAGAAAATTGATTGTATCTCAAAAAGTTGAACGGAACTGCCCATACGAGTTCTGCTAGACCTGTAGCAGACTTTGAGACGCTTAAACTGGCGAACAGAAACTCGTATATACCTTTGGCACAAAAGGAGGAAATAGCCTGCACAAGCACTATGATAGTGCGTTCGGAGGCCGAAACGAGCTCAGATCGCGATTTCGGCACCACATAGCGAAGCTGTTTTGATCTCGGAAACACCCTGAGTATGCTCACCAAATTTCGTGCGAATCTGAGACTGGAAACGGAGGAGTGTCGATGGCACCCTAGAAGAAGCGACCACCTGCTCTGATACCAATTGTTGGAGATAGATGTCTGCGGAAGCACGCGAACAGCACAAGGAAGAAGAAGAAGCTTGGAGCACAACACACAAGACTGTACAAAGATAAGTAGCCCATTAGGGCAATAGGCGTATATACAAGCCGGGGGAAAAAAACCTCCTTAAGAGGGAAAAAAGTGCCCCGGCGGTCCTAGAGTGGTCACACACATCACTACCTAAATATATCAACAGCTTATGGGATCCTGAAACATGGTCAGTGATCAAAAGTAGTGATGTCTTTTTCAATGATTCTAAGATGCATAAATAGCCCATTGAGGAGGTTGAAGTGAGGAGAGTGGTATTTGAGGATACTAGTCCTCTAGTTCCCATGCATAAAATTATTGCACATAGGTGTTCAAGGCAAAGGACCAAGCACATGATCTCGTCACGTACGCAAAGGAAGCACATAGGCCATCTCATAACCCAAACAATGATTTTTATCACTAAAATAATGGAAAATATGTACATACATCCTACTACCGCATGTATGACTCCATTTTCTACAAGCCAAGGAGTCCTCAAGCTTGAGGAGTCTAATTAGGTGTCTCATACCAATTTTCATAATTTCTAGAAGCCATTAGGTACCTCAAATTAGAGGTAGAACCTATTTTTTAACTATGCCGATCACTAGATGTGAAACCAGTCAAAACTAGGCAAAAATTATAAATAGAGCTAGAGAGTTCATTTTGTGGTTGTTGTTGAACTTTTAGAACTAGTGACTATTGAGCTAGTAGAGCTATTGTAATTAGTGATGAATATGAGTATGAGTTCATTTCTTGCCTTTCATTGATCTCCATTGCCACTCTCCTCGTGTGTGTGTGTGTGTGCATTTGTGTGTATGCATTTGCATTTCTCACCATCACCTTTGTGCACTTCACTTGCTCTTGATCTTCATATCGGCCTATCCTCTCTGTGGATTGAAAATTACGAGGTGGAACTCCTCATGTTGGTACTCACCATTGTACTAGAGTGACACCAAATTTGGCATTGTTGTCAGGGACGAGCTCTAGGTTGGGCATGTGATGGTAAGTGTGTTGGAGAAAATCGTTGGAAGGTAAAATTTTCTTCTTGTTTTGTTGTTAGTAGTTAGTTTTTGCACATTTTTCCTCTAGTTTCATTCCCCATCATCATCTCAAACTCCAAAAAACCACCAAAAATCTATCATATTCCCTCTTTCTCTTCAGGTTTCCTCATTTGCATGTGTGCGAGAGTGAGAGAGAGATTTTATAAGTGCTTGTTCATGTTTCTTGGTGCACTAACTTTGCAGTACAGCCTCTGGACATCACAAATTTGCAAGAAACACAGGTAAAAACTCCATTTTTTTGTCAAAAACTACCGTAGAAGCTGACCATCATGATTGTCAGATAAAGGTGAGTATTTGTGTGAATTTTTTGCATGAAAGAGGAGCTCATGTAAGCACTTGCACAGATCTACATTTAGTTTTTTGAAATCAAAGGGACCCTAAAAGGCACAGTTGGAGTACATTCACACCAATAGATTGGGTGCACGAGTATATGAAGATGTCCTTTGTAGGTTGGTAATCCAATTGCACAACCTTGACCAACCTATTGGATTGGAACATTCAATAGTGAAGTTTGAAAACGAGGCTTACATAGACAAAGAAGGAACCATGTACATAGTCACGAGTAAGCCCGACTCAAGCAAACTTGGAGAGGTGGTAGAAACTGTAGAATTCGGAGCAAAAAGACAAGGAAAACAAGTCAAAGAACCTAGTACGCCTAGAGGCAAATCAGTGCTAACGAGAGTGTTGACTCCTGCTCCAAGGAATCAGAATCACATTGCCAATGCACAGGTTCTCGTTTCTTAGGTGTATCCAACTACTTCGGTTTAGTTTTTCCTCGTTGACCATTAATAGAATTAGTTGATTTCTATCCATTCTGATTTATTGAAATAGGTCTTGGGGGTCGATGTCCTGTTGAGATAAACCTTGAGTTGGATGCCTTTTTCATAGTAAACTTCTCCATCTTCTCAAAGTTTTTTGCTTTTGCAACCCCATCATGAAAATCTACACATCCGGACCCCTTTACTTGATAGCAAAGCTCTTCTTGCAAAATGTCAATAAAGTTGCTCTTCAAGGCATCTCCAAAAACTTCTTATGCATACTTATGTAAACGCAAAAAAATCTCCTTATATTCTTCAACAGACAAGTTATGTCTATTGTCCTCATATCGCTTGAAGGAGTAGAATTCCATTTTCTTTTCCATCTGATAATGTGGAGAACAATAACGATTCTCTGCTTGCTCATGAAACTCTTTCCAGAGGATCGGACCTTCACATGTTCTTGTTTGCATGTATGATTTCCACTATAGTTTGGCGACTCCTCGCAGATGCAGAATTGCCACCTTTGCTTTTGAGTCCTCACTAAACATGTGCAGATCAAAGAAATCTTTGAGTTCCTCAATCGATGCTTCAAGATCCTCTCCAATTTTCTTCTCACCATCAAATTCATTTAATTTTGCTCTTTTGAACACTTGCTTAAGTGGAGATTTACCTACATCATCATTATCTTCAGGTTCACGTTGTCGTCTAGCTCTACGTGTGTTTGACGTGCCCTCATCATTACCACCTTCATCATTGAGCCCCATGAAAGCATTTGCAGTACCCTCTTATTGTTTGTTGGATCTTTCTTCATGTAATTTTGTACTCAGTATATAGATAAGCTCCTCTTATTCTTCTATCTTCTTCTTCAAAGCCTGCATCTTGTACCGGAATCCAACTCCGCTCTTATACCACTTGTAACAAGTCTCCTAATCTTCTATCACAATCCCACATAGAATAATAGACTTCGGCATAACACAACAAGATATAAAGAAGAAAAATTGAGTATACGCAGAACAAGAAGAGAGAGAACTTTATTATCTGTGCAGATTTACAAGTAGTTCTGATCTGCATCATGAAGTCTATCAAATAGCTTCAATGTGAAGCCTCATCCACCCGGCCACCCCGAGTTGATCTCAATCCAAATCCCAATCACAATCACAATCTCAATCTCAATCGCAATCTCAAAAGCCGAAAACGATCGTGATCAATATACCACCATCCTCCCTCCCTATCTCTCAATCTTCGTCTTTTTGGATCTCCATCTTTCACCAGTGCACGACCAATCACGCCTTCCTAGACATGCACTCTTAGAATCTGTATGCTCCAAGATAGTGTCTTTTCGCATGTCTCATGCAAGACTTCCAGACCACCTATGCATCTACTTTTCATGTCCACCTCAAGAATTGTACCTGCAAAAATAGAGGTGATCCCTGCAACACACTCATACACACGTCAATCACCCAAAATAACCCATATATCCATGTGCATTTTCTAAATCCGCGAACATGGATAAGATTAATGAAGGCTTCTTTTTTTTTTAAGTGTTGGAAAACGGCACTTGTCCAAGCCCTCTAACTCAAAAATGGTGAGAAATTAGATTAGGCTTGTGATACACAAAAATATTCAGTTCCTTAATTTCTATAATAGTGTTAGAGATGCCTCATGTCCAAATCTCCTTACAGTTGTCACTTTTGCGCCTTGCAAAGTCGGAAATTCTAGAGAGAGATGAGAAAACATGAAAAATCTCTTCATTAACCTATCTTCATGGGACCAAATGAGACATAAAACATAGGAATTACAAAAATTTCAATCAGGTAAAGTTTTTCTACTAAGAGTACTCTACCTTTCTCTCATACAACACTTTTTCAGATTCCTTCATCTTCATGATCAAATTTAACATACAAATTTCATGCGACAACTTTCTAGAGAAAGAATGTAAAAAATTCATGCTACAAAATTTTGCAGACATGATCAGAATATCCTAAACATAAAATTTTATTATTACCTACACATCTTTTTTTTTTGGAAAAATCAATTTGGCATCTTATAATTCTCCCCCTCTTTTAAGAACTCTATCCTGAGAGTTGGAAAGAAAGATAATGTTCCATAAACTCATCTTAACCAACTCATGTTGAATCTTCAATAGGATATGCAAACCACTTAACTAAAATTTCCACTATTTCACGATTTCTAAGATGTCTAATTCTCCTATCCATTACAACTTCTAGTTCAAACTCAAAAGTGGCATCTTCCTTCAACTTAGATTTGTCCTCCAAAACATGATCAACATTAGAAACATACTTTTCAAGTAATCCAACATGGAAAACTGGATGAATATTCAAAGTGTTAGGCAGATCAAGCAATATGCAATGGAACCAACTTCCTTTAAGATCTTAAAAGGACTAGCATAACGTGGAGACAATCATCGATCTTTGCCTAAAACCAGATTTGATTTAGAAGGATTCACTTTCAAAAAAAACAAGATCATTTGTTCTAAATCAAGGGTCTCTTTTTGAGATCATGATATAATTTCGAACTTTTTTGTGCATCTTTCATGTTCTTCCTTACCTTTCTTAGCTCCAAATCCATGTTTTCAAGCATCTCTTTGGATACCTCAACCTGATTTTGTGAATTAAAAAATGAATGAGGTAGCAAACAATTATAGTTATACATTGCTTCAAAAGGTGTCATCTTAATAGATGAATGTCATGCATTATTATATGCATACTCAACCAAAGGAAAATACTCAATCCAATTGTTTTGCTTATCATTCACATACATATGTAACATGTCCTCAAGCACTTTGTAAACCCTCGATCTCACCCTCAGTTTGAGGATGAAATGCAGTACTCATCGTAATTCTGTCCCTATGGATTGAAATGTCGCTTTCCAAAAATTAGATGTAAACCTTGCATCCCTATCAGAAATTATACTTTTAGGTATACCATATAACCTAAAAAATTCTTTTATGAAAAGTTTAGCAACATGCAAAGATGTATCAGTTTTCCTCATGGGAATAAAATGTGCCATCTTTGTAAGATGGTCCACGACAACAAAGATGGTATCATGCCCACTTTTGGTCACAAGCAACTTTGTTATGAAATCCATAGAGATGGAAATCCCATTTTTTATCAGGCACATCTAATGGTTGTAATATGCTAGGACTCCTTTTAAATTCAGCCTTAACATGTTGACATTTCAAACATTCTTTCACATACCTCCTAATATCATATTTCATTCATGGCCAAAAATATATGCTTTCACTTTTGCATAAGTCCTAGAAAAGTCAGGGTCTGAAGAGAAAGGTGCATCATGACAGTCATGCAGAATCTTTTCTTTCAAAAAAGATTCTTAAGAAATCCATAAACGAGAATTATAATACAAATCATTATTTTTCAAATGAAATTTTCCCTGAAACATAGAACCTGGATTTTTGTCCAAAAATTTCAAGATTGCTGCATAAAATAAATCTTCTTTTAATTATTTTTCAATATCAAAATCATAAGATAAAATAGAAATTGAATTTCATAAAGGTTTACGACTCAAAGCATCGGCCACTTTGTTTTCTTTTCTTGCTAAGTATTAAATATCAAAATCATATTCAGTTAACAATTCGATCCATCATTTTTGTCTATTATTATGTAAAAGTTGAGTAAATATATATTTAAGGCTCTGATGATCTGTTCTTAATTCAAACTTTATTCCAAGCAATAAGTGTCTCCAATGTTTGAGTGCATGAACAACCGCAAGCATTTCCAAGTCATGTGTTGTATAATTTAATTCGTGTTTCCTTAGTTACCTTGAATCATAAGCCACTATCCTTCCTTCTTGTAATAGTACGCATCCGATTTGACTTCCACTAGCATCACATGCAACAATAAATGGCTTCCCTAACTCACGTATCTTTAGCACACAATTTTTGATAATTTTCTGTTTTAATTCTTTAAATGCATTTTGACACTCATCATTCCATGTGAAGTCTCTGTTTTTCTTTGTCAATTCTGTACGAGGATTTGCAATTCGAGAAAACTCCCTAATGTGTGCTCTTTCATATCGTGTAAAACCAAGGAAGAGTCTCCCATCTCTCACATATTTGGATGTAGGCTAGTAAACTATGCTTTAAACTTTCTCAGGATCTATGTGAATCCCTTCCTTAGAAATAACTCTCCCCAAATAAGTCACTTCCCAATTTGCGAAAAAACATTTACTCATCTTACCATATAGTTTATGCTCTCTGAGTTTCTATAAACTCTTCCTGAGATGCAATGCATGTTCATCATCATCCTTAGAATACACAAAAATATTATCAAGAAAGATCAATATAAATTCATCGAGAAATTTATGAAACACATTATTCATCAAACACATTATTCATCAAACACATAAATGTTGCAGGATCATTTGTCAATCCAGACGGCAAAACTATGAACTCATAATGACCATAGCGTGTTCTAAATATGGTTTTGGGTAGGTCCTCAGACTTTACTCTACTTTGATTAATTCCCAATCTTAAGTCAATTTTGGTAAATATTGTGGTACCACTCAATTGACTCAGCAAGTCATCTATGTGTGGAAGTGGATACTTGTTCTTAATGGTTTTCTTGTTCAATCCCCTATAGTCAATACAAAGTTTGTATGAGCCATCTTTCTTTTTTTGAAACAAAACAAGTGCTCCCCAAGGCGAAACACGAGGTCTTATCAACCCCTTATTGAATAGATCATCCAATTGGAGCTTCAACTCATTCAATTCATCAATATTGAACCTATAAGGTGCTCTAGAATAAGGCTCACTTCCTAGATAGAGGTCTAGCGTGATCAATTTTTCTAGGAGGAGACATGCCCGGCAGATCATCAAGAAATACATCCGCGTACTCATCTAATAGTGTTCTAAAATATTTAGGTATTTCTTCTTCTCATGAAGGTCATTCACATAAACCAAATATATCTCACAACCCTGTCGAATACCCCTAATGAGCTTTATAGCAGAAACAAGAGAAAAACATGAATTACATTTACCTACTAAATGATGTTCCTTCCCCTCTATTTTCAAAATAAGGATCCCACTTTCACAATCAATCACGACACTATTATGAACAGACCAGTCCATTCCAATGATTACATCACATTCTCTCATTTCAAACATGGAAGGTACCCAAAAACTTATGTTCACCTAACATAAAACCAAGATTCTCAATACAGGCTCGAGTATAGTGTATCCTACCATTAGCCATCTGTACAGGTCTTTGGTCTGCATCTCAATATGCAATCCTTAAGCCTCTACCAACTTAAGTGAAAGAAAATAATTTGTACTACCTGAATCAATCAAGAAACTAACCTTATGTGAGGATATGTTCCCCATAATCCTGATCATTGATGCCCTTGAATGAGAAGAAGTTGTCATGCATTGAAGTTTAGGGTTAGAACAATTACCTTGATCATCCGCTTCCTTCAATTGTTATGTTTTCTTCTTGTAGATGAGTTATCTTCGCCTGCATAGAACGGTTGATGGCATTGTTTGGACATTCAAAAATGTGATGTCCCTCCACATCGAAAGCAAAGTTCCATTCTTTAAGCCCACTCCAAGAAATCAAAATCACGTTGCCAGTGCAGAGGTTCTTTATTCTTAGGTGTATTCATCTGCTTCGGTTTAGTTTTTCCTCCTTGACCATTAATAGAATTAGTTGATTTCTGTCCATTCTGATTTATTGAAATAGGTCCTGGAGGTCGATGTCATGTTGAGATAAACCTTGATTTGGATACCTTTTTCATAGTAATCTTCTCAAAGTTTTCTGCTTTTGCAACCGCATCAAGAAAATCTACATATTTAGATCCCTTTACTTGATAGCGAATCTCTTCTTGCAAACCCTCAATAAATTTGTTGTTCAAGGCATCTCCAGAAACTTCTAGTGCATACTTATGTAAACGCAAAAATTTCTCCTTATATTCTTCAACAGACAAGTTATGTCTATTGTCCTCATGTTGCTTGAAGGAGTAGAATTCCATTTTCTTTTCTATTTGATAATGTGGAGAACAATAACAATTCTTTGCTTGCTCTCGAAACTCTTTCCAGAGGATCAGACCTTCACGTGTTCTTGTTTGCATGTATGATTTCCACCACAGTTTGGTGACTCCTTGCAGATGCAGAATTGCCACCTTTGCTTTTGATTCCTCACTAAACATGCGCAGATCAAAGAAATTTTCGAGTTCCTCAATCCATGGTTCAAGATCCTCTCCAATTTTCTTCTCACCATCAAATTCATTTAATTTTTCTCTTTAGAATACTTGCTTAAGTGCAGATTCACTTGCATCATCATCATCTTCAGGTTCATGTTGTTGTGTAGCTCTACGTGCATTCAATGTGCCCGCACCATTACCACCTTCATCATTGAGGCCCATGAAATCATTTGCAGTACCCTTTGTTTGTTTGTTGGATCTTTCTTTATGTAATTTTGCATTCAATCTATGGATAAGCTCCTCTTGTTCTTCTATCTTCTTCTTCAAAGCCTGCATCTTGTCTCGGAATCCAACTCTGCTCTGATACCACTTGTAACAAGTCTCCTAATCTTCTATCACAATCCCATACAGAATAATAGACTTGGACACAATACAACAAGATATAAAGAAGAAAAACAGAGTATACACAGAAGAAGAAGAGAGAGAACTTTATTATCTATGCAGATTTACAAGTAGTTCTAATCTGCGTTACGAAATCTATCAAATAGCTTCAATGTGAAGCCTCATCCACCCAAACACCCCCAAGCTAATCTCAATCCCAATCCCAATCCCAATCCCAATCACAATCAAAATCCCAATCTCAATCTCAATCGCAATCTCAGAAGCCGAAAAGGATCGTGATCAATGTACGACCATCCTCCCTCCCTATCTCTTAATCTTCGTCTTTTTGGATCTCCATCTTTCGCCAACGCACGACCAATCATGCCTTCCTAGACATGCACTCTTAGAATCTGCATGCTCCAAGATAGCATCTTTTTGCATGTCTCATGCAAGACTTCTAGACCACCCATACGTCTACTTTTCATGTCCACCTCAAGAATTATACCTGCAAAAATAGAGGCGATCCCTCCAACACACTCATATACATGTCAATCACCCAAAATAACCCATATACCCATGTGCATTTTCTAAATCCATGAACATGAATAAGATGAATCAAGGCTTCTCTTTTTTTTTTTAAGTGTTGGAAAACAACACTTTTCCAAGCTATGAAACTCAAAAACGATGTGGAATGAGCTTAATCTTGTGGGTCACAAAAATATTCATTTTTTCAATTTGTACAATAGTGTTAGAGATGCCTTAGGTTCAAATCTGCTTCCAGATATCACTTTTGGACCTTGCAAAATCGGAAGTTCTAGAGAGAGAAAAAAGCATGAAAAATCTCTTCATTAATGTATCTTCATGGGACCAAACGAGACATAAAACATAGGAACTACAAAAAATTCAATCTGGTAAAGTTTTTCTACTAGGAGTACTCTACATTTCTATCATACAACACTTTTTCAGATTCCTTCATCTTCATGCTCAAATTTAACACACAAAATTCATGCGACAACTTTCTAGAGAGAGTGTGTAAAAAATTCTTGCTACAAAATTTTGCAGACATCATCTGAATATCCTAAACATAAAATTTCATTATTACCTACACATCTGTTTTTTTTGTGGGAAAATCAATATGGCAACTCTCTCTCTCTCTCTCTCTCTCTCTCTCTCTCTCTCTCTCTCTCTCTCTCTCCCTCCCTCCCTCCCTCCCTCCCTCCCCCCCCCCCCCCCCCCCCCCCCTCCCTCCCTCCCTCCCTCCCTCCCTCCCTCCCTCCCTCTCTCTCTCTCTCTCTCTCTCTCTCTCTCTCTCTCTCTCTCTCTCTCTCTCTCTCTCTCAAGAGTTTGCCTCTCAACTCCCCTATGGAACAGCATATTCTCATATTTCCTCCTTTCATTACCATTCCATATCGTTCTTTGAAACCTGATGTTTCTCAACTAGAAACATTTCATATAAACAAAGAATAGTTCATTGATTTTGGTGCAAAAGTGAATAAAAGATGGTCACAATCAACATAGGATAGATTGGACTTAATATCCCAATGATTACAAGTTCACAACTCGTGTCCGATCACCCAGCATTTTGGCCTGATACATTGTATCTCACTCCATAAAAGTGATTATAACATCATTAAGATTAGCTATTAAAAACTTGGTCATTATGATGTACCAATTCCTTTATAATGAGGAATAATAAATGTATCAATCGATAAAAAATATCCATAATAATGAGATACCTTTTCCATTGTACGCATAAAAGTAATCCAGGCTTTGTTCATAAAATCTTATGGAATCCCACTTTGGCACCCACTCATTGAGACAAAAAAGTTGATGCTTATGTTGCAAATCCTCCACCGGGAAATTTGGACGAATGAAAGGCTAGCAAAATTTGTGGTTTACCCCCATGGTGCAAGATGCTTACATGAAAACGAGGACTTAAGGCACCTCTTCTTCTCATGCCCAAAGTCAATGTCAATCTGGCATACCCTTGGGAATATCTTGCAATTTCAAGGGCAAATCCTCTGGAAGCAAGCATTTGTTGGGTGAAGCGATAGGTTGTTCTCGTCTTTGTGGAATGCAATTAGAGGTGAGACCCTATGGAATATCTGGAAGGAGAGGTGTGCTCCCAATTTTGGAAGCCCTTCCAAAAAATGGTCGTTGGAAAAGTCTCTTTTCCTATTAGGCAAAAGAATTTCCAATTGTAAGAAACCCTCGCCTTTCAAACATCATAGAGTGTTTTTCCATAGAGAATAATAAGATTAAAAGCAAGTGGGCCCCACATGAAGGGGACAAGAGGGTAATATACCTTCCTTGTAGAGCCCTCTAAATTTGTTTGATCTTCCCTTGCTTTGTGAGATTAGGGGGGTCCCATGGGTACTAAGCCCATTCACTTGTATAGTTGTTTTCCTTATTAATTAAAGTATGGGAGAGTAGGCTATTGCCAAACTTCCATTTTGGGAGGAAAAAAAAAACTTCAGTCAATAGCTCAACTAGACATAATAACAGTCATTATAGTACACTACAAAAAATTGATGCAAGGTTGCATGATACTCCTTGGAACACAACCCCATATGTACAAAATAAGCTTGTCCATGATATAGTAGTGGGCCCATTGGGCATATTCCTAAGGACAAATACTGCATGATCAAATAGCCCAGCACGACAGAAAAGATCAATCATGCAGTCAAAATGCTCTTCTGTGTGTGCCAATCCATACTCAGTAGACATGCAAACAAAATAATGGGAGCCTTCATCCAACATGCCATTGCGACTACATGCAACCAATACACTGGTAAACGTGATATCATCAGCATAAATGCCATCAAGTTTCATGTTCTCCAACATTTGAATTGCTTCTTTAGCCTCTCCTAGGAGTGCATAGATTGTAATCATGGAATTCCAAGTGCTCTTTTTGTGTGTATGTAGACTATCAAAAATTCCTCTTGCAATCATGGCATTACCACACTTTCCATACATGTTAATGAGACTGCATCGAACTTCATCATCTTTACAAATGGGAGTCTGCAGCAGACAGCTATGCACCTTCTTGCCTATAGCTAAATCAGTTTGGCAAGCAATGGCTGATAAAACTTCAAGAAAAGTCACTTTGTTTGGGGTAATGGCCTCATGTTGCATCTTACGGAAAAATAGCAGAGCATCTGTTCCAAAGCCATGATGTGCAAAAGTCCCAATCATTATATTCCATGATACAACATTCCTATCCTTCATCTTGATGAACAAACTATGGGCGTCATCAATATTCCCACACCTCCTATACAGATTAATAATAGAACTGTTTAAAACAACATCAAACTTGAAAGAGCAACTTTGTATGATAAGATGGATCTGTTTTCCATGCACTATATCTCTCTGTCTTGAACATCCTTCTAAAAGGGCAATGAAGGTAACACTATCAGGAGCTACCCCCTCTACTTGCATTTGATGGAAAATGGCCAATGCAGCATCAAAATGTCCTTCCTGTGCATATAATGTGATCATTGCATTCCAAGTCACTAGGCTTCTTTTTTCCATCACTTGGAAACACTTATCAGCCAGATACAAATGGCTGCACCTACCATATGCGCAAATCAGAGCTGTCACCATTGCATCATCAGAGATGAAACCTCCATACAGGACACGTACATGGAGTCTCTTGCATTCACCTCTGCATTCTTGCCTCCCAGAATGTGCGGTTAATGCATTCAAAAACGTTACTTTATCAGGCAAAAATCCTTCCTGTTGACTTTGATGAAAAATAAATAAGACTTCACAGGCCTTGCCATTTTGTATGTACGCAGACATCAAAGCATTACAAGATACAATGTTGGGCGCATCGATTCTGTTAAATGCCAAACAGGCATTATCTAGGCTATGTACTCTACCAAACATGCTCACAAGGGCTGTTCCAACCATGGTATCAGAATCAAACCCACTTTCTCTGATGTCCGTGTATAACAGAAGCCCATCTTCCAGGTTGGTGCAGGCTGAGAGAATCTGTACATATGTAACTTGATCCCCAGGCATATTGTGCTGTCGCATGCTCTGATATAGCATGAGCACTTTACCAAAATCACCTTGTTGGGCACAAGCACGAATGATGAGGTTCCAGGTGTAGACATTCCTTACAAGCATATGCATAAGCCACTGAAAGCATCGTTTATGGCCCCATAGTTCACACAGAGATGAAGGATGAGCTTAGGAATCGAAAATCTGTTATGATGTTCATTTCAAATTGCATGTCGTTAAGGATTTGACCAGGAATCAGAACTTTAAGACGAGCACAAGAGCAAACAAACATGATGCATGCTGCAAGTTTATTCGGGTAGAGCCCACCGTTGCTTTTGACGAGAAGGAAATACATAAAGAACCGGTCAGGAAAGCCTCAGTCTTTGTAGAATGAGGACAGGGATCATCATGGCTGCCGATAAGGTGGTCGTTTCATGCCACCAGAGAGTACCAATTTCGCAACAGTTAACGCAACCAGGGCTTCCCCCGCCTGAAAGACTCCTGTCACAGGAGTGCTCCGTGAGTTTGCACAGATCAAAGCTGCATACTGCAAAAATGTTCATCATGCTGATGAGCACCACCATGCTTCTGCCTGCAGGAACCTAGTGTTTTCTGTGAGAACTAATCAGACACAGGATAAATGAATCCCAATCATTTCTATTACATAGCAGCATCTCTAGTTTTATGGTAGCCCCGTTATATGACAACGTACTTCAATAAAGTCTGTGTTTTTCTTGGCTTTTTTTTTAACAGAACTTCGATTTCTGTTGGCAGAGAACAGAAGGACGCGGACCTGCGACAGAGTCAATAAACCTCTCTTAAAAAAGGATCTCACCAAAGTTCTTAAAAAAGGATCTCACCAAAGTTCCCAAGGAAGTCTATGGAGTTGTCCTTGGGTTTGCGGTAAGCATACGCTGGGTGCACACATAGACGATGGAATAAACATTCTTTCTTTTTTTTTTTGTTTTTTAATTTTAAGGAGATTCTGTAGGCACTTATTTTCTCTGCTTTAACTTTGAAAGTACATTTGTATAGGTGAATGGACATATTATTCGTGGAGGCCTTTGTATTTCACAAAGTACGAGTTAGATTGGATTGCAATTGATTTAAATTGGCATGAGCCATTACATGTCAAACGCAAGGGTTTAACTCTAGGCCTCTACCTCAAGAGATCAAAGCTTTACCAAAATGTGTGTTGTTTTAAATGGAACAATAACAAAACAATTAGTTTCATCGTTCATGTGTTTACACAAAAAGAAGGAACTACGAAAAAAGCAATTTCTTTGTTGCCACAATGATTTTACATTTGATGAGTCCTTAAACAATAATCAAATATGAACATTCGATGAAGAAATATGTTTGAAAGTGTTCTATGTTGATAATTCTGTTATGCTTAAAAAAGAATATACATGATGAGTCATCAAGTAGTTTCGCCATGGGCGGGGAGAACCTCTGTGTGAGGCTTTCCTCAAAAGAAACATGTGAATGATGTGTGTGCCACTCTCCTCCCATCCATTTATATCCTCTTGTATCTAAAATAGCAGTGATCTGGAATGATCTAGTGTCGCCATGTGGCCAGCATGCAACACTCATCCCCACTAACCATCAAATATCTTAGGATATACCCCCGAGCTTAGGACCTTGGCTAACTAGTCCTCGTCCCACACATACATTGAATGGTCTCTGTAGACCAATGTCTGACACTCTCTCCCCCTTCTAAAGATCATTGTCCTCAATGATCAATGAGGGAAAGTACTTGCGAACCAGAGCTGGTGATTCCCAAGTAGAGTCAGTAAGTGGTAATCCTCTCCAGGCTCTTGGATGACACGATTCCTTAACCGTTTCTGTCTCCTATCTAGTATTCTGTCTGGAGAATGATCTTCTCTATCGGTTTCCTGCAAAGAAACAATACCCTCTATTAGATTATCCTCCCTAGAAATATACTTTCTTTATTTATTGACATGAAGCACTGGATGGACTCTGCAATCTGGAGGAAGCTCTAATCGGTATGCAACATCACTCAACTTCTTTACGATCTTCCAAGGTCCACAATACCTTGGTGATAGCTTACTACACTTCCCTGTGGACAATGAAGTAGATCTTGCCGATACCTGAAGGAAGACTCAGTCTCCTTCCTCAAAGGATCTAGGAGATCTTTTCCTATCAGCATACTCTTTGACTCTATCAGTTGCTTGCTGCATCTTGGCTTTAGCTATTTCAAGGTTTGCTTGGAGATTCGCTAAGAACTCAAAAGCACTAGGACATTTCTTAGGCATTCCTATGGTACTGGGAGCAGTGGGATTCATGCCATAGTTCATCTCAAAAGGAGACATTCCAGTCACCTTGTGAGGCCTATTGTTATAAGCAAACTCTACTAGCGGCAAATAACTATCCCAATCTGTCTGTCTCTCAGACACATATGCCCGCAACATATCCTCTAGAATTTGGTTGACCCTCTCGGTCTGACCATCTGTCTGTGGATGATCACCACTACTCATTTTTAGTGACACTTTCAGTTTCTCAAATACAAGCTTCCAGAAGTGTCCTATAAATCTGACATCCCTATCTGAGAATATGGATGTCAGTAACCCATGCAATCTGAAGACATGCTGGATAAACAGCTCCGCTATCGGTGGAGCTTCTATCGTCTCCTGCGTGGGTATGAAATGAGCCATCTTGCTCAGTCTATCTACCACAACTAGGATTGTATCCCGCTTCCTTTGGGTTCGCGGTAACCCCACTATGAAGTCCATGGATATACTATCCCAATTATGATCTGGAACTTGTAAACCATGTAAAAGACCTAGTGTCTTTACTCTTTCTGCTTTGTTGACTTGGCACATAAAGCATTGTTGAACATAAGTATGGATATCTCTGGCTAATCCAGGCCACCAAAATGTTCTTCTAACAAGTTGTATTGTCTTGTCAACACCAGGATGTCCTGCGCAGGGAACATCATGGTTATCATGCATGACTTTCTTTTGCAAATCCCGGGAATCTGGCACACAAACCTTTCCTTTCCGCTTCACTATTCCATTCTCCTGTGAGAAATTAGAATACGGAATGGACTTGTTTGTTTTAGTAGAGGAAGAAACAGCTAGAACTGTCCCGTCTCCTAAAATAGAGTCATCACTAATGGCTCTTACTATCTTTAACAAATGTGGATCTTCCACCTATGCTTCTTTAATTTCTTGAAGCAATGAGCTTTCTAAAACTGTAAAGCTCATCTGATACATTATACGAGATAATGCATCAACTACTATATTTTCTTTGCCTCTTCTAGAAATTCTTGCATGAGCTCAGCCCAACGAGCCTGTCGGCCTCCAAGATCTGGCTGACTACAAAAATACTTGAGTGTATGATGATCTGTGAATACCTTAAAGTGCTCACCATAAAGATAGTGTCTCCAAACTTTAAGTGCATGCACCACCGCATACAACTTGTTCATGCACTGGCCAATTGCGTTGTGCACTACTTAACTTCTTACTTTCAAAAGCTATTGGCCTGCCATCTTGACTCAGGATTGCTCCTATGGCTATGCCGCTAGCATCGGTCTCTAACTCAAATGGTTTCTGAGGGTCCACCACTTTGAGTATAGGAGCCTCTGAAATAGCTTGTTTCAGAGTATCAAAACTCTCTTTCTGCTCTTGTTTCCATGCAAATGGAATTTTGCCTTGAAGCAAGTTCGTCATAGGTGCTGCTATCGACAAATATGAAGAGATGAATTTCCAATAGAAACCGGAAAGTCCTAAGAATGACCGTAATTGCCCCTCATCCTGAGGAGTAGGCTATGCTAAAATAACTGATACCTTTTTGGGATCCATCTGAACCCCATCGGCTGAAATCACATGCCCTAGATAGTCTATCCTCGGAAGAAACATCTGTGTCTTCTCCGGATTTACATACAGCTGATTTTCTTTTAAAATATTCAACACAAATCTTCAATGATTTTCATGCTCATGCACAATCCTACTATACACTAGCAAATCATCCACAAAATCAACAACACACTTTCCTATGAAAGGTCTTAAGATATCATTCATTAACATCATAAAAGTAGCTAGAGCATTTGTCAATCCAAAGGGCATGACCAAATACTCATAATGACCAAAACGGGTCCTGAAAGCTGTCTTATGTACATCATGATCTTTCACTCTAATCTGATGATAGCCACTCTTTAAATCTATCTTACTAAATACAATGGCTCCACCTAGAGCATCCAAAAGATCATCAATCCAGGGCATGGGATATCTATGTCTAATAGTGATCTTATTGAGTGCTCGATAAGCGACACACATCCTATAAGATCCATCCTTCTTCTTCACAAGAAGAACTAGAGCGGCAAAGGGTGAATAGTTGGGTCTAATCAGCCCTTTTTGAAGATAGTCATCCACAACCTTACGGACTTCATTTTCCTCCTGCAAACGCATTCGAAATGGTGGCTGAGCGGTTGGACTTGCTCCTGGTACCAATTCGATTCTGTGTTCTATATTCCTGCAAGGAGGCAAACCTGATGGTAATTCCTTTAAAAACAACTCTTGGAATTCTGCTCTCACTTTGGCTGAAAGTGCTGGAGCATTCCAACTTGAGTCTCCATGACTGCATGAATCCATCTCAACATACGACAAATACATGAAATAAAGAAAATAGATATACTTACAATCAATTTTGAGCAACTTGGTAGCAATCACCAATCGCGTCTCTTGGAGATCTGATTCTCCACGGATCAGTAATCTCCTTCCCTCATGCTCAAACTGATACACATGCGAAGCAAAATCAATGTCTGATTTCTTCCTCGCATGCCACTTCTTACTAAGAACTATGTTGAAACGAGCTAATCCCGCTATCTCAAAGTCCAATTTGTCCTCATAGGACTGGATCTGAATAGGAAGATCAACTACTCGTCTATCCCAAGTCTCAGTTCCCTTCCCATCAGCTAGCTTTACGGTATAAGTATAATCTGACTATATCGTGTCTAAGCATAATCTCTTGACTAATCGGGAACTAATAACATTATGAGTTGAACCTGTGTCAAAGAGTACCTTGATAGGCTGTCCTGCCATGACTCCTCTCATAACAATAAGCTCAGTATCTAGGAACTGGTATCCTTTCTGTGCCACTGGCAAAAGCACAGCATCTGGCAGAGTCGGAACCTTTTTAGTGACCGTCATGGCCACTATGGGAGATGATAATGGAGATGGGGAATCCCCAAACTCATCCTCACTCCCACCCCCTGCCTGAGTCGGATTTATGACTATGGTGGCTGCTATCTTTTTCTTTTTAGGACAATCCTTATACAAGTGCTACCCTAAACAACCATAGCACAAACCCTCTTTCATTGCCTTCTCTTTCTGCTGAGGGGTAAGGATAGATTGGTTATATGCCCTCTCAGCTAGAGTAGATACTTTTCTCTTTCCTCCTGAGATTGTTTGGATCATGTGCACCTGCTTAGCCTCCCTAGAAGGTTGTGCACTGACCGAGCCAGGAGTCGAAGTGTGGAAAGGTCGGCTAACCCTAGTCCATGGGGATCTCTGGCCTTGGGAACCTGTGCTCATGTGGCCGTCCTCATAAACCAAGGCCATCTCTGTGGCATGTGTCAAAGACTGATACCACTCCTTCCTCACTAAAGGTCAAATAGTTTCTCTGAGTCCCAAAACAAACTTGTGGACTTGAAGAAACTCTGGAATGGTATCAGGTACTTTAAGAAGTACCTCTCTATACCTATCTGTGTATTCCTGAACTGAATGATTCTTCTGACTGATGAAGAACCAAGTGTCTAATGCTCTAGACCTTTCATCAGGTGGTACAAAGTTGTTGTAAAATAGGATTTTAAATTGATCCCATGTCGTGGGCTCCTTCTTATCATGCTCTATCTTATGCCACCACCTATGTGCGACATCCATAAGATTATAAGTGGCATGCTGAATCTTGTGCCTATCATCAGTGATATGACACATGCGGAAGCATTATTCCCACTTGTTGAGCCACTGCTCAACCGCGTCAGCAGTCCTAGCGCTAGTTGAGCCATGATATCTTGGCGGCTTAAGATCCTTAAGCTGCCATCTGGCTTCTCTAACTAAAACGCTATCTCTAGGGACTTCTGAAGTTTGATGCTCATCTGGAGCATCTACCTCCATCTCTGGCAAATCAGAATCGAGCGGCTCTTCTTCTTTCTTAGAACCACGCACGTGTTCCAAGATATCCTGAAGAGAACTCTCTAAGGATGAAATTCTATTGTTCATAGCTTGAATTGGATCAACTGGAGGTTCTGGCATAAGGGTATCTGTCCTAGTAGGTGATGATCGTTCAGGTTCCATGCTAGGATTAAAGGCAAGTAACTTTTTCTTTTTTTTTTTTTAAATAGACTAAACGAACGTAAATACTAGTGGCAAGCAAAAAAAGAACCAATCAAAGCCTTTGCTTAACAGAAAAAGTCAAAAGAAAGAAACTTTAATATGCTTTCTAAACTTCAATGCACATGCATGCTAGTATTTTAGAAATTTCGGCAGCCTAACGGCGTCACTTTGAAATCCGAAATAATTTTGAAAAGCGTCAAGTATTCAACAAAATCAAATCATTAGTGCCGGCAGGCACGATCTATTTAGTCTTCTCAACGTACACCTGCAATTGAAAACGTTTCCAAGTATGTTGTTGGGCTCTACAGGCCCTCAATCAAAATATTTCTTTTGTCGATACCGACCGATACTTACCACCTGTAAGAAAAGCTCAAGCATCGAACATACATCTCTACTTACGTCATTCTACAACCCCCGAGCTTAGGACCTTGGCTAACTAGCCCTCGTCCCACATACACATGGAATGGTCTCTGTAGACTAATGTCTGACACTCCGGTACACTTCTCATCGGTTTGTGACGTGAGTTAGCAGTGATACCAACAACACATTGCCACTATAAACTGTTGCATATGAATGGCATCTTTTCATTGCTTTACAAGGGTGGCACAATTTATCGCCACCACCCTCTGTGAAGCCAACCTTACAATGGCACAATTTATTGTCGCCGCCCTCTGTGAACCCAACCTTATCATGTTTCCTTCCTTTCAAACTTTCCATAAGGATTTTCATCCAATAGAATTCCAAAGGGAAGACAAACCATCTCATTGCCTCTCCCTAGGAAAGTTTGCTTCCTCATGTCTTCTTGTTGAAATGAAAGAGTTCTCGAAGGTTTTTCTAGTTCTTGAGGTTAAAAGCACAAGTGGAAAAAAAATAAACTGCCTCATGTCTTTGGGATTCTTTTGCGCCACTCTCACCATGAAGTCTCTTTTTGGATCCTAATTTTGGAAATGAAGCTTTGGTCCATTTTCCATGGTGGATGATATGCTACAGGAGAATTTTGCGACTTGAGCTATTTTGGGACTTAAGCTTCCATTATTGATATATTTAGGTAGTGATGTGTGTGAACATATTAGGACTTCCGGGGTATTTTTTTCCCTCTTTAGGAGGTTTTTTTTTCCCTAGCTTGTACATATGCCTATTGTTGGAGATAGACGTCTGCGGAAGCACGCGAACAGCTCAAGGAAGAAGAAGAAGCTTGGAGCACAAACACACAATACTGAATGTATTACTAGAGAATGTACAAAGATAAGTAGCCCATTAGGGCAATAGGCGTATATACAAGCCGGGGGAAAAAAACCTCCTAAAGAGGGAAAAAAGTGCCCCGGCAGTCCTAGTGTGTTCACACACATCACTACCTAAATATATCAACAAATCCCCCCTGGGAGTGATGCGGTGAACAAGGAGCTGGCACTCATGTATAAGGAAGTGCCAAGCTATGTGGAAATCACTCCACAAAAGGAAGTAAGCCCAAAGCTTTGCGGAAAGCTTCAAACTTCTCCCTAGGGAGAGCCTTCGTGAAAAGGTCTTCAATGTTCTCCTGCGTGGGCACATATGCCAAGCTGATCTCCCCAGCAGAGAACCTCTCCCTGACATAGTGATAATGCACCTCAATGTGCTTAGTGCGAGCATGGAACACAGGAGCCTGAACGAGTACGATATGACAAAGGTGCATCTAATTTGCTATCACGCAAAGTCTGCACCAGCCATTTTGGCATAGTTTTTGCTGTTCAATATCAGCTCTCTCATCAACAAGTGCATCATGTAAATCTGCATCAGAAATGGAATGATCTGCATCATCATATGAAACCTGCAAAGGCTGAGAAGTTGCCTCATTAGGACCAGCACTAGCCTGTCCACCTGTAAAAAGAGGCATCAAAGTATCATACATGTCTTTGGAGCTAACAGATGTCTCCTTAGTACATGAAAGCAATGGCTGAATAGCATCTTCCACAAAGACAACATCACGGCTAACCACAATGTGTTTAGTCTGTGGATGATACAAACGATATCCTTTACTTTCAGAACTGTACCCAACAAAAATACATTTTACTGCCTTATCATCCAATTTTCTGCGATCTTGTTCAGGCATTAATGCATATGCCAAACAACCAAAAACACGCAGATGAGCAATAGATGGCTTGCGGTCATGCCAAGCCTCATACGGAGTGATAGACTGCAACGCTTTAGTGGGACACCTATTCAATACATATGCTGCACACATGACAGCCTGAAGCCAGAAACTATGTGGTAAAGCCTGACTTTTGTCCATGCACCTCGCCATCTCCATGAGTGACCTGTTCTTTCGTTCAGCAACTCCATTCTGTTGAGGTGTATATGGCACTGTACTCTGGTGTTTTATCCCATGTTCAGCCAGAAATGCATTAAAATCTGAAGACATATATTCCCCCCCTCGATCAGAACGGAGGGTGCCCATTTTATATGCTGACAAATTTTCAGCCAAAACCAAAAACTGTTTGAAGCACATGAACACTTCGGACTTTGCTTTGAGTGGATATACCCATGCATGCCTGGAAAAATCATCAATGAAAGTCACGAATTAAAGGTAATTTCCAAAAGAGGGTGTCTGCATAGGACCACAGACATCACTATGTACAAGCTGCAATTTCTGCGTAGCCCGAACTGAACCATCTTTTGGAAAGGAAGAACGCTGCATTTTGCCCAAAATACAGCCTTCACAAACATGTTTTCCAGGTGCCTCAAGTTTGGGCAAAGAGGACACCATTTCAGATTTCTGCAAGCGTAACAAACTAGCAAAATTCAGATGACCAAAGCGTGCATGCCAAAGCTTTGCATCTGACATAGCCTGAGAATCATGAATTGCACATGCCGAATCATTCACAGATCTTTCATAGTCTATAAGCTTATACAGCCCAGGACATAAAATGCCAGAAGCAATAATCACATCGCCATTTGAGAGATCATGGACTGTACACTTGTCATCAACGAATTTCACAACCAAGCCAATCTTGGCTAATGCAGAAACTGATGACAGGTTCTTTTTTATCCCTGGCACAAATAAAGCATCTGACAAAGTGAAAGAACTACCATCAGCAGTAGTCAGAATGATCTTACCAACTCCTATAACAGGATAAGAGGAGTTATTGGCACATGTGACAGTATTCCCTGTAGGGGTAGGCTCGAGTGCAGAGAAGAAACTGTGCTGCGAGGTAATATGTTTGGTCGCCCCACTGTCAAAGTACCAAACATCTAAGTCTACTACAAACATGCACTGATCATGAGAAGATGGGTCAAAACTGCAGACAGTAGTAAACGCCCATTCTTCTTCCTGCACAAGATTTGTAGACTCTGTTTTTGGTGTAGAGGCCTCTACAACAACCATTCCAGCCTCTTTCTTCTTTGCCTCTTTAGCAGCCAGTTTTGAACAGTTCTTTATGATATGATCATTTCCTTTACAGTACTTGCAAAACAATTTCTGCTTTTCTGATTTCTTCTCATCTTTATCCTGGTTCTTCGATTGTGCAGCATTTGCCGATTTCTGCTTACTAGTAGAAGAGCTCCATTTTCCTTTGCCCTTCTGACTAGCCAGGAAAGCTTGATCTGCAACACGCATAATGGACCTGTTCTGCCTGGACTGATCTTCCTGCAACAGAACAGAGACTAACTCCTCAAATGACAAGGCATTTGGATTGCCTTTCATCATCAACCGAAGAGTAGAAGCAAAACTCTGATTGAATTAGGAAGACCATTCAGAACGGTCTGCACAAGTGAGCTATCTGGTATAACCTCATCAGCAGAAATCAATTGTTCCTTCAGGTCTTTGATCTTTGTAAGAAAATTGTCCATAGAATCACCTTCATTCATGTGCTCACTCTCCAACTGTTTTCGGAGGTAAGCAACACGAGCCTCATTCCTAGCCTGGTACAAAGTGGTAAGTGTATCCCAAGCATCCTTTGCTATTCTGCAAGAGCGAATGTGAGGAATAATGGCACGTTTGACAGACAAAGCTATCAATGCATGTGCCTGGGCATCTCTACCATCCCAGCGAATGTGCTCTGCAGTAGGTGCAATAGAAACAGCAGCACGAACAGGAATCTGCGGAATATCATCTTCGACACCAGCTTCATCAGCTCCAGCACCTGTATTTGCAGTACTTGTCGTTACAGGTGTAACAGGACGTCTTTCAACACCGTGCACAATGTTCCACAATCCTTTTGCAACCAGTACATGTCGCATCATATAAGCCCATAATGGGTAGTTGGTACCATCCAACTTATCCTCAACAGCCAACATACGGAATACATAACTGCTTTCAGCCATGGCTGGTGACTAAAATACCTTGATGCAGAAAATTGATTGTATCTCAAAAAGTTGAACGGAACTGCCCAGACGAGTTCTGCTAGACTTGTAGCAGACTTCGAGACGCGTAAACTGGCGAACAAAAACTGGTATATATCTTTGGCACAAAAGGACAAAATAGCCTGCACAAGCGCTACGATAGTGCGTTCGGAGGCCAAAACGAGGTTAGATCGCGATTTCGGCACCAGAAAGCGAAGCAGTTTTGATCTCGAAAACACCCTGAGTATGCTCACCAAATTTCGTGCGAATCTGCGACTGCAAACGGAGGAGTGTCGATGGCGCCCTAGAAGAAGCGACAACCTGCTTTGATACCAATTGTTGGAGATAGACGTCTGCGGAAGCACGCAAACAACACAAGGAAGAAGAAGAAGCTTGGAGCACAAACACACAATACTGAATGTATTACTAGAGAATGTACAAAGATAAGTAGCCCATTAGGGCAATAGGCGTATATACAAGGGGGGGTAAAAAACCTCCTAAAGAGGGAAAAAAGTGCCCCGGCGGTCCTAGTGTGTTCACACACATCACTACCTAAATATATCAACACCTATAGCCCTAATAGGTTACTCATATTTGTACATTCTAGTGGTAATACATTCAAGTATTGTGTGTTGTGCTCCAAGCTTCTTTTTCCTTGAGTTTTTTGCGTGCTTTCATAGGCCTTGAACTCCAACAATTGGTATCAGAGCAGGTCGCCGCTTCATCTAGGGCAATGTCGACACCCCTCCCGTCACAACCTCGGAATCGCACGAAATTTAATGAGCATACTCAAGGAGATTAGGAGATCAAAGTTGCTTCGCTCTATGGTGCCGAAATCGCGATCTCAGCTTGTTTCGGCCTCGAACGCACTATCATAGTGCTTGTGTAGGCAGTCCCATCTTTTTGTACCAAAGATATATACATATTTCAATATAAGCATCTCAAAGTCTGCTAGAGGTTTAGCACAACTCAGCAAGGTAGTTTTGTTCAATTTTTTTAGATACATTCATTTTTCTGCATCAGGGAATTTTAGTTAGTGGCCATGGCTGAAAGCAACGATGTACTCCGTATGTTGGTTGTTGAGGATAAGTTGGACGACACCAATTACCCATTATGGGCTTATATGATGCGTCATTTATTGGTTGCAAAAGGATTGTGGAATATTATGCAGGGTGTTGAAAAATGTCTTATATCACCTGCAAACATAGTTGTTGAAGACGATGCAGATGGTGTTGAAGATGGTGATATTCTTCATGTTCCTGTTTGTGTTGCGGTTCCTACTGCACCTACTGCAAAGAAAATTCATGCGGGATGGCTAAGATGCTCAGGCACATGCATTGATAGCCTTGTCTATCAAACATGCCATTATTCCTTGTATTCGCTCTTGCAGAATAGCTAAGGATGCTTGGGATACACTTACCACTTTATACCAGGTGAGGAATGAGGCTCGTGTTGCTTACCTCTGAAAATAGTTGGAGAGTGAGCACATGAATGAAGGAGATTCAATGGATAGTTTTCCGACAAAGATCAAAGATTTGAAGGAACAGTTGTTTTCTACTGATGAAGTCTTGCCTAACAGTTCACTTGTGCAGACTGTTCTGAGTGGTCTTCCCGATTCATATCAGAGTTTTGCTTCTACTCTTTGTTTGATTATGAAAAGCAATCCAAATGCCGTAACAGTTGAGGAGTTAGTCTGTTGCAGGAAGATCAGTCTAGGTTGAACAAGTCCATTATGCATGATGCAGATCAAGCTTTCCTGGCTAGTCAGAAGGGCAAAGGTAAATGGAGCTCTTCTACTAGTAAGCAAGAATCTGCTAATTCTACGCAATCGAAGAACGAAGACAGAGAAGAGAAGAAAATAGAAAAGTAGAAATTGTTTTGCAAATACTATAAAGGAAATGATCATGTAATAAAGACTATGCAAAACTAGTTGCTAAAGAGGCAAGGAAGAAAGAGGTTGGAATGTTGTTGTAGAGGCCTCTACACCCAAAACAGAGTCTTCTAATCTTGTGGAGAATGAAGAATGGGCACTTACCAATGTTTATGGTTATGACCCATCTTCCCATGAACAATGTATGTATGCAATAGACTCAAATGTTTGGTAATTTGATAGTGGGGCAACCAAACATATTACCTCGCAGTGTAGTTTCTTCACTTCACTCGAGCTTGCCTCTACAAGGAATATTTTCATATGCGCCAACAACTCCTCTTATCCTGTTATGGGAGTTGGTAAGATCATTTTGACTACTACTGATGGTAGTTCCTTTACATTGTCAAATGCTTTATTTGTGCCAGGGATCAAGAAAAATATGTTATCAGTTTCAGCATTAGCCAAGCTTGGCTTGGTCGTGAAATTTGTTGATGATAGATGTACAGTTTGTGATCTATCAAATGGTGATATCATTATTGCTTCTGGCATTTTATGTCATGGGTTGTATAAGGTCATAGACTATGAAAAATCTATGAATGATTTAGAATGTGCAATACATGATTCTTAGGCTATGTCACATGCAAAGCTTTGGTATGCACGCTTTCATCATCTAAATTTTGCTAGTTTGCTATGCTTGCAAAAATTTGAAATGGTGTCCTCTCTACCCAACTTGAGGCACCTGGTAAACATGTATGTGAAGGCTTCATTTTGGGAAAAATGTAGCATTCCTCCTTCCCAAAAGATGGTTCAGTTCGCGCTACTCAGAAATTGCAACTTCTTCATAGTGATGTCTATGGTCCTATGCAGATTCCTTCTTTTGGGAACTATCTTTACTTTGTGACTTTCATCAATGATTTTTCCAGGCATGCATGGGTATATCCATTGAAAGCAAAGTCCAAAGTGTTTATGTGCTTCAAACAGTTTCTGGTTTTGGTTGAAAATCTGTCAGCATGTAAAATGGACACCCTCCGTTCTGATCGAGGGATATATATTTCTTCTGACTTTAATGCATTTCAGGCTGAACATTGGATAAAACATTAGTGTACAGTGCCGTATACATCTCAACAGAATGGAGTTGCTAAACAAAAGAACAAGGCACTCATGGAGATGGCGAGGTGTATGGTCAAGATTCAGGCTTTATCACATAGTTTGCGGCTTGAGGTTGTCTGTGTGAAGCATATTTGTTGTGGTTGCCTCTAGTCTCTATGATGAGAATTAGCCTGTTTCATTTGATGAAGCACAAAATTCTGAAAATTGGATGGCTAATATGCAATCAAAATATGATGCTATCATGAAAAATGGTGACTGGTCTTTATGTGACTTTGCCTCCTGGCAAGACGGACATTGGAACTAAGTGGGTATACAAGCTGAAGCATAAGCCTGATGGAGCAATTGACAGGTATAAGGCCAGGCTTGTTGCAAAGGGTTACACATAGGAAAGAGGCATTGATTTTGATAAGACCTTTGCATCTACATGTTGAATGACTACTGTTCCTAGCATCTATGCACTTGGAGCTCATCATGGTTGGAATGTACATCAGTTGGACATTAAAATTGCATTTTTGAATGGTGACTTGCATGAAGGTGTATGTTTTTCAATCCTGTGGTTTTATACAGAAAGGGCATGAAAACCAAGTGTGCAGATTGAAAAAGGCATTATATGGTTTGAAGCAAGCACCACATGCTTGGTATGAAAAGATACATGCCTATCTGATTATGCACTATCATTATGTCAAGGAGAGGTTCTCTCCTGGAGAGATTAGTTTGGCATACGTGCCCACACAAGAGAACATTGCATACCTTTTCGAAAAGGCTCTGCCTAGGGAGCAGTTTGAAGCTTTTCCGCAAAGCTTTGGGATTACTTCCTTTTGTGGATTGATTCCACATAGCTTGGCACTTCCTTATACATGAGTTCCAGCTCCTTATTCACCGGATCACTCCCAGGGGGGATTTGTTGATATATTTAGGTAGCGATGTATGTGAACACACTAGGACCACCGGGGCACTTTTTTCCCTCTTTAGGAGGTTTTTTCCCCTGGCTTGTATATATGCCTATAGCCCTAATGGGTTACTCATATTTGTAATTTCTAGTGGTAATACATTCAGTATTGTGTGTTATGCTCGAAGCTTCTTCTTCTTCCATGTGTTGTTCATGTGCTTCTGCAGACCTTGAACTCCAACATCCATCTCATTTTGGATCCGCAAGTCCTTCGTATATGTTCAATCTAGTTTGTATTGCTACTTCCTTATGAACTCATGGCATCTCTTTGATGGTTTTTCCATTGTTGAGGGGGTTAAGTGTTTAAGTTCTCTAAACTAGGGTTCTTTGCAATAATCGAGATTAACCTCCAAATTTTGACATAATTACACTTTTTGATATATCCATAAAATTATTTACAACGACTTCCTAATTTTTTGTGCATATGATTTTCTTTAACCCAAGATACTAACCATAGTTTATCAATGTACTACACAAAATGCAATTTTATCGTGCAAAATTCACCCCTATGCACCACAATGTATAAAGTTTATAGGAAATTTCATTATATCTTAATTACAAATAGATAGAGGAATAGTCAAGATTGATAATTTATCTTTTATATTGACTAGATAGGAGTAGCATTGTCTTATTCTAGGTAATACGGAGATCAATTTCTGACATTGGTTAGATTGAGTCCACCTAAAGTCTCTAGATGAGAAGTTATTCTATTTATTTCCAATCGTTGTCTGTGACTAGATGAGGAAGATCTAGTTATTAGAACTAGATTGGAACTAGACTGATGACTTTTCATTATAGAATAGAAAGTGATAGGGATAAATTTGATTGTAGAAAGTACTCTTTTGGTGTTTATTCATGAGGATGGTGACTTAACATCATTTAGGAATTTGCTACAAATGCAACATCACTCATGGATTAATGACTCTTTAGCCACAACGCATCTCTTCTTCGGGTAGCATTGCACAAAACTCTTCAAACATAAGAGGAGGTATGACCAAGGTGCTTAGGGTTGTCACCAATCCATCATATTTTTTAGGAAGAACATGGATACATCTTTGAGCCAATTATTTGGGTGTTATGATAGAACCAATACACATACAAAGAGTACCAATTTTGCAATAGTTGTCACAAACAAGGATTCCCTCGCTTGAAAGACTCTGTTAGAAGCATCAATAGACAAGAAGCCCAAAGAAAATGGTTAAAAGGAGCAAGATCGGAATGCCAAAACAAGAAGCACTCATAGGAGTGGCTTATGATAATAAAGAGACAACTAAAAAAATTATTGTGACCATAGAAGAGGGTGAAGAACGATGCACGTACATAGGACATGAGCTAACTGAAGAAGAGGAAAAGGAGTTGATTGAATTATTAAGAGAATATAGAGATGTGTTTGCATGGATCTATAAGGACCTGAAAGGAGTAGAACTTGACATTTGTTCACATACAATTCCCATGACCTTAGATGCCAAACCCTCCAAGGATAAGCCATACACATATGATGAGAATTATGCTGTCAAGATTAAGGAAGAGATAGGTTGATTGGTAGAAGCCGGATTTATCTATGAAATTGAGCACATTGAATGGGTTTCCCCCATTGTAGTGGTGCCCGAAAAGAATGGCAAGTTATGTGTATGCACTAACTTGAAGAAGTTTAATGCAACCACTATTAGAGATGGTTATCCACTTCCTATCACTAAGCATCTATTGGAAAGAGTAGCAAGCAAGGAAGTATATAGCTTCCTTGATTGGTTCTCTAGCTACAATCAAGTGGCCATTGCCCCAAAAGACTAGCATAAGATAGCTTTTGCTACCGCATGGGGCATATTCGCATTTTTGGTAATCCCATTTGGTCTCAACAATGTGGTAGCTACCTTCCAAAGGCTAATGTGTCATGTATTTAAAGAGTTCTTACGTAAAAACTTGGAAGTCTATGTCAATGATCTATGTTCTCATTCCAACATTAGATAAACACATATACTTGAGCTAAGACAAATATTTGATAAATGTAGAGGCAAGGCAAGGCAAGGTTAGGCAAGGCAAGATTCTAGGACACATAGTGTCAAAGAATGGAATATCCACAGACGAGGATAAAGTTAGAGCTATTGTAGAGCTACCAAGGCCAAAGAATGACAAGGAAGTACAAGCTTTCATGGGGCATTGCGGTTATTATTGATATTTCATTCATATGTGTGCAATCATTGCAAAGCCTCTATACAACCTTTTGAGTAACTTTGAGTGGACAAAAGAATGTGAAAACTTCTTTAATGATCTTAAGCGATGATTGTGTTCAACTCCAATCTTGACTACACCAGATTGGAACAAGCCATTCCATGTGCATGTGGATGCATCCAATTATGCTCAAAAGTATGCCACTACCAAAAGATAAGGACTAGGCATAGTATATGTGGTTAAAACTTTTAGAGATTATTTGCTTGCAAATAATTTTAAACTTTTTATAGACCATCAAGCATTACTCTATCTAGTGAACAAACCATGCAATACTAGCAGATTAGTAAGATGGTTCCTCTTACTAATGGAATATGACTTTGAAGTTGGGGTTAGGAAAGGTAGGAATCACCTTAGGGCGGATCAACTTTTTAGAATAACTTCAAGAGAGTCCCCTCAAGGAATATCACATGACCTTCGTGATGCTTATTTGTTCAATCTGGAAGTAGTGCTTGACTGGGCTAAAAATATAGAGCCTATTCTCACCTTTGGACCTAAACATCCCATGCTAAAAGCCAAAGATAAAAAAGTAGTGAGGTCTCAAAAATATCACATACTAGTAAGCAAAGTGTACAGGCACACCAATCAAGGCACAATGGCTTGTTGTGTAGATGAAGATGAGCATGCAAAGTGGTTGCAAATAGCACATGTAGGTGCGCTACATCAACATCACTCTAAACATAGAACCCTAATGACTCTGCAAAGATTAGGTGTATATTGGCCAACAATGGAAGAAGATGTCCATAGGATGTGCAAGGAATGTCCAATCTATAGTATTAAACCACCAGTGGAACATACCACTCTGTATCAAGTGTCTATAGTGCCAGATTGGAGCAAACCTTTGGTAAGTTTTTTTGAGGACATAAATATTCCCTCAAGAGATGACATTGGCTAGAAGAAAGAGATTAGAACAAGAAGCACTAGACTACACTCTCATTAGAGATAATTTATACAAGCATGGAAGAGACACATACTGAAGATTGTGTGTCCATGAGAGTGAATATCTTAAGATCTTAGAAACTTCTCACCAAGGTGTGGCAGGAGGAAATTTTGGACAAGAACGTGTGATTGAAGTGATTCTATTCATGGGTCTTTGGTAGCCAACACTTCACATGGATGCACATACCTATGTGAAGGGGTGTGATATTTGTCAACGAACTCAGTACCCTATATGGAAGGATGAGATGCCACTGAAACCCATTATGGGTAGACATGCATTCTCTAAGTGGGGAATATGCTTTGTAGGTCCTCCCCCAGCTAAGAGTTCACATGACGAATACATTATTGTTGCCATGAACTATCTAACCAAATGGGTAGAAGTAAAGGCCACGACGAAGAATGATGCTAAAACAATGGCTAAGTTCTTATTCGAGAATGTGTTCACCAGATATGGGTTACCAATAGAGTTAGCAAGTGATAGAGGCACACACTTCTTGAACAAAGTCATTGAAAACATTCTCCAAGAATTATTGTTGGTACATAAGGAGCCTGTCCCCTATCATCCACAAGGTAACAGACAAGCCGAGACCACAAATAAGAGACTATGTAATGTAATGACAAAACTCATAAATAATACACACTCTAACTAGGATAAACAGCTACATCATGATGTTTGGTCATATTGAGTCGCATATAAAATGATTTTTAATGACACACCCTTTCAGATGGTATTTGGCTAGAATGGAGTATTGCCACTAGATTTATTGACATCTATGTTAAGAATAGGACAAGAGCATCACTGGATTGGCCATCAGCTCTTTTCTAGAATCTTTGATCTTGAATGATTAGGTGAAACAAAATTAAGGGCAGCTGCAGGAATATACGTAGCCAAAAAAAAGGGTAAAAGGCATATTTCGATGCCCATGTGAAGGATAGGGGCTTCAAAGTAGGAGATTTAGTCTTAGTATACACCTTGAAGCAACATGCATGGAAGTTGGAGAAGCATGGCTATGGACCCATGATTATTAATAGAATATCAACAAGTGGAGCTATCCCATTAGCTATTCAAGAAGGCAACATCCTACCTAGTTACATCAGTGGATGCAGAGTCAAATTATATCAAGAACCCATCATAGAGGAAATGTTAAATCGACTTAACACAACCAAGAAACATAAGGAAGAGGAAAAATGATTTTGAGAAGGAGCACATGCAGAAGCCTTAGAATGCATCCGACCAATGAAATTGAGGAGACATGGTAGAGATCAACCTAGGTCAGATACTCATGATGCTCCAAGATATCACATGGCCATGTGCTAGGCATCAAGTGTAATTTCCCCTCAAGTTATTGATCGACATCCTTTTATGACCCTAGAAGTAGGTCAAGGAAAGAGTGTGAGGACTATAAGAGCCTTGATTGACTCAGGTGTAGCCACTAGTGTAGTTAGACTTTCTTACTGTCAAGAATTGAAATTAAGTATCAATCCTATAAAAGCATATCTCATAGGATTGGGAGGTGTGGAATCCCCTTGCATGGGTGAGGTGGAGCTTCCCATCTACCTTCAAGATGTTCTAATGATAGTCAAAGTGTAGGTATTTTAAGACGACAATCTCACCGAACCTCTTGCCTTGGGTCAAGATTGGATCTATGACCATGCAATCAACGTGAATCTAAGAAGTGGACTTCTTCCGGTCCACGTAAATCAAAATTGCATCACATTTGAGTTAGAAAATCAAGCACTTGAGGAACTAGGAAAGGCACACACGCCTAGTCCTTCCACGAGCACAAACGAAGATAATGATGCTATTCTTGTCCAAAGTTATATGGTGTAGAAGAAGGCCACTCATGAAGAAGTCGCAGAAGCCAATATGGAACTCCTTTATTTTCCAAAGATGATCCAAGAAAAACAAGCAAGGAAACCCAAGAAGAAGATGAAACAAACAACCAAGTCATAGGTTTGGTGACCATTGCAAAGGAGAGTACCTCATGGAGTGAAGCAGATCAGGATACACAAGAGTGAACAACCTTATACTCAGGAGATAGAACCCCAATGTTGCACCAAACAAACTACTCAATCAAAGACTACAATGAAGGATTATTCCAAGAATCAACCAAGCCAGACCATTTCTATCTGGGTCCCAAAGTGGTAGATGAAGGTTGACCCCAATGCATGACAAATCTGGGAGCCTAGGGCTTGCGTACAAGTTCAAATAGCTGCATATATGCTCATAAGCTTGAATCACCACTCACAAACACTCATGTCACAAACTTCATGGCAAACATCTGCAATCAACACCTCAAATCACACCTAGGATTATCTGGAAATGGGTACCCAAAAAGTCTTGAATCCAAGAAGACCTATTCTAGAAACATTTAAAAGTCATCACCGCCAAAAGCTATAATGCCATGCTAAGAGTTTGGAGAATTAAGCCTTGTAACAAACCCCTTGACTTGAATTTGTAACCTAATTCGCAAAAGAGTAGATGCATTCTGAGTACAATGCACAACCAGAGTAAGAATCTAGGAAATCACGACCTCCTAACCAACACTCATAGACACAGAAAGACCTCACTCACTAGCCACTATGGGTATCATGTTGGTATTGAAAACGGGACATCGTATCATCTTTTGTTCTATGCAATGCTAATAAGATATCCTCTTCTAGCAGATTCAAAAAATAATAAACAACACCATCCCACTCATGGTTGACACAACATGCACTAGTCTGCTAGTTGTCGACATGGAAAGTTTGCCTACTGAAGTGCCATTGACATGGCCACTAGTAGAGTTATGCCAGCTACATCGAATACCCATTTTGGATCCACCAAAAAGATTGATAGAAAGGGTTAGTGGAAACTCTCATTGGTTCAATGGAATGCCAAGGCCGTTAGGAGACACAACATAGATATGGAAGTCAAATTGCAAGTTCGACAATGTGTGGGGGAGGATTTCAAATTTTTTTGAGAGAGTTCGAGACTCTCAAGAACTCCCCCAAACTCCAAACAATTTGGCAACGGGTAGGGTTGGCATACTATTTCAAGGCCCCTTACCCAAACCAGATTTCAAACGATGCTACTATCTAGGATCCGCCTTGCATGCAAGTGGCATAAGGGAGTGCCTAGGAACCTTTGTCATTTCTTCTTTGTTGTGCAACAATGAATTGAAGAAGTTTCAGCTCACCTTGGAATTAGTGAAAGTAAAGGATATGGTGGCACTGGCTCCTAATGTTTCCATCGCACTTTGCCTATGCATGCAGTATTTTGCTTTTCCAAGCCAAGACTGCTTCACACAACCACAAAAAAGAATATGGTTCAATCTCTATCTAGTTAAGACAAGGTCACTTACCATCAACCTTCTCGTGTGGATCATCGAACAATTGTATGAAGCTAAGAAGAGGTGTTCTAGAAAGCTAATTTTGTATGGTTGTTGTGCCATACTCATATTATATATAGGTGTTTATCATATGATGTGCCCGTCAAGCGCACTATGACTTGGTCCCATTTACAAATTTTTAAAGGTCACCAAGCTTCCGCCCACCAGTCTAAGAGAAAGAGAGGCAGGATCCCATGTGTCCAACCAAGAGAGGTTGTCACGACCCCGAAAATATCACCAAGAGGAGAAGGCACGGTGCCCCCCTTTACTATTAGAATCTCTCGATCTCGGTCTAAAGGAACACAAGTTGCTCCCTTTTTTGCTTCTATACCATTGAAATTTGAATTCGACCCCATTGGAGACATCGAATAGATGAGAACATTCGAGTTTGAGTGCTTCTTTTAGACCACTCAACTCTCCCATTTTGAGTTCTTTTCTGACACATAAGGTCTTGGCACCTCAACACAAAGAATGGGAAGATCAAGAGAAAGCCATCATGTACACTGAGAAGATGACCAATAGATGACTCTCTCTAAACAACTAGAACAACCAGAGGATGAGGAAGAGGAAGAATCAACTAGAGCTCTGGCCTATACGGCACAACTCTACAAATTATACCAAACCATGGAGAGAGTTTGAACACAGTAGTTGCTTTCTGAACAGAGCAGCAGAGTACTCATGGCCCAACTCTTGGAAGAGGTCAGTGTAGACTCTCAATTTAGTGTATCTCTACAACTGCTCTTAGAGACCTATGGTGTGGTGGAAGCCATACCATACACATTCTAGAGGCCTCACACCCAATACGATCCACCTAGGTTACAAACACAACCAAAACTAGGAAAAAAAACCTCCAGATTCCCATCATTACCCTGGCAATGACTACTATGGCACTCGAAACAATAGAGAAAACTACCACTAAAATCTCCACAACCTAGGGTGAGAAAATTTCCCAAGCAATCGGCACTACCATGCCAAGTCTACCAATACAATCGTTGGGAACTCCTGGCCCTAAAACGACTGTCATCCATGAAGAGACAACCGAACCACTTCTTCCAACACCCCCACCATCTCCTGGCCCTAAAACGACTATCTTCCATGAACAGACAACCAAACCACTTCTTCCAACACCCCCACTATCACCCCCTTGAACAAAGAATGTTCCCCTGAGAACATCAGAATTATCCTTGAAGATTATGCCAACTTTTCAGAGGCACATGATAAACTGTCCGAAGAACTACATCAACTCCAACAACAAAGGGAGTCAGAACTTACAGTTCTTCTGAGTATCGTAAATCATCCTCTCTAGTAATTGTTGACTCAATCGTGATGATGAAACTACAAAAAAAAGTTGTGGAACTACAAACTAGGTTATTACAGTATGGATGACCACCGTCACCACCAAAGGCACTAAAGGAAGCAGAAACTGTTTCCATTCCAGTGGAACAACATTTTGAAGATGACTATGAACCTTAACCCAATCCTAGGGGAAATATCACCAAGGAAGGACATGATACTTTTGAGGCTCCATGCTCCCATGGCTAAAGCAAGTGGAAGATATTGGCTGCATGCATGACAAGCACATCATTTTCTCAGATGCTCATCTTGAAGAATATCGAAGAAACAATCCTACAATCAACTTATTTCAAAAATTTCACCCATCGATGCCTCATCACCACATCGGAACTTGAATACCAGCCATACTTTATGATCCTTGCTGATTATAACACATAAAATCAATGGGTTATTAACAAAATGCCCACGTTTGCCACACAATTTCAATAGGAGGGTCTACCACCTACAACACACAAGGGCACGATCTTTCAACCCAACTGGCAAAAAAACCACTTGGAAATGTACTCGGAAATGATGTGCACATGGAACAATGTGCTGCTCTACATTCTTTACAACCCATGTTATGCACCAATTCCTAGGCATCCATCATGGAAGGCCTTTTTAAAGTTCAAAATAATGCACAGTGCAAAGAATGGGTCAATCACCCATATATAGCCCCACCGCAGGGACATCCCTCCATTTCATACATGATGGCTACCATTCATCAACGGATACCTCGCCTCAAACCAACGCCAGATGTCTTAGCACAAATGATGTTAAAAATTTTTGACATGATGCAGGTGATCTTCGTAAGGCTCAGGCCCCATTGCCATTCCAGGCTTTGCAAATGGCAATTATGATCTTGTGTATGATATGAGCACAAATCCTATAATTCCTATGGCCTATGCTTAGCATACCTGCGTCAGATATCTCCCAGCTTGCTACAAGAAAACTTTCAAAGACATGTTTACTATAGGTTTTTAGGAGTATCATTCTGAAGTATTCATGCCTAAATCAACACACCTGCTTCAATTATTCGCATGTGAGCAGACAATGTATTCAAAATATAACACGACTCCACACCCAGAGATTCCAAGTGCCATTGACTGGGATGCATTGCAATTCAATGTGGCAAAGGGATTAAGACTCTGTGAACATGAAGTAGTTATAGATGTCATCCAGTAATACATCCACAACCCTAAAGAAAAAAGGTATGTCAGGGTCAGCAAATGCTAGAGAGGGGGGAGTGTTAGAAGTGTCAACAAACAAGAAGGCCAAAGGAAAGGGTTAGAAGGAGCAAGGAGATAGAACCATCATGTAGATCAGGCAAAGAATAGGCCTAATCATTTTTTTCATAAAGTATTTTCAACCAAAAGTGATTTTCATCACTACACCAACATTGTATAATATCATTTTTTAGAGCTTTAGCTCCATTTTTTTGAAGCCAAGGATTCCTCAAGCTTGAGGAGTACTAAAAGTAGTCACACAATTTTCATAATTTTCAGACTTTGTTTAAGCCCTCAACTAAGCCCTAGAACCTAACTTTTAACTAGGCCAGACACTAGGTCTAGATAGGACAAAAGCTAGTGAAAAACTATAAAAAGAGCTAGGGAGCTCATTTTTTAGGTTGGCTTGGAAGAGATTCAAGCTTTTGCAATAGATATCTTTTGTAATTGAAATCACTTCAGTGTTCCTCTCTTTGTTCTTGCCTTGTGTGCACATGTGTGTGTATGTGTGTGCATGTTGGTATGCTTCTCACTCACGCACTTGTGCCTTCACTTGCTCATGGTCATCATACCACTTCTCACGTCTCTACGGATTGACATTTATGAGGTGGATCTCCTCAGGTTGGTACTCACCATTGTGTTAGAGTGACATACTCCTATCATAGGAGTGCCCCATGCGTTTGCATAGATCAAAGCTGCAAACTACAAAAATGTTCATCATGCTAATGAACCTAGTGTTTTCTGTGAGAACTAATCAGACACATTATAAATGAATCCCAATCATTTCTATTACATCGTAGCATCCCTACTTTATGGTAGCCCCATTATATGACAAGTTACTTCAATAAAGTCTGTTTTTTTCTTGCTTTTTTTTTATAGAAACTTCGATTTATGTTGCGAGAGAACAAAAGTGCAAGGACTCTGAATGTATCGATAAACCTCACCTGAAGAAGGATGTGAGTAAAGTTAATGTTTTATAGAGGTCCAAGGAAGCTGATGGAGTTGTCCATGGGTTTGTTGTAAGCTTACGCTAGACGATGGAACAAACACTCAACGGAATAATAGCAAAACAATTAGTTCCATCGTTCATGTGTTTACACAAGAAGACAAACTATGAAAAAAGCAATTTATATGCCGCCATCTTATGTGAAAAAAGCAATTTCTATGCCGTCACCTTATGTGAATATATATTGAAACAAATAAAATACACCTAATAATATATATTGAAACAATAAAGTACCCTTAGTAATATATAGATTTTTTGAGGATATACAATGAAATACATGTACTTCATCATGACCCCTACACAATGAATTTGTATAGATATTGCTTTTCCTATTGTCTATGATTGTCTACACAATGATTTTACATGTCATCAGTCCTTAAATAATAATCAAATATGGAAATTCGATGAAGAAATATGTTCGAAAGTGTTCTGTGGTGACCATTCTTTTATGCTTTAAAAATGAATATACATGATGAGTCTTCGACTAGTTCTACCATGGGAGAACCTTTGGTACATTTCTCATCAATTTGTGACATAAGTTAGCATTTTTTTTTTTAAATGGAGGTTCGGTCGAGGCCTACTCCCCCGGACTTTAACTTTGAAATTGCAACTGTACAAGGAAGGGCATAGTACCCATGGGACCCCCCTTATCCCACAAGAACAGGGGTTTACAAGACTAGGTTGAACGGCGGTCACAACTACCGCAGGGCTAGTCAAACGATGGCACATCAACTCTTGAGGCGGGGGCGAGGGTTCAATTCCTGCCGGCTACATGTAAGAGACATGTATGACATGAGTTGGCATTGATACCAACAACACACCACCATTTATGAACCATCTTTTCATTGGTTTACAAAGGTGGGACAATTCTACTGCCGCCCTCTATGAACCCAACCTTATCGTGTTTCCTTCCTTTCAAGCTTTCCATAAGGATTTCCATCCAATAGAATTCCAAAGGGAAGATGAACATCTCATTGCCTCTCCTTAGGAAAGCTTGTTTCCTCATATCTTCTTGTTGAATTGAAAGAGTTTTCAAGGGTTTTTCTAGTTCTTGAGGTTAAAAACACAATGGAAAAAAAATAAAGTGCCTCATGTCTTTGGGATTCTTTTGCGCCACTAGCAACATGAAGTCTCTTTTTGAATCCTAATTTTGGAAATGAATCTTTGGTCCATTCTCCATGGTGGATGGTATGCTACATGAGAATTTTGGGACTTGAACTTCCATCTAATGTTGGATCATCAA
This sequence comes from Ceratopteris richardii, assembly GCA_020310875.1. NCBI lineage: Eukaryota > Viridiplantae > Streptophyta > Polypodiopsida > Polypodiales > Pteridaceae > Ceratopteris > Ceratopteris richardii. The sequence continues at coordinate 151,794,587 of CM035424.1, forward strand.
GTCTTTCATGTTCAATCTAAACTATATTGCCACTTCTTTATGAACTCATGGCATCACTTTGATGGGTTTTCCATTGTTGAGGGGGTTTAGTGTTTAGGTTCTCTAAACTAGGGCTCTTTGCAATAATCAAGATTAACCTCCAAATTCTGACACAATTACACTAACCATAGTTTATCAACATACTACACAAAATGCAACTATCATGCAAAATTCACCCATATGCACCACAATGTATAAATTTTATAAGAATTTTCATTATATCTTAATTACAACTAGATAGAGGAATACTCAAGATTGAGATTTTATCTTTTATATTGAGTAGATAGGAGTAGCATTGTCTTATTCTAGCTAATAAGGAGATCAATTTGTCGCACTCGTTAGATTGAATCTCACCTAAAGACTCTAGATGAGAAGTTATTCTATTTATTTTCAGTCATGGTCCCTGACTAGATGAGGAAGATCTAGTTATTCGAACTAGATTGGAACTAGAGTGATGACTTTTCATTATAGACTTGGAAGTGATAGGGATAAATTTGATTTTAGAAAGTACGTATTTGGTGTTTATTATGAGGATGTGGCTTAACATCATTTAGGAATTTGCTACAAATGCAACATCACTTATGGATTAATGGTTCTTTAGCTACACATCTCTTCTTCTCGTAGCATTGCACAAAACTCTTCAAAAGTAAGAGGAAAAGGTCTAATTAAGGTGCTTAGTGTTGTCACCAATCCATCATATTTTTTAGGAAGAACATGCATACTCCTTTGAGCCAATTATTTGGGTGTGATGACAAAAACAATACCAATTAACTAACCTTCTAGATGCTTTATCCACTCGATGAAATTTTCGACCTTCTCAAAATCTGAATGATTCTCATTTTCCATATGATTTTCTAGATTTTATATCCTAGTTTTTTTTCTTGCTCTTATAGTGTCAAGTCAATACATCACAAGCTTCGTGTGCCTTGGTCATGTGTCGTACTAAAAAAAGCACAGAGTCACTTGCACTAGTAATAATGCATCATCATTCCCCCTCTTCCAAGCTCAAAGAAGATCTAGGTCATGCTAAATCATCACTCCTAAATTCTATGGATCTTGTGTTGTTATTGGCCAGATCAAGTCTAATTGGTCCCACGATATTGTTAAGTAGCTCATAGGAGTCCAAAGTTCAAGAAATTTTTGAACTTCTATAGTGTGTTCATAACCTACAAGCCACTAAGGTCCAATTCAATTTTCATTCAACATGTATGTTGGGATGCACATCAACAAGGTTAATGGTGGCCTCACAAGTTTGCAACACAAAGTACATTCATGAGGGGTAGACATTGAACATATGCTAGAAAGCATGTTGTAACATTACATGAAAGGGAAACAAAATTGTGGTTGACATGGTGAAAAATGTGAGAAAAACATGGGATGGTGCAAAGACCAATACACAATCATGGGTAAAAGTATAGAATAGAGTAGAAATGCACATGAAGAGTGAATAATAAGTAGAAATCCTAATGCGAAATCATGAGTAGAGAAAAGGGTGGTAGTCATGTAAAAGGCAAATGCATGATAAAAATGGAAACACAATATCATTGATCATTAACCATTGTAAGAATTAATCACAATATCATTGAAACTTTGATACACTGATCATAACAAGAAATGATTGACCCCATAGAGTTTCTAGCCAAAAGATCATCGATAATTTTGACATTTAGAAGGGCCTCATCTACAAAATTCCAAATGTATTAACTTTTTATTGAACATTGAAATTAAAGGGATAACAAAAGCTCCAAATTGAAAACTAGGAGTCTTCAAAAAAATGATCCTGTCACATTTATTTATCTTTGAGTGATCAAGAAAATATGGTAGTGGTCTTCTTGAAGCCACCAAAGTTGATTAATTTGGTCATCGAAGGAAGCTTTAGGGAGTAACCTAGACTAAACTAGGAAATTGGTAACCCTAGGGTTTCGAGTTAGGTTATCATAGACCCTTTTTTATTTAGAATGACCATATTCACCAAACCCAAAATGTACTAGCATTTTGATGAGCCTTAGAATCAAAGAAAAGAATGTAACTAAATCTCCAAGGTAAAAACTAGGATTCTTCAAACATTGTTCATATCATGGACATTCTCACATCTATTTGTATTTAAGCAATAGGTAACATGATAGTGGAATTCTTGAAGTTTTTAAATTTGATCATTCACTTAATTTAAGGAAGCTTCAATCAATAACCCTATATCGGATTGCAACTTTAAAATTGGAACCACAAATTCCATGGGATAAATATCTTTCAAACCAAAATCCAACCAAAAAGTATTCTTTCCTATCAAAACATGATAGATCATACAATGATCCCATAAAACCATTGGAAGGAATCTACACAATGATGAAGAAAATGAGCAATAAATTTCTAAAGCACTCCAAAGATAAATCTTTTAGTGCTTTTGGTGATTCCATTTTCTTAAGGATACTACAATTTACAGAGAATGTCACTAAATCTCCACCTTGAAAACTAGGGTTCTTCACAAATTGTTCATGTCATCTATGTTGTTACATCTATATGTATTTAAGCAATAGGAAACTGTGATATAGGTCTTCTTGAAGTTTCTAGATTTGATCAATATCTTCATCCAAGGAAGATTTAGGGACCACAAGTTTGGAATTTGCACCACAAATTCCATGGAATCAAGATCTTCCAAAACAAAAGCTAACCACAAAGGATTTTTCCTATCAAAACGTGACATCTCGTGACAAATATGAAAGAGGCCACGGAGAGCTACGTGATGGTGTGCTCGGTTGCTCCAAACGCAGAGAGAGTGAGTTGTTGCATGAGGAGAGAGAAATTAGAGAAAGAAACTTGCATAGAAATTTGGAGAAGAAGATGGAGAAGCTGAAGTTGAAAAATTCCCAATCAAGTTATGAGTGATTTGGGACCAAGTCTTATTGAGAAGTGACTTTTAGGTCATTTGGGCATGTTCACACATGGCCAATGACCAAAAGTCATAAAAATAATGTAAATACCTATAAATCCCCAATTTGGGGTCCAAAAAATATAACAAAAATATGTCTAGAAAGCTCTCAAAGAGAACTTTCACATGGAAAGGAGAGTCCTTGGGGCCTTTGTCCCCAAAAACCTCCCACTTAAAGGACCAAGGAGGCTCCTTTAAGCTAAGTAACTCCCACCATCTATATACATAGTTGATGTTGTGCCTTGGGTAGACACTTCGTGAGAGCATCTATAGGATTCTGTGAAGTATTGACCTTGATCAAAGTGATCAAGCCATCCTCTAACACCTCTATGATGAAGTGGTATCTCACATCAATATGCTTTTTGTAATATGAAACATGGCATTCTTTGCCAAACATATGGCACGTTGGCTATCACATCCAACAACAGGTGCCTTTTCAGGCATCCCAAACTCATTGCACAACTGGTCTAACCAAATGGCTTCTTTGGAAGCCTCCATGGCTGAAATATATTCAGCCTCTGTAGTAGATAGTGCAACTATCCTCTGAAGTCTAAAGCACCATGAAATAGCTCCACTTGCAAGGGTGTATACATAGCCACTTGTGGACTTGCATGTGTCCACATCACTTGCCATGTCTCCATAACATAGGCATTTACCTTTGGTCCCTTTCAAATATCTCAAGCTAGATTTGACTGCCTCCCAATGAGCTCTATTAGAATTAGCCATGAACCTGCTAACAACTCCCACTGCATGAGCAATGTTTAGCCAAGTGGCAACCATAGCATACATAAGTGAACCACAAGCTGATGTATATGGAACACTCTTCATATAATTGGTTATGTCATCATCTTTGGGATAGTCATCCTTGGAAAGCTTAACATGTGGCTATAATGGCACTCCAAGAGGTTTAGCATCAGCCACATTAAATATGTCCAACACTTTTTCAATGTACTTTTCTTTGGATAAATGCAAAGTATGTTGCTACCTATCCCTTTTTATTTGCATACCAAGAATATGTTCAGCTTCCCCAAGATCTTTCAAGCATGCAGATCAGCTACTGTTTTCAAGCATGCAGAGTGCTCTTTTTCTTCCCAGCCAGTAGCATATCATCTACATACAACACAAGAATGATTGGGTTGCCATCTTCATCTTTTTTAGCATACAAACAGTGGTCTGCATGGCTTCTTTTGAAGCCATGTTTGAGCATAAATGCATAAAACTTCTTAAACCATTGTCTGGGGGCCTCTTTCAACCCATATAAGCTCCTTTTTAGCTTGCATACTAGATGCTCTTTTCTAGGAATGGCATATCCTTCTGGTTGTTTCATGTACAATTCTTCATCTAAATCACCATGCAAAAAGGTTGTTTTAGCATCCATTTGGAATAAATCCAAATCCAAGGCGGTTTTGAGAGCAAACACATGTAATGTGGTCATTTTAACCACTGGAGAGAACACCTCTTGGAAATCAATGCCCTCTTTTTGGGCATATCCTTTAGCAACCAACCTTGCCTTATACTTGGGTTTGCCATCAAAAATTTTGATTTTGTACACCCATTGTTGGGAATGGCCTTCCTACCTTTGGGCAACTCAACCAAATCCCAAGTATCATTTGCAAGCAAGGCCTTTATCTCTTCCCAAATGTCGAACTCCCACTTCTTCTTGTGCTCACATAGCTTTGCCTCTTTATAAGTGAGAAGCTCACCCTCATATGATAACATAATGTAATGTATAGAGGGGTCATATCTATTCATTGGATAACATAATGTAATGTATAGAGGGGTCATATCTATTCACTAGCCTCCTAGGACGTGTAGATCTTCTTACCTAGTGATCCACATTATCCGGCAATGGATCTACATCAAGAGGTACATCAACTTCTTCATTGTTAATGGGCTACTGTACACCATTTCCAGCCATGTTTTTAGGATGAATAGGTGGCTACATATGCCCATCAAGAGCATCATTTTGTTGTCTAGCATCATCTCGCTCAATAACCATAGGCTCATTGTCATTTCTAGCCATATGTGGTGCATCCCAAGGGTTCATATCAGGTTTAATTGGTGGTTGTACATGGTAAAATTTGACTCTTTTATGGTCATCTTTAGAGGCACAATTGTTTTATAACAGCCTTGTCTCATTAAATACAACATCTCAACTTTGTATTACCTTCTTGAGTTGAGGTAGCCAAATCCTAGAGCCCATTTCACCTTCATCTCCATAACCCATGAAGATTCCTTTCATGGACTTGGCATCTAACTTGCTTCTCAACTTAGGCCTTATATGCACAAAAGCATCACAACAAAAGATGTGTAGGTGGTCATATGAAGGTACTTTGCCAAACCAAACCTCTTCTAGAATGCCACCTTTTAAGGACATATGAGGGGATCGATTGTAAACATGAACTGCAATTTTCAAAGCCTCTACCCAAATCCTTGAGGGAGATTAGCTGTGGACAACATGCATCTCACCCTCTCACATAAAGTCCTATTATACCTTTTAGCCACACCATTAGGGGAGGGGTTGTATGGGCTGTTAGCTCCCTCTTAATACCAATATTTCTATTGAATTCAATTCTTATAAACTCACCCCCATCATCTATACATAAGCATTCCAGGTTTTTACTTATTTGGGTGGTCACAAATGCATGAAATTTCTTAAATGCAGCAAAGGATTCATCTTTAGATTTTAACAAATATACCCAAAGCTTCCTAGACTAGTCATTCAACAAAAGAAACAAAGTAAAGAGCACCCCCATAGATTTTGTGGGCATGCTAAAAAGATCATAATGAATGAGATCAAGTACATTAGATTTACTAGAGACAGCAGAGTAGTAGGAATTCTTTACTTGCTTACCATATTGGCATTCATTACAAAAATCAAGTTTTGATCCTTTAGAACCAAACTTGATTTATCAAGGCCTCTTTGGCTCATGTGGCCAAGCCTTTTATGCCATAATTCCATATGTGAGTGGATTTCAGCCAAAGCAATAAACTTGCCCAGCAAGGCTTTACCATGCAAGCAATAAAGAGTCCCTTTCTTTGTACGTTTAACAATCAGCCTAGAGCCTTTGATAAGCTTCCATGACCCCTTCTCAAAGAGGGTACTCTATCCATGCATATCCATTTTCCCAACAGACAATAAGCTTTTCTTGATGCTTGGTACATACCTTACATCATGCAAAACTAGCTCATTAGTACCATCCACCGTGAGATGCACTATGCCAATACCTTCAATAGAACAAGCATGGTTATTTCCAAGACATACATGTCCATGGTTGCCTAGATGAAATGTAGTAAAACACTCCTTAATAGGAGTAACATGGAACAATGCACCTGAATCCACAATCCATGTTTCTGACAAAGCATCATTCACAGTAAGCAGGACATCAATCAGATCCCTCTTTGTGATCTGCATAAATATTAACAAAAGTATCAATAACTTTTGCATGATCTTCTGCCATAGTAGCACAAAGTATATCTTCTGCATCTGATAGCTCTTCAATGATGACACTAGAGGCCACATTGGCCTTCTCTTTGACCTTGTCCTTTGAGTTGTCATGTGCTTCATTCTTGGTGTCATTTTTCTTCCTATCACATGTGCTCTTCTTTCTTTCTAGTTTAGTTTTGTAGTATCTGCAATCAGGCTTCTTGTGACCTTTCCTACCACATTGGTAACAAGTCACTTCAGCCTTGCCTTTGCTTTTGCTCGTGTTCCTCTATACATTTCCACTTTTCTTTTCTGTTCTTCCTCTAGCCACATTGGCTGATTTTGATTTCCTCATTCAAAATAGAACCCCTTACACCATCAAAAGTAAGATTGGGTCTATTCGAAAGTGAAACAAACAATGTTTCCCATGAATCAGGTAAGGGCATCAACAAGAAGATGGCCTTAAGCTTATCTTTCAAATGCAGGTAATCCGGAGTCTTGCAACTGTGAAAAGAAGATAAGTGCTCAACTGCACTTTTTGACTCATTAAGATGCATACACACTAGCTTACACATAAGATGCACTTGATTTATAGGCATGGTATTTTCATAAGTGGGTTTCAGCTTCTCCCATACCTCAAAAATAGTTGTAAGGCCTTTAAAATCCACTAAGATTTTGTCTAATACAACCATCTTGATGTAAGTGATAGACTTCTTGTTTAGGTTCATCCATGCTGTGTGTTTTATATCTTTAGGCTTGACCTCCTCAAGAGCCCTTTCACAATCTTTAAGAAAGAGGATGCCCAACATTTTCTCTTTCCACAAATCAAAACCGCTACCTTCAAATCTCTTGATTTCAAACAAGCTTTTGACATCAGAAGATGTAGAAGCCATGTTTGCACACTGAGAGCTTCATAAATTTCACCAAAAAAGGTAAAATTCACATGTTGTCGTGTATGCAATTACCTTACGAGGCTATAGCTGAGAAATTAAGCCCAAAAGCTTTTCAAAACTTGCAAAGTTCAATTTTTGAAACTTTTTGTAGAAAATTTCAAAAAATTCCAGCAAGCTGTAATTGCATCAAAAACAAAATTTTTGTTATTTTTCAACCACAAAAGGCATACGTATATGCAAAATTGAGTCAATGGGTGCTTGCTTTCACAAAAACCCAAGTTTTATAGCAATATGACTTATAAAATCAAAGAAATGACATGCTATAATAAGTTTCCAACAAGTATGCACTTCCTCAATCTTTGTACATGTCCTCCCACTTCGAATGAGAGGGAATTTATGCAACAAAGGACTTGTAGATGAAAAAATCAGCAATGTGGATGCTGAAATCAACTTGTGGGGATACAAAAAGAACAATAGAATAGATTCTTCGTGATGAAACTCTCCACAAAACCCAAAATTTGCTTCAACTTTGTTGCGAGTTGCAGTAATCCTCCAAAAACAGCACGTTTATCATGAAAAAAGAAGGTTTTTTAGGATGAAATTCTCCCAAATGCAAGAAAAGCAACTTTGCCATGATGGAACAACTCAAAGCTTTGATACCAGTTGAAAGAGGTCACAAGGAGCTACGTCATGGTGTGCTCGATTGCTCCAAATGCCAAGGGAGTGGGCTGCTACATGAGGACGGAGAAAGTAGAGAGAGAAATCTACGTAGAAATTTGGAGAAGAAGATGGAGAAGCTGAAGTTGAAGGAGTCCCAATCAAGTTATGAGAGATTTGGGACCAAGTCTTATTGATAAGTGACTTTTAGGTCATTTGGGCATGTTCACACATGACCAATGACCAAAAGTCATAAAAATAATGTTAATGCCTATAACTCCCCAATTTGGGGTCCAAAAAATGTAACAAAAATATTTTTGGAAAGCTCTCAGATGGAAGCCTCAAAGTATACAAAAGGAGATTCATTGAGGCCTTTATCCCCAAAAAAGTAGGGATACGAGAAAAGCAACAAACAGAATGAGACAAAAAGCAACAAATAGAATAAGACTTACTAGGTTGTTGATAAAAATAACATTCTCGAATATGGGTCAACCCATCTATATGGAGAGTTGGCCACCACAAAACACCTCATATACTTTTTTGAATCCTACTTTATAGGCATAATGGACATACCATTAAGACCATCATGGGCTTCTTGAATATTTGCTCAAATTTCTTTATCTAAAATGCACAAAAAATAAGCACTGCAAGTATCCTTATGATATATTTGACCTAGAATAATGGAAAATCAATCATTTTCACATTCTAAATACTTGCATCTAGGTTCACTCAAAATTTCTAGCATGGATTCAATAGCAAGAAAGAAGAAACTTTTTTTCATTTAAATATAATTGGAGTAATCATTCATAGAAACAGAATCTTTTAGGTTTTTGGAACACCATCTAAAATTTTAAGCAAACCATTATCGACAACAATATAGTTGACTCCAATGGGCTGCTGTCTAGAACCAACTTTGGATAATAAATTGCAATAATGTCTCACATTTAGATACATGAAGTAAAATAATCCAAAAAGCTAATTGTCCAACCAAGTTTCAGTACTCAACAAAAAAGGATGAAATGATCCACATGGAAAATGATAAGATTTCCTTAAAAACTGAAGGGAGGATAATTGAGTAAGCTCCTTGGATCTTATTCTTGTGGACGTATGTCAACTCACATTCGATCCATCAATTCAATGATCTCTTTACATGCAAATGAACTCTTTTCATTGAGTAGTAAGAATGTGGGGTGTTGGGGTCGTAAGGTTCCCTAAGAGGAAAAATATATAGACAAAAGAATGATGCAAAAAATCTATAGACAAAAGAAGATTGTGCTAGGAAAATTCCAACACACTAAGGAAAGAAACAGGCGTCTCTAATAGAATGGACAAAGGAAATAAATTTCTTCTTTCAATTTTTTATTCTTGTTTTATGTGTGTAGTAATGAAAATGTAAGAGACTATCGTAGCATTTTGTTGAATGCGAATGATAACTTGAGGTCCTCAAAAATTGAGAGTATAAAAGGTTAAAAAAAAGAGTATGCAATGTCTAATACATAATATATTTCTTAAATATTTTATAATCACAAGGAGTATATGGTAAAGAGTTTCTTTTTATGGAGATTCAACCGAGGCCTACTCCCCCGGGCTTTAACTTTGAAATTGCAATTGTACAAGGAAGGGCATACTACCCATGGACCCCCCTTATCCCACAAGAACAGGGGTTTACATGGTTAGGTTGAACAATGGTCACAACTATCACGAGGTTGGACATACGGTGGCACATCAGCCACATGCTTTATCTTTCCAAGTTATACATGTCCTTTACATGTTTCTGGCACGGGTTGAACCCTCACCCCTGCCTCAAGAGGCGAGAGGCCCAACCACCCACCTTAGCGGCCTGGGACAGTATATGGTAAAGAGTTCAAAATACAATAAAGATATGAATAATGAATAACAAGAATATTAAGAAAAATAAAAACACTTGTCATTGCATGGGAAGAACTAGATGTAATGAATTGTTTTGTTCAAGAAACCACTCTAATAGGACTATTTTAGGGACCCATAACACTTGTGCATTTTCTTTAAAGATGGATTTCTTCTTCTTTCTCGCCATTGTCAAGCAAATGGCTTCCTCTACTTTTTCTTCCTCATAAGTAAGCAACATGTTGATATAGTCCTTCAACATGCACAATGGTTTATAGATGATACCCCTTTGGTCTTCTTTAGGTTTCCACCCCTTGAAGATAAACCAACAAAGCTTCCAATTTGGATATGAGTACCAAATTCGCCTCTTCAATGGCATCATGCTATCAAAGAAGTATGTGAAATTCTTAGTACCAAATGGTCAATTTCTTTGTCACAAAATTGTGCACTTAACTAGAGATTTCTCTGCAAAGAAAACTCATAAGACAATTATGCCTAACACAAAACAAATTCTATATGATGAGGGTTTTATCAATGTTACACTTAAGAAAGATCACTATTAAAGAATGGAAAGGTTAGTAATCCTTAAAATTTTAAAAATCAATAAAAAATATGAGGGTTTGTCACAAGTAGTGAGACAAAGAGGAAACAAAGATGGTCAATCAAGATATTAGCAAATTCAATAAAACATTATGTGGAATTAGATGCTTCTCTTCCCCCCTTAACCTTTCTCTAGAAGTAGATGTCATTGTGTGGATAAAATATAAAAGTAAAGAGTCGATCTCTTTGTCCTTCTTATTTGGTTGTATTTTAATGTAGAAATTCAATATTCTTTCCCTTTGTTATAGGTGCATTTAAAACATTAATAAAAATGTAAGCTCAAAGAATGATTTTAAAAGTTTCACAAATTCTTCTCAAATCATTTCTTTGCATGAAATCGAAGCTTTAGGTCCCATTTTAGAATGTAATCTCAATGTTCTTACAATAAACTTTATCTGTTTTTGTACTCAACATGAAGAAAGAAATGGTGAAACTTGCAAGCTATCACCACAATCAACATTTGATGAGTTATATTCTTAAGTCTAGAAAAGATAGGAGCAACAAATAATTATAAATATCGATAGGCATTCCTTTCATCTTTTCATTTATGTCTTTATATGCTCCTAACAGAGATACTAAAATATCAAATAATTGGGATTTGTTTTTGTGTTTTTACCAAAGAATCTATAATTATTGGTGATTTCAATATTCTGACTTCTTTATCATACATATTTAACAAGAAAGGTACAGGCCTAAGTGGATTTGGAAAGAAACACTAGGAAAATCTTATATTTCACTTGGAATCATGAGATATTTTAGAAGATGTTGGCCTCACATGGTTTAATAATCAATATGGAAAGAACATCAGAGGTACTAATTTTTACTAATTTTATTAATCTTATTTATATCATAATCTGGGCAGGACTCACATTGATCAAAATCTACTCAATTGTATGTCAATCAAATAACACTTTTAGTCTTTCATTCAAGATACTATGAAATCCAATGAATGTATTCGTTTGAACAAATGGATCAAAATTGTGAAATACATTACTAATGGAAATGGATAAAGTATCATCTTGAAACAAAATGTTCACTTACATAATGCAAAAATTTCAAAATTATTCCTTGGCTCTATTATAGACCCAAAATCTTGTATCAAATTTGGAGAGAGAGGAATATCAATGATTTTTTGCTTTAAAAAAAAAATCTTCTTTTTTTCTCAAGGCATGTTGCAAGGGTAATTCAAGGGCTAAACCAAGGCAAACATACATTATATTCTAGCCTTTAGAATCCATATCTTTAATCTTCTGAACCAATGAATTAGACAATAGTGTCCAAAAAGTTTGAAAATAGATGATGGGAGAAATTAGAAATGTATTAATCACCATAAGTTTGTCTCCCACAATCAGCCGCATATCCTTCTAATATGTCAATTTGGAACTTCCAAATTTGACCCATCAAAACCCCAAATCCCATTGAGATCCCAAGCATGGGAAAAATAAAACTTGAGGTAAGCTCAAAGCTCTCTAGGAAAATACAATTGAAGTTTGAGTATATTCTTGAAAGCTATCTTTCCATGGTTGATTTTGGAACTTGAAGCGATGCAAAGGCATCACCAAAATTGAGACACACAACCATTCTCAATCAGGAGAAACATGTTATTGTCATCAACAACATAAGGATAATTTGATCTTGCCCTTGGAGGAGAGCCCTCTTATTTATCCCGTGTGGACAATTCTTGACAAGTCAACTAAGACCTTCAATTACAATGGCAAAAAAAGAAAGGAGCTAATAGGAAGCCCTACCTAATGGACCTCTTAAGAAAAATACAAGAGGAAAGCTGACCATTGATATTAATATGAGAGGATGTGTTTACAAAAACAGTTGAAATCTTCATAATGTACTTCAAACTGAGCCCTAATTCCTTTGGGGAATGCAAGATGAAGTCCCACTCATTCGTTTTAAGCTTTGTCAAAGTCTATCTTTAGAAAGAGAAAGTTTTGATTTGACTCTTTCTCAAATTCAAGGCCTTCCCAATCGTCCACAATGGCATCTAAAATTGGCATTTCTTTGATGAACCCTTTCTCATCCTCACAAAGCCATGTCTAAATGTGATTTGATATGCAATTTGCCAAATCCTTGGCTAGACTTATCATCTTTGTATAATCTTTATAGCACCTTCATTTAGACACCCAAAAAGAGCACCAAACATGAGATATTCCCTCCCTCCAAACCAAGCCCATAGGGCCCATAAGTGAGTCTTTGACGGCTTTGAAAAACTCATTAGTCAGCCCGTCCAAGCTCTGGCTTTTCACTTGGGGAAATCCTTTATCTTCTTGTTGGAGAAAGGGATGTTGACCCTTCTAGCAATATCTTGTGGATTTTTTTGGGTTCTAAATTTGGAGGCATTGGAGATCCATTCCTACCTTCTCATAGGCAAAGGATATGACATTGCAAGTAGATTAGTGAAGTGCCACACAATGAAGTCATGATTTTCCTCCTCAAATGAACATAAGGAGCCATTTATTTTGTCCATTCTAAGGGAAATAGGGTAAAAGAAAAGAAAATAGGCCACATTCTGGCAAAGCTACCAAAACAAAAAAGAACAGAAAAAAGAAAGAGAAATTAAAAAAAAAAACAGAATAGTAAATTTATAGTGTTCGTAATAGAATAAGGTCTATGCAGGAGTCTTAAAGCGTACTTCCACCAATATAAACTATTTTCTCTTGACCTCAATGATTTCTAATGATTTTAGAAAAATGTAGGAGAACAACCAATGTTCCTTTTTTTTAAGAAAGAAAATGAAATTAGATACGGCACATGGTTAGTTTAAGATGAAGCCAATAGTTCCAATTATTTTTCAGAAAAAAGGAAACTTTAATTTTAATTCCACATTTATATATTAAGAAATAAATTCAATTACAAATAGGAGGATTAATTAGAGAGAAGTGAACAATAAAATTTCTAATCATAAGAGAGTGGGAATAACTAGAGTACATACCACATAGCACCCATTTTGAGCAAACTAAAAAAAAAGGGAAGTTTGGCCTGAACCTATTCTTCCTTGCATGAGTTAATTAAAGAAAACAATTGTACAAAGAAAGGAGCATAGTGCCCATGGGATCCCCTTCTCCCACAAAGTAGGGGCAGTCAATGACATATTCCCGACCCGAAGCTAATCGGATGCATTCAAGAGCCAAATGCCTTTTTCTTGTGGGACTTATTTAGATATGTATCTTGATTTATTGAATTCTTTACTTCTCACCATAGGATCCCCTAGAAAACTTGAATCTCTTAGCATTGATTCTATAAATTTGGACTTTGTTAGGGATCCAATAAGAAACATAGTAGATAAGGCTAGGAACCAAATTATAGAAAAAAAATAGTATGAAAGAGACCATTATTTACAAATTTTCTATTAAAGCAAGCATCATGCAACCTCTAAATGATGAAAGTAAAAAAGCATCCTAGAAGCTTTGAGGGATAAAAGAAAAATCAATTTTTTCATAAGCCTTGCCAAAGTCAATCTACAAGAACAAAAATCTTGCTTGTTTGCCTCCAAAAGGGAAAAGGTATTGTTTAAAATGAATATGCCTCTAATGAAACTTTTCTACTCACTTAAAAGTATATTATTCAAGTGTTGATTGATTGCATTTTCTAGAACTTTTCATTAAGAATTTACAGATCATGTTGAGATATGTAATATGCCTCCAATTTTTTATAATTCCTTGACTAATGTCAAAGTGAAGAATCTCAAACTTAAGGATTTCAATTCAAGTATCCAAAATGTTCAAGGCAAAACAAGCTGAAAAGCCCTCTAATACCAATGTGAGTTTAACCTTTGGGGTATTAATTCATATGAGCTCTCAATCGAATGGTTGGAACCTTAGGCTTGATTTATCCTAAGGTGTGGGAACCTTAGTCTTCGGAGAAGCTTCTACCTTATGTGTATGTGAGAGAAGAATCCTCATTTGATTTAGAAGGCATGTGATAGACCTTGGGAAATTAGAAGGCATGTGATCACCCTTGGGAAAGTGTCCACATGAGGGCCACTTGGCTGGAAACTTGGCCAAACCCAAGGACATGCATCCCCTTGGCCTAGAGGTATATATATGGGTGGAGTTGGATGGGTGGATAAGTGCTCTCTCTTACTGTGGGTGGTCTTACTAGTTCAATTCTTAGGTAGCTTAGTCTTTAGTAGTTTGTTGTTATACAACATTGGTACTCAGAGCTTTAGCTTTCGAACTCGTGGACCTAGATACTTATAGAAAATATCGTATGAACCCTTCCTAGGTGAGGTCATATGCATCATGCCCATGCCTATCCGGCCACAAATTTTTAGATGTCCTAGGTGTAAAAGAAAATATCATGCCCATTTAAGGGAGGGTTCACGATTTCAGAAGCTAAATCTATGAGTTCCAATGTTTCATAACTAATTGCTAAAGACTAAGCTACCTAATAATTGAACTAGCAACACCACCCACGGTAAGAGAGAGCATGAATCCTCCCTTAAGTGAGGTCATATGCATCATACCCATCCAGCCAGAAAGGCAGGCTGGCCACACGCTTTACCTTATGTGAAAGCAGAGGATAGATCGCTTTAGGAGACCTCTCTCCCCCTCTCTTATTAAATACACATTGAAAAGAAGAGCTTCACAATATATAGTCCGCAAAGCCACTCTTTTCCTCCTATATGGGATTATTGAGCACTATCATCAGCCCTTTGTGCAATCGAACTTATCTTGAATGTTCTACAATGATTGAACACTGAAATTTTGAAGTTTTGCACATGAAAACCCATGTGATGAAGAGAGAAGGATTGACTCTATCCATTTGAAGCTATAGACAAAGCTATGGAATTTGAAGGAAAATGTATGTGTGCATTTCCTCAATGCTACCCATGAGATATGGATGAAATGGAAGCTATAGAGTAAGCCTTTCCTATATTTTTTTAAAAATGGAAATGAATATAAGAACTTCTGAAAGGAGTGTTATTCCAAAGCTTAGTGCATATCTTCCTTCAACTAGAGTAAGGAAATTATCCAATTTTATTAAATGCTCGTCCTTCTTTTCTTGTGACCTTCATATTAGTGTCAATATTAGTGTCACATACAGTGAATATGCATTACGTTTATCTCATATGTGATCTGGGAAGTATAAAAGCATTTCATATACAAGTGCAAGTATGCATTTGGGCATTCCTAGAATGTTTCTGAGGATAAATATAATCATTCAATATATGAATGCAAATATGTATTTAGACATCTTTGAAATTGTAAGGTTAAGTGGACTTTTGGGCATACAAGTAAGTATATATATATGCCCAAGAAAGGACAAAGAAATTTCAAAGAATCATGGTGGTACAAATTTGCAACTTCAAGTACAAAATATCCCAATGGATAAGCCTCCATATAGAAGGAATCAAAGGAAATGACATAGCTTTGATTGAGGTAAGTGTTATTTTCCAATTGTCCTTTCATATTTGTTTGTCCATGCTAGAACAACACATTTAAGAATGCATTTCAAATCAAGTGGGTGAAGTCTTAATTGTTGATATATTTAGGTAGTGATGTGTGTGAACACACTAGGACCACCGGGGCACTTTTTTCCCTCTTTAGGAGTCCCCCCCCCCTTGTATATACGCCTATTGCCCTAATGGGCTACTTAATCTTTGTACATTCTCTAGTAATTCATTCAGTATTGTGTGTTGTGCTCCAAACTTCTTCTTCTTCCTTGTGTTGTTCACGTGCTTCCGCAGACGTTTAACTCCAACAATTGGTATTAGAGCAGGTCGTCGCTTCATCTATGGTGCCATCGACACTCCTCCGTTTGCAGTCTCAAAATCGCACGAATTTTGGTGAGCATACTCAACGTGTTTTCGAGATCAAAATTGCTTCACTTTGTAGTGCCGAAATCGCGATATGAGCTCGTTTCGACCTTCGAATGCACTATCATAGTGATTATGCAGGCTATTTCATCTTTTTGTGCCAAAGATATATCCAGTTTTTGTTCGCCAGTATAAACGTCTCGAAGTCTGCTACAGGTCTAGCGGAATTCGTCTGGGCAGTTATGTTCAACTTTTTGAGATACAGTCAATTTTCTGCATCAAGGTATTTCAATCACCGGCCATGGCTAAAAGCAGTGATGTATTCCGTATGTTGGCTGTTGAGGATAAGTTGGATGGTACCAACTACCCATTATGGGCTTATATGATGCGACATGTGTTGGTTGCAAAAGGACTGTGGAACATTGTGCAGGGTGTCAAGTCGAAAAATGTCCTATCACACTTGCAACTATTACAACTGCAGGTACTGAAGCTGATGCAAAAGGTGTCGAAGATAATGGTATTCTGCATATTCCTAGTAATTCATTCTCTAGTAATTCATTCAGTATTGTGTGTTGTGCTCCAAACTTCTTCTTCTTCCTTGTATTGTTCGCGTGCTTCCATAGACGTCTAACTCCAACAAATGGTATCAGAGCAGGTCATCGCTTCATCTAGGGCGCCGTCGACACTCCTCCGTTTGCAGTCTCAGAATCGCATGAATTTTGGTGAGCATACTCAACGTGTTTTCGAGATCAAAACTGCTTCGCTTTGTGGTGCCAAAATCGTGATCTGAGCTCATTTCGACCTTCGAATGCACTATCGCAGTGCGTGTGCAAGCTATTTCATCTTTTTGTGCCAAAGGTATATACCAGTTTTTGTTCTCCAATATAAGCGTCTCAAAGTCTGCTACAGGTCTAGCAGAATTTGTCTAGGTAGTTCTGTTCAACTTTTTGAGATATAGTCAATTTTTTGCATCAAGGTATTTTAGTCACCGGCCATGGCTGAAAGCAGTGATGTATTCCGTATGTTGGCTGTTGAGGATAAGTTGGATGGTACCAACTACCCGTTATGGGCTTATATGATGCGACATGTGTTGGTTGCAAAAGGACTGTGGAACATTGTGCAGGGTGTCGAAAAACATCCTATCACACCTGCAACTGTTACAACTGCAGGTACTCAAGTTGATGCAGAAGGTGTCGAAGATGATGGTATTCTGCATATTCCTGTTTGTGCTGCGGTTTCTGCTACAACTACTATAGAGCAGATTCGTTGGGATGGCAGAGATGCCCAAGCACATGCATTGATAGCTTTGTCTGTCAAACGTGCCATTATTCCTCACATTCGCTCTTGCAGAACAACTAAGGATGCTTGGGATTCACTTACCACATTGTACCAAGCTAGGAATGAGGCTCGTGTTGCTTACCTCCGAAAAAAGTTGGAGAGTGAGCACATGAATGAAGGTGAGTCTATGGATAGTTTCCTAATGAAGATCAAAGACTTGAAGGAATAGTTGATTTCTGCTGATGAGGTTATACCAGATAGCTCACTTGTGCAGACCGTTTTGAATCGTCTTCCTGATTCATATCAGAGTTTTGCTTCTACTCTTCGGTTGATGATGAAAGGCAATCCAAATGCCTTATCATTTGAGGATTTAGTCTCTATTCTGTTGCAAGAAGATCAGTCTATGTAGAATAGGTCCAGTATGCGAGTTGCAGATAGCAAAGGAAAATGGAGCTCTTCAACTAGTAAACAAAAATCTGCTAATTCTGCACATTCAAAGAAGGAAGATAAAGATGAGAAGAAATCAGAAAAGCAGAAATTGTTTTCTAAGTACTGTAAAGGGAATCATATCATAAAGAACTATCCAAAACTGGCTGCTAAAGAGGCAAAGAAGAAAGAGGCTGGAATGGTTGTTGCAGAGGCCTCTACACCAAAAATAGAGTCTGCTAATCTTGTGCAGGAAGAAGAATGTGCGTTTACTACTGTCTGCAGTTTTGAGCCATCTTCTCATGAGCAGTGCATGTTTGCAGTAGACTCAGTATCTTGGTATTTTGACAGTGGGGCGACCAAACATATTACGTCGCAGCGCAATTTCTTCTCTTCACTCGAGCCTGCCCCTACATGGAATACTGTTACATGCGCCAATAACTCCTCTTATCCTGTTATGGGAGTTGTTAAGATTATTTTGACTACTACTGATGGTAGTTCTTTCACTTTGTCAAATGCTTTATTTGTGCCAGGGATCAAGAAGAACCTGTTATCAGTTTCTGCATTAGCCAAGATTGGCTTGGTTGTGAAATTTGTTGATGACATGTGTACAGTTCATGATCTGTCAAATGGCGATGTGATTATTGCTTCTGGCATTTTATGTCGTGGGTTGTATAAGCTCATAGACTATGAACGATCTGTAAATGATTTGACATGTGCAATAAATGATTCTCAGGCTATGTCAGATGCAAAGCTTTGGCATGCACGCTTTGGTCATCTGAATTTTGCTAGTCTGCTATGCCTGCAGAAATCTGAAATGGTGTCCTCTTTGCCCAAACTTGAGGCACCTAGAAAACATGTTTGTGAAGGCTGTATTTTGGGCAAAATGTAGCGTTCTTCCTTTCCAAAAGATGGTTCAGTTCAGGATACTCAGAAATTGTAGCTTGTACATAGTGATGTCTGTGGTCCTATGCAGACACCTTCTTTTGGGAATTATCTTTACTTCGTGACTTTCATCGATAATTTTTCTAGGCATGCATGGGTATATCATTGAAGGAAAAGTCCAAAGTGTTCATGTGCTTCAAATAGTTTTTGGTTTTGACTGAAAATCTGTCAGCATGTAAAATGGGCACCCTCCATTCTGATCGAGGGGGGGAATATATGTCTTCTAATTTTATTGCATTTCTGGTTGAGCATGGGATAAGACACCAGCATACAATGACGTATACACCTCAACAGAATGGAGTTGCTGAACGAAAGAATAGGTCACTCATGGAGATGGCGAGGTGTATGGTCAAGCGTCAGGCTTTACGACATAGTTTCTGGCTTGAGGCTATCATGTGTGCAGCATATGTACTGAACAGGTGTCCCACCAAAGCGCTGTAGTCTATCACTCCATATGAGGCTTGGCATGATCACAAGCCATCTGTTGCTCATCTGCGTGTTTTTGGTTGTCTGGCATATGCATTAGTGCCTGAACAACATCGCAGAAAATTGGATGATAAAGCAGTCAAATGTATTTTTGTTGGGTACAGTTCTGAAAGTAAAGGATATCGTTTGTATCATCCACAAACTAAATGCATTCTGGTTAGCCGTGATGTTTTTGTGGAAGATGCTATTCAGCCATTGCTTTCATGTACTAAGGAGACATTTGTTAGCTCCAAAGACATGTATGATACTTTGCTACCTCTTTTTACAGGTGGACAGTCTAGTGCTGGTCCCAATGAGGCAACTTCTCAGCCTTTGCAGGTTTCATGTGATGATGCAGATCATTCCATTTCTGATGCAAATTTACATGATGCACTAGTTGATGAGAGAGCTCGTATTGAGGAGGCAAAAACTATGCCAAAATGGCTGGTGCAGACTTTGCGTGACAGCAAATTAGATGCATCTCTGTCATATTGTACTCGTTTAGGCTCTCATAGTGCCTCTTTTGCATCAGATTGCTATGCTATGGCTGCATCTAGTCTGTGTGATGAGAATGAGCTTGTTTCGTTTGATGAAGCACAAAATTCAGAAAATTGGATGGCTGCTATGCAATTTGAATATGATGCTATAATGAAGAATGGTACTTGGTCTTTATGTGACTTGCCTCCGGCAAGAAGGCCATTGGCACTAAGTGGATATACAAGCTGAAGCATAAACCGGATGGTATAGTTGACAGGTATAAGGCTAGGCTTGTTGCAAAGGGTTATGCACACGAAAGAGGCATTGATTTTGATGAGACGTTTGCACCTACATGTCGTATGACTACTGTTCGGAGCATCTGTGCACTTGCAAATCATCATAGTTGGAATGTACATCAGTTGGACATTAAAACATCATTTTTGAATGGTGACTTGCATGAAGAAGTGTATGTTTTTCAGTTCCGTGGCTTTGTGCAGAAAGGGCATGAAAACCAGGTGTGCATGTTAAAGAAGGCATTATATGGTTTAAAGCAAGCACCACGTGCTTGGTATGAGAAGATACACGCCTATCTGATTGCACATGGTTTTGAGAACAATCCAACTGAAAGCACCTTATATGTTAAGCATGCTAATGATGTGCTTTTGATCATTGTTGTCTATGTTGACGACATGCTGCTCATTGGTCCTATTGAGAAGCATATTGCTGATTTTAAGACTGATTTGCATTCCTCATTTGAGATGTCTGATTTGGGGCATTTGCAACACTATTTGGGCATTCAGTTTATGCAAGTTGATGATGGAATGGCTTTGTGTCAAATGAAATATATTGACACATTATTGCAGTGTTTTGGCCTTGAAGACTATAAGCCTATTGCCACTCCTATGGAGATAGGTTTACGATTGAGTCTTCATGATGCTAAAGATGCATTTGATGATGTTCTCTATCAGTAGGCTGTTGGATGCTTGATTTAATTATGCATTACTCGGCCAGATATTCAGTTTGCTGTCTCACAGATGAGCAGGTTTATGCATTGCCCAGGAGTCAAGAATTGGTAGGCAGTTAAGCGCATCTTTCGCTATTTGAGTGGTACTCGGCTACTTGGGTTGTTTTATCCCAAGGGAGGATCACTATCGCCAGATTTGCATGCTTTTTTTTACTCTGATTGGGCTGGTTGCTATGACACTCGTGTGTCCACTAGTGGCTTTTGCTTCATGCTTGGTAGCTCATGTATATCTTTGTTGAGCAAGAAGCAGCCTGCTGTGGCCACTTCTAGTTGTGAGGCTGAGTATAGGGCAGCTTTCACGGTGACTGTTGAGTGTGTGTGGCTCAGACGCCTTATGGCTGATTTGGGTGTTGGTCAGACTTTTGCCACCACCATCTTCATTAACAGTCAGAGTGCATTGGCAGTTGCAAGGAACCGTGTGTTCCATGCTCGCACTAAGCACATTGAGATGCATTATCACTATGTCAGGGAGAGGTTCTCTGTTGGGGAGAGCAGCTTGGCATATGTGCCCATGGAGGAGAACATTGCAGACCTTTTCACGAAGGCTCTGCCTAGGGAGAAGCTTGAAGCTTTCCGCAAAGCTTTGGGCTTACTTCCTTTTGTGGAGTGATTTCCACATAGCTTGGGACTTCCTTATACATGAGTGCCAGCTTATTGTTCATCGCATTACTCCCAGGGGGAATTTGTTGATATATTTAGGTAGTGATGTGTGTGAACACACTAGGACCGTCGGGGCACTTTTTTCCCTCTTTAGGATTTTTTTTCCCCTAGCTTGTATATACGCCTATTGCCCTAATGGGCTACTTAATCTTTGTACATTCTCTAGTAATTCATTCAATATTGTGTGTTGTGCTCCAAACTTCTTCTTCTTCCTTGTGTTGTTCGCGTGCTTCTGTAGACGTCTAACTCCAACATTAATGCAGATCAAATGGTGCATAAAATGGTTGATTTAAATGATGCACTTGGGGCATAGTTGAATAGAAAAAGGTTTCTCATTAGCATGAAATGGACTCACCTTTGAAAGATGATGAGATATTGAGTATAACAATGTCATCATAATATACCATGGCATGAATTGAAATTTTTTTGGCCATAGATTCTTGCATTCAATGGAATTCCAAAAGTAAGCTTTATGCATGCTTTAAAGAGGGGTTCCATTTTTTAGCCTTATGCATGCTCAAGATCTTCATGCATATAAATGGATTGAATCATGAATGCATGGGTTTATGGGACAAGAGAAAGATAAAGTAAATTAAGTTTAAAGTTAAGATAGGAAAAGGCTTCTTGATATGAAGCCAAAAAGCATAAAAGATTAATGGTACCTTGTGGTTATGTAAATCAACAACCATTAGCGTTTATGTTGTTTATATGTTTGCTTAATCCAAATTCAACAGAATTTAACTTAGATACAAAATCCTTAAGCTTGGAGTCCTACTTTTGGACCCTCAAGTTCCATAATACTCATGGCATGCCTGAGCAGCAAGGCCAAGGACTTACGCTACAAACTAAGTTATGTTTATCTCATTATTAACCATAAGTTAATGGTAACAAGGATTTGGATTGAAAGATATCAAAAAGAGAAATTAGAAGCTTATATGAGAACTTACACACATGGGTTAATCTTTCATGATCATGAAAGATGTTAAGAAGTTCATAGACTTTAAGAGCTTCAACATTTGATCATTGAGGACAATAATCACACTAAAGGAGGAAGAGCATGTCAAAGAGTGACAAGTTAGAGTGAAAAATGTTTAAACCATTTTTAAGTGGTCCTTTCCTCCCCCAATAAAATTTCTCTCTTTATTGACAAGATGTATGATCCATTTGGGGCTTTGAGAAAATTGCTTCAAGAGTGAAGAGTTGTAACTCATTAGAGCATATATGGACAAGAGAAACATTAAAGGTCTGAAAGAAACTCTAAAATACCACCACTCCAAAATGTGCTCTATAAATAAATTGTAATGTACCAATATGGTTATAGAGCTAACTATTTAGCAAAGCTTATGATTGACTATATCCTTTGAGACCGATGCCTAGTTATGCCAATATATAATATCTAGTATAAAAAGACTAGCTTTATTATCAACTGACATAAACATAGATACCATTGATTGCATATAATCAAAGAAATAGTACAATGAAGGCTCAATCTTCAAGGTCTTCTCAAGAATAAATCAGGACTTAGTAAGGGTATAACTAACAAAGTTTTTGATGATACTTGATTAGACTTTTAGGAACAAAGTTTCCATGATAAGACTAAGATGGAAAAATCCTTCTTAGTAAGCAATCCCTAAGTAAGAGCTAAAGTTGTTTGCACTAAGGTGAGATTGTAATCTAGATGGTATGGGATGTCTAGGTTTACAATATCACTTATGTGGGTCCTGTGGTATGGGACATTGAACTTAAGGATAATGGAAGCTTAAGCTCGAGGATATTTTATGGCTTCTTCAATTCAAGACTCAACATAAATGAAGCTCCAATTTTGATAGGAAATCAAATGAACATCAATTTCCTTTAAAACCTAAAGTTTTTGAGGAAAAAAGCTCTTTAAAGAGGGGAAGAAAGGTATCATTGATATGATATGTCTAAGCAAAAAATGCATTGCTTAACTCTTTCATAAAAGTTAAGGAGTACAATTGTTATCAGGTAACTAAGTGTGTTTGAGTAAACCTCAAAACAAAATAAGAACCAAATATTCAAGAAGAGAATTCATTGAAGAATTCCAATGTAAGCTAGCCAGCTACTTGAAGCATATCCATGGTAAGGGTACTAGAGAATAGATAAGATGGATCCAAAGTTTGGATCAATAAGCACGACAACTTGCTTAAGTCAAAGGGATGTCATATAATTGTCTATCCCTAGAAGAAGATTAGTTAGAAGTTCTGTGAACATCCGTAGGATGTTATTGACTTAAGAAAAGATGTAAACTCATGAACATATGAGTTGAAGATCCCAAGAAAATCCTATAAGTTGTCATTGAAGAAAGGATCTAAAGGAGAAAAGACTTGGTCTTATCTCAAACTAACTTGACTAGAGGAATTTTGAGAAAGCCAAGAGACCTAAATTGATCAAAGAAATCAAACATGTCATGGTTTGATAAGTCATGCCGAGGACATGTTAATGGAGAACCAAAGAAATCTTTGAGACATAAGATTAATTGGCATGAGATTTAGAAACCTTATTCTTTGCTCTCATGAATATGATGCCAAGGAATTCTGACATGGAATTCATGATCATAGCAAATGATTAGAGAGCATTAAAAAGACAAGGAAAGAGGAAAGATTAAGGATGTTGATCTATAGATCAAAGAAAGAACTTACTGATATGGGATAGTGGGAAGTAACTCTCATTGAGAATTTTCTCTAATGGCCAGAGAGAAAAGACACTCAAGATCCAATAGAAAACATCAAGATGAGCCTTAAAGGTAAGACCATTGAGATTAAGGTCTTAGGTTAATTAAGAGGTGTATAAATATACCTCTTGAACCAATTAAATACATTTAATTGTATTTACAAAAAGTTGAATCGAATAAAACTACATTTACCCTAGGGAAAGCAATACTTTATCCTTGTAAGTAGATGCATTCTTTTCAATAGAGTTCATAGCCAAGTTTAGATGGTACAATAGATTTGGATAAATAAGAGAATAAGAAATTTGGGGAGTTTTCCGACTTAAACTCCAAAAGTAAGAAGCTTGCTAAAGTCAAGCATAGATGATAAGAATAAGTGATTCAAGAATATTCACTAAGTTCCTAGAGGAGTTTAGGATATCACGCCAAGAAAGAGGTATCTTTCTCACAAGACCTTGGAACTAAAAAGCAAAGCAAAACTTGAATCATTTAAATCCATAGAAGATTTAGCAAGAAGGTATCTTTATGACTTGATAAGTATTGTTCCTCAATTATTTTGAGAATCAGACAAAACGACTCTATCTGGTTTCCGATACATGGCATCCGGAGTGTGGAGTCGTGGAACATTCAAAATGCCAAGAAGCTATGGAACAAAGGATTCAAAAAATGGAAACACCTCTGGAAACATGACACCAACAACTGGATCAACTTCGAGGATATTGACCCTCGCATAAACATCTCCTACGAAGAATGGAACACTTTGCAAAGCAGATGCCTCGCTTGGGATCGCCACAAGACGCGCCTTCTCATGGGACACGACTCACCGAACTCGCTTGGTCTCAAATGGCACAACGGAAATAGCCTACCCAAAATCCCGAACATCAAAGAAACAGCTGACATCCAGTTCAGCCTCAACAAGAAGTGGTGCCTGTCTTGGACGCGGCTTCGGTGGGACATGAAATTCATGGGTATCTGGCACCCCCTTATTGAGATTAAGAAGTCTGTCCTCTTATGGCAAATTCTTCATCGAGGAATTTGGACCAACCACAAGGCTAACAAACTTTGTGGGATCCCTCCTTGGTGCAAACGCTGCCACCGTGCTATCGAAGATGTCCCACACATCTTCCTTACTTGCCCCAACTCCTACAGAATCTGGCAGACAGTTGGAATGAAAATCAGACTTCAAAAACAGCTTAGTTGGAAACAAGTCCTTTTGGGAGAAGCGATCGGCTGCTCTGCGACACTCTGGAACGCCATCAGAGGGGAAGTCCTGTGGAAAATTTGGCGGGAGAGGTGTGCTCTCAACTTCGGCGATCCCCCCAGGGAGTGGTCGATTGAGAAATCACTATTCCTCCTGGGCAAAAGGATTGTCAACAGTAAGAAGTCCCCCCCCTTCAGACACCATCAAGTTCTCCAGTTGATCAATAACAAGCTTAAACCCAAGTGGGCCCCGCATGAGGGCGATGAGAGGGTGATTAACCTTCTTTGTAATGCAACCTAGGATTCAATCAAGCTTCCCCTGCTTTGTGGGATTTGGGGGGTCCCGTGGGCACTAGTCCCCTTCTATTGTACCTTTGTTTCTTAATTTAATTCAAGTCCGGGAGAGTAGGCTATTGCCGAACTTCCTTTTATATTAAAAATTATTTTGAGAATTTGAAGGATGCTTTGTTCCTCTTTGCAAAACTTTGGTGACCTTTGAGGTTATTATACGTAATTATCTTGGGTATAAACCAAATTTGGTTCAAGATAGTTAAGTAGTATTACCCTTTGGAAGAACCTACTAAGCTAAGATGAACAAAGAACTTGCCTACCAAATAGAAATAAAATATATCTATATTTGAAAAGGACTACAAAATAATAAGTTAAGTTTAGAACATCTAAAGATTCCTCTCCTTTCTATTAAAAAAGAAAGATGAATCTAGTTTCGGGCCCTTTCAAAATAGAGATAGAATCTCTATTGTATACCCCTAGAAGTTATGCATTTCTAAGAAGCTACAAAGTGTAAAGAAATGTAAAACTTTATCTAGCATCTCTTCAAAATGCATGGGTTACTGACATTCATAGTTTCAGATAAGGATGTTAGATTCAGATGACACTTTGGAATTTCGTATTTGAAGAACTAAAGGTGTCATTGAAAATGAGTAATGGTGACCACCCACATACAAATGGTCAGATTGAGAGGGTGAATCAAATTCTAAAGGACATGTTGGGAGCATATGTGTCTAAGAGGTAGACAGATTGGGATAGTTATTTGCCATTGGTAGAGTTTGCTTATAATAATAGACCTCGTAAAGTTATAGGAATGTCTCTTTTTGAGGTGAATTATGGCATGAATCCTACTACTCCTAGTACCATAGGAATGCCAAAGAAATATCCTAGTGCTTTGGAGTTCCTAGCAAATCTCCAAGAAGATTTAGAAATAGCTAAAGCCAAGATGCAACAAGTAGTTGATAGGGCAAAACGATATGGAGATAGGAAGAAATCTCCTAGTGTCTTTGAAGAAGGAGATAGAGTTTTTCTTCAAGTACTAGATTGATCTACTTCATTATCCACAAGGAAGTGTACTAAGTTTTCATCAAGGTTTTGTGGACAATGGAAGATAGTAGATAAGCTTAATTATGTTGCTTATGGATTAGAGCTTTGTCCAGATTGCAAAGTCCATCCAATGTTTCATGTTGGTAAACTTAGAAAGTATTTCTCCGGGGAGTATAATCTAATAGAGGGTATCATACCTTTACAGGTAAAATACAACACAAATAATTCTCCAGATAGGATACTAGATAAGAGACAAAAACGATTAAGGAATCGTGTCATCCAGGAGTATCCAGTAGCATGGAGAGGATAACCACTTAGAGACTCTACTTGGGAATCAGAAGCTCTAGTTCGCAAGTACTTTCCCTAATTGGTCATTGAGGACAATGACCTTAGAATGGGGAGAAAGTGCTAGACATTGGTCTACAAAGACCATCACATGTGTATGTGGGACAAGGGCTAGTCATAGCCAAGGTCCCTAGCTCGAAGGATATCCTAAGGTATTTGAAAGGTAATGGGAATGAGTGTTGCATGATGGCCACATGTTAGCACTAGATCATTCCAGAGCATTGGTAGCTTGAATACAAGAGGAGATAAAGGATGGGAGGTGAGTTGCACAAACAACGTTTGATATGTGTTTATATTTTGTGAATACTTGAAGAAGCTTGTGTAGTAGAAAGCTTTGAGGTTCCAAGTGTTGAAGTTTGGTCTAGCTAACCAACATAGAACCAGCCCTCTTGCTTCTTGAGAGTCAAATATACCTTATGTACCTATGCTTAGTGAAATAAATTACACTATGTGCTTTGGATCATCAATGAGAAACGTTTGGTACAAAACAAATGAGTTTGCACATAGACTAGGTCAAGAGGCTTTCTATTTTGAGTTGATTCAAGCAACTTAAAATGCTTTGTATAGCTAGCCTAATTACAATTTATTGAACTCCTCTTAGAGGAAGGTCATACATAGGCTTGAGTAGCTATATGCATAAGACATGGAATTATCATTAATCAAGATGCTAATTCCAAGCTTAACTTTGATTAGTTGTAATCCCGACTTTTCAGGGATGTGCAGAGATAAACCTCGAGACAATAAATTCACTGTTTCTCATAATCTAATAAACCAAATGCTAGTAAAATTTGTACACATAAATTAGATACTACTAGCTTTCCAATGAATGATAATTCATAAGAACTGGATTACTACAGGGAGAGAATCAACCTCTACAATTTGACAAAACTTGGAGATGATGATGCAAAAAATGAAAGGAGAGCAAAGCAATGATCATAATGATGTATTGTGCTCATACATTATAGTAATTTTTTTTTGAGTCCTTACATAGGCTCTTTTGTAGTCCAAAACTCATCTATAATGAATAAATTTGAATCAACACTTGGGTTGTGTTTGTTCAAATGAAGAAACCACCTTCCTAAAAACTAGGAAAAGTAGAGGATCAAGCTAACTTGATCTTGGTGATTGATTGATTGATCACCAACCGAAAGCACTCATTGTTTTTGGAATTTTTCTTCGTTTACTCTTTAATAGGAATAAAGCTTTATGAATTTTATATAAATAATCCTCATGGGATATCATAAATGGTCATGTGCCTTTACATCAATAAAAATTCTCAATGGATTCTTTAACACTAAGGTTCACTTCAAGAGTGAATTCATGCCTAGAACAAACTTTTTTCAAGCATGATGAAGGCTTGATGTCCTATCAACTCCTTGTCAAGCTAAAGCATGCTTGAGTCTTCATTCTTTGATAAATTGAGTACCTGCTATTGATTTAAACCTACAAAGTTTAACTCCATCAAGAGCTTTTAGTAATTCTATTTCATACCTTCTTCTCAATTGGAACAAAAGAAATATCAATTTCCTTTGCCATGAGCTTCTCCATGATGAAGTGATAATAAACCTCTATGTGTTTTGGTTCTTCCATGGTAAAGAGAATTTGCTGCTAGATGCATAGAGCTTATATTATCTCCAAATATGTGAGGTTTGGAACTCGCAAGTCCCAAGTTTATATATAATTCTCTTAGCCATGTAGCTTCTTGAGTTGTTATGGTCAATCCTCTGCATTTTGCTTCACTACTTTTCCCATCATCCTTCAATCCTACCCAATCTACACCTAAGTATAGCTTGAGATCCAAATATGATGAATAAGGATAGAATATTCCTTTATTAATTGTGCCCTTGAGGTACTTGATTAATCTCTTAGCTACATCCTAATGTGGTATTCTTGGAGAGTGCATGAATTGGATTAGCACTCCTACACTATATGAGATGTCTGCCCTTGTATGAATAGCATATATCAAGCTACCTACAAAAATTTGATATTCTTTAATGTTTTCAATATAATCACCTTAATAAAAACTTATTGGAAATTACGTAGGCCAAGAGATTCTAGGATCTACAAACACAGACAGGATCTTCCAATATTGACAGACATGAACATACATCACTTAATCATACAATGATGAGACAAAGATAGAGAGAGATTAGACAACATGTTCAAAGTGTTACGTAAGCCATTGCTTACTCACACCATCATATATACAAATGTCAATTTACAATGTGGGAGTCAAAACCTCAACCACTCTATGTGAACAGAAATAGATGGAAGAGTGTATGTACAAAATTTACGAGAATATTCAGATGTAGGGATAGAAATCTGAATATGTATGAGGTGTAGGAATTGGTAGGTTGTAGAAGAGTGAATATGAGTGGCTGAAAGAGGAAAGATCAATTTGAAACTGTTTCAGCAAACCCTAATTTGAATTTAGGCTATGGAAGACCCTAAATCAGATGTGTGTGTGACAGATCACATACTTATGGAATTAGCATAGAATGCTAACATGTTGCTAACAGAAATCCTCATACTCATGTGAAAACACCTTCTCTAACACCTCATCTGATGCATGTAGCATGCATGTACTGATTCCCCTTTATGCAAGCCACTGCCTCCATGTATGCTGAATAGGACTCCTCCAGATATGGATGCCACCGCCTCTATAAGCTCGAAGTAGTACCTGAATGCATAAAGAGAATATGTACCTGAATATTTAACATAAGATGCAA
This sequence comes from Ceratopteris richardii, assembly GCA_020310875.1. Classification (NCBI taxonomy): domain Eukaryota; kingdom Viridiplantae; phylum Streptophyta; class Polypodiopsida; order Polypodiales; family Pteridaceae; genus Ceratopteris; species Ceratopteris richardii. The sequence continues at coordinate 151,824,338 of CM035424.1, forward strand.
TCTTATGTTAAGCTCCAACCAATGTCTTTGAAGTACTCCATAATCTTCATGTAGAAGACAATCTCCAAATACATCATGTAGATGGATGATCCACACCATCAATTTGCTGATGAGTAATTCTCCATCAACAAGAGTGTGAGCACACTCTTCTCCAAGAAGAACTCCATGGCTACTCCTTACCTTCTTCAAGATTGATCCATAGCTACCGTGCATCATGGCTGCCCCATGTGTACATCACCAAGACCACCTCCAAAAGTCAGCCAATTGATGGTAGAGGATGTCCAACAAGTGTCTAATGCCCATCCTTATATAGATTTTAATGTCCTTGCAAAAAATCTCCCTTAAAATAGCTGATTGTAAAAATAAAGCTATCGCAAAAAACCATTGCTGATTTTTAGCTTTATTTTATCAATGTTTTTATCTATCGTTAAAAATTGCTTTTGACAAGCTTTTTTATTAACTAACTTTGATCGACTTGGATTAGGGGTTTCTCCCACATCTGATCTCTGATGACTGAATGTCCTATACCATTAGATAGCTCTCATCAAGCTCTACAAGATAGGATCATAAAAAATTTACCCAAATTTTGTGCCAAAAATGACTAAGTACCAAAATTAGGGTTTCTGCCCTAATAGGGATTTGGACTAATCTGACATTGTTTTCCAAAAAAGCTAAGTTTATGATTAATTTCCAAAGGTTTACCTGCAGGTTTAGCATTCTTCATTTTGAATTTCAAGAGTAGATCTTGAATGTACCTCCTTTGAGTTAAGTACATCCCTTGATCTATATATATGACCTGCATACCTAAGAAGAATGTTAGCTCTCCAAGGTCACTAATCTTAAACTCTTCTTGCATATTTCTTTTGATTCTTTCAATTCCATTCAAGTCAACATCTATCACAATTATTTCATCTACTGCAAATAAATAGACAACTTCATTGTGAACATTCTTGATGAACAAACAAGGGTCTGCATTGCTTAATTTGAAACCTTGATCTTGTAGATAGGTTACCAATCTAAAATTCCAAGCTTTAGGAGCTTGTTTTAATCCATACACTGCCTTTTCGAGCTTGCATACATGAGTAGGATAATTTGGGTTTTCAAACCCTAGGGGTTCTTGATATATTTCGATAGTGATGTATGTGAATACACGAGGAACATCGGGGGTACTTTTTTCCCTCTTTAGGAGGTTTTTTCTCTTCACTTGTAATGCATATAATCCTAGTGGGTCACTTACCTTTATACATTCACTTGATAATACATTCAATATTGTGTGTTGTGCTCCAAGCTTCTTCTTCTTCTTCTTCTTCTTCTTCTTCTTCTTCTTCTTCTTCCTTGTGTTGTTCAAGTGCTTTCATAGACCTCAAACTCCAAAAGTGGATATCAGAGTAGGTGGTTGCTTCATCTAAGGCATCATTGACACCACTCGAGTCATAGTCTTAGAATCACATGAAAATTGGTGAGCATACTCAGGGCATTAAGGAGTTTGAAACAAGTTTGCTCTATGGTGTGAAAATTTTGATATGAGCTCGTTTTGGCCTTTAAAAATGCACTATCATAGTGCCTATGCAAAAACTTTTGTACTTTAGTGCCAAACATATATACATGTTTTGATTCACCAACATAAACGCCTCGAACTCTGCTACAGGTTTAGTAGAGCTTGATAGAGTAGTTTTGTTCAACTTTTTGAGATACAATCATTTTTCTGCATCAATGTATTTTAGTCAGTGGCAATAGTTGAAGGCAACGATGTATTCTATATGTTGCTTGTGGAGGACAAGTTGGATGGCACTAATTACTTGTTATGGGCATATATGATGTGTCATGTATTGGTGCCAAAAGGATTGTGGAATATTGTGCGGGGTGTTGAAAAACGACCTACTACACCTACAAATATAGTTATTGAAGGTGATGCTGATGGTGTTGAAGATGACGATCTTCAAATTCTTGTTTGTGCTATGGTTCCTGCTGCACCTATCGTAGAGCAGCTTTGACAGGATCGCATAGATACTCAGACACATGCATTGATAGCTTTGTTTGTCAAATGTGCCATTATCCCTCATATTCACTCGTGAAAAATAACAAATGACGCTTGGGATACACTTACCAATTTATACCAGGCATGAAATGAGGCTTGTGTTGCTTACCTCCAAAAATAGTTGAAGAGTGAGCATATTAATGAAGGAGATTCTATGGAAGATTTTTTGACAAAGATAAAAGATTTGAAAGAGCAGTTGATGCCAGCAAATGAAGTCTTGCCAGATAGTTCACTTGTGCAGACTGTTCTTAATGGTCTTCCTGATTCATATCAGAGTCTTTCTTCTATGCTTTGGTTGATGATGAAAGGCAATCCAAATGCCTTAAAATTTGAGGAGCTAGTCTCTGTTTTATTGTAGGAAGATTAGTCTAGGTAGAACAGGTCCATTATGCGTGTTGCATATCAAGCTTTCGTAGCTAGTAAGAAAGGCAAAGATAAATGGATCTCGTCTACTAGTAAGTAGAAATCTATTAATTCTACACGATAAAAAAGGGAAGATAAACACGAGAAGAAAAAAAAAGTAGAAATAGTTATGCAAATATTGTAAAGCAAATGATCATGTCATAAAGATTTGTCCAAAATTGGTTGCAAAAGAGTCAAAGAAGAAAGAGGATGGAATGGTTGTTGTGGAGGCCTCTACACCTAAAACATACTCTAGTAATCTTGTGTAGAATGAAGAATGGGCATTTACTACTGTTTGTAGCTATGAATAATCTTCTCATTAATAGTGTATGTTTGCTGTAGACTCAGATGTTTGGTGCTTTGATAGTGGGGCAACTAAACATATTACCTTGCAACACAATTTCTTCAGCTCATTTGAGCCTGCCCCTATAGGCAATACTATCACATTCACTAAAAAAATCCTCTTATCCTATGATAAGAGTTGGTAAGATCATTCTAGCTACTACTGATGTTAGTTCTTTCACATTGTCAGATTCTTTGTTTGTGCTAGGGATCAAGAAAGATTTTTTGTCAGTTTCAACATTAGCCAAGATTGGATTGATTGTCAAATTTGTTGATGACTGATGTACAGTTCATGATATGTCAAATGGCAATGTTATTATTGCTACTGGCATTTTATATCATGGGCTATATAAGCTCATAGACTATGCAAAATCTCTAAATGATTTAACATGTGCAATTCAAGATTCTCAGGCTATCTAAAATGCAAATCTTTGGCATGCATGCTTTGGTCATATGAATTTTGCTAGTTTGCTACACCCGTAGAAATCTAAAATGGTGTCCTCTTTGCCCAAACTTGAAGCACCTAGTAAACATGTCTATGAAGGCTGTATTTTGGGCAAAATGTAGCATTCCTCCTTCCTGAAAGATGGTTCACTACGAGCTACTAAAAAATTGCAGCTTGTTCACAATTATGTCTGTGGTCCTATGTAGACACATTCTTTTGGGAACTACCTTTATTTCGTGACTTTTATTGATGATTTTTCTAGGCATGCATGGGTGTATCCATTGAATGCAAAGCCCGGAGTGTTTATGCGCTTCAAATAGTTTTTTGTTTTGGCTAAAAGTCTATCAGCATGTAAAATGGGCACCCTCTGTTCTGATCGAGGGGTGGATAATTTTAATGCAGTTCTGGTTGACCGTGGGATAAAACATCAATGCATAATGCCATATACACCTCAACAGAATGGAGTTGCTAAAAGAAAGAACACATCTCTCATGGAGGTGGTGAGGTGTATGGTCAAAAGTCAGACTTTACCACATAAATTCTAGCTTGAGGTTGTTATATATGCAACATATGTGCTTAATAGATGTCCCACCAAAGCACTATTGTCCAAGGCTTGGCATGGTCAAAATCCACATGTTGCTCATCTACATGTTTTTGGTTGTCTGGCATATGCATTAGTGCCTGAACAACAATGCAAAAAATTGGAAGCAGTAAAATGTATTTTTGTCGGGTATGAAAGCAAAGGCTATAGTTTGTATCATCCACATACGAAACACATTTTGGCTAGTCATTATGCTGTTTTTGTGGACGATGCAATTCATCCATTACTTGCATGTACTAAGGAGACATCAGTTAGCTCGAAAGATGTGTATGACACTTTGCTTCCTCTTTTTACAGGTAGATAGTTAAGTGTTGGTTCAAATGAGGCAATTTCTCAACCTTTATAGGTTTCATATGATGATGCAGATCATTCCATTTTTTATGCAGATTTACATGATGCACTTGTTGATGAGGGGGCTGATATAGAGGAGGAAAAAACTATGCCCAAATGGCTATTCTGGACTTTGCGAGATAGCAAATTAGATGCACATCTGTCATATCGTACTCATTTAGGCTCTCATACTACTTTTTTTGCATCAGTAATTTGCAATGCAATGGCCTCCTCTAGTCTTTGTGATGAGAATTGGTCTCTTTCTTTTCATGAAGCACAAAACTCAAAAAATTGGATGGCTGCTATGCAATTAGAATATGATGCTATTATGAAGAATGGTACTTGGCCTTCATTTGATTTGCCTCCAAGAAAAAAGGTGATTGGCACTAAATGGGTATATAAGCTAAGAGTATGCTTGACGGAACAATTGATAGGTATAAGGCTAGGCTTGTTGCAAAAGGTTATGCTCAAGAGAGAGGCATTGATTTTGATGAGACCTTTGCTCCAACATGCCGAATTAGCACTGTTAGTAGCATTTGTGCACTTGCAGCTCATCATGGTTGGAATATACATTAGCTGAACATTAAAATAGTATTCTTGAATGGTGTCTTAGATGAAGAAGTGTATGTATTTCAGCCCCATGGTTTTGTGTAGAAAGGGAATGAAACCAAAGTGTGCTAGTTGAGAAAGACATTGTATGGTTTGAAGCAAGCATCACATGCATGGTATGAAAAGATACATGCCTACTTGATTGTACATGGTTTTGAGAGCAGTCCAACTGAGAGCATCGTATATGTTAAGCATGCAAATGATGTGCTTCTGATCATTGTTGGCTATGTTGATGACATGTTGCTCACTGGTCCTAATGAGAAGCACATTGCTGATTTTAAGGTTGATTTGCATGCCTCTTTTGAGACGTCAGATTTGGGGAATTTGCATAATTATTTGGGCATTCAATTTATGCAAGTTGATGGTGGAATAACTCTCTATCAAACAAAATATATTGATACATTATTGTAGTATTTTGTCCTTGAATATTGAGAACCTACTGCCACTCCTATGGAAACAGGTTTATGGTTGAGTCTTCATGATGCTCGAGATGCACTTGATGTTGTTCTCTATCAACAAGTTGTTGGATGCTTGATTTACTTATGCATAACTCGACCTGATGTTCAGTTTTGTATCTCTCGAATGAGCAGTTTTATGCATTGCCTAGGTGTCAAGCGTTGATAGGCGATTAAATGCATCTTTTGCTACTTGAGTGGTACCCGAATACTTGGATTGTTTTATCCCAAGGGGGGATCACTACTACCAGATTTACATGTTTTTTTGGACTCTAACTGGGCTAGTTGCTATGACACTAATGTGTCCACTAGTGGTTTTTGCTTCATGCTTGGTAGCTCATGCATATCTTGGTTGAGCAAGAAGCAACTTACTATGGCCACTTCTAGCTGCGAGGTCAGCTAAGTATAGGGAAGCTTTCACAACGATTGTTGAGTGTGTGTGTGGCTCAGATGCCTTTTGGTTTATTTGGGTGTTAGTTAGTCTTCTGCCATGACCATCTTCACAGTCAGTCAAAGCGCATTGGAAGTTGTGAGGAACCCTGCGTTTCATGCTCACACAAAGCACATTGAGGTGCACTATCATTATGCAGGGAGAGGTTCTCTGATAGGGAGGTCAATTTGGCATATGTGCCCACACATGGTAAGATTATATATCTTTTCACAAAGGTTCTGCCTCAAGAGAAGTTTGAAGGTTTCCGCAAAGCTTTGGGCTTACTTCGTTTTGTGGATTGATCTCTTTTGCACATAGCTCGGCTTTGGATAATTTCTTTTGAGGGCTTGAAAAGCTTGTCAATGTTTTGCATTGAAACATGTGCTACTATGTGAATGTGCTCTTTCTACCACCACACTCCTTCCTCGATTGAGCCCATTGTGATTTGTGAGATAGACACATGTAACCTCACATTAATATCCAAGTTTTTTATGCGAAATAAGTTGCTAGGAGATCTCATGCATGGCCTTACATCTCCCACACAACACAATCTATACAAAGTTCTAATCCAAAGGTCAATATATACATTTTTTAGGTTCAACCTTAGAGAATTTGATCTTGGAAATTTAAACCCTAGAAATTCTCATTTAAGTTTAATCTTCGAAATTTAAACCCTAGAAAATCTCAATTATCTTTGCTAGAGAATCACGTGATCTAATTTTAAACAATCTTCAACAACGATCAAATTCCAACTTGGAAGTCAATACCTCCTCGCCTTATGTAGTAACTCGAACTTGAAAAAAAAAAGAGAGAAAAGCAAAAGCATAAAAAAGCAGCTCATGCCTCACAGCGCCTACAACGTCAAGAAGTCTAGCGCGTGGAATCAAGCTCCCTAAAAGCATCGGCAGCTGTCGTTTTCTTTGTCTATTTATTCCATTAGGCAGTGCCCATCGTCTTCGCGTCGAGATAGCAGGCTGCAGGACCCGTCCGGATGAAGAAGAGACGAATAGATGGGCGCGCCTTCGAGGAGGTGGAGAGGAATTTGCACTCGTCTTTCTGCGCCGCTGCAAATTCGATATCTCAACTCTATACCCACGCTCAGAACCAGAACAAGATCGCGTTCAATGCGGGCCAAAGACATGCCCTGGTTGGTTGCTTTCTGCGTTTGTGGTTTCTCGTGTTCACGTTTTCTGGGGGGGCAATCATGATCTATGGTTGATCTGTTGCGCCGAAAGCTCTGGACTTTTCCTAGCATCTGTATGTGTGTGAATGGATTGGGGGAGGGAGGGAGAGAGAGAGAGAGAGAGAGAGAGAGAGAGAGAGAGAGAGAGAGAGAGAGAGAGAGAGAGAGAGAGAGAGAGAGAGAGAGAGAGAGAGAGAGAGAGAGAGAGAGAGAGAGAGAGAGAGAGAGAGAGAGAGAGAGAGAGAGAGAGAGAGAGAGAGAGAGAGAGAGAGAGAGAGAGAGAGAGAGAGAGAGAGAGAGCGCTAGCGGCCATGCTTAATGCATCTCGTACTTTGTATCACAGGAGAAACTTTTTGACTACATACAATTCCAGCAAGGAGGAAGGCCATCCATGACAGACATATCAAATTATCTTAAGGTAGTATGCGTCTATGAGAGAGTTTTGGAATCTGGAATCGGTCTGAAATCTTAACTTGAGTCAATATGTTTTTACTTTCTACGCAGGTAGAACTAGAAAATCTCTCTCAAGCAGAAATATCGGTGACTCAGGTACAGTCACAGATTTCTCCTTCACTCCCGCAGCAGCATGCACCTTCTGCAAATCCATTTAACAGAATGGCTTCATAGAAGTGTCTACATCCATCTTCCTCCAAAATGTATTCCTTTCATGGCGAGCAAAATCTAACGATGTGCCCTTATTTGCTTGTAAGGGTAAACACATTAGAGCCATGTGTAACAGATGGACATAGTTATACATCAACTGAAACATGATTCTTCTCTGTAATATTGTTTGAATTTCATTTTGTCTACGAATCCTGTATCTGATTGTAAGACTGAGTCTTGAATGCTCTTTGGTGCTGAACTCTTTTGTTTTGGCAGAGAGTTTCTGGACATGTAGGAACATTGATATGAAGATTAAGCAGAGACATGACTTTGACTGAAGAGATCTGTTTCACTGGAAACGGGTTTTCTGTCTCTATGGTTTTTTGAAATGATGGAATGTTTTCATTATTGCGTTTAAACTCCAAAATTGTCTTGGGTGAGCTGTTAATGTACAGAGATTATAATTATTTTATTCTTACCTGTTCCTTTGAGAGCTTTCATATAGTAGAACATCATTTTTAAGTACCAGATTGTCGTTTTGTCCTGATGTCTTAATTATGGATTTGACTCTTAGCACCATATATTATTTCTTTTCATAAAATCGCTTAACTGTAGAGTAAAATCTTCTTTAACGATATTAAACCTTCATGTATGCTTAATATAAATTCGTCACTGAATTGCGCTTGATGGTTGTATTGGATAGTTCTGTTTATGGCTGTAAGGTGATTAGTCGGAATAATAAGCAGGCTCTTCGTTAGAAGTGGTACTAAATAGTTTTCTAACAGGAATAAATTTGACATGGTTGTGTCTGATTTGTTACTTGTTCTCTGTAATTGTTTCCATAAGGTGTAATGGTTTTCATAACTCGTATGGTCTCAGATAATGAAATAAAGACGTGTAAAGGATATGGAAACAAGTCTTAAAAAGCGTTGAATTCTTATTTATCTACATTTGTTGGTAATATCATTCTTTTACGAACAAAAAATTACGCATCAGAATATGTACGGTGGTAGAGACAAAATTCTGAGTAAGTTGAGGACTTATATAATGCACATGGGGACATCCTGTGTAGGGTTTGGTTTGGTGGGTCTGAATCTTGTAGACCCAGTGCAAGTCTTAACATCTCATCTGAAAGATCATTTCTCCAGGTAAAACCTCAATTTGTTAACTGTGCTGCCATGGTTCATGCATTAGGTTTGCTCACTTCATGTTGAGAAGAGTGAATGAGAAGAATGGATTTGGCTCTGAATACTATTGTTGGGAAAGGTATGTCATGGAAATATGTAAATACATTTCATTTCTTGCTTTGTAAGGTTATCATGCTGACCGATATGTCATATTCTGGCCTTTTTTCTATGTGCAGCATCAATGGAACTCTCCTAATTTCTAACTACGTTGTGGGAAAATTGGGAATCATTACTGTTCCAGGAGCATCATAGCTCTGGTTTTATGTGGATAGACTCTAGGGGGAATAATATGTTATAATTTGATTAGTCAAAGGGGTGTATTATTTGTATTGTGCATCTTCAGCTGGCCTCTAGGCTCCCGCTATAATTTAGTCTGTGATGTTTTGTGGGAGGAACCTCTTTTTTGAGTGCTTCAAAATAAAAGAGTTTTTGCTTCAGTAGCATTGTAACTATGGTTTAATGTAGGTAGTTAGTTTCTGTTAGATATATCCAGACAGCTTTATAAATATTTAAATTGCTTAGACAGATGGTTGTCTTGTATTATAGCTCCAGTCAGAACCTAGAGATCTGAGATGATTATTATGAGATCCTTAGATGAGTATCATCAGATCTTTTCAGGCATCAAAATTCATTGAATACGAAGGTGTTTGAATGTATATGATTGGGAGTGCCAGCTATTAGTGATATCAAATATCGTTTCTTTTGTTGGCTTCTTATGGGGAGATAATCGAGGCGCAATGTGGTTTGAAGAGTTGACAAATTTCCTGCTATTCCTTTTCTTTCTACCATTATTTTGGTGCTCTCTCAAGTCGTAAAATGTCTTGATGGAAACTAGATTATAGACGGCAGATTATATGGGTCGAAACATAACTGTTTCCTAAAATCGCCATTACTCGTGTATTTGCACGGCTGCATCGAAATAATCCAGTAATGCTTTTTGTTAGCAATGTCAAGTAGTTTGTTAACCTCTGAAAATGGGGGATACTGGGGGTCTTTTGTGTGAGTTACTGTTGTTCTTTCAATTTTCAAGCGCAATGGAAAGTAGGCAGGAGATCGAGCTTCTCCAAAAAAGAACTATTTATCTGTTGGGAAGATTGTGTCTGTCTGTTATTGAGAATTTAGTGGTGTCCTTGAAAGCTTTGTAAGAACATTATCATTTGTGTTTGCTAGCGAGGATGTGTCAGTTTACTATAATACTTGCTCATGTCCTCTCAAAGGCCTACTGCATCTGCTATTAGAATGATCAGCCTTTTGAATGCCTTCTGAGCTGGTAAGCCTCGAGGGGCCCCCATGATCCATCCCCGACTCAGAAAATGAAAAGAATCTAAAAAATTATACTGCAATTTATAGAATTGTATTTTATGAGGTCTCTACTTTCCTTGAAGTGAGAATTGGAATGATTCAAAGAATATTTTAATGGTAATATCGACATCAAATCAAGCAACACGTTAGATAGATGTCAAATTTATAAGTTTACGATCACTGTGGAGAGCTCCTGTTCTTTTAGACAAACCCTTGTGCATGGATTCCAATGGTAGACATTTTATTGCATGTGGGATACAGTAATTGCTTCTCGTTGATCAATGAGTGGATGCATTTAGAATTGTAGAATAGTTTTCCTAGGGCATGATGGCCTGCCCATTGATTTTTAATTTATTTATGTTTTTATAAATAAAGAGGAAGATCGGCCGAAGCTTAATCTCCCTTGGCTTGAATATATTGAAAGAACAACTCTACAACTGAAGGGCATAGTACCCATGGGACCCTAAGCGGTTCAAGTCTGTGTATCAAAAAATAATTCTTTTGGAATGTTAGTACATGGGCTTACAACCAACAAGCCTATTTCCCCATGTACTAACTCTTTTGGAATGTAATAATATGTCAAGAGTTAGTATACGGGCTTACAGCCAACAAGCCTTTTCCATAGGAAGGGGAGTCTGTGTCAGTAAATAAAATGTTTGCTCGGATAGTGGGCTCTTGGGGAATGAAATATTTTTCTAAGAATTAGGACAGGTAAAAAGATATATTTTTTTTGATTTTATATGTGTTTTTGTTTTCTCGAAGTTCAATGAATGATGAGTGTATTTTAGACTATTTGGAAGGGCTTATAGCGAGCTATTGCCAATGTTTAATATAAGGTAAAATGTGTGAGTGATAAGTAACAATATATCGATGTTTCTTAAGGTTTGGGATTGATCGTTGGCAACCTATTTTATTGGGCTCCAAAGTAATCAGGATTAGTTTAATAGCATGTTGGGAATGTGCAAAATGCGTGAGTAATCGTAGTCCATTGTATCCAATCAGAGTCTTGAATTCTCACTAGAGAATTGATCTTTTGTACAAGATGATGAAGTTAGTATTTTGATCAAAGGGATATTCTCTCTCTCTATCCCCTCTCTCTCTCTCTCTCCCCCTCTCTCTCATGTTTGGATAAGTACACAAGTCATGTTTGGATTAGTGCACAAGTCATTTGTTTAAGCCATAGAGCGAGGTGTAATTTCGTGAATGGCTAAGCATGAGCGTTTTTTTCTAGGTAATAATAATCTATGTAGTGGACTACCATCCATTTTCACGATTATATATGATTTTCACCAATACGAAGAATACTAAGTTGATCATCTGATTTCATAATCATATGATTTCATAATCAACAAGGGAGTCCCACTTCACAATCACATGTGAATATATAGGAAGTCCCACTTGACAATGAGCCATGTCTATCTAAGCCATCTACTAACCATAAATGGTTCACTATGACCCTCATCTAACATGTTTGGTTTTCCCCATGACAATGCGTAATCGTCTTCTTAATTGGGGGGCCGTATAAGTGTCTAGTACAACTTACAATCACGAGGCATATACCTTGCTCATTTAATAACATTTTTAATATGTAACCATCTTGGGATTGATTATCTTTACCTTCATTTTCTTCATTAGCTTCTTCTTCAACCACAAGTGCTTTGTTTTTTCCTTCTTCTTGAGGCACTTGTGAGGAGGATGTCGAATCTTCTCACATGTCTCTTCTCACGTTTATCCCAGTGTCTTTTGAGGATAATTATTGGCCTTATGATTCCTTTTTTTATAACAAATACATGCTTTGGGGTGCTCCTTTTTCATTGTATTTGTTACATTATTGACATTGGCTTCACTTGAAAATATCTTTCCTTTTTGAAAAGAGTTTATAATGCCTTCGAGAAAAGGTATGTGTTCCTTGTCATTGAGAACTAAAACAATTTGATTGTATCTTTGAGAGAGAGTTCTTTTAACAGGATGGACACCTCATCCTCTTCATCAACTTTACAATCTACATAAGAGATTTACGTTCATAAGCTTTTAAGATTGTGAGGGAAGGAAGCATGTCGCCTGTCGGAGTACTCAATAGCGTTGAATTTTGAGATCGATCTTTGGGTGCCTTCTCCTTACTCCAAAGGTGGGTTCAAAGATCTCCCTTGCTTCCCTTCCAATGTAGCTTCATCAATAGTATACATAGAGATACTCATGCATGAGATTACTCAATATGATGCTTGCACACCAAAGCAAGTGGAGAGTTCAAGTAGAAGAAAAGGAATGTTTGCAAAGGTGGAATCACTCCTATTGAGATTATAGAAGGATACTTGAAGAACAAAAAGTATAGTAAAACTTTTATTGATTTTAAGGCATCAAATAGATCGACCATTGAGATTCTCAAGGGAGCACTAGATTGTGCTATATGACTACACTAGACAAGATTTGTAAAATATCCTTATGAATACAAGATCACCCACGCAAGGGAAATAATACAATAATATACAAATATTACATGAAGTCCCATAACTCGAAACTGAGAGGTATGGATAATTGGACTAGACTCGATACAAGAAATCCCACAATCCATGATCATAGGTATTGAATGAATGTATCAAAATTGCAAGAACTCCCTTGAGGGAGATAAATTAGATTCAATAAATAACTAGATAGGATCTTGTATTATGAGATTATGAGAGGGCAAGATTGGATGTCTAGAACACTAGATAGACAAGAATAGAACAAGGAGCTAGATAAGAACATGGACTACAACTTGGAAAGTATTTGGAAAAGAAGACTCCTTGAGCTCCCAAGGCTGGCATTGGCAAGGCTGAGAATATATGTGGCAAAGCCCTCCTTATATAGGTGTTGAAGAGTAGTTTCAAAGACGATAAAAAATTGGTGATGTCATCAAACCAAAATAGGGCCTCTAGAAAACAAGGTAAGTAGATAGTCGTTCTTAGGGTTTGTCATGCTTTGGGTGTAGTGGTGATGTTAGATTTACTAAATTCTTCACCAATCATGAGATATGCAAAGTAACATGAAATTCAGGATGCAAGATGATTCCCTTTGTGTCCATGATATCACCTCTTCTTGAAATGATGAGTTCCATGAGGAGCATCCATGTGCTTTGGCTTGGGCTTCATTGGATTCTTCTTATGGAATTCGCGAACCTTGATTGGTGTTCTTTGAAGTTCTTTTTATAGATTCCTAAGTACGATCACGAATGTTACACCCTTTCCATTGAACAAAGCATTCAAATATTTCTTGAGAGATTCTCAAATCTAAGATGTGCTCCACCTTTTCATGATCCTCAATGTCGATAGGTGGTGAAGGACTAGGTCTTCCCCCCTGAATGGTGAAATCAGATATGGTTCCACCATGGATATGTGGAAAATTGAATGTATTCTCATGGTACTCAGTAACTAGAACCTTCATGGTACTCAGTAACTAGAGCTTGAAGGTGACTTGATTAATCTCGGCCAAGATGGTGAAAGGACCGCATCTTTGATGTTCTAGCTTTGCATAGGGCCTTGGAGTCTCCAACTTATTTATGAGTAACAACACCCTATCTCCAGCATGATAAGATGGATGCTGAATGTGATGCTGGTCTGCATATTGCTTATATTACTCTTGGGCTCAATGAATCTCTTTCTTGAGTTCTATCCATGAAGTATTAAGCTTATCTCTGACAGCTAGGTTGTTCATATGAATTGAAAGCTTCACACCCATCCTTGGGTGTTGTCCATAGTTTGCAAAGAAGGGAGTCTACTTGGTAGATGTATGGATGCTATTGTTATAGGAAAACTTTGCAAATGGTAAAAGCTCACACCAGTCATTCTGATGATAGTTGATTATGCAACGAAGGTACGAATTGATTCACTCTTTCTGTATGACCATCGCTCAATAGATGATTGGCTGTAGATAATCTAACTTGGACTCCAAGGAGCTTGTAGAGACTTCCAAAATCTTGATATGAACTACGAGCCTCGATCAATGATAATATCATTAGAAAGCCCATGTAGCCTAAAGAGGTATGTCAAAAAAAAGTCTAGCAATGGCTCTACCTATGATTGCCTTGGTGGCTAGGATAAAGTACACCATCTTTGTGATCTAACCACTACAACAAGAATGACATTATACTTATCTCTATTTGGTAGATATGTGATGAAGTCCATAGCCAATGAGGACCATAGGCATGTTGGAACATGTAGAGGTTGCAAGAGACCAAGAGGCTTATGGAGAGGTATCTTAAATCTATTACAAGTGTCACATGATCGAATATATTATTTAACTTCTTTCCACATTTAAGGCCACCAAAAGTATCCTAATATAATTCTATTTTCATATTTACTCTAGAATAACCTATTGCAAGGCTATCATGGCATTGCGAGAGTACTTCGATTCTAGGTTTTCTTGGGGGTATATAGAATAACTTCTTGTAATAAAACAATCCATCATTTCCTTGGAGCTCATTAACTTCATGAACTTTATCTTTTTGAAATTTTTTGCTTCATATTATGAAATGATTCATCATGTATTAGGGAATCACGAACTAGATGGACCAAAACTAAATCTTTTTGATGGCATGAAACGATAACTACTGATTGGATATCCTCTAGCTTGAGTAGCATACTCGTGGTGATCGAAAGCCTCTTCACTTGTCTTTGGTACAAGGCAAGCTCTTCTGGACAAGGCAATTGATTGATATTGTTGGAATCCTCGACAATACATGATGACAAAGAGAAGTTGTGCAGAAAGTTATTCCATTGAGAGTGTCTTTGGTTGAGGTGGGTGGTCTAAAGTACTCCAAATTCTTGTGATATGTGTACAAAAAAACTTTATGGGCTGATCCTTTTAGATGGTGATGCCATGTATCAAACACATCCTCTATGGCAAGAAGTTCATTATCATGGATTTCATGATTTAACTTTGGAGGGGAGAATTTCCTTGAATGGTATGTGATTGGATGTAGGTTTCCATCATCTAAATATTCTCAAAGTATATCATTCGTCATATGTTGAGAGATGACTCGAGCATTTGTGAGACGGAATGGCATAACTACATATTTTAACTTCCCATACCTTGTACAAAATGATGTCTTGCATTTTTCTCATTCTCTGATATCAACAAGGTTGTAAGATCCTTGAAGGTTCTTCTTTATTGTGTGCATAAATGTTTTGGATCCTAAACATGATAGGCTCTTTTGGATGTTTCTGTTGATATATTTTGGTAGTGATATGTGTGAATACACTTAGTTATGCCATAACACTTTTTCCCTCTTTAGGATGTGCCCCCCCTCCCCCGACTTGTATATATGCCTATAGCTCTAATGTGTCACTTATCTTTGTGCATTCACTTGGTAATACATATTGGATTGTGTTGTTCCCCACAACTTCATCTTCTTCTTTATGATGTTCATGTGCTTTTGTAGACCTCAAACTCCAAAAATTGGTATTAGAGAAGGTCACCACTTCCTGAAAGGCATCATTGACACCGCATCGATCGTAGTCTCTAAATCATATGAAAAGTGATGAACATACTCGATGCAATTAGGAGTTCAAAACTGCTTCACACTATGGCATCAAAATTTTGATTTGATCTTGTTTTGGGCTCTAAATGCACTATCACAGTGATTGTATGAGAAATATTATCAACTTTGCCAAACATATCTACATGTTTTATTTTTTCAGTACAAGTGCCTCGAAGTTTGCTACAAGTCTAGTAGATCTTGGTAGGGTATTTTTGTTCAAATTTTTGAGATACAATCAATTTCCTACATCAAGATATTTATTCATATGCCATGGTTGAAAGCAATGATGTATTATGTATGTTGGCTATTAAGGATAAGTTAGATGGTACTAATTACCTATTGTGGGTATACATGATGCATCATGTATTGGTAGCAAAAGGTTTGTGGAATATTGTGTAGGGTGATGAAAATGGTGTTGACGATGATGACATTCAATTTCTTGGTCATGCTATGGCTCATGTTGCACCTACTATAGAGCAATTTTGTTGGGATGGCAGAGATGCACATGAACATGCACTGATAGCTTTGCCTATCAAATGTGCCATTATCCCTCATATTTGCTCTTGCAAAGTAGCAAAAGATGCTTGGGAAAGTCTCACAACATTATACCAAGAAAGAATGAGGCTTGTGTTACTTAGCTCCGAAAACAATTGGAAAGTGAGCATATGAATGAAGGAAATTCTATTGATAGTTCTTTGAAAAAGAACAAAGGTTTGAAAGAGCATTTGATTTTTGCTGATTAAGTTTTTCCTGGATAGTTCACTTGTGTAGATTGTTCTTAGTGGTCTACTTGATCATATCAGAATTTTGTGTCTACTCTTTGTTTGATGATGAGAGGAAATCCGAATGCATTAATCTTTGAAGAGTTAGTCTTTGTTTTGTTGCAAGAAGGTCAATCTAGGCCAAACATTGTAATTATGCATGTTGCAAATCAAGATTTCTTCGCTCGTGAGAAGGGCAAAGGTAAATGGAGCTCATCTACCAGTGAGGAGAAATTTGCTAATGCTATATAGTCAAACAAGGAAGACAAATGCGATAAGAAAATAGGGAAGCAAAAACAATTTTACAAGTACAGTAGGGCAAATGGTCATGTCATAAAGAATTGTCCGAAATTGGCTACGAAGGAGGCAAAGAAGAAAGAGACTGGAATAGTTGGTGCAAAAGCTTGTACACCTAAAACAGAGTTTGCTAACCTTTTTTAGAATGAAGAACGAGCACGTACTAAATCTCCAAGAGATCAACGGAGAGTTTTAGCAACCATTTATGTGGTAAAAAAGAGACAGAAGACGTACTTCAATGCTCATATAAACGATAAAGAACTCCAAGAAGAAGATATAGTTCTAGTATATACACTTAGGAAACATGCAAAGAAGTTACAAGAGAGAGGTTATGGACCATTGGTAAGCCATCAAATTTTGTAGTGTATGTTTGCAGTAGATTATGATGTTTGATACTTTGATACTGGTGCAACCAAACATGTTATGTTACCTTGCAACATAGTTTCTTCACTTCACTGGAGCCTTCCCCTATAGGGAATACTATCACATATGCTAACAAATCCTCTTATCCTGTAATGGGAGTTGGAAAGATCATTTTGACTACTACTGATGCGAGTACTTTCACATTGTGAGATGCCTTATATGTGCCAGGGATCAAGAAAAATCTCTTATCAATTTCAACATTATCGAAGATTGGCTTGGTTGTCAATTTTGTTGATGACAAATGTACAATTCATGATCTCTCGATGGTGATGTTATTATTGGTTCTCGCATATTGTGTTGTGGGCTGTATCAGCCCATAGACTATGCAAAATTTGTGGATGATTCAACATGTGTAGTTCATGATTCTCTGGCTATCTTAGATGCAAAGCTTTGGCATGCATGCTTTGGTCATCTAAATTTTGCTTGTTTGCTTTGCATGCAAAAATTTGAAATGGCATTCTCTCTACCCAAACTTGAGGCACCTTCTAAACATGTTTGTGAAGGCTATATTTTAGGCAAAATGAAACATTCCTCCTTCCCAAAATATGGTTCAATTATAGCCTCTTGGGGCATCATCTATTTTGGTTGAGGGGGGGAATTCATGTCTTCTGAGTTTAATGCATTTTTGGACGAGCGTGGGATAAATAGTCAATGTACAATGCCCTATACACCTCAAAAAAATTGGTTGCTAACAAAAAGAATAAATCTCTCATGGAAATGTTGAGGTGTATGGTGAAAAATCAGGCTTTACCACATAACTTCCAGCTTGAGGTTCTCATATGTGCAACATATGTGCTAAACAGGTGTCTGTTGTGAAACTTCCAAGCCTTTAAGATAATTGCCACCTTGTGAGAGTGAGAGTATGTATCTTCTTTTCCAAATCCACCCATATAAGTACCTCAAGAGGGGTCTAGGATTGCCATGTGTCCAAGTCACATGGTTTCCCAACAAGGGTTCTTCACATGGGCTTCTCAGTCAAGCAATCACATTGTATCACATCGAATCACTTGGAATCACTTGAAAATCACATGGTTTCTTAAGTGAGGAGGTATATTACCCTCAAGGGACCTTGAATTTATTTATTCAATTAATAAAGCTCAACACCTTATGATAAAAGTCCTAAGGTTCAAACCATACAATTTTAATACAATTCCTAGGGGTTCATAAATAAAGCCTAAGGATTCTCCAAAGGTTTCCCTAGGGTTTCTCTAGGAAACTCAAGGGACTTGAACCTTGAAACCCATGCAATTAACCCTTAATTATACAATATTATTCTCCTCTTTAATATTTGCATCCTAAAAAATGCGTGTAGATATAATATGTGGAGTATTCTTCCGTGCACCATGATGAGTATCATCGACCATGGGATCACTCTCAAAGATTTGCCTCATTTTCTACCTAAAGTTTGAAAAGAGGGAAATATTTATTGATGGAACTTATTCATTCCCAAGTGGTGATTTTTTATGTCCCATCCTTCCATTTACCTAAGTACTCTTTATATAGATGACTCCTAGTCTTTTTATCTCAAGTGCATAGTACTTTCTCTGGTTCATTAGGGATGTTTTGAAGTGAGATAGGTTGGACTATTGTATTTGAAGCTAGAAGATTATCTTGTTCAACAACTTTTCTTTTCAATCTACTAACATGAAATACTCGATGAAGTGGAAAAGAATCTAGAAGCTTCAACTCATAACCAAAAGTCCAAACCTTTCTAAGAATCTTGAAAGGGCCACAAAATCTTAGAGATAGTTTAGGACAGGGTCTTGTTTTAAAAGTTTTAGATTTCTTGGGAACTTTCAAATATACTTAATTCTCCAACCTCAAAAGAAATATCTTGCCTCTTACGCAGGTTTTCTTTAGCTATTTTCAGCAAAGTTCACATATTCCAAGAAATCTTTGGCTACTTGGACTTTCTCATTTTGCAATCCAATTGCATATGGATCCCTTGGCTGGAAACCATCCATTAACATGAAGGGACTATATTGAATTGCTAAATGCTTAGGACTGTTGTAAGCAAACTCAACTAAAGACAAATATCTTCCCAATAAGAGTAGTTTAAATATACGTAATCTCGTAATATATCTTCAAGTATCCAATTGAACCTTTCTATTTGCCCATCCATTTGTGAATGTTCAGCTATTCAACTTTGTTTCTAACCTTTCTATTTGCCCATCCATTTGTGAATGTTTAGCTATTCAACTTTGTTTCTAACCTACTAAAGACAAATATCTTCCCAATAAGAGTAGTTTAAATATACATAATCTCGTAATATATCTTCAAGTATCCAATTGAACCTTTCTATTTGCCCATCCATTTGTGAATGTTCAGCTATTCAACTTTGTTTCTAACCTACTAAAATAGCTCTAAAAAATGACTAATGAGTTTTCTATCTCTGTCTGAAACATGTCTTATGGTAGACCATAGAGTCGATAGAGATGTTCCACAAACATTTTAGTTAATTCTAGATTTTTATTAGTAGTTCAAGTAGGAATGAAATGAGCCATTTTGGTCAACCACTCGATTATATCCAAACTGCAAATATCCTTTTTGGGTTCAAGGCAATCCCATAATAAAGCCCATGGAAGTACTTTCCCATTTACCATTGGGGATTTCCAAAGGATGTAACAAGCCTTCCATCTTGAACTTCTCCACTTTATTTACTTGATATTTTGTAGACTTAAGTACATCGTCCTATACATCTTTATGTACACTTGGCCAATAAAACTATCTTTTGACCAATTCATATGTTTTATTGTTTCTTGGATGACTTGCACTTGGGACATCATTGCATTCAAACAAAACTTTCCTTCTAAGATCTTGATCACAAGGTACACATACCTTTCCTTTGTAATGTTTAAAATGATCTTTAGATTATACCTCAGTTTAGAGCATTCTTCTAAGCCTCCTTAAATCTTGAATCTTCTCGATACTTATATTTCATCAACTCTACTAAGTCATTGGAGATTTGTATGAAAATCAAAGAATTCAACATAGGCATATGTTTGTAGCTTGAGAATTGTTTCTCTGCAATGAGAAATGTACACCTAAAGGGGACGTTCTCATTGAAGGACCTTGTACCACTCCTCCCATTTATGTTCGTCCCCGTTTCTTGTTAAGAACTCTTTTTTAAAGATCTCTTCAAACTAGTTGCAAGTCAAAGGAATCCCTTGAGATTCCTTCAAGCTCATCCACCACTTGTAGGCCTTTGGCCCAAGGGATATGCTTGTTTCTAGGACTTGGTAGGACTAAGGATATTTTTCAATTGATGCAACTCTTACCATTTCTCTAGAAAAGTCAAGATTGCATTCTTATTTCAGTCTTATTTCATTCTTATTCTCCTAAAAACTGTAGTGCCATTAAGTCTTTTGCAAAAGAAAGACTCCTAGATCTTAAGGAAGTAGTATGCTAAGGATTTGTGACCAAATCTCCAACTTTATTTCTAAGTGATATATTAATCTTGATGGGCAATCAAACATCTAGTCCTTTACTCATCATGTGTTCCATGGTCGAATCGATAAGGATCCCATTTTTGCAAGAAGAGTTTGAGTCGGGTAGAGCATATTTAATATTTTCTCCATTTTTCCCTTTCACTTTGTTTATAGAAGTGCATAGAGTTCCCATCTCAATTTGGATTTTCTTAACCATGAACATATCTTCTTAGATATCATTCACTTTTGCATCCAAACCATTAATCTCTTGCTATATATTAATCTCATGCATTTCTTGTATACCCTTCTCTTTAAAACTTGGTATGTAATCCATTTCTCTAAACCCTTCTCTTGGTATGTGATCTACTTCTTGCCTAGGATCATTTAATAACATATTGCTATCATTAAAAGAGTTTCCCTTCATGAATACTTTGGAACAAGAAAGCAATATAATAACCATTCCTACTTCATAAAGGAGAGAAAGACATAATGCAAATGGAGTACTTCCCCAAATCTTTGTCCAAGATTTAATCCTTGTTGTAGGTTAGCTTGGGTAGCCTTTGGATGAGCTGTCACTCCACAAACACGTACATATTTGTTATTCATGCACCTTGAATCGGTCTCCACTCGTTAGGATTCATGAACCTCTTAGCTTCATGTTGAAGATGGATGCGAAAACAAAACTTGCTTGAAGCCTTCTTTGAGGTGCCTTTGATGTAGCCTTCTTCACTGGAGAATGATAAATAAAACTCCTTTGGTCGATGGATGATTTCTAAGTACCCAAAATTTTAGGTAAAAGTGGATTGAGAAGATGCTCCAAAAGTCTCTCCAAATTGGCTTCTCGCTCTCAGATTTCTTCAATATATAGAGAAGTTTGACTTGAAAAAGAGAGAGAAGGTGAAGAAATCCATGGGCTATTGACAATGCTCCATTTGGAGGTTCTAATATCCCACATGCAAGACAAATAAGCTCTTGAGAGGGTTAAACACAAGAGTAGAAGAGCACTTCTTTCAACTCTCAAAGGAGAGAGAGGCAAGAGTTCCATCAGTTATCATTGGCATCTCCACACCTACGAGCCCGTGAGTGGGTAGAGGAAAGACCTCCTTCTGGCCACCCTTGGAGAGAAGGAAGGTTCTTTCTCCTTGCCTTGGTTAGAGGGGGATGCATTGGGACCCTCCTAAAAATCAAAATAGTCCGCTTCATATTTTGCTACTACTAAATTGAAGGATATAGTAGAGCAACTTGGAAGCATAAGAGTTGAAATAGAAGAAGTACATATCATAAGAAAAATTCTTATAGGAGTTACAGGAGATGAGATATGGAAATCTTTTGTGTTGAATGCAAAGTTCATCCTTGATCATTATGTGCTTGACATAAATCAACTGTTGGGATATATGTTGACTTTTAAGGTTGATTTGAATGAATTTAAAAATGATAAAGGAAATCAATCTTCTACGACTAACCTTTAGGTGTTCTTTTTCTATAACACCCATGATAGAGTGGACTCCCATGTAGTCAACAATTCTTGACAACTCAATTTCACACAAATGGGGACTTCAAAAGGTCTTTATCTACACAAAAATTAAGGAAATATATACTATAACATGCTTGAATAAGATCATGGCTTTGATATTAGTGTTGTAAAGCTTTCCAAATTCGAAGATGATTGCCACTTTGTGAGAGTGAGAGTAGGGATCCTCCCTTCCATCTCCACCCATATAAATACCTCTAGCCTAAGGGTCTAAGCTTGTCATGTATCCAGGTCATGTGGTTTCCGAAGAAGGGTTCTTTACATGGGTTTCTAAGTCAATCAATCACATGGGCTCACATAGAATCACTTGGGATCACTTGAAAATCACATGGTTTCTTAAGTGAGGAGCTCTAGACTTTCACATACATCCTCAAGAGGCCTTGACTCAAATTATTCAATTAACAAAGGTCCATACCTTAGGATAGAAATCCTAAGGTTCAAACCATTCAATTTTAATACAATTCCAAAGTGTTCACAAATAAAGCCCAAGGGTTCTCCAAAGTTTCCCAAGGGTTGCTCTAGGAAACCCAAGGGTCTTGAACATTGAAACCCATGCAATTAACACTTAATTATACAATAGTGTCCCACCAAAGCAC
Source organism: Ceratopteris richardii (assembly GCA_020310875.1). Taxonomy (NCBI): domain Eukaryota; kingdom Viridiplantae; phylum Streptophyta; class Polypodiopsida; order Polypodiales; family Pteridaceae; genus Ceratopteris; species Ceratopteris richardii. Next base: position 151,846,816 of record CM035424.1, read on the forward strand.
ATCATTCAATCACTCCATATGAGGATTGGAATGGTTGCAAGCCATATGTTGCTCATCTAGATGGCTTTGGTTGTCTGGCATCTGCATTAGTGCCTAAGAAAAGACACAAAAAACTAGATGATGAAATAATGAACTATATTTTTGCTGGGTACAAGTTTGAAAGCAAAGGCTATCATCTATATCATCCACAAACTAAATGCATTTTGGTTAGCTATGATGTTGTTTTTTTGGTAGATGCAATTGAACCCTTACTTTCATGTATTAAGGAGACATAACTAGCTCAAAAGATGTGTATGACACTTTGTTGCCTTTTTTTACAAGTGGACAGTCAAGTGCTAGTCCAAATGAGGCAATTTCTTAGCATTTATAGGTTCAAAATGATGCTATAGATCATTCCATTTTTTATGCAAATTGTTGATGAGAAGCACTTTTTGATGACACAGATGAGATAGAAGAGGCAAAATTCCTAAATGGATGGTGTAGACTTTGAGAGATAGCAAATTAGGTTCACCTTTTTCATATTGTACTTGTTGAGGCTCTCATAGTGCTTCCTTTGCATGACATTGTTATACAATGGTTGTTTTTAGTCTTTGTGATGAGAATGAGCCTCTTACTTTTGACAAAGCATATAATTTAGAAAATTGGATGGCTGCTATGCAAACAAAATATGATGCTATTATGAAGAATGATACTTGGTCGTTGTGCAATTTTCCTCCAGGCAAAAATGCCATTGGCACTAAATGGGTATACAAGTTGAAATATAATCTTGATGGAACAATTGATAGGTATAAGGCTAGGCTTGTTGCCAAAGGTTATGCTTAAGAAAGAGGCATTGATTTTGATGAGACCTTTACTCCCACATGCCTAATGACCACTATTTACAACATTTGAGTGCTTGTATTAGTTGGGCATTAAAATTGCATTTTTGAATGGTGATTTACATGCAAAAGTGTACGTATTTCAACCCCCATGGTTATGTGCAAAAGGGCATGAAAATAGTTTGTGGAGATTGAAAAATGCATTTTATGGTTTGAAGCAAGCACCACATGCTTGATATGAGAAGATACATGCCTACTTGCTAGGTTTTGGGAATAGTCCAACTAGGATCACTTGATATGTTAAGCATGCATATGGTGTACTTCTGATCATTGTTGTATATGTTGATGATATGCTGCTCACTAGTCCTAGTGAGAAGCATACTTCTGAATTAAAGGTTGATTTGCATTCCTCTTTTGAGATGTCATATTTGGGGCATTTGCATTTTTATTTGGGCATTGAGTTTATGCAAGCTGATGGGGGAATATTTTGTGTTGAAGAAAATACATTGACACATTATTGTAGTGTTTGGACTTAAAGATTGCACACCTATCGCCACTACTATGCAAACAGATGTATGGTTGGGTCTTCATGATGTTGGCGATGCATTTGATGTTGTTCTCTATCAGCAACCTATTGGATGCTTGATTTACTTATGCATAACTTGACCTGATATTTAGATGTTGTTTCTCTGATGAGCATGTTTATGCATTGCATTGCTTAGGTGTCAAACATTGACATGTAGTTATCATCTACTTGAATTTTTTTAATCCCAAAGGGGGATCATTACCACCAATATGTTCATTCTGAATCAGAATGGGCTGGTTTCTATAACAGTCATGTGTCCACCAATGCTCTTTGCTTCATGCTTGGTAGCTCATGTATATCTTGGTTGAGAAATAAGAAGCCTATTGTGGCCACTTCTAGCTATGAGGATGAGTACAGGGTGTTGATTCGTGAAAAAAGCTTGTTCACTAACAAGAATGCGGAAAATTGTCACTTGTTGAGCTCTAACGAACTATCATCAACTGTTGAGCTCTTGTACTACTTGTTAACGCAGCGAGTGAGCTTAACTAGCTAAAGCTCAACTGCGGAATTCACCACGTTACAAGAACTAAGCTAAAGCGATATTAGAACACCTCTATAATCATCAGTAGCTTAGCAAACTTTTTGAAGCTGAAAACTTTATAACTGTATTTGAAACTCATCAAAATTTCACCGGAACTTCACCGGACTGTTACTGGAATGTCACCGTAATCTTACCGGAATCAACTGCAATTCTGTTTGTAATTACTTCAAATGATTGTAGATGAAGTAAGGAAGTAATACCTGATCTTCCTTCAGTAAATGAACTCTTTCTGAAGTTTAAGGAAAAACTTCACCAATTCAGAACACCTTTTTACGGTCAGACTTTGTACTGTGTACTTGTCCCGTTTCACAAAACTTTTTTGATCAACTTATAGTTGAGACTCCTAGCTTCAAGATGAGCTATCACTCATGAAAAACTTTACACTGTGTTACGAGATCTAACTCTCAGAAATACCGGAGAAAGTTTACTAAGAAAACTATAACTGTTAACTAACTTTCACAGTAACATGAAATCATTCAGATTTCTTCACATACAAAGAATGCGCTCAAATTCTTCCACATGAATTGTTTTTTCTATTAGAGAAGATGTGTACAAACTGGCTTGGCCTCACTTTGCTCATAGCCACGAGAACTCTCCTATGCTGAGTAGTTTCTCCTTACCATCTCTCTCACAGATGAATACTTGACTGTTCAGGTTTTATTATTCATCTCTACATACGCAATCTCTGGCGTCTTCTATACTATCCTGAGTTTCTATATGCGCTATTCTATTCCGGTTCTATGACCTCTCCTCTATCCTTCTTCTATCTCTCAGCTCTCTTATATACAATTTTGATCCGGGTTTCAACAAACTCGGAATTCTGGAAACTTCTACACTGTATATTACAGACGTGAATTTGTCCCTTCACTAAGGCTTGATTTTCTGACTGACTTTGTTTCTGCTTCTCTTTGTCTTTCTTCGTCTTTATATCTGTCTGTATGTCAAATTTGTGAGTGATTCTTCAACAGCTCCCCCTCAATCACTAATTTGCATTCTCTGATCTTTCATATATTCTTCTTTCTTTTATACCTGCCATTTCTTTGAATCTGCTTGTCTTTACTCCATCCAAGCTCTTTGTCAGAATATCTGCAATCTGATCTTTTGTAGGAGTGAATACTATTTCAATCTCCTTTTCCATTACCTTTTCCCTTAGGAAATGATATTGAATCTCTATGTGTTTTGTTCTTGCATGAAATACTAGATTTGCTGCAAGATACAACGAGCTCATATTATCTCCATGTATGATAGGTATACCTTGATCAATACCCATGCTTTTGAACAAGGTCTGCATCCATATCACTTCTTTAGCTGCTTCCACAATTCCTTTATATTCTGCTTCTGTTGATGATAAAGCCACTGTGTGTCGCTTCTTTGAACACGAGCTTACAAGCTTATCTCCTAGGTATATCATATACCCATGTGTTGACCTTCTGTCATCTTGACTTCCTTCCCAATCTGAGTCACTATATGCTCTCAACTTTATATCTGACATAAAAGGATAATATAATCCTTCCTTTATAGTTCTTTTGATATATCTAAGAACTCTTTGTCCTGCAACCCAATGTTGATCCTTTGGACAATGCATGAACAGTGAAAGAACTCCCACTGCATAACTGAGATCTGGTCTTGTTAGTGTAGCATAAATTAAGCTTCCTACTAACGACTGATACTTTCTCATATCTTTAAACTTTGCACCACCATATTTGCTGAGTTTATGATTTACTTCAAGCGGTGTTGAAGCTTCTTTGCAATTCTCCATGTTAAACTTCTTTAGTAAGTTTAGGAGATACCTTTCTTGCGAAACATATACACCATGATCTATATATGTAACTTCCATTCCAAGAAAGTACAATAACTTTCCTAGATCACTGATCTTGAACTCTTTTTCAAGCAATCTCTGTACCTCTTTGATTCCTTCATCTGAGGTTCCTGTAATTATAATGTCATCTACATAAATACAAATGTAGATCATACCTTCATCTGTTCTTTTGATGAGTAGACTTGCATCAACCTTTGAGCTTTGGTATCCAAGTTCATTGAGATACTTCACAAGTCTGTAATTCCAAGCTCTTGGAGCTTGCTTCAATCCATAGAGAGCTCTTCTTAATCTGCAAACATGATCTGGGTAACTGGAACTTTCAAACCCTTCAGGCTGTTCCATAGAGACTTCATCTGATATATATCCATTCAAAAATGCATTCTTTATATCCAGCTGACTTAGGTTCCATCCTTTTGATGTTGCTATAGCAATCAATGTCCTTATGGTTGACATCTTTGCCACGAGACTAAACGTCTCATCATAATCTATGCCATGCGTCTGAGCATAGCCTTTGACCACCAGTCTAGCTTTGTATCTGGCTATCCTTCCATCTGCAAGTTTCTTAACTTTGTAAAACCATTTATTTCCAATCACTTTCTTACCATTTGGTTTTGGAACAAGATCCCAAGTCTTGTTTTCTTCAAGAGCATTGAACTCCTCCTTCATTGCTTCTTCCCATTGTTTCTTACCTTTTGCTTCACCGTAATTATGAGGTTCTTCACCATCCTTTACTAAGTAAGCATAGTTTTTCTAAGTCAAATAAGAAGTGTCATAGGAATACCTTGTTGGTTGTTTCCTTACTCTGTTTGACTTTCTTAGCTCATATTCTTCATGTGTAGCTGAATACACATCTTCATCAAATCTTGGTTAATCTTCATTTCTCATACCTGATCCAATCCTGGACGTACTTGCCTGCATATGATCTTCATCTCGATTCACCTGCATATGTGATTTTCCTTTTTCTTTCCTCCTTATCTCTTCTTCAAGTGTTTCAATACTATGCTCTTTGTCTGTATACCAGCTCTTTCCTTCATCAAATGTCACATCTCTGGAAACAGTAAACTGTTTGGTTAGAGGACTCCATAACCTATAACCCATCTGTTTTTCATCATATCCAATGAACACATATTTTTCAGCTTTTGGTTCAAGCTTATGTCTCAGTTATATGGTACATAAGCATAGGCAACTGATCCAAACACTTTACAATGATCAAGTGTTGGTTTCTTGCCCCACCAAGCTTCATAAGGGGTCATTCCATTTAAAGCTGTACATGGTAATCTATTTACCAGATATGTTGATGTATTTACAGCCTCAGCCCAAAGATAATTTGGACAATTCTTCTCCTTTAACATTGCTCTTGCAAACTCAACTAGAGTTCGGTTTCTCCTGTCTGCTACTCCATTTTGTTGCAGTGTATACCTGCAAGTTATTTCTCTTTTGATTCCTGCATTCCACAGATAATCATTGAACTATCGAGAAAAATATTCTCCTCCTCCATCGGACCTTAGTCTTTTGAGTTTCTGTCCTGTAAGTCTTTCAGCATATGCATGAAAATGCCTGAAAACTTCAAATACTTCTGACTTCTCTTTCAAAACATAAAGAGTTATCCATCTTGTTGTATCATCAATAAAAAGAACGTAATACCTTGAGCCACTGATAGATCCTTCTTTTGTCGGTCCCCATACATCTGTATGTATGAGTTCTAACACATCATCGTGTTTATACCCTTTCTTCTGAAATGGTAACCTATGGGCTTTTCCCATCTGACAGGCTTCTCATTTGTGAATCATATGTTGATTTTTCATATTTGGTAATCCTCTTACAGATTGTTTCTCCACCATTGTTTTGATTCCTGTTTCATTAAAATGTCCTAACCTCTTATGCCAGAGGTCTAACTCTGTGAATACCTCATCACCATGTGTGATCAAGGCTTGACCAACATTCCCTTGTACTTTAAGAGTAAAAAGTCTACCTTCCTTTTTACCATGGACAATTTGATTGTATCCATTCTCTAGATCTTCAACAAATACTCCTTCATTTGTAAACCTGACTTGAAAACCTTTTTCTACTATCTGACCCACGCTGATCAGATTCTTCGGGATTGTTGGAACATACAAAACATTTGTTAGTAGGTCAGCTCCATTCTTACACTTTACCTTTCCAATTGACCTTACATTGTGTTTTGTGTTATCACCTGTCTGTACTGTATGATTTGAAATACCTCCTTCAAGTTCTGATAACAATTCTATATTTCCTGACAAATGATTTGAACAACTAGAGTCAATATAGAATACCTTGAGGTCTTCATTCTCTGACGTACTTATCGAGTTCATCATCAACGTTGTATTATTCTACATATCATTTGCATAGTTGTAGTAGGTAGTGTTGTGAGACTGATTCTGTCCCCAACTTCTTGCTCCACCTCTACTGTTATTGTTCTGATTCTGACTTGATCCTTGAGAATTATGCCAGCAATCATGAGCCAAATGATTGCTTAATCCACAGATCCAACAAGTCTTCTTGTTGTTAGTCTGATTACCTCTTCCTTTATCTCTTTTTCTGACGTTACCTCTTCCTCTTGCAAAATTTGCTTGAGTAGGCATCTCTTCTTCATCTTTTTCTTTACCTTTATCACCTTTCTTCTTATTCTTTGCATACATAGCCGAACTATGTCCTTTATCTCCGTTTGTCTTCAAATCTTGCCTCAATGTTAGCATTGGTCCAAGCAATTGATTTAAATCTGGTACAAAATGATTTAAAGAAAGTTCAGTTGAGAGTACGAAAGGTTTCCACCTTTCATCTCCTCTCAATCTGGCAAGCACTTGTGCTATCAACCTGTGATCTTTGATATCTTCATCAATAGATCCAAGACTGTCTGCCAAGTCTTTCATCTTAGTGACATAATCACTAATGCTTTGACTTTGCTTTTTCTTGAACGTTGTAAACTCTGACCATAAGCTAGCCTTCCTAGCTTTCGTCGTATTTTGGAAATGATCTTCCAATGCACTCCATATGTCCTCTGCTTTCTCCACACCTCTAATGTGCGGTAGTAGATGATCTGTAATTGTATTGTAGATATAAGTTCTTGCCGTTGCATCTTTCTTCTGCCACAACTTCAAGGCTTCTAACTCTTCTTTCTTCGGTTGACTGTTGTCTCCGAAATTCGGCTTCTTCTCTTCTCCTGTCACATATATCATTAAGTCTTTACTCATAAGTAAAGATTCCATGCGCATTACCCATGCGGGATAATTATCTCTGTCCAATTTGTCAATAGAGATATGATCTGCCATAATCTTCTTGATTCTGTTACTTTCAGTGAGTGTAATGTTAAAAGGTTTTACCTTTTACAAACCTTTACCCTTGAGAATTACTTCGGAACATTTCTTGACGTCATTTGTTGTTGATCTCCTCAGCTTTCACCTTTCTTGTGAAAGTTCTTCAAAATTCTCTTGTATCTTTACTTCCGTTTCTACTTCTGAGAAACCTTTTCTGCTCTTCAGAACCTTTTTGCTCTGATACCACTGTTGATTCGTGACAAAAGCTTGTTCACTAACAAGACTGCGAAAAATTGTCACTTGTTGAGCTCTAACGAACTATCATCAACTGTTGAGCTCTTGTACTACTTGTTAACGCAACGAGTGAGCTTAACTAGCTAAAGCTCAACAGCGGAATTCACCACGTTACAAGAACTAAGCTAAAGCGATATTAGAACACCTCTATAATCATCAGTAGCTTAGCAAACTTTCTGAAGCTGAAAACTTTATAACTGTATTTGAAACTCATCAAAATTTCACCGGAACTTCACCGGACTGTTACTGGAATGTCACCGTAATCTTACCAAAATCTTACCGGAATCAACTGCAATTCTGTTTGTAATTACTTCAAATGATTATAGATGACGTAAGGAAGTAATACTTGAGCTTCCTTCAGTAAATGAACTCTTTCTGAAGTTTAAGGAAAAACTTCACCAGTTCAGAATACCTTTTTACGGTCAGACTTTGTACTGTGTATTTGTCCCGGTTCACAAAACCCTTTTGATCAACTTATAGTTGAGACTCCTAGCTTCAAGATGAGCTATCACTCATGAAAAACTTTACACTATGTTACGAGATCTAACTCTCAGAAATACGAGAAAAAGTTTACTGAGAAAATTGTAACTGTTAACTAACTTTCACAGTAACATGAAATCATTCAAATTTCTTCATATACAAAGAATGCGCTCAAATTCTTCCACATGAACATGTGTTTTCTATTAGAGAAGATGTGTACAAACTGGCTTGGCCTCACTTTGCTCATAGCCACGAGAACTCTCCTATGCTGAGTAGTTTCTCCTTACCATCTCTCTCACAGATGAATACCTGACTGTTCAGGTTTTATTATTCATCTCTACATATGCAATCTCTGGCGTCTTCTATACTATCCTCAGTTTCTATATGCGCTATTCTATTCTGGTTCTATGACCTCTCCTCTATCCTTCTTCTATCTCTCAGCTCTCTTATATACAATTTTGATCCGGGTTTCAACAAACTCGTAATTCTGGAAACTTCTACACTGTTTATTACAGACGTGAATTTGTCCCTTCACTAAGGCTTGATTTTTTGATTGACTTTGTTTCTGCTTCTCTTTGTCTTTCTTCGTCTTTATATCTATCTGTATGTCAAATTTGTGAGTGATTCTTCAACACAGGGAAGTTTTCATAGTGATTGTTGAGTGTGTGTGGCTCAGATGGCTTTTGGATCATTTGGGTGCTGGTAAGTCTTCTGCCACCATCATCTTTATTGACAGTCAGCATGCATTGGTAGTTGCAAGGAACCTTGTGTTCCATGCTTGCACAAAGCACATTGAGGCGAACTGCCATTATGTTAGGGAGAGATTCTCTATTGGAGAGATCAATTTGGCTTGTGTCCCCACACACGATAATGTTGCAAACCTTTTCACAAAGGTTCTACCTCGAGAGAAGTTTGAAATTTTTTGCAAAGCTTTGGGCTTACTTCCTTTTGAGGATTGATTGCTTTCCACATATTTTGGCACTTCCTTATACATGAATGCAAACTCTTGTTCACTACATCACTCCTAGAGGATTTTGTTGACATATTTAATCTTTGATGTGCGTGATTACACTTAGGATCGTTAGACCATTTTTTTTCCTTTTAGGAGGTTTTTTTCCCATGGATTGTATATATGCCTATAACCCCAATAGTTCACTTATCTATATGCATTCACTTGATAATACATTCTGTATTGTGTTGTTCTCCAAGCTTCTTTTTCTTCCTTGTGTTTTTCATGTGCTTCAGTAGGCCTCAAACTCCAACAATCTCATCGAGTGATTTTATTCCTTTGCCAAACAATTTTTGGATTAATTTTATTGAGCTAGGACATTCCAATGATAACAAGATCTATTGAAATTTATATTACATCTAAACATATATAGAAATCATGATAAAAAAGGTTTAGTCTTAATGGTGTGAGTTCCTTGGTAATTCACCCATGAAACATGAAGAGGATTCCAAATCATCTAATGTTTTATGGCAAAGGTTCTTCCTAGGCATGGTCAACTTCATAGGGACGAGACATGTTTCTATGGGTGTTGCTGGAATTATGAGACCCTTTCTTATATAATGGTCTAGCTATATGGTCTCCTTTACAACTCGAGTTCCTCCTTTCCCTACTCTACAAGGGTGACTAGAACTATAGAGTTTGTTCTCTTTTTGGGACGATTTATTGCAATATGGTCAAGGTTCCCAAAATAGAAGCATAACTTGGCATCTTCACTTGTTTGTTTCTCTTGTGGGATTAGGGGTTGGAACCTTGTCACATCCATTTCCATAGGTTCTTTTTTACGTTTTGGATTGAACGGTTTCCATTTGCGATCTCTTTCCTTTATTTATCTTTCTTGTTTTCTTTTAAAAAGACAGTTATCACATTGAATGTCTTGAGAGATGTACTCACTAAATGTCTTGACTTCTTACATCTTGAGTAGTCACATCGTCTCTCAAACCCTATCTAAATTTAATTATGAAATAGTCCTCATGCCAAATGTTATTACAAATGAAGTGCCTAAAATCTGATGCATAGGTAGAGGCAGGGAGGTTATCTTGATGCAGCTTTTGGGGTTTTGTTTCCGTTCATTATGGAGTTAGAATATTGCCCAACTGAGGCAAATTGTGCTTACATATTCACTAAAGCACTTGGAAGAGAGCAACTCAACAGGCATCTTCAACAGATGGGCATAGGACCGAGACCTACTTGATTTATCATTTGGTAAACATTGAGGGGGGGGTGTTAGTATGTGATCAATGTCTACCCCTCATGATTGTATGCACATTTTGTAAGGCCCCCATTATGAGGAGAAGCCAAGCGTGCATTACCCAATTGATGGGAATCCCAACTTGCATGTTGGATGTAGGTCATATTGGACCATGTAAGGTATTATAAGGAAAGGGAGTTACCAGGGTCCCCAATTGTGGGCTCCAGGGTAGCGGTGAGCAGCCCCAACTGGGGGGTCCAAGGGGGCAGTTATATTCCCTATCAGAGTCAAAAATCATTTATATTTGTTAGGTGAGTTCAACCGGCCTAAGCCATGTATGGCCTAAGCATGGGTGGTGGCCGTCCACGCTCTATCGCCTATGTATAGCCGTCCACAGAAGGCCACCCATTATCCTGTATATACATGGATTTTGGACTACCTGAGACATCGAATTGCACCATCATACCTCTACCTTGTATCTCCCCATCTAGAGTTGTCTAGATCACCATTTAAGCTCTATCTTGAGAGTGCACGAGTGGACAACGCCATCATCTTTGTACTTGTTGTTAGTAGAAAATTGTTGAGATTCTCCTATATCCGTTATCTTCTCTACTATTGCTCCTGTGTTATATTGTGTAACTATTGTCTTAAAAGGGTGTCCTTGTGTTGGATGAGTTGCTTGGACCGCTCAAATCCATGCTTTCTTGAACTCTATCATCATTCTTCTTATCGGTCTCACCTATTTCTTCAACCTGCAATGGACTTGTACATGCATACCAAGGATTCAAATCATAAACGACAGCATCCCTACTTACCATCAGATCCTTGGTGATGGGATTATAGCATTTATACCCCTTTTGTTCCATAGAATAGTCCAAAAAAATACACCTTTCAGATTTGGCATCTAACTTTGACCTCAACTCTTGAGGTACATGTACATAGCATATACAAACAAAGATTCTAAGATGTGCAATGCAAGGTTTCCTTACAACTCATGCTTACTCAGGGGTTAAATGATGTATACCTGATGTGGGACATCTATTCATAATGTATGTGGTTGTATATGTAGCCTCTCTTGTTGTTGTCCTTATGCCCAAGGAAAAGATGATTGTGGAAGCCTTTATTTTGCTTAACCTCTCGCAATCGGTCCACTAGAACCCACAATTATCTCGCAATGGAGTTTTCCTATGTCTATGCACTAGCTCATAAATTCCCGGCAAACGCACCAAAATGTTTAGCTCTAATGCCCAAGGAACAAATGATTATACGAGACTTTATTTTGTTCGAATCCCTTGGAATCGGTCCAATTAGATCACCTAGAGCCCACAATTATCTCAAAATGGATTCTTCCTATGTCTATGCACTAGCTCATATGTTTCCCGGCAAACACACCAAAATGTTTTGTTCTAATGCCCAAGGAACAAATGATTATACGAGACTTTATTTTGTTCGAATCCCTCGGAATCGGTCCAATTAGATCACCTAGAGCCCACAATTATCTCGAAATGGATTCTTCCTATGTCTATGCACTAGCTCATATGTTTCCCGGCAAACGCACCAAAATGAAGAGGTCTTAAGCCCAAGGAAAAGATGATTGTGGAAGCCTTTATTTTGCTCAAATCCCTCGGAATCGATCTATTTGGATTACCTAGAGCCCACAATTATCTCTCGATTGATAGTTCCGCACTCGTATCCCACTACCTCGCACACACTCTCGATCTCTTTTCCTCCTCACCCTCTTGTTCTTTCTCAATTTCTCACACACTTTTTCACATACCTATACTCACTTAACACACACATGCACTTCTGCACTCTCTCAAACACCCATACTCAAACACACACGTTCCCACTCTCCTTCTTCTTTCCTCCCTCAGCATGAGCTTTTCTCATGTACAAATGATAGCCCCCTTCAAGAATAACACACATCTTCTTCTAAATGCACCTAAATGATGTTTTTCTTCTAGATTCTTTGTGCGGTACCACATGTGCCTGCTTCATGTCCATCTTTTTGTTATCTGTGTCATTTGTTTCTGTTTTGAGGTAAGTAAAAATATGATAGACAAGTCCAACATCAACTTCAAACTCTAAAATGTTGGTGCATCTATATTTCCCCAAAGCATTGGCGAAGTTTCCCCTCAGCTATCTCTCGCTCAATGCTTCTTCCTTGTCCTAGCTTGCCTGAGAGTAATAAATTGGAAAACAAGACACACCACTAGAGCTCAACTCCATGTTCAATTCTCTGTATGCCCTTCTAGAAGTACTTGAAATTGAGTAAAACTACACTTGTAAAGCTTTGTACAACTGGAAAATCCTGTCAGCATAAAGCTACTCGTTTCTTGAGGAAGACCCTCTTTAGCAAAAACTTAAAGCAGCATAAAAAAACTGGTAGACAATGATCTCGCACTAGATTCTGAAATATGGGAATTTTCCCTTTCTATGCACAAAAAAATTGTGAGAAGCATACATCGAAGAAATCCTTCTAACCACGATCATCCTAGAAATCCTTTCTGAGAACTCTCTGCAGACACAAATCCTTCTGGGTCTTCAAGAATTCTGATTTGATGAGTTCAATGAACATTGTGCCTTTACTTGAGCCTCTTTTCCATCCTACTTGTCAATTGACCTGGCAATATGTTGACTGGAATGTTCATCATTGCAATGCAATACCTGAATGCAAAGAATTCCCCCGTTACAAGTGTCCTATCACATTCTTCTTGCATCCCCATTCTCAATGAGGCCATCCCTCTTCGTGACTTATAGTCAAACATGCAGCTATGGTTGTCATTGTAACAATGTAGTGAACAAAAGAGTTATCATCTGCCTCTGAAGATATGTGCTGATTCAGATCTTATCAATCTTCTCAGTCCTTACAATAGGGTTCGCCTTGAAATTAGCCTTCCGGAACTGTTACCCTGATCTATTCTTATACTATTGATGACCCTAAATGAGATTCATCATGTCTTTTCATTCACGCTGATGTGTATTCCCTTCCATTGTTCAAAATCGTGAAGTTATCTATTTAGGCCGCGAATGATGCTTTCCCTCTCTACTCTCACCTGTGCTTGGGATATGGGCTCTCTCCCAAGAGAGTGTATGACTTTCCCCCATTGAGTCTGGAACCTGTTCGTAGGTCGTCCATGAATGATTGTGCTAGCCTCTAACGCCCCCTCTTCAGCGACTACAGTTGTTGTAATGAAAGAAATAAAGGGTTTGGAGGTCTTGTCATTTACCTATTATCACTGTAGTACCATCAGCCATATAGATTACTCGTGTTGGGGCTCACAGCTTAGGTGGAGCATGTTCCGGCTTCTTCATTGAAAGAATTTCCCAACCACCGCCGCCTATGGATGCCCCCTTCCTTGAAACGTTCTCCGGCTTCCTCCTCCACGCTCTCCTTATCCTCGTATTTGCAGAGCAACCCCCAAAAAAACGAGAGGGAGAGAGCCCCCAAAAGTGGAGAGAAAAAAAAATTTGCGATCCACCTTTTTCGCCAGCAAAAAAAATGGGAGGCCCCGAAATCCTTGATCTACATAGAACTCTCATTCGACATGTGGAATATTGTGGATAAGTCCATTGATTGTGCCCAGACGAACGCTATCCAGTTTTCTCGATCTCATTGGTTTCCAGCTCAATTGCACATAAGGAGGATGCTTCTTTGCTGTTTGATCCACAATGAATAACTCCACTTCTTCCTCCACATCTCTGAAATTTTTTCAACGATGTGTCGAAGATCAAATTCCCGAAATCGGTCAAACGATTGTATTTGATGGTTGATAAGAAAGCATTCCCCCCTGAACCAAAGCCGCTTCTAATTTCCTCTGCACGTCAGTATTTCCTATGTTCTTAGGAGGCTTGTCCATGCTCAATCCCTTTTCTCCACATCCCTGCAATCAATATCTCCACATACTTCTCGTCAATCATCAAATTCATTCTTCAAGTACCTGAAATCAAGCGTATTTTCCTGCCAAATAGAACCACATTAGTGCATAAAAACCAACCAAATTGTGGGCTAACATCTCCCCAATAACAATGTTGCATATTCATTTCGTTGAGCATACACCTTGCTACCTCTGCTATGTGTATGTTCTTTCTCTCTGCTACCTCATTTTATTGAGGGGTATACTTGCATGTAACTTGTCCTTTGATCCCATTGACCTGCAAAAATTCAGAAAATTCATGGGAGAAGTACTCTCCCCCTCCATCGGATCTCAAAGTTTTGATAAACTTGCTAGACTCCTTCTCCACATGTTCTTTGAATTTTTTGAAGTAGTGAAACACATATGATTTGTTTCTAATGAAATCCAACCATAATTTGATAAATTTTCAACCATAATTTTCTTGAAAATTTATCAATGAAGGTTACAAAATACCTATTTCTAGCAAGGTATGCTTCTCTTGTTGGACCCCAAACAGTGCTGTGAATGAGGTCTAAAACATTCGCACTCACATAGGTACTCTTCTTCAAGGACAGCATTGATTGTTTTCCTTTTGGAAAGCTACAAAAATTTCATGCAAGATTTTAGATATAAAATTTGGTAAGCCTCTTTCCAAGCTCCTCCTTTGCATGTCCTTGAGTTTTTGTAGGTTGATGTGACCTATTTGATTACACTATAGGTCCAAATCTACTATCCTTTTGTCTCCATATGTGACATAGATTGAATGGTGTGACTAATTTATGTCCATTGCGACCATTCTCCCTTGCTTTTCTCCTTTTTATATGAGCTTGAAACCTACCCTTGGATCCTCAACAAAACATCCTCTTTTATTGAACATATGTTGATAGCCTTCTTCTACCATTTGGCCTACTCAAATCAAGTTTTTGGTAATAGTAGGGACATGTAATACCTCTGATAAGAACTTTGCCATTTGATTTCCTTCCAAATTGATATATCCCATATGCTGAATGGTGTGCTCTAAGTTATCACTTTTTTCCACATGACCCAAGATAATTTAGGACTGCAAATTACTAAAAAAATCCTTCCGACATGACATATGATTGTGACGTCCATTGTCTTCATACCATACATCTTCACTATCTTGAGTTGTATCTTCACCATACCTCATGGAAAGTAAATAATCATTCCTTTGGCTGGATGATGTGTTTAAATAGTTACCTTGCCCTCTAACTATTGTTGTTGCTTTGATTCCGTGGGGAAAGCATCCATTTGAAGTGGGTTGTCTTCTTCCACAAAATCTTCCACGTCTTCCTCTATTTGTTTCTCTTCCACCTCATTGACCTACATTTTCTTGTTGTCCTTGACCTCCTTGGTTTCTTTGATATCTTCCTCTTCCTCTTGGAGCACCTCGGTTGTGTCTTCCTCATCCTCTACCTACATACAACAATTGCCCTTGTCTATACCATTGTGACCACCAAGGTTCATCTCCTATGTCACCATGAGAGTGATTAGTTGATCAAAATCAGGAAGAGATTCCCTTACATACACTGAAGTTGTGAAGGCCCTCCATTTTTCATCATCCCTAAGTCCATTTAGGGTGTGTGCTACAAGATCGTCATCATCTAGGGCACAACCAATTGACCTTAGTGCATCTACAAGCTCTTTAACCTTTAATATGTAATCATTATCACCTTGAGACGAATCTTTCCTAAGATTATTTAGCTCATTCTTGAGCTGAATTTTACTAGCTTTTGTGGAGGTTGAGTACAAGTTCTCTAAGCACTCCCACACCTTCTTTGATGTATCCAAATCTTAAATATGTCCTATCATGGAGTTGCTAATATGCTGAGATAAAATAAAAATGACTCTGTTTTCCCTTTCATCCCACTCTCTTACTATTATTCTTTGGTCATTGGTTGGATTTAACTAATCTATATAGCGTTTTGGCTCTCCACCACTCACAAGTCCACCACAAACCTTTCCCCATAAAAAAATTGCCTATTCTAAATTGCCATGGTTGGTAGTTTCTCTTTTTGAGCTTCTCAATCTGAGCATTAAGATCAGCCATGGTGCATTCTAGCTCTTTTGAACCTCCCCCTTGATGCAGTGAAGTTGAAAAAAATGGATTTTACCTCAAAAAATAGAGCTACTCCTCTTGATGAAGTTTCATCTTTGATATGATGACTTCTTTGCCTCCCCTTGTTGTTGACATGCATGTTCTTTGATTCTTTCCTTCAAGTTTTGATGAGGTGTTCACTTCACTTCAACAACTCCTTCTTTCCTCTTTGATACTCCACTTATAGCTCTGATACCTGTGAAGAGATGGATAGGTATGTGCTTGAAGATGAAGAGATGTTGCAAAATCCTTGATCTACACCAGCCAAATGAACTCCAGGAGTATATGGTGGGCCCTTTTAGCTTGCCAATGGATGTATTAGACACCCTATGTACCTTGGAAGATCACTCTCAAAAAGATAGATCAAAACAGATAAGTTGGAGTTAGCTCAGAGGTGAAAACTTGCTATTCTTGGTTCATACACCTATCCAGTGTTTTACATAATTCTCTGAGCACAGCAGCAATTAGCTCAATTCCTCTTGGGGAAGTCTAGGAAACTTAAAGAGCTAACTTTCAAGAGTAATCTCATAAAAAATAATGAACCACACACTGAGAATGAGTTTTAACAAGTGATGACATCATCCCGATTTTCACGGGCTGCTACAGAAATAGACCAGTGAGCAGAAAAATCACCATAACTCAAAATGTAGAAATCCAATGATTATGAAAATTTGTCTGGTTATATTAAACAGTATGCTGAATCCAACAAGATTTAAATCACTGAATTTGGATACGTAACCACTGAGAAACACCTCTGACAAGATGAGTGAAAAAGTCGGGTACCTGACAGAGAGGTGAAGATGAACAGACCCTGTTGACTTCAAATGAACATAACTGAAGATTGCAACATCCAAATGACATGAAAATTTATGAGCATATAGTAGACTTATAGAGCTAACTTTACCAAGTTAAATCACTGAAAATGATGCACCAAGCTCAGAGACAACATCTCTGCAAGCTGACTGAGAAAACTGAGAGTAATGGTAGTGAGTAGTACACTTCACAAGAACATGGAAAGATGAAACCAAATAATCATGAAAATGAAAGTATATTTCTTGTACAATACAATGACTTACTGATACATATGTGTGCCTTGTAATCACACCTTGATATGGCATAAAGCTCAGCTCTTGGAGGTCTTCACATAGGTCTCACTAACCACGACTAAAACTGCCATCTATTTATAGTTGAGTTTGGGAGGCTAACTTCCCTCAATCACTCTCCAATCAATAAATGATTGATTTGATTCTCTACCTACCACAAATCACAAATTCGTGGCTCCTCTTTCCATTCTTGATCAAGTGGACTCAACCACTAAAGATTCTTTCACTTTTACATTAAGTAAACTCTTCAAAAGTTACAAGAGGTAGTTCACAAGTGAACTTTACATAGTCTTCTTTTTAAGGCTTCTTCTAAGACTTTGTGAGACTCAAGCCAATACTTAGGCTTGTCATAGACTTGCTCCAACAGCTCCCCCTCAAGCCAAGTATGCTTGAGGTCTTCAATCTTCCAAGATTACTTGCAAACCAATCATAGCCTTGAATTTGCAAAGCGTTGTACCATCCAATGCTTTGGTTAGAATATCTGCACATTGTTGATGAGTGGACACATATGATATTTGAATCTCTTTGCTTAGAACCTTCTCTCGTACATAGTGATAATGAACTTCAATATGTTTAGTCCTTGCATGAAAAATAGGATTAGCAGCCAAATGAATAGAACTCATATTGTCACCAAAAATAGTTGGAGTTCCAAACTCCAATCCAAGATCTTTGAATAATGTCTTCATCCACATAGCTTCTTGTGTAGCTATGGCAAGACCTCCATATTCAGCTTCAGTAGAAGAGAGAGCAACTGTGGGTTGCTTCTTGGATGACCATGAAATAAGCTTTGAACCTACAAAGGTAAGATAACCTGAAGTGCTCCTTCTATCTTCCTTGGAGCCAGCCCAATCTGCATCAGAAAATAGCTTCAAACCTAAATCAGATACATAAGGATAATAAAGTCCTTCATTTATGGTTCCTTTGAGATACTTGAGAATCCTTTTGGCAGCATCCATATGTGGTTTCCTTGGTGTGTGCATAAATTGGCTTAGCACACTCACACTGTAACATATATCTACTCTTGTCAATGTGGCATAGTTGAGACTACCCACTAGACTTTGATATGATGTGATGTCCTCTATGAGTTCACCTTCATGTGAGCTCAATTTGTGATTGACCACCATTGGAGTACTTGCAATCTTACAATCTTGCATCTTGAATTTTGCCAACATGTCCTTAATGTACTTCCTTTGAGTGAGAAACAAACCATGATCTTTGTAGACAACTTCCAAACCTAGGAAGTAGGTAAGTGAACCCAAATCACTTATCTTGAACTCTTCTCTCATCTGATCTTTGATCTTCTTCATACCATCTGCATCATTTCCTGTCAATATAATATCATCTACATATACACATAGGTAGATGACCTCGGAATTACTCTTTTTAATAAAGAGTGAAGGATCTGCCTTGCTTGGTTGAAAGCCTTTGTCCTGCAAGAATGAAACAAGCCTGAAATTCCAAGCTCTTGGAGCTTGCTTGAGACCATACAATGCTTTGTTAAGTTTACACACATAATCAGGATAAACTTGATTCTCAAAACCAGGTGGTTGTGCCATATATACCTCTTCTGTTATCCAACCATTCAAGAATGCATTCTTTACATCTAGTTGAAGTATCTTCCAATTCTTGGAAGAGGCAATACTAAGCAAAACCCTAATAGTAGGCATCTTTGCCACAAGAGAGAAAGTCTCCTCATAATCAATTCCCTGAGTTTGTGCAAAGCCTTTTGCCACAAGCCTTGCCTTATACCTGTTAATTGAACCATCAGAATTCTTCTTGAGTTTATAGACCCATCTTGAGCCTATTACCTTCATGGATGAAGTCTTGGGCACCAAATCCCAAGTGTTGTTTTCCTCAAGTGCTTCAATCTCTTCCTTCATTGCATGCTTCCATTCTGTTTTTGCTTTGGCCTCTTCAAATGATGATGGCTCCTCTTGGTTTATGTCCTGTGCTATGTAGATAGAATGTTTAGTTACTAATGAGGTGTCAAACCCATACCTTTCTGGTTTTTTCTTTTCCCTCATAGATCTTCTTAGGCCATGATGTGATGATTCTGCTTCATGTCCAAGTTCCTGCAATTTTGCTTTACCTTTAGACTTCCATGCTTTGATCTTTTCCATGTGAGATTCTTCATCATCCTCTGAGGTGTCTTGTTCTTCAATCTTTGATTGTTCTCTACCAAGCTTTGGAAAATCTTCTTCAAGATCATATGGTAAATTGATCTTCCTGCATGAATCTTCATACCATGAATTGTTCTCATCAAAAACTACATCTCTGCTTACCAAGAATCCTCTGTTGGTAGGGTTGTATAACCTCTAGCCCTTTTGATTGTTGTCATATCCAATAAATACACACCTTTCTGCCTTTGGATCCATCTTGCCTCTAACCTGTGAAGGAACATGAGCAAAAGCAATACATCCAAAAATTTTACAATGATCTAAGCTTGGTCTTCTTCCATTCCAAGCCTCATATGGAGTCATCCCATCAAGGGATTTTGAAGGCAACCTGTTAATCAAGTAAGTGGCTGTAGATACAGCCTCAGCCCATAAGTAATTAGGTAAATGCTTTTCATTTAACATAGACCTTGCAGCTTCAACAATTGTCCTATTCCTCCTTTCTGCCACTCCATTTTGCTCAGGAGTGTACCTTGTAGTTACCTCTCTTTTGATTCCTCTTTCTTGAAGAAAAGAATCAAAATCATGGGAGAAGTATTCTCCCCCTCCATCTGACCTTAGCCTTTTTAGTGATTTACCTGTTTGATTCTCCACAAGAGCCAAATATCTTTTGAAACATGAAAAAACTTCATCTTTGTGTTTCATAAAGAATAGGATAGTCCATCTGCTGCAATCATCAATAAAGGAAACATAATACCTTGATCTAGATATTGAAGCTTCCTTGCTAGGTCCCCATACATCCGTATGAACCAACTCCAAGAGATCTCCATGCATATAACCTTTCTTCATGAATGGTAACCTGTGAGACTTTCCAAATTGACATGCACTGCACTTATAAATCATATGTTTTTTTGACAAATTAGGGAGTCCAAGTACACTTTGGTCCCTGCAGATTTGCTTTAATGACCTTTCACCAATATGTGCTAACCTTTTGTGCCATACTTCCAATTCTGTGACTGTCTTACTACCATAATTAAAGAGAGCAATGTTTCTAGTGTCCTGTAATTCAAATGTGAACAATCTACCTGTCTTTTCACCTTTTGCAATTCTTCTGAATCCTTGACTTGGATCTTCAACAAATGCTCTTGCTTTTGTGAACCTGACTTGCAACCCTTTCTCTACTATCTGCCCAACACTTATCAAATTCTTTGTAATGGTAGGGACATAGAGTACCTTACTGAGTAGGTTGATGTTTCCATCAGGTGCTTTGACATTGCCTATTTTCTCCATAGGATGTTTTGTATTATCTCCTGTTTGTACCTCATGCTTATTCCTTGGATCTTCTAAATCTGATAGGAGTGCCACATTTCCTGCCACATGATTTGAACAACCTGAATCTATGTAGAAAATATGCTCATCAGATTTACCTTGTGGCATAGCCATGTTCATGATCAATAATGAATCCTCTTTGTTTGAGTCTTCTGTGTAGTTATTGTAGTCTCTCCTTCCTTTCTAGCCTCCTTGATAGTTTGAATGATTGTAGTTGTTGTAGTTGCCATGGTAGTTGTTGAACCTTCCTCTTGAGTAGCCATAACTTCCTCTATTGTATCCTCTGCCTCTTTGATTCCTGGAATTCCTAAAGCAATTTTCAGTTGTATGATTAGTTAATCCACAAATAGAACATGAGTTGGAGTCTTGGGATCTCCCCCTGCCTTGTCTACCTCCTCTTTCTCTACCTCTGCCATGTCTTCCTCTACCTGCATAGTTAGCTTGATATGTACCTGCTTCATCATCCACTTTCTTTGCCTTTCCTTTGTTATCTTTAGACTTGCTTTTATCAGTGTATAAAGCTGAAGATTGATTACCTTTAGAGATTTCTCCATTTTTTATAAGCTTTGCCTCTTGAGTAAGTAGTTGACCAATGAGTGTATTGAAATCAGGTAGATGCATGTCCATGTACAAATCCATAGCTGTGGTGAATGCTTCCCACTTGTCATCTGCCTTCAAGCCATTGATGACGTGCCTTACAATTTGCTCTTCATCTATTACCTCTCCAATGCTTCCCAACTGATCCGCTATGTCCTTGAGCTTTGTGACAAAATCAGTCACATTTTGTTTGGGAGCCTTCTTGAGAGTTGTGAAATCCAGCCATAGTTGATGCTTCCTAGCTTTGGTACTTGAAGAAAAGAAAGCTTCAAGTGCATCCCACACTTACTGAGATGTCTTACAACTTCTAATGTGAGGCAACAAAAAATCTGAGATAGAGTTGAGGAGATAAGACCTTGCAAGTGCATCCTTGGAGCACCATGTGCTCAATCTTTCTTGCTCTTCTTGTGTTGGTTGACTTTTGTTCCTGAAACTTGGCATAACTTCATCTCCAGCCACATAACCATATAAACTTCTACCTTGGAGATAAGCTTCCATTCTTAATGACCAAGCTGAGTAGTTACCTCTGTCCAATTTGTCAATTGATGAAGGAAATCCATCTCCCATGTTGTCCAACCTTGCTCTGATACCACTGTGAAGAGATGGATAGGTATGTGCTTGAAGATGAAGAGATGTTGCAAAATCCTTGATCTACACCAGCCAAATGAACTCCAGGAGTATATGGTGGGCCCTTTTAGCTTGCCAATGGATGTATTAGACACCCTATGTACCTTGGAAGATCACTCTCAAAAAGATAGATCAAAACAGATAAGTTGGAGTTAGCTCAGAGGTGAAAACTTGCTATTCTTGGTTCATACACCTGTCCAGTGTTTTACATAATTCTCTGAGCACAGCAGGAATTAGCTCAATTCCTCTTGGGGAAGTCTAGGCAACTTAAAGAGCTAACTTTCAAGAGTAATAGCATCAAAAATAATGAACCACACACTGAGAATGAGTTTTAACAAGTGATGACATCATCCCGATTTTCACGGGCTGCTACAGAAATAGACCAGTGAGCAGAAAAATCACCATAACTCAAAATGTAGAAATCCAATGATTATGAAACTTTGTATGGTTATACTAGACAAAAAGCTGAATCCAACAAGCTTTAAATCACTGAATTTGAATACGTAACCACTGAGAAACACCTCTGACAAGATGAGTGAAAAAGTCAGGTACCTGACAGAGAGGTGAAGATGAACAGACCCTGTTGACTTCAAATGAACATAACTGAAGATTGCAACATCCAAATGACATGAACATTTATGAGCATATAGTAGACTTATAGAGCTAACTTTACCAAGTTAAATCACTGAAAATGATGCACCAAGCTCAGAGAAAACATCTCTGCAAGCTGACTGAGAAAACTGAGAGTAATGGTAGTGAGTAGTACACTTCACAAGAACATGGAAAGATGAAACCAAATAATCATGAAAATGAAAGTATATTTCTTGTACAATACAATGACTTACTGATACATATGTGTGCCTTGTAATCACACCTTGATATGGCATAAAGCTTAGCTCTTGGAGGTCTTCACATAGGTCTCACTAACCACGACTAAAACTGCCATCTATTTATAGTTGAGTTTGGGAGGCTAACTTCCCTCAATCACTCTCCAATCAATCAATGATTGATTTGATTCTCTACCTACCACAAATCACGAATTCGTGGCTCCTCTTTCCATTCTTGATCAAGTGGACTCAACCACTAAAGATTCTTTCACTTTTACATTAAGTAAACTCTTCAAAAGTTACAAGAGGTAGTTCACAAGTGAACTTTACATAGTCTTCTTTTTAAGGCTTCTTCTAAGACTTTGTGAGACTCAAGCCAATACTTAGGCTTGTCGTAGACTTGCTCCAACAATACCACTATTGGAGGATAAATAGTCCTATGTGCACAATGAAAGGAAATGAACCCTCTTAGGATCTTAATTTTCTTCTGGCATAGGCTCTATGTTTTCTGAGTTTCTCTAAGTGAATGGAGAGAATAGAAATGAAACATTGGAGACTCAAACAAGACTTTCAGAGCTTTCAAATGAGAGTAAATTGAGTCCATTTGGATACTAGATGATTCCTCAACCAGCTACAACAAGGCAGATAACTTGCTCTCTTCACAGAGAATTGGATAACTACACAGACACACACACTATTCTAGAAATTTCTATGCACTTTTGCAGGCATTGATCTCGAGACTTATACCACAAAAAGTAAAACCTATATGCTTTCCAAAAAGAAGAAAATCATTGCAAATGGATTTGATTGAAGGAGAAACAACAATTACAAGCTCAAGGGGTCTACGACGATCATCTAGAGCGATAGAGTATGTAAAAGTGAAATCTCTACAAAATATGTAGAGAAAAGCTAGTAGGGGGTGTGCTTAAGCAAGGGGGCAGCTTTGGCACATATTTTCATGACTCTAAGTCATAACACAACTCATTAGAGCCTTTAAAGGTACATACCAACCTTTTTTAATAGATTAGAAGCATACACATGTCAAAAGGTGAGGGCCAATCACATCAAGTGGTGACCTAAATCTTCTCTAATCAAATTCTTTCCATTATATACATGATTTGCATCCAACTCATGGAAACCATCTTCCTTTGATTGTGGATGATGTGGAAGGTTAAATTTGGGGCATGTTCCCACACTCTTGAGCTTGAAATACAAAACTTTCAATAGTATTGAGCGAGAAAACTTACTTGAAAAATGTCCTAGAGCTTATAATAGCCTCTAATTTGGAAGAAAAATGAGAAAAGAACATGCTCTCTCTCTCTCTCTTGTACACACTATCTCTCACAAGAATCTGAGTTGTGACTTGTATAGAGCAAAAAGTTTACTTGAACAATGTCCTAGACCTTATAATAGCCTTTAATCTGCAGGAAAAATGAGAAAAGAACATGGCGCTCTTTCATACACAAGGAAACAAAGACCAAGGGGTGTTTTATGCTGTCAAGGGGAATTTTTTTACAAAGAAGAGTACAAAAGGGGAGGTGAAAGGAGGTGGTAGGACCATAGATAGAGTGTCATAGAAGCTAGAAATGAAGAAAAAACAAAAATCCTACTTATCAAATGCCCTTAACATTTCTTCTAAACTTGCTTGTACCATCACATGCTCATCCCATGAGTAGCTCCCCAAAAATGGTACCAAATTTAAAGCTTTTGCAGATCCCAAAGACGAACAGTGGCAATTAGACAAACATCCACGAGAGAATTCCTACCTTAAATTATCAAGCAAGGAGATGAGGGAGTGATATGGTGATTCAAACAAGTTGTGTCCATGCACCTCAAACCGTTCTAGAATCATGTCAATAAGAGTTGACCTCATATTTGAATGATGCAAGAACTAATGAAATTTTTTCAAAGATCCCACTTTCTCTATGTCTATGGGAATCATTGAAACCTATGCTAACTTGGCTAATCTAACCATTTCATCCATGCCTCTATCCAAGGCATCCAAGGCACAATCATCAAGATCAACATTTCCTAACATATCCATGTCAACATCTAGCATGAGAGAATCCAAGAATGATTGCATTATCAGTGAATCCTCAACATCCAAATTAGCCATCCTCTCAACCAAGAGTGTATCTAGTTGTGCACCCTAAGATTTATCCTGCTCTACCGCACATTGTGTATCATAAGAGCTTTCTTGCTTTACCACAAAAAGTGCATCATCATGCTCCAAAGGAGCTAAATACACAACATCAATATCAAGGTCCATCTAATGACTAAGCTCTAATTGAATGTCATGACAATGCTCTAACTGACCATCCACATCATGCTCTAAATGAGCATACAACAGATCATCCAAAGTGTGCTCCACATGAGCATCCACATGATTAACTCAAATCATGCTCTACACAAGCATCATGAGCATCCAAAACATGATCTACATGTGCATCCATTTGAGCATCTGAATCTTGTGGATAAGGTCTTGATCCCAAGGAAATGTGCAAATAATTGCAACTATATCTAGCTATACTGGCTCAATTGCTTGTAACCTGCCAAGTTTATCTTGCCCTCAAGCCATAAATGTGCCTGATTTGACTAGCTTACTCTTTGGTCCTTTCCCAACCTTGATCTAGATTCAATTGCCTTTTTTGCATGGAAAGTTATGTTTATGGTCATATACGCACTCGTCTTTTGTGCTTATTTTTTCACCTTCTACTTCTCTTCTCCACTTTTGGATTTCATTATCCCTCTTTCTCACATATGGCACACACGAGCCTAATTATTTCCCTCTCTCTTCCTATCTCGCTCTCATACACCACCCTTTTCTCACCCCAAACCTTGCACACTTCCTCTTTCCCTCATGACTTCTCATTACCAGAAGCTATCCTCTTCCTCCTCCCCCCTTCATAAAATCAGTTTTCCCCATTTGTTTCTTGACCAAACAGACTCTTTCTCCTTCTCAGCCTAAGCTTCACTCTCAGCCTTGCTCTACTTTCTCTCCTTCAAGCCGAACCATTCACTCTTATTTTCAGACATGCTCACTCAAACGCACATTGAGTTGAGCACACAAACTCACTCACACACTCCTAATCTCACTCACTCATAGAAACACTCCACCAAAAACTCACCCAACCATACCATCTTGTAAAGGCACTTCCTAGAGACGTACACACTCAAACACAACATGCAAACACTCAAGAACTTAGGATGAGAAAACCTTTAGGCATGCTTATTCAAGAAGGCAGACGATCAGCCACTCTCACTCATGTACTAACCCGCTAGACTTCCACTCTTACACTTTTGCTTCCCCACACTTGCTCATTCACAGTAACCTGCACACTTCCTCACATATGCCTCTTGCTCCCAAACCCTTTCCAACAATCACTCTCTCTTTTGTTTTTTTTTTTCTTTTTCTTCACTCAGACCCTTAAGCCCTCACTCTCACATTCAGTCCATACATGCATGCTCCACAGCCAAAAAAAATTCTCACACACTTTCTTCAACACAAAATCACGCAAACACTCACACATACACCAACACACATACACGCACACATTCACACTTCTCACACATATAAACACTAGTACAACCACACCTTAGAGCATGCAACCAATCAGACACTCACATTCAATTAGACATACTCACTCACATGCTCCAACTTACTCATTCACTAGCTTTCAGTCATACAATCATAGTCCCATGTAGACACTCTTACCCATACACCTCTCACCCACACACACATACATGCCTAGACACACCACATCAAATACATTAGCTCAATTATTGAGATATCCAAAATCTGAGAGACTCACACTCATATCTCATTTATTCACTAATTCATTCAAACAACCACAATTTCTCTCCCTCAGATGGTCTTTACCCGAACCCACAAAAATTCACCGTTAGCCACGTCCACACTCAGACACAGGTTTAGAGATTCATATTTTCACACATTCTTGCTCACATGCTTCCTCATTTACCCACTTACATAAGCAACCCTTGCATACCCAAACACACCAAACACATGCACTCATGGTCAATACAACATTACATTAACTAAGAATATGAAAGAAATTGCACGTTAGTTATACTGGTCATTTGTTCTTTTTGCTTAGTTGGTAGCATCGAATCTAGAGAGTTCAATACCTCATTTTTTATAAGCTCCATTATGCTAATACAGCGTTTCATATTTATACTTAAATTATACAAAGCATGAACTTGTTTGACTGAGGATAAGCAATATAAAATCAAAACTTTGAGAAAATTATGGTTTTACAAGCGATAGACAAAAACTACTGCCCAAGAAATAGAGCATCATAAAAAATGTGAGGTCATCTCGGTGCTTGAGACATATCATTTGTGCACATGGTAGTTTGATTGGTTTGCACGTTTAGGGATTTGGAACTCAGTATTGATCTCTTACATAGCTCACTGGAATTCCACGGAACGAGCAACAATGCATTATCAAGAAAAACAAAGACAACATGTTGAGCTCTACTTACCACAGTTACCAGAGGCTTCTTACCATGATCCTTACATGCTTCTAGTGCTCGTTAGCAAACCCAAGCTTCTTGATTTAGCTACCATGAACTTAGCAATAAATATGCAAGTTTCATCTTTGCATGCCACCCAACCTAATGCACCTTTCGGAATGTCATCATTGCATGCAAGGGATCTCAATAGAACATAACACTATATTTGTCAATATATATCCACGTAGGGAGGGCTTGGCAGCTTACTTCTCGCAAGTTGCAGATGTATCAGTCACTTCTCCCCTCCAGCATTGCAACACTTCCCAAATCTTCATTGTCCAATATCCAAGGTCATCTTTGCTTTTCGTATCTTTGCCAATCACATTCCCTTCAGAGCCCCTCCTTTTGAACAGTCGCTCCTGATAGTATGCAAGTAGATTGCTCCCTGATCTCTCCTTTGTGAGCAGACCTAGGGGCTCAGAAACCCCTTTTTCGATTGTAGCTGCAATATAGATGGACTCCAAACCCTCGACACACTGATGACTTGCTTCACCTTTCCACTTGTGTGCCTCCTAGTGAGAGCATCCAGATAGTAATACCGATAATTTTTTCAACAACCCCCTTGGTTGAGCTCGATAGGCTATTATCCTCCTTTTGATTGATTATAGAGATAGTTGGTAGTATCCCAATCCCACTCTCTCTCTCTCCGTCAGATCCTAATGGTATCCCCCTATTCTTCAATAATCGAGCAACCCCTACTAAACAGGTGGTATCACTTTTATATAATGGGGAAGGGAGGGGTCAGAACTCTTTTGACCACACATGGGTTGCAAAAACTTTTTGGTGCACGTGGGGGTTTGGGACTACTGTTGCAAGAGTGGGTGTCAGAGTGGAGGGAGAGTGGGAAGAGGAGTGGGGGACAATGTCAAGGAAGGCAGGTACAAATCTTGACAAAGGCTAGAGAGAGAAAGGGGGTTAGAAAGTGAGTGGGATAGCTTCCTGAAAATTAGGAGACTGCCAACATTTCATTTCCATCACATGCAAGAAAAGCCTCAATGACACGAGCTCGGTTAAAACCCACGGCTTCGAGCCTTTCAATAGCCTCTTGTTCTTCTTGTGTGACATTGATTGACTGTGGAATTGCTTCAACAAGTTGTCCAATTATATCTATTCTGCTCCTTCGATGCCAGCTTCATTGATCAACTGAAGAAACTCCACCTGATTATCATTAAGTAATCGAAACAACTATGGATTTGCTTTCCCATTAATCTAAAGAACTATTTCATCTTCATTGAATGACCTCCTAGGAATGCATAAGCCATTCTTGAGGACCATGAGCACCAGGGCCTGCTCCATGAGAAGGCCCATGATATTCCAAAGGAAAGCTTGCCTACCCCTGCAATTGCTGGTGATGGAAAAGTTCCTGGGCATGCGTGGGATTAAATGTCTGAGCTTGAACAAATTGACCAAATTTGTTAACCTCCCAAACTCCATAGACATGCTGATCATGTAGATTAGACAGTTATTGTTGCATTAGCTATGTGTGTCATCGTTCTTACTATTCATGATGCCTCTGAAGTAGCACTTCAAGTGAATGTCTTTGCAACAATTGCTCTTACTACTGAGTTGTATGATAATTGATTTTTGAAGCATGTTGCAATCTTCGTAGTTGATGTTATGTCAATAAAGGAGGACCATGCAAGTGCTTCACTCCTGGAATCTGTTGATGTTTTTCAATAGTTGCTCCAAATATGCTTGTGATGGGGCTTATTGCTGCTACTGCAGTCTTAAAAGATGGTCAATAGGGCTCTGAGAGGACTGCCTTGGGAAGGAATGTTGATGTTGCAGTTGCCTTGGAGGTAGTTGAAAACCTGCTATGTGTTCTAAAGCATGTAAATTCATGTCATGTGCATGACTTGGACTCAAAAGCTGCTCTGCCAACTGCTGTTGTCTAAGATACTCCTGTTGTTGTAAAAACTTTGCGGAAAAGGAAGCCCCATTTCCAGTTGTTGCTACATTCTGTATCTTTCCAACTACCTGAGTTGGTGCATCTAAAAGGAATCTATTCCATGCAAAGGCATATTGTGTGATAAAGCATCCCTTCCAAGAGAAAGATATGACCATGACTGATCCAGGTGTGTGGGACCACCTGGTGGTAAAAGAAACATCTGACACCCCATGAAGAAGCTCCATCTTTCTTGATGCATGCAATGGACTTGGGGGGAACCCTAGATACATTTGCCAATGTGTTGCCTCTTTCAGAAGTGTGGTTGGTAAAAAGGGAGTGGAGATATTCACTTTGAGCTCAAGTATTTCCTCCTATCCTTTGCCACAATGGAGATGCCCTTTTCAACATTGCAGCTTCTATATTCATAGTGGATGCCACCTCCTGATCATAGAGACTATTGATCATCCCAGACATATGGTGATCTTTCCATTGACTGGTTTCCCACTCTCCCTGATGGGGCGTTTTTTTCCTGAAAAACTATGAGAAGATTTATCTGCAAGTGTCTACTGCTCAAATTTGGAATTAAATGCCTCCTTAGTAGTTCTAGCTTCTTGAGGACAAGATAGACACCTGATTTGAGAAATTCATCTTCATAGGATTCCAATGCATGCCTCAAAAATCTAACATCACCCCTCCTTTTTACTCAGATCTTGCTCCTGAAGCTACAGTTCTAAGAGAAAACTTATGCACTCCAAACATGAACATAGATCTCTTGTGCTCTTTTTGTAGCTTCATCCAAAGATGACACTTTTTTTTCCTTTCACCTGCACACACCATAGAAACAACAGAAGACCCCGAGGCTATCCAAGTACAATATGCAGAACCCGAACCAAGTAGGACAGAAGTCATGCATCTAGCAGCGGTTGTGTATCTAATGGAGGTGAAACAAGGCATTCTAGAGTGAAAACTAGTTGCACCAACATTGATTTCTTGATTTGGGATTCCATGAAGTGGAAGGCTTAGGGAAAGAGAAACCAGCTCTAAAGAAAGCAAATTCAAAGGCAAAGAAAAGAGTGCAATTGAACAAGGAAGCTATGTGGATGAGAGCATGTTGGAAGATGAAGAGGTAGAAGAAAATTCAAACCCTAGGAGTCACAAAACAAAGAAAGAAGATGGCAAACACACCTAAAGGAAGTGAAATAAGGTCCTCAAGAGTAAGATATCAAGTTCAAAGGTTAATATATGATAATTGCATTGCAAATCATTATGCATACATGACTGAGTAAATCAGGGACAAAGAACTTTCTCACTAGTTATGAAGAAGTGAAGGATTGCAAGGAATGGCAAGAGGCAATGAAGAAAGAGCTCAATGCACTGATGAGAACCATACTTGGAGCTTGGTAGCAGCTCAAGAAGGCATGAAGGTGATAGGTAATAAGTGGGTTTATAAAATTAAAAGAAATTTAGATGATTCCATTGCTAGGTACAACTTAGCAAGGTTGGTGGCGAAAGGCTTCTCCCAAAGTTATGGGATAGATTACGATGAGACTTTCAGCCCTCTAGTCAAGATGCCAAGAATTAGGACTTTGATTGCAGTGGCCATAATAAAGAAATGGAGCTTATATTAGTTTGATGTGAAGAATGCCTTCCTCAATGGAGAGATCGAAGTAGTCTACATGAACCAACCTCAAGGATTTTCTAGAATGAGGTACCCAAATCATGTTTGCAAGCTCAGGAAAACATTATATGGACTAAACCAAGTCGCAAGGGCCTGGAATTAGAGGTTAGTGGATTATTTATCAAGTTGTGGATACAAAGAAAGTGTTGTCGATCCATCACTCTACATGAAGAAGCAAGGAAGTAGGACAATATACATACACATCTATGTGGGCGATTTGATCATCATAGGAAGTGATATTGCAGGTATTAAGAAAGCTAGGAAAGGATTTCAAGATATATGATCTTGAACACTAAAGTAATTCTTGGGAATAGAGTTAATCTATGCACACAATGGCATCTTCTTGATTCAAAGAAAATACTTCTTGGATGTGCTATATAGGTTTGGTATGAGTGGTTTTCAGCCACTTTCTCAGCCCATGGAGGCCTAATAAAAATTTGGTTGCAGGTCAAGGAGAGGCTATACAAAATATTAGACTATATAGAAGCATAATTGGTTCATTGATTTACGATACATTCACTAGACCTGATCTTGCATATGTAGTAGGTGTACTCGCTCAATTTCTGCATGCACCAACTCATGATCATCTTATGGTGGCAAGAAAGGTGCTTTGATACATCAAGCACACCACCAAACAAGGTCTATTTTACTCTTATGATGTTGATCTAAGTTTCAAAGGTTATAGTGATGTTGATTGGACACGTACCAAAGATGATCGAAGGATTACATGATGTTATGTTTTCATGATAGGTACAAAATTGATCTCATGGAGCTCCAAAAAGCAACCCACTGTTGCTCTTTCATCTATAGAGGCTGAGTACAGAGGTTTAGAATTGGTTACATGTGAGATACTATGGCTTAAGAAGCTACTTAAGGACCTTGAAGTGAAAGTGGAGGATTTTCCTATTTATGGAGACAACGTTTCAAGCATCTACATAGCTAACAATCCCATGTTTCATGGACAAAGCAAGCACATAGAGGTTCATTACCACTTCATTAGAGAAAAGGTGATGGAAAAGGAGCTAAATATAAGGTATTTAAACACTAAAAGGAAGGTTGCAGACATGATGACAAAGTTTCTTGAAGGTACAAAGCTTGGAAGGATTCAAGGAGGCAATCAACATAAGAGACATAGGCTGAAGCAACAAAGGACTTGAGCTTGAGGGGGAGTGTTGAAAGTTTTGTATTTCAAGCTCAAGAGTGTGGGAACATGCCCCAAATTGAGCCTTCCACATTATCCACAATGAAAGGATGATGATTTCCATGACTTGGACGTAAATCATTTCTATAATGGAAAGAAGTTGATTAGAGAAGATTTAGGTCACCTCTTGATGTGATTGGACCTCACCTTCTGACATGTATATGCTTTTGATTGGTTAAAGAGGTTGGCATGTAACCTTTAAATCCTCTAATGAGTTTTTTTATGACTTAGAGTCATGGAAATATGTGCCCAATCTGCCCTCTTGTTTAAGCACACCCCCTACTAGGTATTCTCTGCATATTTTGTAGAAATTTCACTTTTACATACTCTATTTCTCTAGATGATTGTCATAGATCCCCTAATCTTGTAATTGTTGTTTCTCCTTTATCCTGAATCCATTTGCAATGATTTTTGTTCTTTTGGAAAGAATATATTGTCTACTTTGAGTGGTATAAGTCTCAGGATGAGTGTTTGTAAAAGTGTAGAGAAATATTTAGAATAGTGTCTATGTAGTTAGCTTATACTTTATGAAGAGATCAAGTTATCTGTCTTGTTGCAGCTTGTTGAGGCATCACCCAGTATCCAAATGGAATGATTTTACTCTCATTTGAAAGTTCTCTACGTGTAGTTTTAGCGTACAGAGTTTCATGTCCATTTTGTGCATGTACTCAAAGAAAGTCAAAAAACACAGAGCCTATGTCAAAAAAACGAAATCACGATCCTAGGAGGGTTCATTTGCTTTCGTTCTGCAGATAGGAATGTTTATCCTCCAACAAATACATGTCCCAACTTGGATTGCTATGAAAATCCATCAAAACACACTTTTGGGCATACAAAGTAGTGCACATTAGAGATTAGCACAAACACAGCACCAAAGCTAGATTTGCAAGAAACTACATTTTTAGCTCCATCGTGATAGACAAGATATAATGTGAAATTCCAAGTCCATTGTGAAAGTCCATTGCGAAAAAACATGGACCATCAAGATAGTTCACACTATTATGATAGATTAACCAATTCTAAATTGCTTCATCATGATAGGCCAATTTATCACAACTTTTAGCTCCATCATAACATGCACCCAATGTATAATAAACTACCTCTATTGCAATTGACCCTCTCATCATGATGGACTAGTTCATTCTAGCAGTGTTAGCCTATCATGATAGTCAACTCAATATCAACTATCTAGCCCATCAACCATTGAGCATGTCCATCATGATAGCCAACCATGTTGTGATTGTTGGATTATCATGATAGTCCCCTACCATTGTAGTAGTGCACTCTATCACTACAATCAAACCATCCCAAAACCACACCATCGTGATGGAACCATCTATCATGGTAGTGCTCAATAGCTTTCAAGCTAAGATTTTTTTGTGCAATATTTTCCAATTTTTTACTTGATTTTTCGTGGTCCCATGGTCATTATGGAATTTGAGAAAGTAAGGAAAGCCTCTACAAGGTCAAGGTCCCTGCGAACATGAGATTTTGATTGATTGGTGATTTTGGTAGCTTACATCATGCTTGGATAACCCAAAGTGAAGCTCTAAGTGTGAGGTCAAAGCCAGCTAAACCACATCTATCAATTCTAGCTTACGCAAAGTATAGAGTGTTAGGCTAGTCATCAGGGATACAATAGGAATCAAAAGTCAAAAGACACTATAAGGAACTCAATTATCAAAATTGATAAACGAAATACAAAAACCTTAGGGAATGAACTTAAGAACAATTAAATAAAAAGTTCAAGCAATCAAGTTCTATTCCTAAAGATTTTTGGAAAAGACACGAATGAGATTAAAGGAATTTGCAAGACATTGAAAAGAATCAAGGATGGTGAAATTGATGCAACACCAAGGGGTTAAGGGAGTTATTCATGAAATCATGATCAAGTGAGCACCTTAGTAAAATGCATTGACAAAGCATTAGATCATCTGAATCCTATGTCAACCACTACAAGGTCTTAGTCTAAGCAATTAGGTTCACATCCATCAAGTTTATACTAAGAGACTAATGACTCTGATATTATCTATGGTATGGAGAGAGAGAGAGAGAGACACACACACACAACTATCTCAAGGTTAGTAGGACTCAATTGGAATACATTGAGAAAAATAGTCTAGGTGCATGTATTTATGAGGATAGCTTGAGAAGGTCAGTTGTATAACTTTGAAACCTTGAACATCCATGTGGGATTGATCACATCATGTTCAATTTCAAAGAGGGTTCCTACATAGACAAGCAAGGGAAAATGCATGTGGTGACTAGTTACCCTAAACAAATCAATGATTTTGGGGCATTTTTCTTAGAGTCCAAGTTAGGAGAGAAAGAAGAGGAAGTTCTTGTTATTGTTGGTCTTGGTACTCATGTAAAATCTATGATATCAAGGATTATCTCTACTTCAAAATATCTTCAAGATAATAGAGGCATCAATTTTTCTTTTAAATAGGGCTATCGAATAAGAATTTTGGTCTTTTACCAACAAATCATTATCTTAAGGATGAGTTGTTGGTGTATGAGTACAAGGACCCTAAGGCCAAAGGGAAAGCAACCCTCTACTTAGACAACAACTTGAATCAATTGTACCAAGTCATTGAACTTAGTCGACCCACACACACTTGGAAAGGAGAAAATATTTTCCCTCTTCAAAAACCATCCACTTCATAAAGATCCATAGGATCTATGGGAGCCAGACCTTCCAACCCTATATGAACAGATCAAGAGAAATCTAGAGACCCACATGAAGCTAGTTTCTTACCTAAGGCCATGAATATTTGAGATAGGGAATAGCAAGCCAGAAAGAGAAGCAATGAGGTAATATCTTATAAAGTAAAGTGACCAATTAGTTCAGACGGATGTGAAATCAAACATCATTTGGTCATCCTTATGTAGGCCAAAAGTTATAAAGTTGGGAACTTAAGTATAAGTTCATGTTATCTTGAAAACAAGTAAGATTGTGTGTCCTAGTGATTAAAGTTTTTGAACCTCTACTCGAAGGTTTTGAGTTCAAGTTCTATAAGTAGTAGGGGTAGTAAGAGTATATTTTACTCAAACCTAAGCACAAGCTTCTAAAGTTTCTAACTTCAAGTTACTGGGACACTTGGTGCACATGTAGTTACATGGGCAACACTTGGATGGATAGTGTCAACCTACCAAAATAGATGAACCCTTAGGGAGAGCTATATATATAGGCATAAGGTGTTACCGTTAGTATCCATCTGAAAGGCCAAAATGGCCACTAGACACTTCTTTGTATATGTTCTTTAATAAAACATATAGTGGCCTGGTCGGTCACAGACTGGAAGTTCGACCGCATTTGTAAGACCCAAGAAGCCTGTCTACGTGCTCCGTGTGTACTGTGTTTTTTGCATATTCTGCAGTCTCTTTGCGGAGTACTACGTGCGGGCTTAAGGAGCTCAGTTTTTCTACTCCAAGCATATCGTCGTGGAGCTCTCGAGAAGGAGAGTGCACTGTGGTGCATTGCCATCGAAATACTTCATAAGGTTGGGAGAATATTCATCCCTCTACATGGTGTTGGTCTTAATCTTCTACTCCTTCACATTGGTATCAAAGCTCTTGGTTGAGATTCCATGGATACCTTGGATGCGATCTTGTCTATAAAATGGAATAAATTTAATTTCATTTAATTTTTTAAATATTGCATACATTTCATCTCTTCTTCTGAGAATTTGATTTCTGCTCACATGTTTTATCTCTTTCTATTGAGGAAATCCTTCTTTTCTTTTTTGTAGCAAAAGTATAGGCTTTCTCCAAGGCTTACGACTAAGGCGGCGACCAAGGCATAGACCTTGGTATACCTTGTCATCCAAGTCACCGAAGTCATCGTTGGCGTCGTTGGCTGCGCGTGAGGGAGGACCTCATCGATCAAGGAATATAGAGGTTCCCGGTACTTCTCGAGAGGTCACCCATCCCAGTACTATTCCCCCCCAGAGCTCGCTTAACCGTGGCAATCTCTTGCCACTAAGCTACAATCTTGTGGTGTCTGAAGAAGGGGAAAGACTAAGGTTGACATTACCTTCAACAAGTTTTGGTCCCTCAAAGCTTCATTCTTTGCTTTCAAAGCCTATTTCTGAAGCATTTTTGGGGTGTCTTTTGGAGCCATTTTGGAGTACTTTTGCACATAATTCTCTTCACACAGGTCAAAGAACATCAAGAAGAGTGTTCTTTGTACTTCTCAGACAATGAATATCAACCTTTTGGGGCTGTATTTTCAGCCACACTCGTAAAACTACAGGTTTCTCGAGAGGTTTTCAGTTTTGGTGGGAGCAGCCGCTACAAATTTATGCAGGTTTTTTAAGCTTAAAACATCAGAGTTGATAGACACTTGCAGGTGTTATTGGCTAGTTTTTGGCTTTAACGTTTGATAAAGAGGGTCGTGGTGAGGTTCTCTTAATTGGGAGACACCCAGATGTCAGGGTCTCTTCGGTGATGCAGGTGGAAGGCTTACCCAACCTCGCCATAGGAGATGTATGATAGTTGTTCATAGGTGCTCGATAAGCCTAGTTGGCTTCTATTGGGTAACTGATTATATGCAGTGGAGTCAGTGATTCACTATGCAGGTAGACATGTCAGTACTTGCAGTTTTATGATACTTTGACACTGGTCATATGCTAATTTTGCAAAGGATACTCTGGCAAAATTTTTCCAGATTTCTGGTTTAGTAAACTATACAGTGGTCGATTTACTCCTTGATACACTTATTTGTTGGTGTTTGGACTCTTCTAGCTTTATTATCATTCTATTCAGTTCTCTACCATCATGCCATCAGAGGTCTCAGGCACATCCGGTGGATCAGGGTCTAGTGCTAGTGTTCCGAGGAGGAGCTATAACTTGCAGGGCAAAGACCATTTTGAGATCCGAAAATTTGATGGCACAAACTTTGATCTATGGAAGAATCAGATTAAAGATGTGTTGATTCAAAGGAGGCAATGGAAGCCAGTAAATGGGATTTCAAAGAAGCCTGCTAACATGGATGAAGATGATTGGGATGAGTTAGATGAAATGGCCAGGTCGACCATTTGCTTGCACCTGGCAGATAATGTTTACTTTACAGTATTAGATTGTGAAAGTGTAGAGGAGCTTTGGAAGAAGTTATGCAATACATATGAAAAAGAGACGGCAACAAATAAAGTGTATCTGATGAGAAAATTATATGACCTTCGTATGGACACAGATAGTGTTGTTGCTCATCCAAAATGAGTTTGAAGCTATATTCTCCCAGTTACAGGCTCAGAAAATGGATATGGATAATGAAATGAAAGCAGTATTGTTGTTATGCACCCTGCCATCATCATGGGATACGCTTTGCACAGCTATTAGCAACAGTGCACCTGGTGGTAAACTTGTCTATGATGACATATGTGGAGCACTCTTGAGTGAGGAGATTCGTAGAAAATCTATGGTTGGCACTCAGAGTGGAGATGCATATAATGTTCGTGATTCTTACCAAGGAAAGAATCAGCAACGTGGCAGGAGCAAGAACAAGGAAAAAATGATCAATGGAATAAGAGTAGAAGTAAATCAAGGAAGAGGGATATCGAATGCCATTATTGTCATAAGAAAGGACACATGAAGAAAGACTGTTATGCATTAAAGAATGCTAAAGGTAAAGGACAAAATGTTGATGGGCATGTTAAACAGTTACCTGCACCATCTACTTTGACTGTGAAGATTGAAGAAATTAATGCTATTTCTGATGATATTGATGTGTTGACACTTGATAGTACTGTGCCATCTGAGGCACTTATGGCTGATTCTCTTTCCCACACCTGGCTGCTAGATTTTGGTGCTTCTTTCCATGTGACACCACATAGAGAATGGTTCTCTAATTATGCAGGAAAGTCTCTTGGTACCGTGAGACTTGGTGACTCTTACCAGTGTGATGTTGTGGGGATTGGAGATGTGGTTGTGCAGTTCATTGATGGTTCAAAATTTACTATGCATAATGTACGCCATGTACCTCAGTTATCACGCAGTTTGATGTCAGTTGGTCAACTTCATGACCTTGGTTACAAGGTTTCTTCTATGCTCAGTCCTTTCGTATATCAAAGGGCAATATGGTTATTGCAAAAAGAAGCAAAGTTGGCTCACTCTATCCTTTATTTGTATCACAGAAAGAACACTTGTTTGCTGTTACTGAATACCCTATGGCTTGTATTTGGCATGGTCGTTTGGGCCATATATCTCGTAGTGGAATGGGAAATCTTTCTCGTTCTGGCTACTTACCTGTGTTATCTTTCTCTGATTTTTCATTTTGTGAGCATTGTCAATATGGAAAGAAAACCAGAAATGTGCATAGAACGCACATTGACTCTTCGATTCAGCCTTTAGATCTTGTTCATACAGATGTGTGTGGTCCGATGCCCACTAGGTCCTTAACTGGTTCTCTTTACTTTGTCATTTTCATAGATGATGCTACTAGAAAAGTCGGGGTATATCCTATCAAATCAAAGGATGATGTATTCCCTACATTTAGAAACTGGCTTGCTTCAGTTGAGACTGAAAAAGGAACTAAGCTTAAGGCTTTACATTCAGATAATGGGGGTGAGTATACCTCACATGAATTCAGCCTTTTCTGTCTGTCTAGAGGGATTCGTTGAGAGTTTACAGCTCCTTATACCCTAGTACAGAATGGTGTAGCTGAGAGGATGAATAGAACTATTCAAGATAGAGTAGTCTCTATGTTGCATCATGCAAACCTCTCACAAGGTTTTTGGGCAGAAGTAGTATTGACTGCAGTTCATGTGATTAACCTTTCATCTAGTACTGCCAAAGGTCTAAAAGTGGCACAAGAGTTATGGACAGGGAAACCACCATATTATGATCATCTTCAATTTTTTGGGTGTGAAGCATATGTTCATATACCCAAGAATCTTAGACAAAAGTTGGACCATAAGTCAAAGAAATGCATTTTTCTTGGATATGGTTGAGAAGGACAATTTGATCAGAAACACGGTCAGTGATCAGAAGTAGTGATGTCATTTCTAATGAGTCTAAGATGCATAAACAGCCCATTAAGGAGGTTGAAGTGAGAAGAGTGGTGTTTGAGGATACTAGTCCTCCGTTTAGCATGCATAAAAATGCTGCACATAGGGATGTTCAAGAGAATGCCCTTTCAGATCAGTCTGCACATGTTCTTGTTCAGCCACCATTGAGACGTTCTGCACGTGTCTCATATCCACGTGATAGATATGTTCCAGGTTTAGATTTTGTTATGCTAACAGATGCCGGTGAGCCTTCTTGCCACAAAGAGGCTATGCAGACATAGGATCATGTCAAGTGGGAGCGTGCCATGAAGAGTGAGCTGATTCTATTCACAAGAATGGTACTTGGGACTTAGTACCTTTGCCAAAAGGCAGGAAAGCTTTACCATGTAAATGGGTATATAAGCTGAAATTCACATCAGATAGTGCTTCTCCAAAATATAAAGAACGACTTGTTGCAAAGGGTTTTAAGCAACAACATGGTGTTGATTTTGAGGAAATCTTCTCTCCAGTGGTCAAGATGACTACTTTGCGCATGTTGCTTGGATTCGTTGCAATGGAGGACTTAGAGCTAGTCCAAATGGATGTGAAAAAAACTTTCTTGCATGGAGATCTTACAGATGAGATCTATATGGAACAACCAGAGGGATATGTAGTTCTTGGCAAGGAAAGTCTAGTTTGTAAGCTCAAGAAGAGCTTGTATGGACTTAAACAGTCTCCTAGACAATGGTACCAAAAGTTTGATGCTTTTATGAAGTCCCAAGGCTATTGTCGGAGCAATGAGGATCATTGTCTCTACACAAAGAGATGCTCTGATGGCAGCTTGATATGCTTGATACTTTACGTCGATGATATGTTGATCGCTGGGAAGTCCTCTTATGATTTGTCAATTCTCAAAAAGAAGTTGAGTCAGACATTTGATATGAAGGATTTGGGGGATGCCAAACATATTCTAGGCATGCGCATTACTCGTGATAGGAGTAAAAGATGCATATACTTGTCTCAAAGTGAGTACATATCCAAAGTACTTCACCGGTTCAATATGCAAGGTGGAAAGGCATTGAGTACACCTTTACCCACATATGTGAAATTGAGCAAGGATGACTGCCCCAAATCAGATGAGGAAAAGGAATTCATGACCAAAATTCCCTATCAATCTATTGTTGGTAGTCTCATGTACGCTATGGTAGCTACGAGACCAGACATTGCATTTGCAGTGGGAGTTGTGAGCAGATATATGTCAAATCTTGGCAAAAAACATTGGGAAGCGGTCAAGATGATTTTGAGATATCTGAGTGGCACTAAGGACAAGTGTCTATGCTTAGGTAGAGGGAAAGCATCCATTATTGGTTACACAGATTCTGACTATGCTGGTTGTGTAGACAATCGTAAGTCTACATCAGGGTACATTTTTCATTTTCCTAGAGGTGCTATCTCTTGGAGATCTCGTCTTCAAGAATGTACAGCTGTTTCCACCACAGAAGCAAAGTATGTTGCAGCAAGTGAGGCATGTAAGGAAGCATTGTGGCTTTCTCTTCTTGCTTGTGATATGGGTTTACCTCAGCATGTACCTCACTTGCTCAGTGATAGTCAGAGTGGCATTGCTTTGGCTAAGAATCCAGTCTATCATGCAAAGACCAAGCACATTGAGGTGAGGTATCACTTCATTAGAGATTGTTTAGCCACTGAGAGCATTATTATTGAGAAGGTTCACGCTCGAGATAATCTTGCAGATGCTTTGACTAAAGCTCTACCACAGGATAGCTTTCGACACTGTTGTCACTTGATGGGCGTTACTTGATTCTTGATCTTACGCAGTCACTTGTATATTGTGTAACATGCCCATCAGGTGGGAGGTATAGTTTGTATACTTACACTCAGGTATTCTTTATCATTCTTTATTTTTCTCCCATAGTTACTCTGGCCATATTGGCCTTTAGTGGGAGATTTTTACCTTTAGTGTGCATGTGAAAGGCCAAGATGGCCACCGGACACTTCTTTGTATATGTTCTTTAATAAAACATATAGTGGCCTGGTCAGTCACAGACTGGAAGTTCAACCGCATCTGTAAGACCCAAGAAGTCTGTCTACGTGCTCCCTATGTACTGTGTTTTCTGTGTATTCTGCAGCCTCTGTGCGGAGTACTATGTGCGGGCTTAAGGAGCTCGGTTTTTCTACTCCGAGCATATCGTCGTGGAGCTCTCGAGAAGGAGAGCGCACTGTGGTGCATCGCCATCGAAATACTTCATAAGGTTGGGAGAATATTCATCCCTCTACATGGTGTTGGTCTTAATCTTCTACTCCTTCACATTGGTGTCAAAGCTCTTGGTTGAGATTCCATGGGTACCTTGGATGTGATCTTGTCTATAAAATGGAATAAATTTAATTTCATTTAATTTTTTTAATATTGCATACATTTCATCTTTTCTTCTGAGAATTTGATTTCTTCTCACATGTTTTATCTCTTTCTATTGAGGAAATTCTTCTTTTCTTTTTTGTAGCAAAAGTATAGGCGTTCTTTAATGAAACTCACACAACGAAGTCACTATAGAACAAGCATGAATCGAACTGGTGATAGTTCATAAAAGGCCAAACTTCAATCACGATTAGTGTCCTCACAATTGTGATTAGCTCTTGTTGATTTTGACCGAAAATTTTAATTTTTCAAAAAATAAAAGGCATTTGAAGGGGCAACATGTTGGATTCAAACTTGAGACAAAATTAAACAGAGTAATAGAAGCTTGAGTTTATCATGGCATAGTATCTACTTTGATACTATATAATTCATTGACTTTGCTCATAGATAAATGTCAAAAGGAGTTCATAAGCATCAAGGGGTGAGGAGAAAATCCTAGAAGAATTTGAACTCACACCACAAGGATGGAAGGGAGAGGATTTAACCAACATTGCCACATGAATTCCATAATTTTTATGCCTTTCAAGTTTATCTTAACCTATTATGTCCCCCTAACAAAAGTCAAAACAACGATTTAGAAGAAGGTAGATGCAATGACTCAAAATCATGCCATCTCATGTGAAGTGTAAACAAGCTCCCATCTCTAACTCTCTCTCTTTCTTGCTCTATATTGGTTGGAGGTTCTTTGATTATATCTTCATCTACATGGTTGTCATATGAACATCCAATTGGGCCGCTTTTTCACCTCTCTTTTGATCTCTCAATAGTTGTACATACACATATCTTTCTCCATATTTTCTTTAACCCATGCACACAAAGAAACCATTTGTTAAAGGCCCATGAGGACTTATGCACCAAAGCAGCATGAGGAAACAAAACCATAGGGAGCAAAGATAGAGAAAAAGCCAAGGGGTACCAAGCATGCAAGGAAGCCAATGCAAATCTGGCGAGTAGGCCAAGTATTCTTCTTTTTTCAAATTAAACACATCACAAATAGTGATTGTAATCACTAAATTCCATTGTAAATCCATTTTTGGTAGAATAGACTCCATTTGTTCAATCCAAGGATTCCTCAAACTTGAGGAGTAGTAAATCCACCTATCTATCAAATTTCATAATTTTCTGAGCCCATTTGCACTCCCAAATGAGCTAGAGAACCTATTTTTAAATTAAGCTAGATACTTGGTCTAAATAAGGCCAAAGCTAGTCAAAAAACTATAAAAAGAGCTAGAAGGTTCATTTGTAGGGGTCTTGTTGGAGAATGAAGCAAATCTAGAAGATTGTAAACTTGTTTTGGATAACCAAGGATTCCATTGTTCTCTCTCTTTGTCTTTCCTTGTATGCACGTGTGTGTATATGTGTGCATATTAGTGTGCTTCTCACTCACACACTTGTGTATTCACTTGGTCATGGTCATCATACCATCCTCACGTCTCCACAGATTGAAAATTATG
Organism: Ceratopteris richardii; assembly: GCA_020310875.1. Taxonomy (NCBI): domain Eukaryota; kingdom Viridiplantae; phylum Streptophyta; class Polypodiopsida; order Polypodiales; family Pteridaceae; genus Ceratopteris; species Ceratopteris richardii. The sequence continues at coordinate 151,889,609 of CM035424.1, forward strand.
ACATGGATCTCCTCATGTTGTTACTCACCATTGTGCTAGAGTGACACCAAATTTGGTGTCGTTTCTGGGGAGCGAGCTTCAAGGACGAGCATGTGATGGTAAGACATAGATATTCGATGTTGGAATTGTAGGTAAATAGGTAACTTCTTTATCTTTTTACTTTTTCTTTACTTTTCTACTCTATGTCCATCTCCACTCACCTTCCACCTCCATCACCTTCTTCACAAAAATTCACCTCTTTGGTCATATCCCCACCTCCATTGCATTCCCCTAATTTCGCTTGTGAGAGAGATCAAGAGAGCATGTTTGTGTGTTGTGTTTTCAGCATTTCTTTGAGTTTTTTTGGCAGCCATTGACATCAACTGTAGCTAAAGTAGAAAACAAAGTCCATTGTAGTAGAGTAGACCACATCCACCTCCATAAAATATAGAATTTTTTAGAATACTGTTTTTTAGTCCATCACTATAGAAAAGTATCTATTGTCGACAAATGATAGGCAGTCCCACAACAGAAACATCTTTCCATTGTAGCACACACCCTATGATAGATAGACACTTGCAAAAATTCAGTCTATCATGATAGATGGAACCTCCAATAGATAAAATTTATGATAGACTATTTCCATCATGATAGACATGTAGTAGTCTATCACAACACACACGTCTATCATGATAGACATGTCCATCATGAAAAAAAACTCACCATGGAAACATGTCCATCACAAACCACAACCCACGATGGACACTTTTTTCCATCATGACAGAGAGACCTGTCCATCGTGATAGACATGCAATTTTGGTAATTTTTAGGTTTTCAAAAATTAACCTATTTTGAGCTAAATTGTGAAGTTTTTGTAGGCATTTGAAGCTCCTTGGCAAGGCTAAAATAAAGTTAGCATACACGGCATGCTTGGGACATGCATCAAGGGCACTGGAGCATCAATAAAAGCATCACGCTTGAGGGTGAAGGTCTGTAAACTCCCTGAGCCAATTTCTTAGCTTAAGACTACGATAGGCATGAAATCAATCAAGACCAAGGCTAATTTGAGCTGAATTGAGGATAACCTAAGTAGGAAAGAACATAACATGATCGAGAAGAACATCAATTGTGGCAAACTTAAGTGATCCACTGTGATGTCTCTATTGAAACAAGAAATACATCCAAAAAAGGTTAAAAGAACAAGTAAATAATACAAAAAGACCTAGAAATGTAGTTGTACTTGGGAAATTTGGATAATCGGTAAAGCAGATGAACCTAAGGTTAGGAAGACACACAGGATGGGATAGAGAAAGCATCAGACCTTCTGAAGCTAGTGTCAATCACACCGCTAGGTCATGGGCTCAACAACTCAATGACTACCCTTACGTATTGAGTTCAGAGATGAGTGATTCCAAAATGTCATTTAGCATGGAAAGACCCATAGGTAGTTTGGGACTAGCCTACTTACAAACCCCAAAAGGCCCATACAAACATTGGCTAGAGTACATATGAACCAACAAATTAGGAGCTCGCATTTACAAGGATGGCTTAAGGCGATCAATGGTACAACTTAAAAAACTTGATCAACTATTAGGAATTGAACACCCAATGGTCAAATTCAAAGAGGGTTCTTATATTGATAAGTAAGTTTCTTCTCTTCACTCGAGCCTGCCCCTACAGGGAATACTTTACATGCGCCAACAACTCCTCTTATCCTATTATGGGAGTTGGCAAGATCATTTTGACTACTACCGATGGTAGTTCTTTCACTTTGTCATATGCCTTGTTTGTGGAAGGGATCTAGAAAAATCTGTTATCAGTTTCTACATTAGCAAAGATTGGCTTCGTTGTGAAATTTGTTGATGACAGATGTACAGTTCATGATCTGTCAAATGGCGACGTGATTATTGCTTTTGGAATTTTATGACGTGGGCCGTATAAGCTCATAGACTATGAAAGCTCTGTAAATGACTCGACATGTACAATACATGATTCTCAGGCTATGTCAGATGCAAAGCTTTGGCATGCACGCTTTGGTCATCTAAAGTTTGCTAGTTTGCTACGCCTATAGAAATCTAAAATGGTGCCCTCTCTGCCCAAACTTGAGGCACTGCAAAAATCTGAAATGGTGCCCAAACTTGCCCAAACTTGGTGCCCTCCATTCTGATCGAGGGGAGAAATATATGTCTTATGATTTTAATGAATTTTTGGCTGAACATGGGATAAAACACTAGTGTACAGTGTCGTATACACCTCAATAGAATGGACTTGTTGTAAGAATAGTTCACTCATGGAGATGGCGAGATGTATGGTCAAGAGTCAGGCTTTACCACATAGTTTCTGGCTTGAGGCTGTCATGTGTGCAACATATGTACTTAATAGGTTTCCCACTAAAGCACTACATTCTATCACTCTGTGTCTGTGTTCCTACTTAGAGACTTGTGGAGAAAGAGACTATACCTCGATCCCCCTAAAGTGCATATAGTGGGGATTCACGCTTTATTCATCAATCCGAGGAGTATCAAAATCTAGTCGAGTGTATGAAGACATGCATTCAAATGATGATCAACACAAAGGAGCTTCTCAAAGAGTGTAAATAAGTCTAAGTCTATTCCAAACAAGTGTCAAGAATCTGTGGAGATGCCACGATACTTGGTGCAATAGCCAACAGTAAATCGAGCTTTTCTCTCAGCTCCGAACTCCAAATATAGTAAAAAGCGGGTTCATTTTGAAGCTCTCGAGAAGACACATCCAATGCTGTGTTTTCACTCAATTTTGACACTTCTACTTCAAGTTAAGCAAACAAGCACTTTCATGGATAGACAACACTTCCAAACACTCTTTTCAAGCATCACACATGCATACAAGCTCACAAAGAAGAAGATACAGAGAGGAGAAGACACAAATTAGAAATTCTGTGCTCTTGATTCTCACAATGGCAAAAAGTCCTTACAAAGAGTCACAAATTGACTTATATACATGTGCCCTAAAAATGGTCCTTTCACACAAGAGACTAGCACTTTATTCACTAAAAGGTTAATTTCCTACTAATTTACATGGGTAAGCTACTAATTTCCATGGGTATGCATCTAGAGGATTCCTCTAGTGCATTTACATCGGAAAATATGTTACAACAAGGCTATGATATAAAAATAAAGTGTCCAAATCGGAAAAATTTTGGGGCCCATCTTTTTCTCTACATTTTGCTCTTCTTAGCCTTGCAACACTCTCCCCCTCTTTGTCTCTGTCGTCCCTTGACAAGCTTTGCTTCTTGTCTGCAGCTTGTCTAAGTCTTCTGAATACACGCACCCAGTGGTCGAAGAAGCAACAAGGACTGTGAGACAATTGTTTATCTTATCCGAGGTATGTCCTTTGCTTCTGTTTTCCCCTTGGTATTCCTTATATCACATATCTGGGTTGCTGCATTAACTCGGGCTGCCACGCACGCCATTAGTGGCTAAGAATGTGGTATTCTTAGTCACCCTCTTCAACTTTTCAGCCTCTACTTCTTTCTAACTTTTGGTCTTCTGATTTGTCTTTGTCTTCACACGTCTGACCATGTTGTATTGCTTTGAGCCTGTTTACTTTGTTTCCACTACACACTATCAACGGGAGGATTATTACCTGCCAAGTATTGTCTTGCACTTCTTCATGGATACTTCCTAGCCCTGGTCCTTCCTTCCCTCCTACGTGCTTTTCCTTGATGTGTGCCCCTGGGGGGCTCTATCTAGAGATGGGTGTTGCGTGCCCCTGCGGGGCTTCTTGCAGAGATATATCTTCAAATATAATCTTCAGTGAAGTTTCTTTTTTGGTCTTCTTCTTTTCTTCTTTTTGCTCGACTCTCCCTCAACACTGCCCCCCTCCTGAACTCTATCGTCCCCGATAGGCTTTGGAAGTCGGCGGGAGTATGTTTTGTAAACTGTTTGCTCTGTCTCATTAAGCAGATTAGCTTCATGTATCATAAGTTGCTTCCACTATTCTGCTTTCACACCGTCATGTGGTGGCTGCCTGTGATCGGCAAAGAAGCTTAACTCATATGCCACTAATCTGGCATTCAAGTTGGACGATATCTTTAAGAAAATTTTTGAATCAATTTCAAAAAACCCTGTGAAAAAGGCTTCCTCAAAGGTTTGCATATATGTTCTTGGTAAAAACATAAACCTAGAATAGTATGCCATTATTGCGGGTCGGCTGGGCATAACAGACAGATAAAAAATGAGGATATCTGTGCCTTGATTAATACCAATGAAATTTAAAAACATATAAGCCACGTGCTTGAACACCTTCAACACTGTAAGTATCATGCTGAGGATTTTATTCTTCATCTTGATAGTTAAATCCGGCACTGTTGCATAACAATGCAGCCAAAATTCAATGGTTTTTACCATGTAATCCTCCGTCGGTAAATAATTATGAGGTGGACTTGGAAGTAGCGGATAATTCAGCCACTGTTTATTGATCACACCATTCTTTTGCATCTCCAAAAATTCTCTTGCTTCTCTGCGACGTGGTGTTGGACAAAATGAAGGATTTACCTGTAATAAATACGGTGCTACTTGCCAGTGCACCCGCAAAGTAGGATTTTTCTCCAAAAATTTTTGTTTCCATAAAGGTTGTGCAGCCTCAAATTCCTCTTGAGTGTAATTGAATGTATTATCTTTGAAGTACAGCTGCTCATCTGGATCCTTCTGTGTGATCTTCTTTATGTATTGCCTTGTTTTCTCTTTCAATAGTCCATAAGGAATGTTGAAAGGCTTCATGATCGCATATAGATCTTTCCTTTTATTTTGGCCTCTTTCATAACTTTGACCACTTCATTTTCAAAATTTTCTATCAATCGAGACACCAATAGTGCCCGTTCCTTCTGACCTATTTCTGCAGTATATGGCATGGGATGATCATCACATGGTTCTGCCATCTGCTCTTTTATTGGAGAATTATAGATCGGGGGAGATAAAGAACATACCTCTACCTCGTCAGTAGGATTCTCTGGTCGTGGCTCTACTGATGTCTCGATGGATACTTTTTGTTCTACTTTAGTTTCTAATTGTGCAAGACGTTCAGTCTTCTCTTTAACTTCTTGCAAAGCTGCCCGGAGTGCATCTTTTGTAGCAAGTAGCTCATTACCAATCTCTACTACCGGATCCATATTTTCACTGTAACTCACTGCAAGTTTTGCATTGGCAGTGTTCAGCTGTTTCTTGAGCTCATTGGTTTCATTAATGTACATGTGTTCCCATTCTTCTTTTAGGGCTTGCTCTTGTTTCAACAGATCTGCATATTTCTCTATCTGATCTCTCAGTTCCTTCTGGTCAGTAGCTGATGTCTCTTGTTTTTCTATAGGTTGGTCATATAGTAATGCCTTCATCAGTTCTTTATTTTTGCTACATAAGTTATCATTTTCCTCCATGTATACTTTTAGTTGTGTTTCGAGCAGATTGCTTCTAGCTTTCATTCTCTCTTTGTCTACTTCACTAGCTTCATGTTGTCTTTCTAAATCCGTCAGTTGTTCTTGGAGCTGATGATTCTGCTCCATTAATGTATCGCATTATTCTTTGACTCCGGTTATCTCTGTTTCCTTGGCTGAAACCTTTTGTTGGGCCTGAATGAGCTGTGCGGACAATTGCTCACTCATTACGTGAAATTGATTCTTTTCCTGCATGGCCTTGTCATAATCTGCATCTGTGTCCATCATTTGTTGTTGTGTATCCATGGCCGTTTGTATCATCTGCTTGACAACGGGTTTCAATTGAGTAACATCAACATTTAGCCATGTGGTAGGGATGCTAGGTTCTTCACCCGTGGTGACATCTTTCCCCTGTGCCACATGTAACGTAGTATCATGGGGTTGTCGAATATGGAGTTGTATTCGTGGCTCAGCCTCCCTATGGTCAATCTTGCCTTGTGGTGTATCATCAGGGACTTCAATGACAACTTGCTCCCTATTTTGTGGTAAAATGTCTTCTTTGTCCATGTGTGTTTGTATTTCCTCTTTGACAGGTGGCACAACATCTTTATTTGTGATTGGAGCATCCTTGATGCTGATTTTGGACTGATCGTTCAATTGAATAATGTGTACCGGTTCAGTGGATGCTTTTTGGTTCCGTGCCTGTGACTGTTGATTGTCAGGTGTGACCTCGACGTGATTTATCTATGTCCATTCCTCATTGTTCGTTTCTGTTCTTATGTCAGTTTCCAATGTGTCTTTCTCAAGGCTAGATTCCTCATTAGAGCTAGAATCTTCTAATTCCAGTTCTTTATATCTGGCGGTTTGTTCTGGGGTGTGTTCTTTATTCTTTTGTTTCTTTCCTTGGCTTGCCTGTCTGTATTGATGACCTTGAACATTTAAGTTCACTTGGCCCTACATATACATATGCATCTCCTCTAGAGCTGCGGAGAGTTCCCTTTTTGTGATTGGCTGTTGTGTCAAAGGAATCTTTGGCAATAAGTGTGTCCTCTTGGACTACGGCGTTTCTTGTGCTGCTTCCTCTCTTGTGCGCTTAGCCCCTCTCATGGGTTTCTTTGAACTGGTTCCCACTTCTTCGATGGAGATGACTGTCTTCTTTTTCTTTGGAACCATCGCTGACTTTACATATTTTGCCATCTCGGTTGAAGTTGGCATCAAGCGTAAGCACTCTTTCATTTCAAGTGCCTCATAAATTAGCAAGGTCAATGCCGAACTTCCATTCAAAAACTTTTTCTGACCCCACTTTTTCTTCGCTTCGAATAGGCGGTCTTGAATATATGGAGTCATATTTACTTTATTTCCAACTTGCCTCATTGCATGGGAAAAGCAATTGTACTACAATTTTTTGAGGTGTTGTATATCCATGCATACTAGGAAAACAAAAATGTTGGTACACTAATCGAACCGAGTCTTCAATATCTGTTCTATTGATTTCCAAAAAGGTTCTCTTTTTTGGGTCGTGACATTCATCTTTGACATTAGTGAGGCCATCTTGATTCCATCCAAAAGCTCTGTTGATTAGCTCATGAGTGAATCTAATTGTTTTCCATGTACCAACTTTGTCAAGCACTCTTGCTTCCGGGATTGATGGCTTATTTGATGCAGACTGTAGCGTATTCATCACTTGTGTGCATCTCTGAAAATCTAGCAAATATATGGGCAGTCGTAGGAATTCATCAATGCGAGCCCCTGTCCATACATTTGTCATGCATGGTAATCCTTGTATGATAGTCTGGAAATCTTGAGACATAATCGGAAAGTAGTGGTCTCTATCCATAATTTTAATGGTGGCCATGAAAAGTAGCTCTGACACGGGTTGATCGTCAAGAAACCAATGACCTCTTGCCTTCGTAATTGATTCCAAGGGAAGAAGAAGGATATCTTCCTCTTGCATAGCCTCTGAATTAGAGGATGCCATCTGCACTCAGTACATACCAGCAATCAGTGGCAAGCTGGTATCAAGAATCATCCTTCACTTATCCTTCATAAATTTGGCAACTCTCTGAGTGAAGTGTGTCATCCCTTCCCCGTGGGTGTGAGAGAAATGTAATACCTGGGATTTTTTCCATACTTATATTTTTCTTATTTCTTTTTTTATGTTTGTGTGTGAAAGAAAACAGAAATGTTAGTTCATAGCTGAAGCGGTTATTGATTCATTAGTTATTTTCTTTTGGATTATTTTACAAGTGCTCTCCTGTTTCCCAAGAGGGAAATGTGCTTCACTATCCTGAAATAGAAGAAGAATGTCCCGAATGCTTGGCCTTGTAATGTGGCCCTATTATGCATACTTTGGACTCTTGTGACTCCAAATGTGTGCAACCCAAATTATTTGATCGATGTATACAGATTGTTTTTCCTGTCGGCATCCAAATCAGCATTAATCCACTGGGACAGACTACATTCCCAGCATCCTTGGTAAATGTAGTGCTTCTCACATTTTACCTCAGGTTCGTCCGCTTTTTGACTCTTTGAATGATTTTTGTTGCGTATCTAGGCTCCTCCTCTGTCTTGTAGTTATTTGTTCTCTGTTGTTTTTCCTTTAGATCATATTGATTCTTTTTGTGTCTTGACCTGTCCTTTTTTATGATTGTCACTTGGGCACATGATTTGGGAATCCATATTTGCATTCGGGCCGGCTGGGCGGCTATCACCTTCTTCAAAATCCATACTCTAGCAATCCTTTGTGGACTTGGGTGTCCAACGTGACTTGCATTCTTATTCTGTTGTTGTCTCCGATGTCGATAGTGATTCTGTTGTTGAAGATATGCCGTCACTTGATCTTTTCCGATCCAAGCCTGTCTAGTGTAAGGAATGGGGTATATTCTAATGTGTGCAGGTTTTGAATAGTCTTGCTGACTAGTCTCTTGTGCTTGGCTCCTCACTGAGGCTTTTGTTGGATGAGACACTAATCATGTGATTTACTGGATTAGAAGGTTGTGTGAAAGCAAGATTTGGTGCATTCTCACCTGAAGTACTTGATGGTGGGGTTTCCATAGTGCGACTGAACATACATTCATCATTGTGCTCGTTTGAGTGATCTCTCGGGTCTATACATTTGGCTTTGATCGGTCGTTCGTCTAACATGTTGAATACCTCACGATGTCCTATCTTGGCCGAGATGTATCCTAGGGCCAATTGAATAGTCACTTCATATTCATATATCCAATCTTGACCTAACACGAGCTCTTCTAATAAGTCCTGATCATGACATACTAAGAGTTTTTGTTCCATCGTGTTGTTTCCGAGATGTAGAGGTAAGGTAATCTCGCCTATACATTGAGTAACTTTTCCTCCTATTCCAATCAGTTGTGCCTTAGATGGGCATAATTCTTCCTTGAGTTTCTGAGTCAACAAAAATTTGATACAGCTTATGGCTGCTCCTGTGTCAATGAGAGCGTCCACTAAGTGGTACTCTTCTGTTCCAGTACCCAAGTTCAAATAAGGTTGCTTTATTTGTTGTCCTAGGTTTTCAGTGGCTCTAATGTTAGCCATTGGGATGAGTTCCTCTCCTTGTCGATATCTCTCGTCTCTCTCTCTCTCATCCACTCCTTTCGTTTTCTGATTCATTCTAGCGCTTCTTGTCTAGCTTCTTCTCGAATTCTTTCTTCCTCATTATTAGTCGTGACATTATCTCTTCGGTCAATGGCTCTAAATATTTTTTTACTCGGCAACCATTGATATAGTTTGGTTATACTTCTCCATCTAGGGCTGCGAAGCTGATGGCTCTGTTGGTAGATATACGATTGATGATCAATGGCCATATCCTCTTTTTTGCAGTTTCTTAGCATGTTGCTTCAAAGTATAAACCAAAACTAAATCTCCTTCCTTTAGGTTTTTGTCTTTAATATGAGCATCAAAATATGCCTTCTGTCGCCTTTTAGCAGCATAAATCCCTGCTACAGCTTGTAACCTTGTTTCGTGTAATTTTTCTATTTGATCCAATTGAGCTGATAATTCATGTCCAGTCCACTCGTAAGTTGTTGCTACTCTGAGAGTGGGTACTAATAAATCAATTGGCAACATGGCATTCTGTCCATACACTAAGTTAAAAGGAGTAGTTCCTATGGCTGTTTTGTAGGCTACTCGGAATGCCCATAAAGCATGATGTAATTGCTTATCCCAATCAGATCTACCATTGTTAACAACTTTAGTGAGGACTATACACAAGATTTTGTTTGAACTTTCGGTCTTTCCATTGGCTTGTGGGTGATATGGGGCTGATTTCTTATGAATTACTAAGAATTCATTCAGTAGGTGTTGAAGATACAATATATATTTCTTGGATCCACTCTTTTTTTTCATCATCATTTGTACCTTTTTCTACCTTTCATTCAATTAATAAAGCACTCTTGTATAGGTGTGTGTGAGTGCCACACTAGAGAATAAGTGGGATTCATTCTCCTTTCAGTTGAGAAATCCCACATAGCATGCTTTTTTGCCATTTTGTATATAAATTGGTCTCCACCTCTTCTTTTGGGAGAGCTTTTTGAGTAGTAATGAGATTATGCTAGTTTGTAGATAGACTCTTGCTCTCTCGTCGTCATGATGTGCATGCGTGCTTGTTCTCTTCTTGTCTAACGCTTGTGACACGTTGATGTATGATTACGTCGTTATTATGCTTGTGATTATGATTAGGTGCATCATTCGCGATGCTTATGTTGTATCTTCTTGTTGATAACGTTGTTAATCATACGTTGATGAAGTGCCATTACGTCTGCTAAGTGCTTCTACGCAAACATTTGGGTCTCATGAGATGCTTCTTGGTTTGACAAGTATGAGTTGTGATGCTACAACGTCAACAACTTTTGGCGCCGTTGCCAGGGAGCGTTCTCTTGTCACTTACGTGATGGTTTCTGGCGTGAAAGAGACGTGTACGCAAGTTTTTCATGACGATTTGCTGAGTTCTTCATTTTATTTCGCTCTTGTGAGCATTTGCGGCTTGCAAGATACAATAACTTGTTGAGATGAGCCATTTTTTGGTGGATTAAGGATCCCCTTTTGGTGATTAGTCTACCATGTGTGGTGATTCTTCAAGTTATGAATAGATTAGGAGCATTTTTTTTTATAGATTTTGAGTAATCATGTTAAACTTTTTCCATTAACTTTGTTGACTTTTTCATTGATCATGTGTAAATAAACTAGATTGGGTTCTTCTACGAGATTCATTGGAGTTTTTGGACTCACCTTCTTCATCACTTTTGCATTAGACATTCTGTGTGATTATCTACATCACTTTCAGAAGTTTATGACAAGGGAGCTGGGTAAGCTTCATACACGACGATCCTCAACAACTATGGATATCAGGATCGGTCTTGAGGCTAGGGTTACAATGCTTCAAGGAGTATAGCAACTTGTAGATGCTATGAAGGTCATTATGGGTCCAAAGGGGCGCAATTTGTCATGACCCAAGAAATTCTAGTCTCAATGAGCTAATACCTTTCTTGGAAATAGCACTTGGAGCTCAAAACCTGTCTCGATTGTGTGAAGCTGTGGAAAGCAAAGCCCTTACAACACTCGTTCTTTGAGCGGGCTTGAATATTTGTGGCATCTAGGCCCTTGGCTTTGGAGAAAACAGGAAGCTAAGCCTGCAACTGATGGCTAGATTGTGGGTGAAGAACTTGGAAGGAAGTTGGAGAAGATGAATCATGATGTGGTTGGTAGGGCCAAGCAATTGCTCTCTCGAGAGGTGATGCCATGGAGAGCTGGAGATAAGCAAACTACAGCAGTCAGTTGTGAGCCAATTCGAGAGAGGTTATGACAAAGAGAAGATACATGAAAGTCTTGCAAAGCTCTCGAGGAGGTGTTGCAGTTTTCAATATTGGAGGAGTGTCCAAAGAATCTGAAGATCATAGCCACATGCCATTGGAATTACCGACTACATTCATTCACAATGCTCAAGGATTTGAGAGTAGTAGATGTAGCCCTATGGGGTCTCCTCACTTGAAGGATTCTCCTGTCTAGTGGAAAACTCGTGTGACATGCGCTAAGTCTTTCCCTTTCTTCCCTGCCAAGGCACAAGAACCTCCGTGGGAGGAGTTGAGGATCTGCTCTGCAGGCTCAAGGACAGAGAGAGGGCAAGAAAGAGCCGGCGATGGAGCTTCGAATCATTAAAATGATGTTTAACCTGCTGGCTCAGAGGCTCACATCAGGGATAATGACATGCCATTCATTGACCTCTCGGTGGCTGTGATGAGGGTCTCATGAACAGATTCCGATTCTGTCGCTCTAAATGGTCATGCAAACCTTGCTTGAGAGGGTGTGGATGGTAATAGTGCGGGCTAGCAATGCAATTTCTCAGTGCCATGAGTTATACATGAATGTGTCATTTGTACCAGGCATGGATTCAAAGATTTTGTCTGCATCAACTGAGGGCGCTCTGAAGCTTTATGATATTCGAAGTTTTTAGTGCCCTATAATGAGACTGATGCCCATACGAGTCTATTGACAATGATGGGAATCCATGGGCATGCACCTTTGGTTGCAAACTGGTCTAGCCAAGCGGGTTGTGAGGGTGTTCAATGTGCAGGGTGTGCAGCTAAAGTTTTGTCCAATACCATAGTAGCTTCCTTCACCATCAGATAGGGCCAATCAATGCACTATCCTTTCATCCTTACAAAGTGCTTCTTGCTACTAGGGATACAGATTCCAACGTTTCAATCTGCTCTAGAGACAATGGGCTATCTAAAAGCTAGAAGTGGGTTATTGTGCTTCCTATGGCATCCAGGTTTGCAAACACAAAAGGGTCATTGATGGAATCACCTGAGTTTTTCGTGTTGGTGCAAGTCTCTCAAAGAACGATACAATTATAGCTAGAATTAGCTATGGGAAAGAAGAATTGGAGATTGGGCCTCGTATCAGGTCTCCAGCGCTTGATACTAGACACAGCTACAAGGATATAATCATACTCAACGTTTCCGTTGAGTACAATCCTAGGAGAGACTCTCTCCATTTGATGTAGGGGCCTACTGATGAGAAGCCTGGGTGAAGCATCGTGAATGTTACAGGAGGCTTGGACGATCTTCTCTCTACCTCACCTTCACACTTTTCTCAGGGTTCTGATAAGTGTATGTTAGGCACAAACCAACAAAGCTATTCTGCGCACTGAATTCTCATGAGAACTCACATCCCCTGGGATTGAGAAGGGAGGTACTACAGCAGCATACACACTAGGGAAGAGAGAAAGAAAGTAATCCACAACTAATCAAAACTACCCGATTTCAAGTTGAAGTCCAAGCATGTGTGGGACAGATGAGGGAAGTTAGATTGAGTCAACAGTGTGACACCCAAAGATCAGGAGGTATCCAGATGTATGTCTAAAGAATGCTCAAAGGATGAAGATGCTGTTGAGGGTCAGTAATTTCTCTTGCGCTCTATAACTAGGGATGGGTCATCTATTGTGACCACTTTGATTGCAATGGATCTTGGTAATAAAATGTAGCAAAAGAGATCAAGAGGTGAGTATCACGATCAGAAACAGACCATGTTGCTTTGAGGGAAGCAGATGAATATGCATCGGTTCTTCAAGCACACCCTCTAAAATTTTTCGTAGGATAAATTCTGAGAAAGGATCATAGCAGTAAATAAGGTGCTTCAATTAGCAGGCTTGCTAGAAAGAGTACCTATACGAAGAAGAGCTACTTACAAAAGAAGATGAATTGCTCTGGATTTGATGACAGTTTTGCATGGAGATAGTGTGATCCAGCAAGTATTAAACACGTAATGAGAGATGACAGGCCACATGCTTTGGACGTGAAGTATGGAGTTTTTTGGGAAAAAAAAACATAAAGGCGGTCAAAAGTGTCACTAAGGCTCATGCCGGAAAATAACCACTTGACACATGGTGCAGTGGAAATCTCCTCTAAAGGAAAGTTGTTGCGTGAGGGGGTGCAAAGTGGTTATCCTCGTTCTAGAAATAAGGAAATTCAGTTTGCCAAAAATCGATGATCAGATCTCAGAGCTTACTAGAAATGAGCAGACAAAAGTTTGCCAATAGCTTATGGGCAACATTTCCTTAGCATCATTGATTGCATATTTATTCAGTCCTCCCTTGGAATTAGCTACTCAGCATGCAACAAGTTCTATAGTGTTGTTTAAGAACATGGCAGAAGAAGGGCATTCTGTTAGGGATGTTGGAAAGGTAAGCTACATGCTTGAAGGAATCATGGAAAATAGTGAAGACACAAGATCGAGTCTCTGAAGTTCCGAGCGAGCTGAAGATGGTCCTGGAAGAGGAAAGGTGTGGAAGTTCTGGTGATAATGACATGTAATACTCAATCTTTTTTATCAGCTCGGATAGAACAGTTGGATTATGGCAAGCCATATTGACGAGTGTCAAGGGCAAGATAATGTACTAGATCGCTTCAGAAGAAACTTCTCAAAGCTCCATGAGGTCACACTTCTTGTGGATGAATTATACTCTTTTCAGCACTTTAGCATATGTGATCACTTTGATTAGGATCTTGAGGGTGTAATGGTCTTAGAATGACAATGATTCATCTGGGAAAACACCACAGTACTATTTCCAAACTGGTGTGAAAATCTGCACGAAGTCCTACTGTAAATAATTTTCCATGAGCAATTGTTGCTCTGACAGAAAGCTCAGAGAATGGTGAAAATAATTTTCAAAGTGTCCTCTGATTCACTGCAAGCTTCTCTTGCGCCTTCATGAAAAATCCAAAACATATGAGAATAGGGCAAATGATTCAGTAACAGTTGGGTTCCACCGAAGCTTTAGCTTAGCAAGATTCTTTGGAGGACATTGCATGGTTAGGTCCTGGAAGTACTGCAGCTGAAAGCCTCAATGGGGATCACCGTGACCCTACATTAAAGGAGCAGAGAAAAAGACGGCACTTCTGCCGCAGCTCAACGTTTCTTAACATTCTGAGGGAGTAATGTGTGGAAGGCTTCGCAACGTCTCTCAGTAAACAAGTCCATTCTATTTGTGGAAAACTGCACCTAAGAACCGCTCACGCTGGTCATGATCAGCACATCCTCTTTGACAAAGACATGAAAGCTATTGGCTGTTGAAATCGGTGGATACCAGTTGACAACGTAGCATTACTTTCCAAAGTTTTCGTTGGCCATGCACGATACATCAAACTTGATTTCTCAGAACATGGACATTTTCTTAACATATGGCATTCAATAACAGCAACGAAAATGGTGCACACCTCTTCTATTAACTATAATAGAAGATACCATTTGAATTGGATTGATGATAGACTGTACCAGAAGTTGCATTGTCAGAAGTTACAGAACAACAAAAAAGCAATTGTCCAAGGTTACCAAGTAGTATTAGTGCATCTCATGACACGCAATGGGCGAGCAGATAGCAGAAAACAGCATCAACAGAGGCAAATCAAATGAAGTTGCCATATTTGGAAATGCCAACATTCGATCTTGAATCCAGCTGGTCTCTATTTTCAGCTCACTAACTGCGATTGAGATTTAATTCACGAATCAAATTTTTACGCAGACAGAAGAGTAGGTGTGAGGGAATCATTATGATTCACATTCTGGGGGGAGAAAGATCAGTGCATATATATGAGCTTGGAAGTTGGAACTCGCAGATAGGAACTACGAATGGAGAGAGAGAGAGAGAGAGAACGTGCTTCTGTGCTTGAATGCATTTTTCTTTTTTGAGAAGGGGGAGGGATTGAGGAGTATAACTTTGCTTTGCTTTTTCACATAAATAAGCTACTGTATATTTAAGATACTGGGAGATCTTTTGTAGGACACAAAGATAGGAGGATGATTCAAACTACAATCATCATGGTTCACTTTAAGAATGTGTGCCTTGGAATTTAGAGTTTGGGAAGTTAGGCGAAAATCTTAGTGACATTCATAAGTGTTTTTGTGAAAAGTGAAGGATCGTGCTTTTTTATGATACATCTGTATACTTTGCAAAGACTCTTTTTTTCTTGTCAAAAGAACCCTATTAGAACTTATTTACACATCTTAGAAAACATTCAAAAAACACACACACACAACCTCAAAAGATATTCTATGTGTAATACAGATAAATGCATCGCTGAATCTCTAGATCGATCTCAAACCACACAACCTTATGATCCATTACATGAGCATGATATATGTAAAGAAACTCAACCTTTGTTGAACTCCCCATGTAAAGATGAGTTTTTTCTAAAGACTCACATAGAAGGCCCAAAAGACCCATACATCAAGAAGAAGTCACATTTCCCTTGTAATGTAAAGCAAATTTGGGTGGCCAAGAACTTACTTGGAGCCCAACCAAATCGCACTATGATATGGGTACCAAAGAAAGCTCTTATACAAAATCAACCCTCTCACACTAGACTTCATAATCTACGGTCTAGTTTCACATTGCCTTATCATCAAGAACAACCACTTTTGACAAAGGGATCCAAAGCAATAAAGTCAACACTTAGAAAAGATCCAAGGAGAAACCTCAAGGCTAAGACCAACAAAGTGAAGACATATTGGTGGCCTAAAACCTCTTCGTGCAGCATCCATGGGTGTCGGACCCAACCTTGCCCAATGCACAACATATGTTTAAGATGCACACCAAGTATGCACATGAATAGGGCCTCATCCAAAGGCCAAGCATTAGGCACACTTAGTTTAACCCAGACACAAAGAGGGCACATGTACATAGATTTCAAAAATTTGCTTTTTATTTTTCTTTTTTCAGGATGGTGGACAAAGGTATCATCCATTTCAAATGGGTGATGGAAAAGAGAAGGTTCTTGGAGTTGGAGATTTGGAGGAAGCCTCATCATCACCTAAACCCTTGAGCACTTTGCTCAAGATCCATCATTTTTGCACCATTGTTTTTTGTATGCATTTTTAGAGTATGCATAAGATAGGGTCACATTACAAGACCGTGCATAGACACTTTTTTGTTTTCCACCCATGCACCCTTAGTCCCCACTAATGCATATGGACTAAGAAGAGATGAATTAAGTTCATCTATTTGTATCTATCATCTACATTTTTATCATTTCATGCTCATACATCATCCATCCATCAAAAAAAAGAAAAAAAGAAAAAAGAAAGGCATTCTAGCATATTCATT
Source organism: Ceratopteris richardii (assembly GCA_020310875.1). NCBI lineage: Eukaryota > Viridiplantae > Streptophyta > Polypodiopsida > Polypodiales > Pteridaceae > Ceratopteris > Ceratopteris richardii. The sequence goes on from CM035424.1 coordinate 151,906,111, forward strand.
CCCATCTATATGAGGCAAAAGAACCAAGTTAAAGCACTCGGCTCCAAAAAAAAAGCAAGATGAAGAAAAGCAACAAAGCAAAACACTCCAATGGTGTACGGATCATGCAAATCAAAAGGAACTCCTACACACTCTTCCACAAAAGCTCCATACTTGCAAAAGCTTTGTCGAGGACGACAAAGTCAAGGAGGGGGGGAGTGTTGAAGATAAAATATATATTTCTTGGATTGTTGAAGCTCAAAGTCAAGGACAAAGCATGGAAGCACATCAAAAGTTGGACACACAAGGAAAGGGAGCAAGTAGGGAGCTCCATGAAGTGTATGTCAAATTTTCAGATGAATCCCCTACAAAAATAATGATTTTCATCACTAAAAACCATTTTAAATACCATTATCTATTTCTATAACTCCATTTTGTTCAAGCCGAGGAGTCCTCGAGCTTGAGGAGTATTAGAACTACCATCGTACCAATTTTCATAATTTTTAGACTTCGTTTGAGCCCTCAAATAAACCCTGGAACCTAATTTTTAACTAGGCCGGACACTAGGTCTGGACAGGGCCAAAACTAGTCAAAAAACTATAAAAAGAGCTAGAGAGCTCATTTTTGAGGTTAGCTTGTTAGAGAATAGAGCTTTTGTAAGAGAACTCTTTTTTGCAATCGAAGCTTTCCATTGTTCCTCTCTTTGATCTTACTTTGTGCGCGTGTGTGTGCATGTTTGTGTGCTTTCACTCACGCACTTGTGCCTTCAATTGCTCGTGGTCTTCATACCGGTCCTCACGTCTCCGCGGATTGACAAGTAAAGGAGGTGGTGCTTACGCTTGAGCTACACCAAATTTTGGCGCCGTTGCCGGGGAGAGAGCTTCGAGGACGAGCGTTGTGATGGTAAGATCGTAGATTTGCGACGTTGGAAGGTAAAAAAATTGTCATTTCAGTTCATTTTCTGTTTTTTTCCTCTTCATCCTCATCATCATCATCATCTTCACCTTCTTCCATCTTCTTCTTCATAGAAATTTCTTGTTTTTAGTGCATTTTCACCATTTTCATACCATTTTTCATGCATTATTGTGTGGGAAGGAGTTAGGAGGTGCAAGGGAGAGCAAGCGCTGTGTTTTTTTCATGATTTTCTGCTCATACGGAGCTCGCCATAGCCGGTGCTCAGAAATTTGAATTTCCCGCCAAAAAACGCGATTTTGTGATGAAAATCGCGATTCTGTGAAAATTCAAAATTTTTTGAAAAATCACGATTTTCTGTTTTCCCGCCTAAAAGTTGGCTGAAAGAATCACGATTCTGTGGTCATTCTCAGAATCGCGATTCTGTGATTGTGCTCAATATCGCGATTCTCACAAATCACGATTTTTAGCCAAAAAAACACGATTTTGAAAAAAACACGATTCCCTACTCAAAATCGCGATTCTCAAAAAATCACGATTTTCAGTAAAAACACGATTTTGTGAAAAAAGGCGATTCTGTGTAAACACGATTTTTTGCTCAAAATCGCAATTTTCAAAAAACACGATTCTCTGCTCAAAATCGTGATTCTCACAAATCACGATTTTCAGCAAAAACACGATTTTCAAAAAATCACGATTTTCAACCAAAAACACGATTTTGAGAAATTACGATTCTCTAAAACACGATTTTATGAAAACACGATTCTCTGTTGACAATCGCGATTTTCATGTCAAAAACACGATTCTGAGCAAATACGATTTTCAACGGGCTCAAAATCGCGATTCTCATAAATCACGATTTTCAGCCAAAAACACGATTTTGTGAAAAAAGGCGATTCTGTGTAAACACGATTTTTTGCTCAAAATCGCGATTTTCAAAAAACACGATTCTCTGCTCAAAATCGCGATTCTCACAAATCACGATTTTCAGCAAAAACACGATTTTCAAAAAATCACGATTTTCAGCCAAAAACACGATTTTGTGAAAACACGATTCTGTGAGACAAAATCGCGATTTTCATGTCAAAAACACGATTCTGAAAACCACGATTTTGTGAAAAACACGATTTTGTGAATCACGATTCTCTGAGACAAAATCGCAATTTTCAAAAACACGATTTTGTGCTCAACATCGCGATTTTAAAAAAAAAACACGATTTTGTGCTCAACATCGCGATTTTCAAAAACACGATTTTCAGCTCAAAATCGCGATTTTCAAAACACGATTTTCAGCTCAAAATCGCGATTTTCAAAACACGATTTTGTGAAAACACGATTTTGTGAACACGATTCTCAAGGTACAAAATCGCGATTTTCTTGAAGTTCACAAAATCACGATTTTCTTGAAGTTCACAAAATTGCAATTTTCTCTAAAAGGTCTTGTTTGCATGTTTTAACCCCCAGGAGCCTGATTTGACATAACTTTTTCATCCGAAGTCCATTTTTTGAGCTCTATAGCTCGTTGGAAAGCTCGTTTCAAATCCTACTCGATCTCAACTGTTTTTTTCAAGAATAATGCGTTGATTTTGAGATAGGACAATTTGAATTTGACCCTCAAGTGGGACTAGGGAACCAAGGGGGCTCCAAAGAATTTTGAACCATACCAAAGGGAAAATTTGGACTCTTGACTAAAGCTTATGAACCTGAGATCTGGTAGACACTTAGGCAAGGATAAACAAAGCATTAGATCTTCTGAGGCTAGTGTCAACCATACATCCAAGTCTTGGGCACAACAACTAAGTGGTCATCTTTTACTAAGTTCAGACACAAGTGATTCAGAAATGTCTTTTAGCATGGGAAAACCTGCAGGTGGCTCAGGGACTGCCCATCTACAAACACCAGAAGGTCCCTATAAGACACAGTTGGAATATATTCGAACCAACCAATTAGGTGCTCGCATCTATGAGGATGGTCTGAGGCGATCAGTGGTCCAACTCAAAAATCGAGATCAATCCTTTGGACTTGAACACCCGGTGGTCAAGTTCGAAGAGGGTTCATACATTGATAAGGAAGGAACCATGTATGTGATCACCAACCTACCAGATAGGACTGATGAGTTTGGAAATGTCATTCCTGAGAATGAAATAGGAGACCTAGAACAAGGAAATGTAGGACAAGGACCCCAGACTCCTAGAGGTAAGTCAGTTTTGACCCGAGTGATCACTCCGGACTAGATCCCTCAAGACCACAAAAGCATAGAACTATTTTTGAATAGAGAAACAGAGGAAGCCTTTTGGAGATTCAAGCCAAATCAACCTAGCCAATTGGGCATAGTTATCATCTATGAATTCAAAGATCCTAAGATACCAGGCAAAGTTGTCTACCTGGATAACACATCAGAGAAGATATTCTTGGTAACAGAACATGATAGACATGCATATACTTGGAAGAATGAATTGATTTTCCCTCCACCAAGATCCAATGTTTCCCATGGCCTCCAAGGAGTAGGATCATCCCAAGCTCATGAAGCCCAGAGAGAAAGAACTAGAGAGAGACCTGAGGTAAGTTTTGCACACACGGTGGGCAGAAATAGAGCAAGATTTGAAAATGAAAGACTTGAAAGAGAGAGACATCAAGCACATAGGCAACAAAGAGATGAACATGATTTTCCAGTGCCTAGACCCCGAGAGCACCCAAGAACCCTTAGACCCACTCAAGTGATCAAGGCAATGAAGAATTATTTTGACGGGTCAAGAGATCCTTATGATCATGTGGCCGAGTTCAAACAAGTGTTAAGAGCGGAACAAGTTGAGGATTTGTTCACCCAGTACGAGGCATTTGGTCTGACTCTTAAGGGCACTGCCTTAGCTTGGTTTCAACCACTGAGTAGTCGCAATTATCGCGACATAGGTCAACTGCTAGATGAATTCATTGTAGAATTTTCCAAGAGTGGTATCAGGCATAACACATCATCCTTGATCCACAGTTTCAAGCAGACACCCCAAGAAACAGTGCGACTAGCAGGTAGAAGGTTCCAACAGTACCTAGAAAGATGCCCTACTCTAGAGCTACCCACACCAGCCAAACAAGTGGCTTTGTTCTTAGATGGCTTACTGAGCACAAAGTTAAGATCATATGTATACTTGAAAGAGCCTAGATCCATAGAAGAGTGCGTGCGGACATGCATTGACATAGAAGATAACTTGGGTGAGGAGTTAGGATTATCCAAACTCTATAAGGATTCAGATAGTTCTACTAGTCATACTTCAAAAATCTCCACGGAAATAGAGGAGATAGTTGAGCAAGTTGCCAAGAAGCTGGGAGTCCAAAATAAACAAACACAGAGAGTCACTCCAGTGAATCGATGTTATACTTGCAGAGGCGACCACATGGCTAATGTATGCCCATTGCACAACCAGAACATGAGAGAAAGGAATGCTCCATATTGCACTATTGAGAGAAAATATACGAACCACACGGCTCAAGATTATCCCTATAATAGGCAGGCTGTTAGACAAAATTATCAACAACCTTACCAACCAGGTAGGTATCAAAACCAATACCAACAGCCATATAATAGACCACAACAGCAATATCAGGCACAATATAGGCCACTACCAGTCTTAGGAAACCAACCACCAGCTCCTGCCAACGTGATTCCAGTCAAATATGTTGTGGGAGAGGAAAATCCAAATAGAGCATTGGTGCCACTAACCCCATTGATACCAGATAATGACTCTCATGCTCATAGTTCAGACTACTCCCATGAAGGTAGTCCACATGCTTATTACACAGAGTCACCTGAACATAGTGAGATTTACTCGTATCAATATGAGGCACCACCTATGGAGCAAAATTGGGAGCCAGAATACTCCAATGTCATGTACACAAATCCTAACCCTAGGCCCCAGTTGAGACAAATGAGACCACAAGCCCCTAGAGGATCTTGTTTCAGATGTCATGGTGACCATTTCATTCGTGACTGTCCCCACCCACCATCTCCGAGTCAAGGACAGGCTATCACAATATAGGCTTTTTGTCCTGATTGTGGCAAAGACCATCTCCCCACAGATTGTCCAAGAAACCCCTCCAGTGCACCCAAGATTACACCCATTAATGTGGTAGGCTTAGTGGCAGATTCAAGTTCAAGTAGTAGCAATGTGGCTCCTATACAAGCTGTCACTAGAGCACAAGCCTTAAAACAGGATAAACCAGCAGAACAATCAGAGTCGAGTGAATGAGGAGAGCCTAGTAAGACGAAAACAAGAACATGGAAGGATACCAGAGAGAAGGCCAATCGCAAATGGAATAAAAAGTTATCGGAACTAGAAGAAAGCTTAAAAGAAGCGAAAACAAAAATAGAAGACATTGCATCTCAAAGCCCCTCGCATGCTGAAACTCCATCCACTCCACCTCATCCCACCCCACCACCCATTGTAAATAGACCACAACCAGGGTCTATTCTTGCAGATCCAACCCCAAAAGGCTTGGACATGATGTTCAAGGCCTACGAGGCTCGACTTCAAGAAGGGCCTACAGCTGCAAACCTAGACAAGAGTTACCCTAGAGTAGATTTAGAGATTGAACGGATGAAAATGTGCATGAAAATGGTAGAACAAGCTCAAGCTATACTCAAGACTAGTCAAAAGTTCAATCAGACAAACTCTGTCAAACCAGATTTGCATTTCCAAGGCTTACTAGAAAGATTAGAGCAATTGGTAAACAAACCACAAGTTTCTTTACCTCCACAGGCTCAACCAGTTATTGAAAGAGGAAGCTCACCACCAATGGGAGCTTATGTTCCTAATTCCACAGATGCTGGAATACCTCCTTCAATTCAACAGTACTCTCAAGAGTTCTTGCGGGAAATACAAGAAGAGAAATGGGCCAAGGAGAAGGGTAACTCCCCTCCTATTCCTGAGATTGATGATCTTCATGATCAATTTCCCCAAGACATTCCATCTATTTACGGAGATGAAGCAGAACAACAAGAAGATGAAAGATTAGATTTTGAATCTAATACCCTAGAAGAATTGCCTCAATTTCCAAGCCCATGGGAATCTGAATCTCTCCAGATTAGAGCTCCCACAATACTAGTAAGAAATGAAGAACTCAGTGGTCCCAAGGAACACGAATGTCGTGAAGAATACTAAGGTTCAGTGTCATCTCACTGTAGAAGAGCTGCTCAAAGCAAAACCTGAGCTTTGGAATCATGTGAAGGATCAAGTTCCAGAACTTGATTCCAAAATGCCAAAAGCAGGCTCTAAACAAAAAGTACCAGAGATACCTCTAGACAAAATAGGGGACATGTGTGAGGGTGAAGAAGGTAATACTTATCTTCCAATCACCTACCAAGGTTACACAACCAAAGCAATCATAGATTCAGGTGCGGGTGTTGCTATTGCAACCACCTCCTTGTGGAAGCAATGGGGCAAACCCACATTAAGACCAACTAGAATGAAGCTTCAAATGGCCGACGGTCATTTTGAAAGACCTCTAGGATTGCTCGAAGGGATAACTCCAACCACTTGTGGTGTGGAGTTTGAACATACATTTGCTATATGTGACTTTGAGAAAAATAATGTCTATGAGATGATCCTAGGAAGACCCTTCCTATGACAATTGCAAATAGTACAGGATTGGGGAACTAACTCCTTGTACTTACAGCACTTAGGGGTCACCACCAAGGTCAATATGAAGGATTACACCTTCAGAGATGTACCACCCCTACAGTAAAATTCTATCCACAAAGCGAAAGAAGATTCCATTTCTGTGCATTCTGAAAGTTCACCTGATCCATCATGGCTGCATGAAGATACTCATTTGTGGATGTGCAAGGTCGCAAAGGAAGAGGAAAAATGTTTAAAGGCAAGAGAACTTCACCAGGAGATAGACCAATTAAAGACCCAGCCTATACACTGATGATCTTTCCAGATGAGGAATTTGAGCCTCATGGCTGGCCAGAAATCTTAGCCACCATGGACATTGCTGTGAATGAAGAACAATGGACAACTCATTGTGATGAGGAGGGTTATGATATCTCAGTGTTCATGTGTCAGCCCTTGCTAGAAGAATGTGACCCTAGTGATGTCATAGAAGAAGAAGAGAATGACGATGATATAGAGTCCATTGTGATGGATAGTTGCTTTAACTCAGAGCAGCACTATCTAGAAGATATAGGAGTGTTCACCCACAAAGAAGAAGAACCTCTCACAAGTATTAAAACGGTAAATTCGAAGGATGGAAGTGAGAGCAGTCAAAAGAAAAAGAAAAGAAAAGCAGTGAAACAAGAAGAGGAGGAATCATTGTTTGAAGTACCAGAGAACTTCAAGAAATATGAAGACGATCGCAAAATTTTGGTACGAATGCCTAAGAGAGAGGCCATCATAGGAGAATCATATGATAATAAAGAAAAGACCAAGAAGATTGTAGTGACCATCGAAGAGAACGAAGAGAGATGCACATATATAGGAGATGACCTAAGTGCAAGAGAAGAAATGGAGCTTGTAGCTCTATTAAGGGAATATAGGGATGTGTTTGCGTGGCACTATAGAGACTTGAAAGGGGTAGATCCAAGAATTTGCTCTCATACTATCCCCATGACTGCTGATGCCAAGCCCACCAAACAGAAGCCCTACACATATAATGATACCTATGCAGCCAAAATAAAAGAAGAAATTGATAGGTTGATTGAAGCTGGATTCATCTATGAGATTGAGCATACTGAATGGGTGTCCCCCATTGTAGTGGTGCCCAAGAAGAACGGAAAGTTGCGAGTGTGTATTAACCTTAAAAAAGTTAATGCCGCTACGATCAGAGATAGTTATCCACTTCCAATCACAGAACACCTATTGGAGCGTGTTGCAGGCAAGGAAGTTTATAGCTTCCTTGATGGATTTTCAGGTTACAATCAAGTGGCCATTGCCCCAGAAGATCAACACAAAACAGCTTTTTTCACAGAATGGGGAATCTTTGCATTTCATGTGATGCCATTTGGGCTCACCAATGCACCTGCAACATTCCAAAGGCTCATGTGTCATGTCTTCAAAGAGTTCTTGCGAAAGAGCTTAGAAGTGTATGTGGATGACTTATGTGCTCATTCCCAAGAACAAAGGTTTCACATCCCTGAGCTCAGACAAATCTTCAACAAGTGTAGAGAATATCGAGTGTGTATGAACCCAGAAAAGTGCGTGTTCATGGTGCGTCAAGGTAAAATCTTAGGTCATATTGTTTCTAAGAATGGAATCTCAACAGATGAAGATAAGGTACGAGCCATAGCGGAGCTACCCAGGTCAAGCAATGTTAAAGAGGTACAAGCCTTTATGGGCCATTGTGGATATTACCGTAGGTTTATCCACATGTACGCGATCATAGCTAGACCCCTTTATGCCTTGTTGTCTAATTTTGAGTGGAACGACGAATGCGAGAATTCTTTCAACGAACTGAAGAAACATTTGTGCACGGCACCAATACTGACCACTCCTGATTGGAATAAACCATTCCATGTCCATGTGGATGCATCCAATCATGCCATAGGATGTGTGCTTGCACAACCCACAAGTGAAGGAAACTTAGATTTGCCCATAGCATATGCTAGTAGACAGCTCACTGCAGCTGAACGGAACTATACCACAACTGAGCGAGAGGGCTTAGGCATGGTATATGCTGTGAAGAAGTTTAGACACTATTTATTGGCCAACAAGTTCAAGTTTTTCACTGATCATCAAGCTTTGTTATATTTGGTCAATAAACCTTGCAATACTGGATGCTTAGTAAGATGGTTCCTCTTACTAATGGAATATGACTTTGAAGTTGTTGTTAGGAAAGGTAGAACCCACCTTCGGGCAGATCACCTTTCTCGCATTACTTTAGGAGAGTCACCACAAGGAGTGTCTGATGAACTACCTGATGCTTATCTGTTCAATTTGGAAGTTGTTCCCAAATGGGCAAATAAGTTGGTACCAGTCCTAACCTTTGGCCCTGCAAATAAGAATGTGAAAACATCACAAGAAGAAATTGTAAGATCACAAAAATATCACATATTGGCAGGAAGCATGTACAAACAAGATACTGAGGGTGTATTAGCTTGTTGTGTCGAGGATGATGAACATAGTAGTTGGTTGCAGCAAGCTCATGAAGGATTGCTAGGAAATCACTATTCTAAACAACAAACATTGCAGAATCTGAAGCGTCTAGGAGTGTATTGGCCTAGCATGGACAAAGAAATACATGAGTGGATTAAGAATTGTCCAATGTGCAGAGAGAGACCCCCAGTGGAGCATGCGACCCTTTATCAAGTGTCATTAATTCCAGATTGGAATGCTCCATTGGTAGAGTTTATGAGGTCGGGAAGATTACCCAAAGAGGCTAGTCTAGCAAGAAGACGAAGCATGGAGCAAGAAGCTCAAGGCTATGCCTTAGTAGGTGACAACTTATACCGAAGAGGCAAAGATGGTTACTTAAGACTGTGCGTTCATGAATCAGACTATTTAAAGGTCTTAGAGACTGCACACAATGGTGTTGCAGGTGGACATTTTGGTCCTGACCGAGTGATTAAGACCATTCTATTCTCAGGACTTTGGTGGCCCACTCTTCATATGGATGCACATACCTATGTGAAGAAATGTGACACATGCCAACGTGCACAATATCCAGTTAGAAAAGACGAGATGCCTTTGAGGCCAATGATGGGAGGGCGTGCATTTTCCAAGTGGGGCATAGACTTCATAGGTCCTATTAATCCCCCTGCTAGAAACTCCCATGCAGAGTATATTATTGTAGCCACAGATTACCTTACAAAGTGGGTAGAGGTGAAAGCCACAACAAAGAATGATGCTCAGACGACGGCTAAGTTCTTATTCGAGAATGTGTTCACGAGATATGGGCTACCAATAGAGTTAGTGAGTGATAGAGGCACACACTTCTTGAATTAGGTCATTGAAAATCTTCTCCAAGAATTCTTGGTGATACATAAAAAGTCTGCCCCTTATCACCCACAAGCTAACGGACAAGCCGAGAGTACCAATAAGATCCTTTGTAAAGTATTGGCAAAATCGGTAAATAATAAACGCTCTGATTGGGACAAACAACTTCATCATGCTGTTTGGGCTTATCGAGTTGCCTACAAAACGGTACTCAATGCCACCCCATTTCAGATGGTCTTTGGACAGAATGCGGTGTTACCACTGGATTTCTTAATCCCTGCTTTAAAAGTAGCACAAGAGCATGAGTGGAATGGACATGAATTGTCATCTAGGATCTTTGATCTAGAACGCTTAGGTGAGACAAGGCTACGAGCGGCGGCAGGCATCTACGCTGCAAAGAAAAGGCAAAAGGCATACTTCGATGCACACATTAAGGATAAGGCACTGAAAGAGGGAGATCTAGTGTTGGTTTACACACTAAAACAACATGCCCGTAAGTTGGAAAAACGAGGATATGGACCCATGATCCTTAACAAAATTTCCACTAGCGGCGGTGCGGTTCAATTGTCTACTTTAGAAGGTGATATCTTGCCAAACTATATTAGTGGTTGTAGAGTCAAGCTATATCAAGAACCTCTTACTGAGGATATGCTTAAGAGACTCAACGCTGCTAAGAAGCGAAAAGAAGAGGAGTTAAGGGTGAGGGAAGAAGCACAAGCAGAGGCTAGAGAGCGCATAAGGCGAAATAAGTTAAGGCGACTAGGCCTAGATGTCAACTCAAAAGCTCCAAAATATCACATGGATATGTGCCAAAAATCAGGCATAGCGACTTCTCAAGTCATTGACCGACGACCCTTTGTGACCATAGAGATAGGACAAGGGAAGGATACAAGGACTGTGAAAGCATTAATTGACTCAGGTGCAGCAAGTAGTGCAGTTAGACTTTCCTACTGCCAAGACTTGCAGTTGAACATCAATCCCATAGAAGCTTATCTCATAGGTTTGGGAGGTGTGGAAACCCCTTGTTTGGGCGAGGTGGAACTTCCCATCTACCTTCAAGATGTTCGAATGAAAGTCAAAGTGCTAGTGTGTCAAGATGAAAACCTTACAGCACCACTTGTTTTGGGTCAATATTGGATTTATGACCATGCAGTAAACTTGAACCTAAGAAGTCAAATTCTTCAAGTATGGGTACATGAACAATGCATTACAATAGAATTAGAGAACTGCATGCTCCCAGATCAGGGCACCACACACTCTCTTAGTTCTTCTAAGACTAATCATATGGAAGAAGATGTATGTGTTAAAAGCTCTATGATGCAGAAGGAGTCAATCATGGAAGAACAGGCTCAACGACAAGCGGACTCCTCCTCTGGGGCAAGGACTAATGCCACCACAACAACTCAACCAACAAAACAAGCACAACCAAACAGAACAACTGCTATATCAAATAGACAACGAGATTTCCAAAGGAAGGTAGTGCCGAGCATGAAGCAGATATGGGTACACAAAGGAGAGAAACCACCAACCTTGGCCCCACAAATCCCATCCAGGCAAGCCAACCAGGTCAGAAGACGAAGGAAGCAGCTCGGATAAGCTCAATCACACGGTATCCAACAAGTTTGGGTGCCTAAGAAATTAGTTGAAGCTCAACAAGGGCGATTACAGATGTGGGTACCTAAGAAGCTCTTACATCTACAACAACCTGTGTTCTCCCACATGCGAAAGGTCTCAACAAAGAAGCCAAAAGGAGAAGAGGGTAAGAACCACGTACAGAGACCGAAAGGAGATCAAATCAGCTTTTCAACAACAGTAGGAAGACGTGCAAAAAGGATATGGGTTTGGAAGCCAAAAGTACAAGTAGCCTCCATCAAATCAATGCGCCAACCACATTGGATACCACAGTTCAAAAAGCATCCAATGAGGAAGACGGCCTGAAGTAATCTCTACAGTGCCAAATGCTGTTCTAAAATGGGTCCCTATCAAGAGGACGGATCAGTGGTCATCTCGAGATCCAATGGATACCTCCAACAAAGATGACATCAACATTTGCAGGTGACATCAGGACTCGACGAGCGACAACCATGTGCTCCTTGCACAACCCTGTCTTTTGCACCATTCAGGTCATGCATTTCCAAAGTATGCATTAACATAGGGCCACATTACACGACCGTGCATAGACACACTTGAGAATCCCAGGCACAAGAGCACATTGACATATGTCAAAGATTTTTATTGATTGATACTAAACTCTATCTTCTTGTTTTGTGACATTGTTCCTCTCTTTGATCTTATAAAAAAAAAAAACTTGTCTCTAGGCTTGGCTCTTGGAACCTGAATGAGTCATGCTTAGTTGAAGGTGGAATTGTTGATTACTAGGCATTTAACAATTTGGATAAAACTGTGTCTCGGCTAGCAGATGATATAATTGCTGCCTTATCTCATAGATGTCAAGAACTTGGCATGAGCATGGCATCCACAACTATGGTTCCTCTTACTATGGTAGGAGTGAAGAGCTTGAAGGTCTGCAACTTGAATGATGCATAACTATTGCATGTACGAGAGCATCCAGGGAGATATCTGCATGGGGTAGCTCTGGTACCCTGCAAATCTTTGTATGTATACTGGATGAGAAGACTCCTGCTTATGGTGAGCTAGAGAGAATATGTGAAACTAAGCTTGGTGTAGTTCTCAAATGTTGTTTGTCAAGGAATATAAAGAAATTCAATTCTCTGTATTTGACAAATGATGCTTTGAATAGAGGAGACAGGATCAGCCACTCAAAAGATCTCATAAGTGGACCATCAACATGGACTTTCATCAACAATGTTCCATCCCAAAGGCCGAGTGTACAACACGAAGAGATGAACATCGATCAACCTTCTCCATGGTAAGTATCTTTACTCTGGCAACACCATAACCATGATAGATTAGGAAACCTCTTCGTCAGCATACCCTTGGGCACTTAGCTCAAGACCCGCAATTTTTGCACCATACTTCTTCCAATGCATTTTCCAAGTAAGCATTCATAGGGCTACATTACAAGGCCGTGCACAAGGCACATATTTTCCTCAACCCATGCACGAACACACTTACCCATCACTCAATATGGGTTAGGAGTACTTGGCATGACTACTATGAACATCAACTGTGGAAGATCTAGAAAACATCAACGAAGACTCACAACGACACAGTCATGCTAGAATCCCAAGAAGAAGCATATACCAAGAGACTACAACTTGCAAAGACTCGCAGTGATAGATGAAGAACCAGACACATCTAGAAGTCAGACGACTTTTGTTCAGATAGACGGGACGCTCCCTCTCAAGGCACTACTTGGAACAACCACTACAACAAGGGTCTATCAGGGACGACAGACTCGAGAGGGGGGGAGTGTTGAAGCTCAAAGTCAAGGACAAAGCATGGAAGCACATCAAAAGTTGGACACACAAGGAAAGGGAGCAAGTAGGGAGCTCCATGAAGTGTATGTCAAATTTTCAGATGAATCCCCTACAAAAATAGTGATTTTCATCACTAAAAACCATTGTAAATACCATTATCTATTTCTATAACTCCATTTTGTTCAAGTCGAGGAGTCCTCGAGCTTGAGGAGTATTAGAAGTACCATCGTACCAATTTTCATAATTTTTATACTTCGTTTGAGCCCTCAAATAAACCCTGGAACCTAATTTTTAACTAGGCCGGACACTAGGTCTGGACAGGGCCAAAACTAGTCAAAAAACTATAAAAAGAGCTAAAGAGCTCATTTTTGAGGTTAGCTTGTTAGAGAATAGAGCTTTTGTAAGAGAACTCTTTTGCAATCGAAGCTTTCCATTGTTCCTCTCTTTGATCTTACTTTGTGCGCGTGTGTGTGTATGTGTGTGCATGTTTGTGTGCTTTCACTCACGCACTTGTGCCTTCAATTGCTCGTGGTCTTCATACCGGTCCTCATGTCTCCGCGGATTGACAAGTAAAGGAGGTGGTTCTTACGCTTGAGCTACATGGATCCACTCTTTTTTTTCATCATCATTTGTACCTTTTTCTACCTTTCATTCAGTTAATAAAGCACTCTTGTATAGGTGTGTGTGAGTGCCACACTAGAGAATAAGTGGGATTCATTCTCCTTTCAGTTGAGAAATCCCACATAGCATGCTTTTTTGCCATTTTGTATATAAAGAGGTCTCCACCTCTTCTTTTGGGAGAGCTTTTTGAGAAGTAATGAGATTATGCTAGTTTGTAGATAGACTCTTGCTCTCTCGTCGTCATGATGTGCATGTGTGCTTGTTCTCTTCTTGTCTAACGCTTGTGACACGTTGATGTATGATTACGTCGTTATTATGCTTGTGATTACGATTAGGTGCATCATTCGCGATGCTTATGTTGTATCTTCTTGTTGATAACGTTGTTAATCATACATTGACGAAGCGCCATTACGTCTGCTGAGTGCTTCTACGCAAACATTTGGGTCTCATGAGATGCTTCCTGGTTTGACAAGTATGAGTTGTGATGCTACAACGTCAACAGTAGGGCTTCTATTACTTCATTCACAAAGTGTGTGCCTCTATCACTCACAATTTCTATAGACAATCCAAATCTAGTGAATACGTTCTCAAAGAGAAACTTGGCCGTAGTTCTCGCATTGTTTTTCTTATTTGCTTTGGCTTCAACCCTTTTGGTCAAATAGTCTGTGGCTACGATTATGTACTCGGCATGGGATCCTTTAGCTGGTGGGCTAATAGGTCCTATGAAGTCTATTCCCCATTTAGTAAAGGCTCTTGCACTCATCATGGGTTTCAGCGGCATTTCATCCCTTCTAATTGGATATTTTGTTCGTTGGCAGGTATCACATCATTGAACATATGTGGTTGCATCTTGATGTAGAGTTGGCCACCACATTCCTGCAAAGAGAATTATTTTTGCAGTTTTATCTGCAGAAAAATATCCTCCTGCAGCTGCTGTATGTGCCATCTCTAAAACAGCAAGATACTCGTCTTCATGAATGCAAATTCGTAAATGATTGTCTCTTCCTCGCTTGAAGAGTTGTCTTCCTATAAGAACATAGTCCTTGCTTTGTTTCATGAGTGCACGTTTCCTTGCTAGTGTAGCTCCCTCTGGGTACTCTTGGGTCTTCAAAAATTTCACCAGAGGCATGCTCCATCTTGGTGCTACTGTGGAGTAGCATAGAGTAGAGTTCTCTTCTGGATTTTGTTCTTGACAAGTTGGGTAGGCTGATACATAGTTATGTGTATCTCTCTGCATGGTTGGCCAATATATGCCTAATCTCTTTAGTGTTTGCCATGTTCCATTAGCATTTAAATGAATTTTCCATTGATTTACATGTGCTTTTTGAAGCCACATTTCTTGTTCCTCTTCTTCCACACATCTCATGAGTAATCCACTTGAGTCTTGTTTATATAAGCTTCCAGCAATGATATGGGGGTTTTTAGTCTTCCATAGGTCTTGGTTTCTGTTTGGTGTGATCCCATGATTAGGTCCATATGTAAAGATAGGGATCAACTTTTCTGCCCATTGGGGACATATTTCGAGATTAAAAAGGTAAGTGTCTGGCAGATCATCTGGTACTCCTGTAGGGGGTTCTCCATGTGTCATTCTCGATAAGTGATCTGCTCTAATGTGCGTATTCCCTTTCTTGACTACTACTTCAAAATCAAATTCCATGATCAACAATAGAAACCATCGTACTAGTCGTCCTGTATTACAAGGCTTATTGACTAAGTACAATAGAGCTTGATGATCGATGAAGAATTTGAATTTGTTTGCCAAGAGGTAGTGTCGAAACTTCTTCACTGCGTACACCATCCCTAAACCCTCTCTCTCTTAGTCATGGTATAATTGTGCTCCGCTTGATTCAATTGTCTATTGGCATAGGCTATAGGGTGGTCTAACTTCCCTATATCTGCGGGTTGAGCTAAGATGCAACCAATGGCAAACTTGGAAGCATCTACGTGAATGTGAAATGATTTGTTCCAATTTGGTACTCGAAGGATTGGTGTTGAACTTAGTCGACTCTTTAATTCATTAAAGGCCTTTTCACATTCTTCTGTCCAATTAAACTGAGACAATAATGCATAAAGAGGTCTAGCAATGATGGCATACATGTGTATAAATCTACGGTAGTATCCACAATGTCCCATAAATGCTTGCACTTCTTTAGCAGTCTTCGGTCTATGCAAATCCAGAATCACTTTGATTTTGTCTTCATCTGTGGAAATTCCATTTTTAGAGACAATATGTCCTAATATCTTTCCTTGTCGAACCATGAAGATGCACTTTTCTGGATTGAGGCATACTCTATATTGTTGGTATAAACTTCCTTTCCTGCCACTCTTTCCAAAAGATGATCAGTGATGGGTAATGGGTAACTATCTCTTATGGTGGAAGCATTTACCTTTTTCAAATTAATGCATACCCTTAACTTGCCATTCTTTTTCGGTACGACCACCAAAGGTGACACCCATTCCGTGTGTTCGATCTCATAAATGAATCCAGCCTCCAACAACTTATCTATCTCTTCCTTAATTTTTGCTGAGTAGACATCGTTATATGTGTATGGTCTTTGTTTGGAAGGTTTGGCTTCTGATGTCATAGGGATTCTATGGGCACAAATAGTGGGATCAACTCCTTTTAAATCCTTATATGTCCAAGCAAAGACATCCATGTATTCTCGTATGAGTCGTATTAACTCTTGTTCTTCTTCCATGGAGACATCCTATCCTATAAAAGTACATCGTTCTTCTCCTTCCTCCAAAGTTACTATTATTTTCTTGGTCTGCTCTTTGTGGTCTTATGCTATTCTTGGTTGTGCTTCTCGTTTTGGCATTTGTTTAGCAATCTTCCACTCTTCTACTTCATATTTTTTTGAAGTGAGCGGGCACTTCAAATTGATCTTGTGGCTTGTTTTGTCCGTCGACTTTTTCTTTATCTAATCCAAGATCTTCTTCCTGTGTCATTTCTTGATTTAATTCACTAGTTATGACACTTATTCTTTGATTGTCACTTCCTGACTCAATTTGTTCTTGCTCCATTTCAATGCTCTCATAATCCTCCTTCCATTCTTTTTCAATTACTTCTCCTTCTTCAACCTCTTGAAGAACTACCACATAGAGGCTTACATCATATCCTTCCTCGTCAATGCATTCATTCATGGTTATCACTTCTTTGTTTACACACACATCGAGAGTGGCTAAAATCTCCATCCAACCATGAGCTTCGAATTCTTCATCTAGGAATATTTGAGGCATGTAAGCTGGATCTTGTACAGACCTAGCAACTCCCTACCTTTGCTGCCATCCTTTCCTTTTTCCTCTTCCTTTTTCACAATCTGGCATATCCATAGATGAGTGTCTTCATTCATCCATGATTGGTCACTTGAACCTATACTGTGAATCGACTGCTCGTCCTCCTCTTTATGGATCAGATTCCATTGCAAGGGGGGAACATCTTGATATGTGTATGTGTGGAGATTAATTCTGGTCGTGGTTCCTTTGTGTTGTAAGTATACGGCGTCTTTTCCCCAATCTTGCACTACCTTTAGCTGTCTCATGAAGGGTCTTCCCAGTATCATCTCATAATTGCTAGCCCTTTCAAATTGACACATCGCTAAGGTGTGCTCGAATTCAACTCCGCAGGTGGTAAAAGTTACCCTTTCCAATAATCCCAAGGGTCGTTCAGTGTGTCCATCTGCCATTTGTATCTTCATGCATGTTGGTCTTAAAGCTGGTTTTCCCCATTTCTCCCATATTTCTTTAGTCGCGATTCCTACTCCAGCTCCAGAATCTAAGATAGCTTTAGTGGTGTAACCCCTATAAGTAATTGGAAGGCATGTGTTTCCTTCATCTCCCTCACTGAAATCTCCAACCTTATCGGTTGGGATTTTGACTTGTTGATATATTTAGGTAGTGATGTGTGTGAACACTCTAGGACTGCCGGGGCACTTTTTTCCCTCTTTAGGAGGTTTTTTTCCCCCGGCTTGTATATACGCCTATTGCCCTAATGGGCTACTTATCTTTGTACATTCTCTAGTAATACATTCAGTCTTGTGTGTTGTGCTCCAAGCTTCTTCTTCTTCCTTGTGCTGTTCGCGTGCTTCCGCAGACGTCCAACTCCAACAATTGGTATCAGAGCAGGTCGTCGCTTCTTCTAGGGCGCCGTCGACACTCCTCCGTTTGCAGTCTCAGATTCGCACGAAATTTGGTGAGCATACTCAGGGTGTTTCCGAGATCAAAACAGCTTTGCTATGTGGTGCCAAAATCGCGATCTGAGCTCGTTTCGGGCTCCGAACGCACTATCGCAGTGCTTGTGCAGGCTATTTCGTCCTTTTGTGCCAAAGGTATATACCAGTTTCTGTTCGCCAGTTTAAGCATCTCGAAGTCTGCTACAGGTCTAGCAGAACTTGTTTGGGCAGTTCCGTTCAACTTTTTTAGATACAGTCAATTTTCTGCATCAAGGTATTTTAGTCACCGGCCATGGCTGAAAGCAGTGATGTATTCCGTATGTTGGCTGTTGAGGATAAGTTGGATGGTACCAACTACCCATTATGGGCTTATATGATGCGACATGTACTGGTTGCAAAAGGATTGTGGAACATTGTGCAGGGTGTTGAAAGACGTCCTGTTACACCTGTAACGACAGGTACTGCAAATACAGGTGTTGGAGCTGATGAAGATGGTGTCGAAGATGATATTCCGCAGATTCCTGTTCGTGCTGCTGTTTCTGTTGCACCTACTGCAGAGCAGATTCGTTGGGATGGCAGAGATGCCCAGGCACATGCATTGATAGCTTTGTCTGTCAAACGTGCCATTATTCCTCACATTCGCTCTTGCAGAACAGCAAAGGATGCTTGGGATACACTTACCACTTTGTACCAGGCTAGGAATGAGGCTCGTGTTGCTTACCTCCGAAAACAGTTGGAGAGTGAGCACATGAATGAAGGTGATTCTATGGACAGTTTTCTTACAAAGATCAAAGACCTGAAGGAACAATTGATTTCTGCTGATGAGGTTATACCAGATAGCTCACTTGTGCAGACCGTTCTGAATGGTCTTCCTGATTCATATCAGAGTTTTGCCTCTACTCTTCGGTTGATGATGAAAGGCAATCCGAATGCCTTGTCATTTGAGGAATTAGTCTCTGTTCTATTGCAGGAAGATCAGTCCAGGCAGAACAGGTCCATTATGCGTGTTGCAGATCAAGCTTTCCTGGCTAGTCAGAAAGGCAAAAGAAAATGGAGCTCTTCTACTAGTAAGCAGAAATCTGCAAATGCTGCACATTCAAAGAACCAAGACAAAGATGAGAAAAAATCAGAAAAGCAGAAATTGTTTTGTAAGTACTGTAAAGGCAATGATCATATCATAAAGAACTGTCCAAAACTGGCTGTTAAAGAGGCAAAGAAGAAAGAGGCTGGAATGGTTGTTGCAGAGGCCTCTACACCAAAAACAGAGTCTGCAAATCTTGTGCAGGAAGAAGAATGGGCGTTTACTACTGTCTGCAGTTTTGACCCATCTTCTCCTGATCAGTGCATGTCTGCAGTAGACTCAGATGTTTGGTACTTTGACAGTGGGGCGGCCAAACATATTACCTCGCAGCGCAGTTTCTTCTCTTCACTTGAGCCTGCTCCTACAGGGAATACTGTCACATGCGCCAATAACTCCTCTTATCCTGTTATGGGAGTTGGTAAGATCATTCTGACTACTGCTGATGGTAGTTCTTTCACTTTATCAGATGCTTTATTTGTGCCAGGGATCAAAAAGAATCTGTTATCAGTTTCTGCATTAGCCAAGATTGGCTTGGTTGTGAAATTTGTTGATGACAGGTGTACAGTCCATGATCTCTCAAATGGCGATGTGATTATTGCTTCTGGCATTTTATGTCGTGGGCTGTATAAGCTCATAGACTATGAAAGATCTGTGAATGATTCGGCATGTGCAGTTCATGATTCTCAGGCTATGTCAGATGCAAAGCTTTGGCATGCACGCTTTGGTCATCTGAATTTTGCTAGTTTGTTACGCCTGCAGAAATCTGAAATGGTGTCCTCTTTGCCCAAACTTGAGGCACCTGGAAAACATGTTTGTGAAGGCTGTATTTTGGGCAAAATGCAGCGTTCTTCCTTTCCAAAAGATGGTTCAGTTCGGGCTACGCAGAAATTGCAGCTTGTACATAGTGATGTATGTGGTCCTATGCAGACACCCTCTTTTGGAAATTACCTTTACTTCGTGACTTTCATTGATGATTTTTCCAGGCATGCATGGGTATATCCACTCAAAGCAAAGTCTGAAGTGTTCATGTGCTTCAAACAGTTTTTGGTTTTAGCTGAAAATCTGTCAGCATGTAAAATGGGCACCCTCCGTTCTGATCGAGGGGGGGAATACATGTCTTCAGATTTTAATGCATTTCTGGCTGAACGTGGGATAAAACACCAGTGTACAGTGCCGTATACACCTCAACAGAATGGAGTTGCTGAACGAAAGAACAGGTCACTCATGGAGATGGCGAGGTGCATGGTCAAAAGTCAGGCTTTACCACATAGTTTCTGGCTTGAGGTTGTCATGTGTGCAGCATATGTACTGAACAGGTGTCCCACTAAAGCATTGCAGTCTATCACTCCATATGAGGCTTG
Source organism: Ceratopteris richardii (assembly GCA_020310875.1). Taxonomy (NCBI): domain Eukaryota; kingdom Viridiplantae; phylum Streptophyta; class Polypodiopsida; order Polypodiales; family Pteridaceae; genus Ceratopteris; species Ceratopteris richardii. The sequence continues at coordinate 151,926,562 of CM035424.1, forward strand.
GCATGACCGCAAGCCATCTGTTGCTCATCTGCGTGTTTTTGGTTGTTTGGCATATGCATTAGTGCCTGAACAACATCAAGGAAAATTGGATGATAAGGCAGTAAAATGTATTCTTGTTGGGTACAGTTCTGAAAGTAAAGGCTATCGTCTGTATCATCCACAGACTAAATGCATTCTGGTTAGCCGTGATGTTGTCTTTGTGGAAGATGCTATTCAGCCATTGCTTTCATGTACTAAGGAGACATCGGTTAGCTCCAAAGACATGTATGATACTTTGATGCCTCTTTTTACAGGTGGACAGGCTAGTGCTGGTCCTAATGAGGCAACTTCTCAGCCTTTGCAGGTTTCATATGATGATGCAGATCATTCCATTTCTGATGCAGATTTACATGATGCACTTGTTGATGAGAGAGCTGATATTGAGCAAGCAAAAACTATGCCAAAATGGCTGGTGCAGACTTTGCGTGACAGCAAATTAGATGCACCTTTGTCATATCGTACTCGTTCAGGCTCTCATAGTGCCTCCTTTGCATCAGATTGCTATGCTATGGCTGCATCTAGTCTCTGTGATGAGAATGAGCCTGTTTCTTTTGATGAAGCACAAAATTCAGAAAATTGGATGGCTGCTATGCAATCTGAATATGATGCTATAATGAAGAATGGTACATGGTCTTTATGTGACTTGCCTCCTGGCAAGAAGGCCATTGGCACTAAGTGGGTATACAAGCTGAAGCGTAAACCTGATGGTACAGTTGACAGTTATAAGGCTAGGCTTGTTGCAAAGGGTTATGCGCAGGAAAGAGGCATTGATTTTGATGAGACCTTTGCACCTACATGCCGTATGACTACTGTTCGGAGCATTTGTGCACTTGCAGCCCATCATGGTTGGAATGTACATCAGTTGGACATTAAAACAGCATTTCTGAATGGTGACTTGCATGAAGAAGTGTATGTTTTTCAGCCCCGTGGCTTTGTGCACAAAGGGCATGAAAACCAGGTGTGCAGGTTAAAGAAGGCGTTATATGGTTTAAAGCAAGCACCACGTGCTTGGTATGAGAAGATACATGCCTATCTGATTGCACATGGTTTTGAGAACAGTCCAACTGAAAGCACCTTATATGTTAAACGTGCTAATGATGTGCTTCTGATCATTGTTGTCTATGTTGATGACATGCTGCTCACTGGTCCTATTGAGACACATATTGCTGATTTTAAGGCTGATTTGCATGCCTCATTTGAGATGTCTGATTTGGGGCATTTGCATCACTATTGGGGCATTCAGTTTATGCACGTTGATGGTGGAATGGCTTTGTGTCAAACGAAATATATTGACACATTATTGCAGCGTTTTGGCCTTGAAGACTGTAAGCCTATTGCCACTCCTATGGAGACAGGTTTATGATTGAGTCTTCATGATGCTGGAGATGCATTTGATGCTGTTCTCTATCAGCAGGCTGTTGGATGCTTGATTTACTTATGCATTACTCGGACAGATATTCAGTTTGCTGTCTCACAGATGAGCAGGTTTATGCATTGCCCAGGAGTCACGCATTGGAAAGCGGTTAAGCGCATCTTTCGCTACTTGAGTGGTACTCGGCTACTTGGGTTGTTTTATCCCAAGGGGGGATCACTACCGCCAGATTTGCATGCTTTTTCTGACTCAGATTGGGCTGGTTGCTATGACACTCGTGTGTCCACCAGTGGTTTTTGCTTCATGCTTGGTAGCTCATGTATATCTTGGTTGAGCAAGAAGCAGCCTACTGTGGCCACTTCCAGTTGTGAGGCTGAGTATAGGGCAGCTTTCACAGCGACTGTTGAGTGTGTGTGGCTCAGACGCCTTATGGCTGATTTGGGTGTTGGCCAGTCTTCTGCCACCACCATCTTCACTGACAGTCAGAGCGCATTGGCAGTTGCGAGGAACCCTGTGTTCCATGCTCGCACTAAGCACATTGAGGTGCATTATCACTATGTCAGGGAGAGGTTCTCTGCTGGGGAGATCAGCTTGGCATATGTGCCCACGCAGGAGAACATTGCAGACCTTTTCACGAAGGCTCTGCCTAGGGAGAAGTTTGAAGCTTTCCGCAAAGCTTTGGGCTTACTTCCTTTTGTGGAGTGATTTCCACATAGCTTGGCACTTCCTTATACATGAGTGCCAGCTCCTTGTTCACCGCATCACTCCCAGGGGGGATTTGTTGATATATTTAGGTAGTGATGTGTGTGAACACTCTAGGACTGCCGGGGCACTTTTTTCCCTCTTTAGGAGGTTTTTTTCCCCCGGCTTGTATATATGCCTATTGCCCTAATGGGCTACTTATCTTTGTACATTCTCTAGTAATACATTCAGTCTTGTGTGTTGTGCTCCAAGCTTCTTCTTCTTCCTTGTGCTGTTCGCGTGCTTCCGCAGACGTCCAACTCCAACATGACTGTGGTCACTTCATCAGGCATCTCCTTCTCTTCTGACTTGGTCTCCAATTGACTGGTTAGCTTCTCCTTCAAATGTGGTTTTATCTTCAAAAGTTCTTCCAATGTCAGAGTATAAGGGACTTTTACCTTTCTCAGATATTGTATGATGTCTGATGTTTTGATTGATGGGTTCTGCTCTTTTTTTCCTATTGAGGGAATCCAATATAATTCCGAATTATGTTTGTATTCCCCTGTGTAATTTGGCAAAGCCTTCACACTGTCATTCTCCTTGTCGCTCTTGTCAAATTGTAATAATCCTTCTGGATTCAGCTTAGGTATTGAGTCTTCCAATTCATATTCTGCTTCTAACACCTCAAAGGGTGGTTCAAATCCTTCCACTTTCTTCCATCTATCTTCTTGGACTCTTTCCCACAAGTCTTTAGGCCACTCTCTGTCTACTTCGGGGACAATGGATCCTTCTCTTTTATCCTCGCAGTAATTTCCATCACGTGTCTCACCTTCTTTTCCTTTCTCGGGATCATTAGGGATGACACACTCTTGGAATAATTTTTCAGGAATTCATGAATTGGGTAGTTGAAGAACAGGTTTTTCTAGGGTCTGGTGAGCTACTTCAATTAATTTCCTGCATATCTCCAACCCTTCTTTCTCTAAGTCACCTCTAGGATATTCTTTTTCATGTTGTTCAATGGTTGGTGCTTCTCTTATTCGTGCCTGGTACACCTGAATCCACATGGCTAACTCTTCTGGCATGGGGTCTCCTAAAATTGATCCTACCTCTCCTTTTTTATACTTTCCCTTTTGATTTTCTCCTTCAAGTTTCTGTTTTTCTTCTTGATCTTGTTCATTCTTTTCATTCTCCTTCTTTTGTTGTTTCTTTTCCTTTATCCTGTCTCTACGATTCTTCCATCTTTGTGTTCGTTTACTTGTAACACTCTTCCCAGGCTCTTCCGAGTCTTCAACTACTTGAGGTGTAGGTATATTCGCTTTCTGCTGCCTTGATCATTCTCTCCAGTTTTTTCTGGGGTCTCTCTAGCTTTAGCTCTTGTTATTGCTTTCAATGGCACGGTGTACTCCTTGTCACTCCCTGACGACTCTATCACTTCTATCACGTTGATCTGCACGTTCGAGTTAAATTTGTTGGGGTTCTTGGGGCAATCTTTGAAAAGGTGTTCTTTACCACAATCACTACAGTATCCTTCCCAGACTCGTTGTCGTGGTGGTGGGTTTGGTAATGTACATTCTCTGATAAAATGATCACCTCCGCATCTGTAACAAGGTCCTCTAGGTGCAGGTAGTTTATTCATTGGTCGAGAGGGTATGGGTGCTCTGGGAGCTGTGTACATCAATGACACATAATCCTGCTCATATCCGTAAGAACTATCTGGTCCTTCCATGCTATATGCATATGGATCGTACATTTGTCCATACTCAATCATAGATCTCTCATAAGCGGAATAATTCCCTTGAACATGGTCATAGGATGGATCATATGGTTCGTTACTTGCCAATTGCTCTCTCTGGGTTTTCTTCAGGTTGAGCTATTTTCACTGGGACAACATTCTGAGGGTGGGGCGGTTGTTTTCCTAACACCGGTTGTGGTTGAGCATAACCTTGATAAGCATAAGGTCGTGGTGCTGGTGCCTGCTGCTAGTATGTGGGATATCTAAAGGCTTCACCTCCTTGATCTCTCGGATGGTATCCATAAGGTCTCATGAGAGGTTGTACTAGTCTTGACTGCCGATTGTAAGGACAGTTTTCTGTGCTATGATTTGTGTATCTTTGCTCTATGCTACAATATTGTAGAGGGTCCGGGGTGGGTGGTCTATTGTAAGCATAAGCAGGTGGTGGGACTACTCCCCTAGTGCACAAATGAGAAGGGTGATCACCTCCACAATGCACACACCTTCTAAGCATGGGTAATCTCATTGGGTTGTTGGGGGTAGTTCCTTGGCCCTTGAACATTCAATTTCTTTGCTACTAAGTCGGCTATTTCCTCTACACTGTTCTTAGAGTTCGACGTGCTACTGGCAGAATCTTCACTTTTCACGCTACCTTGAGGTATTTTCAAGTCTTCTGTTAGATTGTCCTCTAGGTCAATACATTCTTTCATACATTCTTGCAAAGTTTGAACTCTTTTCACATATACCAGAGATCTTAATGATCCATTTACTAATCCTTCCAAAAACAATGACACCATTTTGTTTTGAGTTGCCCTCTCTTCAACAAGGCATCTATCCACGTATTGCTTGAATCTTCTTGCTGCCAATCTCACTGATTCCATAGGAGCTTGCTTAAAACTATGGATCAATGAGAAAGAGTTGTTTTTAATCCCAGATTTGATGAATTCTTCAATTAATTCTTGATAGACTTCTTCCATGTTTTGAAAATTATTAGGGTCTAATGGCTGGAACCAAGCTAAAGCTGTGTCTGTCAGAGTTAGACCAAAGGATTCATATTGGATCAAGAAATCTTCCACTTGTTCGGCTCTGATTACTTGCTTCAATTCAGCTATGTGATTGTAAGGCTCACTGGAGCCATCATAGTGGTTTCTCATGCACTTGGCAACTTGGATTGGCCTTAATCTTCTTCCTGGTTCAGGCGCTCTAGGCATTATAGGGAAAACTGGTCTTCCTATCGGTATACCGGGTCCTCTTACTACATGTGGTCTATCTGGGACAGGAATTCTATTCCTTGGTTCAACTGGTGGTTGAGGTGGATAGTTAGGATTATTGCTCGGCATAGCAAACTGCATTGTGGTCGGACCGGAATATGTGTTTGTTGTGTCTGTCCCAAATGCTGATATGAATTATCTTGATAAGTTCCTTGGGGGTTTTGAGAAGTAATAGCTTAATCCCTAGGAGGGAACACTGGGATGTTCTGATATTTCAACCCTGCTCTTTCTAACTCCATTAGAGGCCAGTACCTCCTCTGGTTTTTGTCCAAATACGTGATAATGGTGGGGAGTTCAGGATCTTGTAACTCATAGATGGTGACTGGGTTATGGGCCACTTCCCATAACGAAGAGTGGGCTCTAAGGAGATGTTCCATCCCATTGATCAAATAGACATCCATTAGGGAATCATCTTGGGGAACTAGGTCTCCTCTCCAAACCCTAACAATCGTGGATCTCCCTCTAGGGGTGGTTACCTGCTCTTCATATCCCTCTTCATTAAGGTTGTGGGCATTGCCTTCTTCCCCTTGTTCGTTGATGCTTTTAGGGTGTTCCATCACAACATGCTAAATATCTCTTTTGTCCATATAGAACCCTCCTGCATATTTAACTGCAGGCCTAGGTACTATGTAAGCGTCTGTAGCTTTCTTTAGTCTGGCCACTGATCGATTTAGACCATCTAGGTAGATAGGTATCCCATGTTGGTTAGTGTTCACATATTCTAAAGATGTCTGATATTCACCCTCAATAATTGACATCATGCCAATTATTGGTACAGAATTCTGCATATCCTCTGAAGCCATGGGAATTTCTTCCTCCGACTCACTCGAGGTTTCAGAGTATTGTGAACGACTACTTGGTTCAGCTACACTTCCTACAGAAGAAATTACACTTCTTTGGCTCCCTAGGGTTCTTCCGGATCTTAGGTTCATTCAATTGAAAGCTCTAGTCTAATTTATTGATGGTATGAATTCTAGGGAATATTTGGTTGAACTAAGATTGACAATGAATCCACGATACTCGATACTTGAACCCAAAAGGATTCCACGATACTCGATATTTGGCTGACTGGAAAAATTCCATGATACACGATACTCGACCAACTAGACAGAACTCGATACATGATACTTGCCCGATATCGCAAACCAATCAATGATACTCAGTACTTGTAACTTCACGATACTCGATCTTCCACCAGTATCACGAAAGGAAATCTTCACGATACACGATACACCACAGGTATTGCAGTCAAAAATTCACAATACACGATATACGATATCCGGCTAAGAGAATTTCCACGATAGTCGATACTCGGCCAATATCGTTTTCCGTATCCCACGATACTGGATACTTCACAAGTATCGCGAGAAATTTCTCGACGATACTCGATATTCACCAGGTATCGCGAAGAGCTACCTCCCCGACACATGATATGCCACAGGTATCGCGACCAGACTTTCACGATACACGATAGGTATCACGATCAGAAGTTCACGATACACGATACGCGATATTTGACTAGTATCATGAGGATTTCTCAATGATACTCGATATGTGACCACTGCAAGTATCACGATACTCAACCACAAGAGTTCACGATATTCAGGTATCATGATACCTCAACCGCGAGAGAACACGATACTTGATATTTTTTCAATTTTTAGCTAGGTTTTTGGATTTTAATTGCATACAAATGTTCCTAGAGTTCATCTACCCTCTCCCCTCAATCTGTATCACAAAAATGAACTTTCTCTACCCCGGGATGACCCTCACGATACTTACCGCAGGTCGTTTTACTGAAATGCTTGATTTAATTGGATGTGAGGAGCAAAAGATTGATGTGCTCACCTTGGAAACTATTTTTTAGCTCTTCTATCACTCTCACTTGCTCTGCGCGGCCCCAATCTCCTTGATCTCCAAATGCAATATTCGACTTCTAGCTCTCTCTTTATACTTGCAGGTGCAGGAATGAATGGAAAAGTTTGAATTTTTTTTATTTTTATACTTTTTGAAAATATTTGACTCAAAAAGGCTAAAAGAGCTAGCTTAACAACTACTCTATTTGCCTAACCTACTTGCCTATTTCCTCCTTCCTACTCTACTCACTCCACTCACTTCCCTAGACTATCAACTCACTACACACACTCTGAGAGCGAGAAATAGTAAGTGCGGATGAGTGTAACTTACCAAAGAAGAGAAATTCATCCACTCCTCAACTCACTTCAATGCTAAGAGCTACTTACCATCACACGAATGCCTCGGTTTGATTCGACTTTCCCGGCAACGGCGCCAAAAACGTGTGTACCTAAGTACCGACTTAGGGACTTGTGGAGAAAGAGACTATACCTTGATCCCCCTCAAGTGCATATAGTGGGGATTCACGCTTTATTTATCAATCCGAGGAGTATCAAAACCTAGTCGAGTGTATGAAGACATGCATTCAAATGATGATCAACGCAAAGGAGCTTCTCAAAGAGTGTAAATAATTCTAAGTCTATTCCAAACAAGTGTCAAGAATCTGTGGAGATGCCACGATACTTGGAGCAGCAGCCAACAGTAAATCGAGCTTTTCTCTCAGCTCTGAACTCCAAATATAGCAAATAGCGGGTTTGTTTCGAAGCTCTCAAGAAGACGCATCCAATGGCATCACTCAATTCTGACACTTCTACTTCAAGTTATGAGCAAGATACTAAGTCGTAGGAATGACCTTCCTACACTTCAGGACTTCCTACACTTCACACACACCTTAACAACAGCAAACAAGCACTTTCATGGATAGACAACACTTCCAAACACTCTTTTCAAGCATCACACATGCATACAAGCTCACAAAGAAGAAGATATAGAGAGGAGAAGACACAAATTCGAAATTCTGTGCTCTTGATTCTCACAATGGCAAAAAGTCCTTACAAAGAGTCACAAATTGACTTATATACATGTGCCCTAAAAATGGTCCTTTCACACAAGAGACTGGCACTTTATTCACGAAAAGGTTAATTTCCTACTAATTTACATGGGTAAGCTGCTAATTTCCATGGGTATGCATCTAGAGGACTCCTCTAGTGCATTTACATCGGAAAATATGTTACAACAAGGCTATGATACAAAAATAAAGTGTCCAAATCGGAAAATTTTTAGGGCCCATCTTTTTCTATGCCTTTTGCTCTTCTTAGCCCTGCAACACTCTCCCCCTCTTTGTCTCTGTCGTCCCTTGACAGGCTTTGCTTCTTGTCTGCAGCTTGTCTAAGTCTTCTGAATACACGCACCCAGTGGTCGAAGAAGCAACAAGGACTCTGAGACAATTGGTTATCTTATCTGAGGTATGTCCTTTGCTTCTGTTTGCCCCTTGGTATTCCTTATATCACATATCTGGGTTGCTGCATTAACTCGGGCTGCCATGCACGCCATCAGTGGCTAAGAATGTGGTATTCTTAGTCACCCTCTTCAACTTTTCAGCCTCTACTTCTTTCTAACTTTTGGTCTTCTGATTTGTCTTTGTCTTCACACATCTGACCCTGTTGTATTGCTTTGAGCCTCTTTACTTTGTTTCCACCGTAGGCTATCGACGGGAGGATTATTACCTGCCAAGTATTGTCTTGCACTTCTTCATCAATACTTCCTAGCCCTGGTCCGTCCTTCCCTCCTACGTGCTTTTCCTTGTTGTGTGCCCCTATGGGGCTCTGTGCAGAGATGGGTGCTGCGTGCCCCTGCGGGGCTTCTTGCAGAGATATATCTTCAAATATAATCTTTCAATGAAGCTTCTTTTTTGGTCTTCTTCTTTTCTTCTTTTTGTTGGACTCTCCCTCAACACACTCCATATGAGGTTTGGCATGATCGCAAGCCATCTCTTGCTCATCTGTATGTTTTTGGTTGTTTGGTATATGCATTGGTGCATGAACAACATCGCAAAAAGTTGGATGATAAAGCAGTAAAATGTATTTTTGTTGGGTACAGTTCTGAAAGTAAAGGCTATCGTCTATATCATCCACAAACTAAACGCATTCTGGTTAGCCATGTTGTTTTTGTGGAGATGTTATTCAGCCATTGCTTTCATGTACTAAGGAGGCATGTATTAGTTCCAAAGACATGTATGACACTTTGCTTCCTCTTTTTATAGGTGGATAGTCTAGTGCTGATCCTAATGAGGCTCTCAGCATTTGCAGGTTCCATGTGATGATACAGATTATCCCATTTTTTATGCAGATTTACATGATGCTCTTGTTGAAGAGAGAGCTGATATTGAGGAGGCAAAAATTATGCCAAAATGGCTGGTGTAGACTTTGCATGACAACAAATTAGATGCACCTCTGTCATATCATACTCGATCACCCTCTTTTGCATCAGATTGTTATGGTATGGCTGCATCTAGTCTCTGTGATGAGAATGAGCCTGTTTCATTTCATGAAGCACAAAATTCAAAAAATTGGATGGTTGTTATGCATTCTGAATAATGAAGAATGGTACTTGGTCTTTATGTGACTTGCCTCCTAGCAAGAAGTCCATTTGCACTAAGTGGGTTTACAAGCTAAAGTGTAAGCCTAATGGAACAGTTGATAGGTATAAGGCTAGGCTCGTTGCAAAGGGTTATGCACAAGAAAGAGGCATTGATTTTGATGAGACCATTAGGGGAAAAAATGAACCCTGAATTGGCCTTTTAGATTAAGGAGTGATTAGTGATGGACCAATCAGAAGAGGGTGGTGGCCACAGTCTATGCCCTATAAAATACTAGGTTGAAGGGGGGAGAGGGGACATATTTCTCCCTTATTTAATGAGCTGCCTCTAGAGAGAGAAGGAATCTCGTAACTCAGTTGGGCCCAAAAATTCAAAATTTCTAAAAAGTTAAAAAACTCATCATAACACCTGAAAATGGACCCCCCATTACTTTTTAGGGTCAAAAGTACTCTTTTTGACCCCAAATTCAAAATCCGTGCATGTTTTGAGCTGAAAAAAATGGGTTTTTTCAAAAATACTCAAAAAATAGTTATTTCCCTCCTAAACCTCACATTTTCATACCCAGGTCCCAAAAAGTAATCTTTTCCCACTACTTTCACTATGTAGCACACCATTGAAGCTCCTATTTCTACACTCCAACCTACCTGCATGTCCTATCTCGAATTATTGTTGTAGCTTGAAGACCTTTAGCTTCAATGGCAACATCTAAAGCTTCTAGGCGACTGAAAGATGAAATCCTCACATTAAGATGTCACAATATCAAAGCCACAGATGGACAGTGGCTATCACATGAGTACTCCAAAGGTGCATCGGTGTACATGCAACCCTCTAGAGTTGGGCCTCATCGATTTAGATATCGTGGAAACTTAGATCTTCATTGGAAGGGAAAGTTACTTGGCTTCAAGAAGCACAGAGACAATGGGATGGTTGCTATTGTACAACATGTTTTTACAATGGCAACTATGAAACTTGAAAACTCTAGTAGTATGAGATATCTTGTAAATTGTAAGTATTACTCTACAATATTTTATGTTTTCTTGTGTCGGATATATTTCTCAACTATTTAGATATGTTTTTGTTTGTTTCAGATATATTTCCTTCTACTTTGGTGGAAGAGCAACCACTTCATAGTCTTACAGGTACTTTCCAGGCATTGCATGCAGATGTTGGTGCACTAGTCTTTCCAAATATATCTCGTGCTCAACTTTACCATGATAGAGTTTTCTTTTACACACATAGATATGGTGTACCCTCTACAATGAATGGTTTTAGAAGGTTAGAGAGAATTGAAGTACATTCTCTTCTTAGCTTGGAGTGGCCAAAACTTGATATATGGTCCGTATCATCTTTGAAGCACAAGATGGTAATGGATATACATAACTCTTTGAAATTCACAAAAGTGTCTAGGTATGTAGGTTTGCACTGGTCTTTTCCCATTCATTGTTTTGTATATTTATTCCAAGAATTCTCATTCCAAGAGACTTCTACCATGTTCATGTGTAAAGATATCACATATGAGCAAGTCGAAAGTCTTCTTGGTGAAAATTGGGGTTTGATGGAAGGAATTGCAAAAGGTGATAAATATCTTTGTAAAATAGGTGGAACAGGTATAGGATTTCGATATTTGAAACAACGTACTTCATTATACATTAGATTCTACTATGATCGTTGGATGTGCAAACTTGGCAAATGGATACCATTTCAAAGTTCAGAGGGGTCTTTACATTCATTTGAAATAAAGCTTAGATTGCTCAACAATGAAACAAAAACTATTTTAGTGAATAATCATTGGACCTTGGCTAATCTGAGAGAACAGTTGATGATTATGGGGTTTGAAGGACTAACTCAATCCAAATTCAAAATTCAAGGACATAAGGTGAGAAATGTTTCGTGCTTTTGTTGAAGTAATCTTTTCATTATTGTTTATTTTACTTTAATGACTTGAATTTCTTGCAAATTGATTACAGGTGGGCATAAGAATGGGATAAAAAATGAAAGTCCCTGTAGATTGGAGCAAAGATGGAACAGAATTCTCATTGTCATAGTTCTTTTGCAACCTGATAATGCCACTTCTTGGGCCCTAGTCACTGTATCTCATGGTTTTTGCACTTTCAAGAACCTTGTAAAAAGTAGGACAATCGATTCATGTTAGATATTGTATATAGCTTCTTCTCTGCAATGGTAATTTCAAAACTTTTGGAATGTCAAAAAGGTTGTTCACTACTTCGAAATGTGGTTGCTCATGTTTTTTTTTGTGCATTATTTTGTCATCGGAAACACATTTTTTGAAATTGCACTTCTTTATTCTATACTTTCAAAAGTGGGCCCAGTCAGTTTAAAAACTTGAAACTGCTATAAAAATGGGTTCTATGTGCTCATTTCTCACATTTGCACTCTCAAAGAGCTAGAAAGCATAGACAAGCCAGTAGAATTCTCGTGCGCAAGCAATGGCTGCTAGCACTTCCACTCCCATGAAATCTCATCGAGATCTATTCATGGAGTTTTTGGATACTACAGACTACAATGGTCGTACAGATTTGTATGACCTAGTCCGTAGAGTCCCTAATCTTGAAGGGACAATAGCCATGAACTCGGATGTGATCGATGAGATCACAGATTTTATGGAATTCTACATATTAAGATATGCCATAGATATTCCACCATATGAGTGTAAATGGGTCCCTTGTGACCTGCTTTTCTACATTCATAAAGGAGACGAGGTGTTTGCGAAGCGCTTAAAGCGTTTCATGGTTGTTGCTGAGAGTTCAGGGCACCTGTTAGATGACACAGTGCCCTTAATTAAACAATTAAATAAGAAAAGGAAAATAGGAAGAAAATATCTTTCCTACGTAGCAATAACCATCTTTTTTGTCAATGAGGAGCCCGAACCTTCACCCATGGACCTACCCCATCTTGTTACTGGGGATTTTGTAGATGACAAGAAGGAACCCCAGACAGAAGCTCTCAACTTATTAGAAGAGAGTCAAAAAATTTCCAGAGAATTTCCTCAAGGAGTAGTGGACAAATTAAAGAAAGCCAGTACACAGAACAATCCACCCTCCAACTTAAACCCCGTGGAACCCACTCTACCAGAGGTAGAGATGGAAATGTTTTCAGCTGTACTTGTCGATGGAGAGGAATTTTTGTTCTTGCACGATATTGAGAAGGCATTCGGTCTACGCCTCGACGAATGCCTTAGTATTTTCTGCTCAACCTCGGATGTTCGCATGGACAACACTTTTGACATTATTGAAAAGGCAAAAATTCCACTTGGTGATTCAGTTGCGGACACCATTGCATTTGTGTGTGAAGAGATTTTGAGCCATGCCAACCAAGATGCCACTGAAGAAGATCTGGTCGCAGCAAGGGAAAGAATTTTGGAGAAGAAGATTCCAACATCCCCTGTTGTGGAGCAAAGTGGCATGGCCCATTCATCGATTCCACTAGATGCAATGGGAAGAGGAGAGGATGAAGATAGGCTTCAAGATGTAAGTCTCTAATGACATTTATGGTTGTCTCATATTCATACAAGATGTATCTATTTAATTTTATGATTGTGTATGTGCAGGAAATAATTGAAGTGGATAAAATTGCAGCAAGGAGTGGTGGTGACCGTGTTTCCCAGGGCCATGGCTCTTCCTTGGCACATTACATTAGAAAATTGCCAAAGGAAGATTTTGTCATAATCCACAAGGACTTTTCCCCTCAAGGACACTTCATGACTTGGTGTCTGAAGGCCTTAAGCAAAGTTTTGTGCCTATCTACAATAATGCAAGGGACCAATTGTATATTTCTAGTTAGGAAGTCCCTTGCCCTTACTACCCTAGGAGTTAACTTTAGAGGAAAAATATTAGGTCAAATAGGATAGCTTTAGGTCTTAAATTGGCAGACCCTCAGTTAATATCCCAATCAGTTTTGACTTACCAATTGCCACTATCTTTTCAAAGAAGAAAGAATGTAGTGGAGAGGCTCAAGGCCAAGTGTCAATTGTAAAAACTTTATAATACCATTTATTGTTTTTCCAATTTCCATATGCATTCAATCTATTATATCTTTATGGTTTTGACAATTTCATAACTTTTGCACTGTTTAATCAGTCTTTTTCCATTATTTCTTGTAATTTGTGTTGCCCAAAATGCATGCAATGGCCTAGGAATGCAAAAAAAAAGGTCTTCCATAGAAATGCGAGGATGGGCCCTGCAAAAGTTTTGCAAGGCCCATCCCCGCGTTTCTGTGGCAGGCCTTTTTTTTGCATTCCTAGGCCATCCTATGCACTAGGTTACCTATATTGCAAGTCTATGTCCCTCAATTAGCACCTTCAGTTGGGGAATTATGGAAGACTCTTCTTATGTGCAATAATTAGAGAAACCTAAGGCTCCTCTTGGTGCATATAAGCATGCAACAGTAAATAAGTACATGTATGTTAATAAACATTGTTTAGGTATTGGTCAGGGGATTAGCATGCAGTGCACTCTAGCCAAGGCCAATCATATGCCCCAATGTGCATGGCATGTGTTTTCATGGCTTGGAAATGCCAAAAAAAGACCTGCCACAAAAACACGGGGATAGGCCCTGCAAAACTTTTGCAGGGCCCATCCCCGCATTTCTGTGGCAGGCCTTTTTTTGGAATTTCTAAGCCATGAAATGCATTAAATAGCATTACCACTTACAAGAAGTACAGAAAAAAGAATGATACAACTATGGAAAACACTTCAAAGAGGTACTAGAAAAAGACACCTAGAAACATAGGAGAAATAAACTTCAAAACATGTACACTAAGAGATAAACACTTGGGAGAGCAAATATGAGAAGACAAAGATTATATTCATCATTTGGGATTTACAAAATATTCATCATATGGGATATACAATAGGTTCTCCAAACAAGGGAGTACAAATTTTTGTTAAGGGCTATTCCCTCTAATTCTTCTAGCTAGCTGCAAATCTTTAGGTTGTATTGTCACTCTCTTTGCATGGATGGCACATAGGTTAGAGTCCTCCAACATTGATATAAGATACGCCTCTGTAACTTCTTGGAGAGCTTCAATGGCTATCCCTTGGATATGAAGTCCAGCGCAATAGCGTTGGATCTCTTCCTTCACAACCCTTGCAATGACCTTTGTGGAATAAGAAGCTCCACGGACTTTTGATAGTGTCGAATCTCTGCAAAGGCTCTAGTTTGCTTTCTGCGCCTTTGTGGTGCTCTTGCATTTGGGGGGATGTTGGGTTGTGGTCTACGAGGTGGTTGATAGTTCTTCTTTCTTCTTGGAGGATGCCTAGATGGTCCTGCCTCATCATTTACTTCCTCTGCCCAACCTTGCTCTCTTTCTTCATTGGTTGGTCTCTGTCCTTGTCCTGGGGGGAGTGTCTTGCCTCCTCGTGTTACTCGATGGTTCACGGGGATATCATCATTGTTCCATGGTGGCTCTTTTATACTTTCTTCATCTGAGGAACTCGATAAATTTGATGTCTCAATCACAGCTTGCCTATGTCCTTGTTGTTTGGGCCTTGCCTTGATTGGTGTCTTGACTGGGAGCTCATCATGAGATGCGAGAGGGGAATAATTTATTTCTTGGGATACATCTCTCTCTTGTGAAGCTTCATCCCCCCACGATGGAATGCTACCAGACTGTGTCCCTGCACCCGAGTTTCGTCTGGAAGAGTGGCTTGTGGTTCAACGCTTCTTGTGGGGTGTCATCCATGTTGGGCGCTGAGTACCTTGCACATGGCTAGGGTAGACAACATGATCCTTCCTAGCAGTCTTCTTTGTGCGTGCCATTCTCTTAGGTCGTAAAGTGGTAAAATGAGGAAGGACACCTCTATTTATAGGCTTTCACTTAAGAATTGTCTTGTTCACATTTAAAGGGATAAAATTTAGTTTTAAGACATTAAAAGTATATTCACAAAAACAGTAAAATTTTATTTGAAGTGAAAGGAGTTATAAAAACCTTGAAAAGAATAATGCATTTTAAGAGTTCGGAAACTATTTCCAAGCAGAACCCTTGCGGACTCTTTGTGCACGCCATTGGGCATGATGTACGGGTCCTGACAATGACATCCACTTCTCTCTTGCAATATCATGTTGTAGCTTTCATGTAATCTTTGCTATCCGTGACTCACATGCTCGTTCCATTACATATTTTCTAGCGAATGTCGCACGCAAAAACCAATTGAACATTTCTTCTAAATAGTTTGATTGGAGTAGACCACCCCCATGATTAGTGTTTTTAAAGTAAACACCTCTAGCCCTGTAATGTGACTTCTCCATTCCTTGTGTACTAAAAATGTCCAGTGACCCATATCAATTCATAAAATATGCTCCATGTGTAAAAAGAATATGCTATGATCTGGTCAATAAGATAAACACATAGTGTTTAAGACCAAATAAAAAAATGTAAGCAAAACTTACTATATAATGTGTAATATTGCTTTCTCCCCAAGATAAGATGAATGACTGTGTAAACTCCTTCAAAGTCACTTGGAATAATTCTCGTTGTGAAGCATTAGTGGAAACCAAACACATCAAATGTAACAATTGATCGAATGACGAACAAACCTTCTTTCGCTTGTTAATGAGATCAAGCTGACTATCATTGTCTGTTCCCATTTCCCATCATCTTGAGTATTCACATCTCTTTTAAAGAAACGTCTTACCTTCTTCCCAGTCATTGAAACTTGTTGTAAAATCTCTTGAGACTCACCATACTTCTTAACAACTAAAGATACGTTCCCACCATGAAAACCTATAGAATTCA
This sequence comes from Ceratopteris richardii, assembly GCA_020310875.1. Taxonomy (NCBI): domain Eukaryota; kingdom Viridiplantae; phylum Streptophyta; class Polypodiopsida; order Polypodiales; family Pteridaceae; genus Ceratopteris; species Ceratopteris richardii. Next base: position 151,942,864 of record CM035424.1, read on the forward strand.
AAAGATCTTCTATTTTTTGGATTGCTATTGTAGACCTCTCTAGTGGTTTCATTGTAAATGCATATTCAACATGGAGCTTCAAAAGCCTATCAAAGATCCTCATGAATGCATGCAAAGTACAAAAGTGAACATTGACTAATGGAAATGGAATAATGGGGTTCCAATAATTGCTTATTTTATCACAAGTCAGTTCCTGTAACATTGGACACCTCAAAAGTGATATCTCCCATTCCCTGTGATTCGATGAATCTGTTTCATCAATCTCTTTAGAGTCATCAACTCTCATCAATGCCCTTGCAGGTTTAGATTGTCTCTTAGATCCTTTGTAACCTTGTGTACAATATGGGCAAGGATAGAGAGAAGATGCTCCTTGTTTACAACCTAACATGCATTTTATAATCTTAAGGTCTCCACCCAAATGCCATTCTACCTCAAAATCACCTATATCATCTACAAAAAGCTTTTGTCCATGTATTTGAGAAGAGATTACTTCCGTAATCCATGGAGTCCTACTAAAAATCCACGAAATAACATTGTTTGTTTCTTTGGGAACTTCTATAGCACCTAACCACCAGATATCTCTCTCTGATTGCACAAAGTAAGTCAAATGGTCCCTACATCCTAAAGTTTCATCACTCATTGCATGGTCCATAATTTCATTCATTAGCATCACACTCAACCTTTCTAGTCACCGACCCTTTATGATTTGACACTCATCAAGCTTCAGTATGAACTTTAACTTAACATTACAGACTGCACAAAAGAGAAAACATTATCTTAATATGACACTTGAATGCAATAAAATTTCAACACCAAATAAAATGTAGTAGGGGTACCTTTGATTGTTGAACTATAAAAGTGAACCATTGCTTGTTGAAGCTTCTGAAGATCCACAAATATATTGTTGAATTTAGGGTAAGTAAATCCTTGTGTAGATAGGATTTTTTATTGCTTCTTGGGAATATTTGGATGATAAAAAGAGGCAAGCATAGTGTCTTCTATGAATAAATATTGTCGAATAGTACGAGTCACATCCTCATTTGAAGTTTTTTTATTGATAGACACTTTATATGGGCATTGGAAATATACTTTGAGAAATACCTTGTGATTGTAAGGCTTGCCTAAGAAGGGTGTACATTGCAGTATACCCATTTCTACTGATGCCCGCTTCGTCACATATTGCCTGCACATCTTGCACTGTGATAAGGTTTTTTAACTTCTTTGAAAACTCAGCTTCAACAATAACTCTAATACACTTTCCTATGGGTGAGTCTAAAGCAGAAGTGATTTTCAATACTTTTTTCTCCAACTACATGACATTCATTTTGAGAATTGGCATCATTGTTGCATCATGTATTTGGAGCAAACTCTCTAGGCACACGAACATGGATACTTGTTGATGCAGGAGCATGAGGATGTTCTACTGTGAAGTTTGTGATACATGTCAACACCATCTTTGCTAATGACCAGCAATATCAAAAACAAAGATGAAAAACTAGTTGGAAGGGACTCTAAAGCATATGTTTTGCTCAAAAAATGTGTTTTCTTGTATGTGTATGGGTTAAAGTGTATTTTTCCATTGTGTATGGCTGAAAATGATGAAATTTGAAAAAAAGTCATTTTTTGGGGGAAGCATAGTCACGGATTTGATGATGTGGCACTTACTTTTGGAGGGAGTTTGAAAATTGTACTTTTTTTAAAAGAAACTTCAAAAAATGGAGCCAAAAAAGTGACTTCTGACATATATATTAAAAAATAGGCCCTTTTGAGTTAATATACACTGAAAATGAGACTTAAAAAAAAAAATCATTTTTTTATTCAAATCCATGTACGAGTTTGATAATGTGAAAAGTAGATTCTCTTTTTCTCTCTCTGGAAGAAGAAAGAGAGAGACCTACTGAAGCCTAAAAAAAAGCCTACTCCAGCCTACTAAAAAGTGCCCTATTAAATGCACTTTGTCCCCTTAAACAAGAATAGAATTAAGCTTAATCCCTAAAAATTAGGGATCCTTACAAGGCCCATGCAGGGTTCATTTTTTTCCCCTAATGCCTTTGCACCTACATGTCGTATGACTACTATTCGGAGCATCTGTGCACTTGCAGACCATCATGGTTGGAATCTACATCAGGTGGACATTAAAACTGCATTTCTAAATGGTGACTTGCATGAAGAAGTGTATGTTTTTCAGCCCCATGGCTTTCTATCGAAAGGGCATGAAAACCAGGTGTGCAGGTTAAAGAAGGCGTTATATGGTTTAAAGCAAGCACCACGTGCTCGGTATGAGAAGATACATGCCTATCTGATTGCACATGGTTTTGAGAACAATCCAACTGAGAGCACCTTATATGTTACGCGTGTTAATGATGTGCTTCTGATCATTGTTGTCTATGTTGATGACATGCTGCTCACTAGTCCTATTGAGAAGCATATTGCTGATTTTAAGGCTGATTTGCATGCCTTATTTGAGATGTCTGATTTGGGGCATTTGCATCACTATTTGGGCATTCAGTTTATGCAAGTTGATGGTGGGATGGCTTTGTGTTAAACGAAACATATTGACACATTATTGCAGCATTTTGGCCTTGAAGACTATAAGCCTATTGCCACTCCTATGGAGACAAGTTTACGATTGATTCTTCATGATGCTGGACATGCATTTGTTGTTGTCCTCTATCAGCAAACTATTGGATGCATGATTTACTTATGCATTACTCGGCCACATATTCAGTTTTTTGTCTCATAGATGAGTAGGTTTGTACATTGCCCAGGTGTCAAGCATTGGCAGGCAGTTAAGTGCATCGTTTGCTACTTGACTGGTACTTGGCTACTTGGGTTGTTTAATCCCAAGGGGGGCTCACTACTGCCAGATTTGCATGCTTTTTCTAACTCAGATTTGGTTGGTTGCTATGACACTCGTGTGTCCACTAGTGGCTTTTGCTTCATGCTTGGTAGGTCATGTATATCTTGGTTGGGCAAGAAGCAGCCTATTGTGCCCACTTCCAGTTGTGAGGCTGAGTATAGGGCAGCTTTCACAGTGACTGTTGAGTGTGTGTGGCTCAGACACCTTATGGCTGATTCGGGTGTTGGTCAGTCTTCTACCACCACCATCTTCACTGATAGCCAGAGTGCATTGGCAGTTGTGAGGAACCCTATGTTCCATGCTCGCACTAAGCACATTGAGATGCATTATCATTATGTCAGGGAGAGGTTCTCTGCTCGGGAGATCAGCTTGGCATATGTGCCCACTCAATAGAACATTGCAGACCTTTTCACGAAGGCTTTGCCTAGGGAGAAGTTTGAAGCTTTCCGCAAAGCTTTGGGCTTACTTCCTTTTGTGGAGCGATTTCCACATAGCTTGGCACTTCCTTATACATGAGTGTCAGCTCCTTGTTCACCGCATCACTCACAGGCGGGATTTGTTGATATATTTAGGTAGTGATGTATGTGTACACACTAGGACCACTGGGGCACTTTTTTCCCTCTTTAGGAGGTTTTTTTCCCTCGGCTTTTATGTACACCTATTGCCCTAACGTGCTACTTATCTTTGTACATTGTCTAGTAATACATTCAGTATTGTATGTTGTGTTCCAAGCTTCTTCTTCTTCCTTGTGTTGTTCGCGTGCTTCCGCAAACATCTAACTCCAACAATAAGTACAAATCATACATATGTAAGAGACACATATGCAAATCATAACATATGCATGATACACAATAAACATAACAATCAAATAGAAAATAAATGAAAAATAGAACAATACCTGAATGATATAGTGAGGAAAGGGCTCTATGAGTGGTATGGTAGTAATAGAGCTCTAAGAACTTGTCAGAAAGGACATGCAGAATAAGCTTTTTGATCCAATGGAAAAATATATATATTTTTCTTAGAAATAGGTTTTCAATTGGAATATTTTTTTATCGATTCGGTCGAAAGATCTTCCGATCAAAAGTATTTCGATCAAAAACATGTGCGTGTCTAATTTTTTGTTCGTGAAGAAATCTATCACCTCTTCTTCTCCTGTTTGAAGAATGACCCTGTCTGGAAGGGTGCCCAAAATATCCTCGTGCTCAATCAACCGATGCCTTATTCGAAAAAAAAAAAAAAGGGAAAATAAAATAACGCTAGCCATGGGGGGTAGATTGTTTCATCAAATATCTAACTCCAACTCCTTATTATTTTGCATAGTTTATAATCAATAGAACCAATAGTAACTATAACCGTTACCTTCTAAAACTTTTTGAGGCCTAACGACCAAAAAGAGAGAAGTGGATTCAAAAACCCACTTCTATTTTCAAAAGGGTTTGTTGTAGGATCTCGAGACAAAGTGATCTCTATGAAGGCTTGGATGGAGAATCAGACAAATGGGGTAAAGGCTGTAAAGGCTACTTTCTTGGTCTTCATGTGACATGTTCTTCTAGTAAAATGAATGAAGATGAATACAGCACTGAACAACTTGACAGAACTTGTCTACAGAGCCATTTGTTAAGGTCTGCACTTGTTACCTCACAAATGTTCCCTTGGATTAATCTTTTACCTCACAAATGTTCCCTTGGATTAATCTTTGTATAGCTTTTCCCATGTATTGCCTTTTTAATTCATGGAAATTTGTATTGCCTTCTTCGTTTTGTACATTTTTTACTATTGTTCTAGCTTTTTTTATTATTGTTCTAGTGATTAGTTTATTGAACCCCAGGATCAATGCTTTTTAGTTCTTCTCTCTTCTAACATACATATTTTTTCTTTAAAAGTAGAAGTGCACATTTCTAGGATACAAACTAGCACCTGGGTACACCTTTTGGGCCTTTTTTGGGGGGGGGGGGCTTTTTGGCATTTATGGCACAAATGCTCCCTTGGATTAATTGTATGATTTTTGAGTGGTTGATTGTGGATCCAGAGGCTTCACAAAAAGTAGCTAGACACCTCTAGAACGTCTCCAGGCTGGTACTATCATTGTGAACAAACGCGTTCATATCATCGGCAAAAAGTCTCAGCCCAAACTTCTCATTGATCATGGCTGTCAAATCATTCCGTAGGGCCAAATTTTTCGGCTTCTTGGGATTCCCTTGGGGTTGGGCGTCTCTTTGGAACAGCGGTGGAACTGGGTGCTGGCCAAACTTGAAAAGAAGCTTAACTATTGGAGAGGTATGCAAATCAATCTTGTTGCTCATGCTATGGTTATCAACACGTTCCTCTTAACATCTACCATTTATTTCCTTTCTTGTTGGAGACTGAAAGAGCAAGATCTGTCCAAACTAGATAGTATTTGTAGAAACTTCCTTTGGACGGGTGACCACAATAGGAGGGGGGTGCCTAAAATCAAATGGTCCATCTGCACCAGGCATAGAGATAGTGGGGGACTTGGTATCCTGGACATTGGGTGCATGGCTAACAAACTGGCAGCCAAATGGATGATTAAGGCTTGGTGCAATGGGGAGGCCTCGTGGGCCAAGTTGATCTTCAGAAACAAGAATGAGTTGGCTCTCATGGGTTTCCAAAATTGGAAGAATCTTGACATCTTGACCTTGTTGTTTTCCCCGATCCCCGTCTTCCCGAAAGGCTCAAATCTCGTGTGCTCCCTGTGGAAGAGTTGGAATAAAGTCAAAAGCTACACAAGAATAAGTGAAGACTGGAAGTGGGCAGCCGATATCAGACAAAATGACTCTATCTGGTTTCCGATCCATGGCATCCGGAGTGTGGAATCTTGGAACATTCAAAATGCCAAGAAGTTATGGAACAAAGGCTTCAAAAAATGGAAACATCTCTGGAAACAAGACACCAACCGCTGGATCAACTTCGAGGATATTGACCCTTGAGTCAACATTTCGTATGAAGAATGGAACACTTTGCAAAGTAGATGTCTCGCGTGGAACCGACACAAAGTCCACCTTCTCATGGGACACGACACCTCGAGCTCGCTTGGTCTCAAATGGCACAATGGGAATAGCCTATCAAAAATCCCGAACATCAAAGAAACGATTGACTATCAGGTTAACCTCAACAAGAAGTGGTGCCTGTCATGGACGCGGCTTTGGTGGGACATGAAGTTCATGGCTATCTGGCATCCCCTCATAGAAATCAAAAAGTTTGTCCTCTTATGGCAAATTCTTCATCATGGAATTTGGACCAACCTTAAGGCTAGCAAATTTTGTGGGATTCCTCCCTGGTGCAAACGCTGTCACCGGTCTATCAAAGATGTTTCACACATCTTCTTTACCTGCCCCAACTCCAACAGACTCTGGCAGACGGTTGGAAAGAAAATTAGACTTCAGAAACATCTTAGTTGGCAGCAAGCCCTGCTGGGAGAAGCGATTGGCTGCTCCGCGACTCTCTGGAACGCCATCAGAGGGGAGGTCCTATGGAAAATCTGGCGAGAAAGATGTGCTATCAACTTCGATGACTTCCCTAAAGAGTGGTCAATTGAGAAATCGTTGTTCCTCCTTGGCAAAAGGATTATTAACCATAAGAAATCCCCCCCCCCCCCCTTTAGGCATCATCAAGTACTCCTTTTGATCAATAACAAGCTTAAACCCAAGTGGGCCCCACATGAGGGTGATGAGAGGGTGATTAACCTTCTTTGTAATGCCATCTAAGCTCTGTAAAAGCTTCCCCTGCTATGTGGGATTTGAGAGGTCTCGTGGGCACTAGTCCCCTTCTCTTGTACTTTTCTTTATTTAATTCAAGTCCGGGAGAGTAGGCTAATGCCAAACTTCCTTTATATTAAAAAAAAAAATTGTATGATTTTTCCCATGTAGAATTTTCCCCATGTAGAATTTTCCCCATGTATAATTTTTCCCTTGTATAATCTTTCTATAATTTTTTAATTCATAGAAAGTTGTATTTCCTTCTTCGTTTTGTACATTTTTTATCATTGTTTAGCTTTTTTCATTATTGTTCTAGCTTCTTTTATTATTGTTCTAGTGATTAGTTTGGTGGTTTTTCTCTCTTTGAACATATATCATTTTTCTTTTAAAGTAGGAGTGCACATTTTTTAGGTACACCTTTTGGGCTTTTTTTTTTTTTTGGGGGGGTGGGGGGGGGGGAGGGGTTGGCATTTGGCATAGTGTAACAAAGGATATATCATAAAGGCAAAAGAATATACACAGATAGATTATGAAAGTGTGATAGTAACGTCAATTGCAAATGAGATAAAATGATGACTATGAGAAATAGGAAAACATATACATCTTATCAATCTCTCATTCTTAAATGTCAGTAATCTCTATGAAAAGAATACCTTATGATAATGCTGATGTGGAAAACAAGAATATTACCTGTATCTCATCATCCATGTTGATCTCAAATTCCTTAATCTATGACAGTAGATCACTTGCCACATCTTACTTTCAGACTGAGATCATAGCCATTTATCATAACATGAACTTTTTGGATCATCTTTTTTATAATCAGTATATAGTCTCATCCATAAGTGTTCTACAATCTCATATTCCAGTGAAAAGGTGTAGACTATCAACTATATATATGCATGGTTGACATGGCCATTTGGCCCCATTGTTCCCCTTTATCCATATGTCAATTCTAAAAGCAAAGACATTTCTCCATATCTTCTTTGAATAAAAACATCCTAAATTTGATTCTTTCATAGAGAAAGCTTAGAGCCATCAAACTTGTGTTCTTTTTTTGCTCCCTACTTCCATGTTAAGGTTACTCCTTGATCCTTGAGCGTTGCACCAAGATGCACAAAATATACTTTTGATATGTTCACATAAAAATCCATGAGGAACCAATTGGAATACATATTAAAAATCAAAGGTTTTTGGCACTATAACCAAAAAAAAAAAACATAACCCTTCAGTAAATTTTCAAAGATCCAAGGAAGTCGAAGTTGAAACGTAGATGTAAAATTTGGAATCAAATGCATGAGACGAAAATTGATGCTCACATAATTATATCAAACCACAAAAATCCATGGAAAAGTCAATAGAAAAATCAATCAAGGATTGTGCATGTGCATCTTTTCCATCCCATTCAAGTTACTATGTGGTGGATATGGATGCTAACGGTGCATTTGGCATACTCAAATTAGAAAGTTTTGGCAAAAATACAACGGAAAACTTCCTCAAAACCACCTTCACCAACTACATGCATAGTATGTGTAGCTATGACAGTACAAAACGGAAATTTCCTCTATCAACACACGGAAATTTTGCATGCACTTTATGGATATTTTCAAGACATCCATATGATCTTCAAAAGCTATCGTACAAATTACATTATTTTCATCTTTCATGAATGGCGATCATACATGATGATAATGATTGATTGTTTTCTAGAAAACTGGATGACAAAAAGCTCTTCAAACTCTTATTAAGTTAATTTCCACGTTCAAAACTCATTTGATCTCACAGGAATTTAAAATAGTGAACAAATTGGGAATATTAATGACCTACTCCAATATTAGTTGTTGGAGTTTGATAAGGATAACCCTCTTAAATAGCATGAGTAAGAAGAAGCTAAGGAGATTGGAAACAGGATAAGTATCTTGTTGGGTTATACTTGTATATGTAAGTCATGGACAAAGAACCTCCTGAAGGGAGAAACAAGCTACGTCAAAATAATCATGTTTTCTTATACAAATATTATAAATGAAGACAGAGCAGCGACATGACCGCGTAGCGCAGTGGATTAGCGCGTTGGACTTCGGATCCAAAGGTCGTGGGTTCGAATCCCATCGTGGTCGTATGGAAACCACTTATATAGTAGTTTTCAATCGCATACAAAACACATTGTAGGGGCACACAAGGAACTTATAACACCGCTTTAGAAAAGGTATATCAAGATGCTTTGCAAGCAAGGATTGAGATGGAGAAGCTAAGATGGGAGATTCCCTCCCTTATTAAATATCGACAACTCAAGTAAGATCACTTGCTAGAATAGGTTAATGAATGATCTATTTAAGATCCCAAGTTGGACAACTTTTTTTTAAGCAGAGGTTCGAAAAGTGCCTACTCCCCCGAGCTTCAATTTTGAAAGAACAACTTTACAGGTGAATGAACATAGTACTCGAAAAGTGCCTACTCCCCCGAGCTTCAATTTTGAAAGAACAACTTTACGGGTGAATGAGCATAGTACTCGCAGGGACCCCCATATCCCAGAGAGTAGGGGATATACAAGGTTACAACTGGCTACAACTGGTTTAGACTAGCCAAAGCCATTACATGTCCAGCCCGAGGTTGAACACAAGACCTCTCCCTCAAGAGGCTAGTGCCAAACCAACTCACCTACAGGACATGAACAAGTTGGACACTTTTGATGCTTCTAAGGATATTAATTAATGTTATTAGATGGAGATCATACATGGTAAATGTATCACTATCTCTGGCCATTGGCATGCCACCCTTAGGATTAGAATGTGCTAGAAGTCCTTCAAGGAAGATGATGCCATCTTGACCATAGTTTTCTTAAAATGAGTTTATCAAATAGGATTAATTGTTCATTCACTATCAAATGGAAACATATTTGTTCTTTCACTAAGTCTCTTGTTAACGAAGCTTCAAGAGTGGCTAAGCCCTTGAGGGAATAAAAAGGGATTGAAGTATGAGGCTTTCATGACATTTCAAGTTATGATCCTAATGATCATGAAATCATTTGAGGCATAAGAATAGGGTGTATGAAGCTTTTTAGTCCAAGCATGTGGTTTTTATTCTCCTAGTTTTTGTAAATAACTCGATACTCGATACCCCGACAGAAGCTATATTTAAAATGATAAAATCCTTCAAGTTGACACTATTCAAGGCATTATTGAGCACATTGATAAATTTTGGCAACAAAATGTTATTGACAATTGGAGGCATGAAGAGTATAGTTTGAAGTGAGCAAGAATGTTTCTCTAGAGGGGAGATTAATTTTAAACACTATCTCCTCCCTGTGGAAGGCAATCAAACAATGTGTAGAGACTACAAAGAGTTTGTCTTTTTCTCTTCAATTGACTTTGGTAAGAGTTATCACAGGCTTGATTAGTTCGTTTACCCTTGAGAGCCTAGATGGTGCAATATTTGGTAGAAAATTCATAAAATATATCAATTGCCTCTTGTCCAACTCATCTATTCAAGTTCTTACTAAAGGCAAGGTTGCTCCATAACATCCTTCTCATATATTCTTGGATGGATGGCTCAATTTTTTGAAATCGATGCTAAGATCTTTCACTTTTAGGGGGAATCATATGGTGAGAGTTCAACAATGAACAAGTTAAGGTAGATATTTACCTTAGGCCCAAAAAACAAGGGGGTTTAGGCACCTTAAGAGGCACATAAGAAGGCAAGTGCTCACTTCTCGTTTTTCCCATGGACATTATTTTGGTTAAACTAATTGTAACTCCCTTTTGTTTTTGGAAGTTCGACCATTGATCCACTCTTCCAATTATGCTTGAAGTTCAAAAGAGCAACACACTCACCATGAAAGAATTACATGGAATAGATTGAGGATTTATACAAGGATTATTGATATCAACAACTCTAGTGAGATCACTTGCTAATAACTTAGTTAATAATCTATTTATGCAAGATCACTTGCTAATAACTTAGTTAATGATCTATTTATGGGTGCAGATTCCTTTGGACTTTGCTTTCAATGGATATATCCATGCATGCGTGGAAAAATCATCGATGAAAGTCACGAAGTAAAGATAGTTCCCAAAAGAGGTTGTCTATATAGGACCACAGACATCACTATGAACAAGCTCCAGTTTCTGAGTAGCTCGAACCGAAACATCTTTCGGGAAGGAGGATTGCTGCATTTTGCCTAGCCTGTACATACATTTTTACCAAGTGCCTCAAGTTTGGGCAAAGAGGACACCATTTCAGATTTCTGCACGTGTAGCAAACTAGCAAATTCGGGTGACCGAAGCGTGCATGCCAAAGCTTTGCATCTAATAAAGCTTGAGAATCATGTACTGCACATGTTGAATCATTCATAGATTTTTCATAGCCTATGAGTTTATACAGCCCATGACATTAAATGCCAGAAGCAATGATGACATCGCCATTTGACAGATCATGAATTGTGCATCTGTCATCAACAAATTTCACAACCAAGTCAATCTTGCTTAAAGCTGAAATTGATAACAAATTCTTCTTGATCCCTGGCACAAATAAAGCATTTGACAATGTAAAAGAACTATTATCAGCAGTAGTCAGAATGATCTTACCAACTCCCATAATAGAATAAGAGGAATTATTGACACATGTGAGAGTATTCCCTGTGGGGTGAGGCTCGAGTGAAGTGAAAAATCTATGCTACGAGGTAGATGTTTGGTCAGACTACTATCAAGGTACCAAACATCTGAGTCTACTGCAGACATACATTGTTCATGAGAAGATGGGTCATAACTACAAACAGTGGTAAATGCCCATTCTTCATTTTGCACAAGATTAGCAGACTCTATTTTGGGTGTAGAGGCCTCTGCAACATGTTGGAGTTAGACGTCTACGGAAGCTCACAAACAGCACAAGGAAGAAGAAGAAGCTTGGAGCACAACACACAATACTGAATGTATTACTAGAGAATGTACAAAGATAAGTAGCCCATTAGGGCAATAGGCGTATATACAAGCCGGGAAAAAAAAACCTCCTAAAGAGGGAAAAAATGCCTCGGTGGTCCTAGAGTGTTCACACACATCACTACCTAAATATATCAACAAATCCCCCCTGGGAATCACTCCACAAAAGGAATTAAGTCCAAATCTTTGCGGAAAGCTTCAAACTTCTCCCTAGGTAGAGCCTTCGTGAAAAGGTCTGCAATGTTCTCCTGTGTGGGCACATATGCCAAGTTGATCTCCCCAGCAAAGAACCTCTCCCTGACATAATGATAATGCACTTCAATGTGCTTAGTGCGAGCATGGAACACAGGGTTCCTCGCAACTTCCAATGCGCTCTGACTCTCAGTGAAGATGGTGGTGGCAAAAGACTAACCAACACCCAAATCATCCATAAGGCATCTGAGCCACACACACTCAACAGTCGCTGTGAAAGTTGCCCTATACTCATCCTCACAACTGGAAGTGGCCACAGTAGGCTGCTTCTTGTTCAACCAAGATATACATGAGCTACCAAGCATGAAGCAAAAGCCACTAGTGGACACACAAGTGTCATAGCAACTAGCCCAATCAGAGTCAGAAAAAGCATGAAAATATGGCGGTAGTGATCCCCCCTTGGGATAAAACAACCCACGTAGCCGAGTACCACTCAAGTAGCGAAAGATGCGCTTAACCACGTGCCAATGCTTGACTCTTGGGAAATGCATAAACCTGCTCATTTGTGAGTAATGCAAACTGAATATCTGGCCGCGTAATGCATAAGTAAATCAAGCACCCAACAGTCTGTTGATAGAAAAGAGCATCAAATGCATCTCCAACATCATGAAGAATCAATCGTAAACCTATCTCCATAGGAGTGGCAATAGGTTTACAGTCTTCAAGGCCAAAACGCTGCAATAATGTGTCAATATATTTCATTTGACACAAAGCCATTCCACCATCAACGTGCATAAACTGAATGCCCAAATAATGATGCAAATGCCACAAATCATTCATCTCAAATGAGGCATGCAAATCAGCCTTAAAATTAGCAATATGCCTCTCATGAGGACCAGTGAGCAACATGTCATCAACATAAACCACAATGATCATATCTGACATGTATCTTTTCATACCAAGCACGTGGTGCTTGCTTTAAACCATATAATGCCTTCTTTAACCCGCACACCTAGTTTTCATGCCCTTTCTACACAAAACCATAGGGTTGAAAAACATACACTTCTTCATGCAAGCCACCATTCAGAAATGTTGTTTTAATGTCCAACTCATGTACATTCCAACCATGATGAGCTGCAAGTGCACAGATGCTATGAACAGTAGTCATTCGGCAAGTATCAGCAAAGCTTTCATCAAAATCAATGCCTCTTTCCTGCGCATAACCCTTTGCAACAAGCCTACCCTTATACCTGTCAACTATACCATCATGTTTATGCTTCATCTTGTATACCCACTTAGTTCCAATGGCCTTCTTGCTAGGAGGCAAGTCACATAAAGACCAAGTACCATTCTTCATTATTGCATCATATTCAGATTGCATAGCAACCATCCAATTTTCTAAATTTTGTGCTTCATCAAACAAAACAGGCTCACTCTCATCACAGAGACTAGATACAACCATAGCATAGCAATCTGATGCAAAAGAGGCACTATGAGAGCCTAATCATGTATGACATGACAGAGGTGCATTTAATTTTCTATCATGCAAGGTCTGCACTAGCCATTTTGGCACAGTTCTTTCCTGCTCAATATCAGCTCTCTCATCAATAAGTGCATCATGTAAATCTACATCAGAAATGGAATGATATGCATCATCACATGAAACTTGTAAAGGCTGAGAAGTTGCCTCATTAGGACTAGCACTAGACTATCCACCTTGTAAAAAGAGGCAGCAAAGTATCATACATGTCTTTGGAGCTAACAGATGTCTCCTTAGTACATGAAAGCAATGGCTGAATAGCATCTTCCATGAAAACAACATCAAGGCTATCCAGAATGTGTTTAGTATGTGGATGATATAGACGATAGCCTTTACTTTTAGAATTGTACCCAACAAAAATACATTTTATTGCTTTATCATCCAATTTTCTGCGATGTTAATTGTTCGGGCACTAATGCATATGCCAAACAACCAAAAACACACAGATGAGCAACAGATGGCTTGCGGTCATGCCAAGCCTCATATGGAGTGATAGACTACAGCGCTTTAGTGGGACAACTATTAAGTACATATGTTGCACACATGATAGCCTCGAGCCAGAAACTATGTGGTAAAGCCTGACTCTTGACCATACATCTCGCCATCTCCATGAGTGACCTGTTCTTTCGTTCAGCCACTCCATTCTGTTGAGGTGTACATGGCATTGTACACTGGTGTTTTATCCCACGTTCAGCCATAAATGCAATAAAATTAGAAGACATATATTCCCCCCCTCGATCAGAACGGAGGGTGCCCATTTTACATGCTGACAGATTTTTAGCCAAAACCAAAAACTGTTTGAAGCGCATGAACACTTCGAACTTTGCCTTCAATGGATATACCCATGCATGCCTAGAAAAGTCATCGATGAAAGTCACGAAGTAAAGATAATTCCCAAAAGAAGGTGTCTGCATAGGACCACAAACTTCACTATGTACAAGCTGCAACTTTTGAGTAGCCTGAACTGAACCATCTTTTGGAAAGGACGAACGCTGCATTTTGCCCAAAATACAGCCTTCACAAACATGTTTTCTAGGTGCCTCAAGTTTGGGCAAAGAGGACACCATTTCAGATTTCTGCAGGCATAGCAAAGTAACAAAATTCAGATGACCAAAGTGTGCATGCCAAAGCTTTGCATCTGACATAGCCTGAGAATCATGAACTGCACATGCCGAATCATTTACAGATCTTTCATAGACTATGAGCTTATATAGCCCAGGACATAGAATGCTAGAAGCAATAATCACATCACCATTTGACAGATCATGAATCGTACATCTGTCATCAACAAATTTCACAACCAAGCCAATCTTGGCTAATGCAAAAACTGATAACAATTTTTTCTTGATCCCTGGCATAAAAAAAGCATCTGACAAAGTGAAAGAACTACCATCAGCAGTAATCAAAATGATCTTACCAACTCCCATAACAGGATAAGAGGAGTTGTTGGTGCATGTAACAGTATTCCCTGTAGGGGCAGGCTCAAGTGAAGAGAAGAAACTACGGTGCGAGGTAATATGTTTGGTAGCCCCACTGTCAAAGTACCAAACATCTCAGTCTACTACAGACATGCATTGCTCATGAGAAGATGGATCAAAACTGCAAACAATAGTAAATGCCCATTCTTCTTCCTGCACAAGATTAGCAGACTTTGTTCTTGGTGTAGAGGCTTCTGCAACAATCATTCCAACCTCTTTCTTCTTTGCCTCTTTAGCGGCTAGTTTTGGACATTTCTTTATGATATGACCATTTCCTTTACAGTACTTGCAAAACAATTTCTTCTTTTCTGATTTCTTTTCATCTTTGTCTTCCCTCTTTGATTGTGTAGAATTAGCAGATTTCTGCTTACTAATTGAAGGGCTCCATTTTCATTTGCCCTTCTGACTAGCCAAGAAAGCTTGATCTGCAACACGCATAATGGCCCTATTCTGCGTGGACTAATCTTCTAGAACGGTATGCACAAGTGAGCTATCTGGTATAACCTCATCAACGGAAATCAAATGTTCCTTCAAGTGTTTGATATTTGTTAGAAAAATGTCCATAGAATCACCTTTATTCATGTGCTCACTCTCTAATTGTTTTCAGAGGTAAGCAACACGAGCCTCATTCCTTGCTTGGTACAATGTGGTAAGTGTATCCCAAGCATCCTTAGCTATTCTGCAAGAGCAAATATGAGGAATAACGGCACGTTTGATAGACAAAGCTATCAATGCATGTGCCTGGGCATCCCTACCATCCCAACAAATCAGTAGGTGCAATAGAAACTGTAGTGCAAATAGGAATATGCAGAATATCATCATCTTCGACACCATCTGCATCAGCTTCAGTACCTGCAGTTGTAACAGTTGTAGGTGTGATATGACATTTTTCAACACCCTGCACAATGTTCCACGGTCCTTTTGCAACCAATATATGTGGCATCATATAAGCCCATAGCGGGTAGTTGGTATCATCCAACTTATCCTCAACAGCCAACATATGGAATACATCACTGCTTTCAGCCATGGCTGGTGACTAAAATACCTTGATGCAGAAAATTGATTGTATCTCACAAAGTTGAATAGAACTGCCCAAATGAATTCTACTAGACCTGTAGCAGACTTCGAGACACTTATACTGTCGAACCGAAACTGGTATGTACCTTTGGCACAAAAAGGACAAAATAGCCTGCATAACGTTGTGATAGTGCGTTCGCAGGCCGAAACGAGCTCAGATCGCGATTTCGGCACCACATAGAAAAGCTATTTTGATCTCCAGAACATGCTGAGTATGCTCACCAAAATTTGTGCAATTCTAAGACTGGAACGAGAGAGGTGTTGATGATGCCCTAGATGAAGTGGCGACCTGCTCTGATACCAATCATTGGAGTTAGATGTCTGCGGAAGCACACAAACAGCACAAGGAAGAAGAAGAAGCTTGGAGCACAACACACAATACTGAATGTATTACTAGAGAATGTACAAAGATAAGTAGCCCATTAGGGCAATAGGCGTATATACAAGCCGGGGAAAAAAAACTCCTAAAGAGGGAAAAAAATGCCCCGGCAATCCTAGAGTGTTCACATACATCGCTACCTAAATATATCAAAACAACAACCATTCTGACCTCTTTCTTCCTTGCCTCTTTAGCAGCCAGTTTTGGACAACTCTTTATGACATGATCATTTTCTTTATAGTATTTGCAAAACAATTTCTTCTTTTATGTTTTCTTCTCACCTATATCTTCCTTCTTTGATTGTGTAGAATTAGCAAATTTTTGCTTACTAGTAGAAGGGCTCCATTTACCTTTGCCCTTCTCACTAGCGAGGAAAGCTTCTGCAACACGCATAATGGACCTGTTCTGCCTAGACTGATCTTCCTGCAACATAATAGAGACTAAATCCTCAAATGTTAAGACATTTGGATTGCCTTTCATCATCAAAGGAAGAGTAGAAGCAAAACTCTTATATGAATCGGGAAGACCATTCAGAACAATCTGCACAAGTGAACTGTCAAGCAAGATTTCATCAACATAGCAGACTTTGAGGCACTTATACTAGGGAACCAAAACCTATCTATCTATCTATCTATATATATATATATATATATATATATATATATATATATATATATATATATATATATATATATATATATATATATATATATATATATATATATATATATATATATATATATATATATATGGCAAAAAAGACAAAACTGCCTATATAACCACTGCGATAGTGCATTTGGAGGCCAAAACGAGCTCTCACTGCCATTTTGGCATCACAAAACGAAGTTTTTTTAATCTCCTAATCACAATAAGTATGCTCACCAAATTTCATGTGATTCTGAGACTGTGACTGAAGCGGTGCCGATGATGCCCTAAATGAAGCGGCGACCTACTCTGATACCAATTGTTGGAGTTTGAGATCTGTGGAAGCATGCAAACATCACAAGGAAGATGAAGAAGCTTGGAGCAAAACACACAATGTTGAATGTATAACCACCATTAGGGCTATAGGCGTATATACAAGCCAGGGGGGAAAAAACCTCCTAAACAGGGAAAAAAGTGCCCTGGTGGTCCTCGCATGTTCACACACATCACTACCTAAATATATCAACATTTTCCTATCAAAAAACCTACAAATTTATTTTTCCATTCAAATCTGGTGACAAAGTATTCTCCTAAGATTTCAAGTGATCAATCTTCGTTCATAGTGAATTCATGGATTTCATCTTCTTCATCACAGATCTGAATAAACCTTTGTTATAAGGTGCATATTTCATAATATAAACCCTTACTTGTTAAACTCCATCTTTTGTAAGGAAAACGATTGTTTTTTTGCTTTTTGAGGTTCATATCAAATGTTATCGACAACTCATAGCTTGATGGATAGCTTGCCACTGCATTGCCATGGGGTTTCAATTGTGGTGCATTCTAGACATGTTGGACCTTGAATTTCTTCTCCTTTTTGCTATGTTTGAGGTCAAAAATGCATCCTTTCTAGTGATAATTTCTCTAGTATAATCCACATATTTCTTGTGAGAACTTGGATTCTCTAATTTCCATCCTCTTGCAAAATTACTTTGCTAAGAGATTCAATCTTGGTGTTGATCATAATTGATGTGGGCTCATCTTTGAATGACAACTTTTGAGCTCTTTTTATCTTCACTCCAAAGTATAATACCTTTAAGAAAAAATAATTGACACGATATAAAACAAAAAATCCTTGAAATGGAAAAATATAAAGTAGGTATGTAGATATTTACCTCCTTGAT
Organism: Ceratopteris richardii; assembly: GCA_020310875.1. Taxonomy (NCBI): domain Eukaryota; kingdom Viridiplantae; phylum Streptophyta; class Polypodiopsida; order Polypodiales; family Pteridaceae; genus Ceratopteris; species Ceratopteris richardii. The sequence continues at coordinate 151,960,872 of CM035424.1, forward strand.
ACTATGTCTTTGATATGGATCCTTCATGTTGATTCTCAATTGTATAGTGCACCTTCAAGTCTCTGGATCTGCACTCAAAAATAGGAAGCTTGTAAGAAATCCAAAGTACATCTATGGTTCTATAGTTCCTTAGAATTGCTTCATTGATGTGCAGTTTTCTTCCAAATCTTCAAATTATGATGCACCTTAGGTCTCTAGATCCGCACTGCAAAGTAGAATGCTTTAAAATAAGGGTATGCACCAAATACAAAGAAGAAAATGCTTGAGATAGAGAAATCTAAACTATATCTATACCTCCTTAGAATCATATAGATTTACAAAAAAAATCAAGGAAATTTAGGTGAGAAACAAGAAAATGCTATGCTTACACAACAAACATGGTAGAAATGAGCTCTTCAATATGGAGAGAGAACAAAAATCAACTTTTCCAAAGAAGAGAGAGAGAGAGAGAGAGAGAGAGAGAGAAAATGAGAGGAATGTTAAAAAAATGATCCAAAAGGACTTTTCAAGGGGGTAGGGATATGAAGATTATCCAGATTATTTAGTACAAATTAAAAGTGAGTTTTAAAAGTAATTAAAAGCTTATAATGCATGTAACTCTAGAAACAATCAACATTTTAAAAATGAGGTCAAAATGACTTGAAAGGAATTTGTCATGCATTCAACATAGAGAATCTCCTCTATTTTACCATAGATTTCTACTATGAATTACCTACCCAATATTTTCCTTTGACTTAGCTACCTCCTATTAGATCCCATACTAAATAAGGTATTAATTTTGTGGCAAATAGTGGCCATTGCAGACTCCATACTTTTCCTAATAATTTTTTCACTTTTTCTAATTGCTAGCGAAAGTATGCTAGAGACATGTAAATAAAGGATTCTTCAAACACATGCAAATCATCAAGATAGAGTAAGAAATAGTGTAATGTGTCAATGGAAATCTAGAAATCATCCATAAATTGGTGCAATGCATTAGGGTTTCAAAGCAATACTGTGCCCCAAAAAAGGAAGCAAGGATGATTTCCTATCTATGACCCTCCTTTACTTTTATATAGAAAGTTCTTTGAATCAAAGATGAATGTGAAGTTATATTTCTTCTTATGTTTCTAAAAATAAGAAAATCAAGCATAACTAGAGCAGTGATGTCAATTACCACCAAGAAACTTCCTAATTCAAGAAGCAAACAACTTTTCATAATATGAATGGATCTATTGGTAAAGAGTATGGGAGAAATCTGAAAGGTTATTTGAAGATAAGGCTATGAATGGCACTCTTGTACAAAAGGGACTCAAAATTTCTTGCAAACAAAAATAGAAACTCGAGAAAAAAAATCCATTCATTCCAAACTTGGATTTTTTCTAGTAATTCATAAGTTGATAAGAAGCATTTATATTTATTTTACACATATGGAGGCTGTGTACTTAAGTCAAGAAGACTCAAGGACTTGTGCCAAAGAGACTAAACCTCATTTGCAACACAAGTGCGTATAGTGGGAAATTGACACATGCTTATATGTCAATCCGATCAAACGACCTAACCAAGTGTATGAAGACATGTGCACACATGATGGAAATGAAGTGGTTCAGCTGATATGCATGAGAAAAGACTAATCCACCTCTCAAACTCACTGAAAGACTGAAAGTGTCTACCGCGATACCTCTGACAATAGTTTTCAGTAAATCAAGGATTTCTCCCAGCTTCAAGCTTTGAATATAGTCAATAGGGTACTTCTTTCGGAGCTCTCGACAAGACGCATCTACTGGAAGTGGTCTCACTTGATTTTGACAACTCTGCTTCAAGTTATGACCAAAATAGTGAATGGTGGAAAGCACCCACACTCACGCCACAACTCCTACAAGCTCACACACACACTACAGTAGCTCAAAAACAGTGGGGAGGGGTAGACAACAGTCCTGCACACACATTCCAAGCATTACACACACATACAAGATCAAAGAGAAGATGAAAATCTGCAAGAAAGAGGCAAATTCGAAATTTCAAAGCTCTCCTTGTTCACAATAGCAAAAAAGTCTCTACAAAGAGTCACAAAGTGACTTATATACATGTGCCCTAAGTTTTGGTCCTTTCACACCAGAGACCGGCACTTTATTCCAAAAAAGTGAATTTCCTACTAATTTACAAGGGATATTTTACAACAAGTTGGGATTATGCAACTAGAGGACTCCTCTAGTGCATTTACATGGCTTTGAGGGAGTTCTCTAAGACCTCGAAGAAGAAAAATTATGCCCATTAATTTGAAAATTTTGGGGCTCTTCTCTTGTGCTTCTTTACTCTGCAACACTTATTACCTGCCAAATGTTGTCTTGCACTTCTTCATGTATGGTTATTGGCCCTGGTCCGTCCTTCCCATGAAATGTCCTAGTTCTGATTGATCTTTAATTGCAATCCTCAGGACCTGGATGATTCGCGTTGTTGCCTGATGCATGCTCCTATGGGGCTTTGGGCAGAGGGTGGTTCTTCTATATTATGATCTTCGTTCTTTATTGAGCCGTTTTCGACTTTGATCTTCTTCTTCTTCTTTTCTTGCTTGATTCCTCTTCCACACGTCCCTCCTCCTGAACTCTGTCGTCCCCGACAGGTTGTTTGTGGCGACGTGTATAGGTCTGGATGGCTGCTTACTCTCGTTGGTTTAGCAAATTAGCGTGACATATCATAAATTCCTTCCACTGTGCTGACTTCACGCCATCCTCTGGTGCTTGTCTATGATCCGCGAAAAAGTTTGTCTCATAAACCATCAGACGTGCATTAAGGTTCGAAGTCATTTTAACAAAAATTTCCGAGTCTATTTCAAAGAAGCCGGTGAAAAATGCTTCTTCAAATGTCTGCATGTATGTGGACGGCAAGAACATAAGTCGAGAATAGTACGCCATAAGTGTTAAGCGGCTCGGAATAGTAGATAGATAAAAAATGAGTGCTTCAGAGCCTTGTGTAATGCCGATGAAATTCAAAAAAGTATATTTTGCGTGTTGGAAGACTTTAATTATAGTGAGTAGCATACTGAATATCGTATTTGTCATTTTAACTGCTAAGTCCAGGACTGTAGCCTATCTGGCAATCCAAAATTCCATTGTTTTTACCATATATTCTTCCATTGGTAGGTAATTATGAGGCGGACTAGGTAACAATGGGTAATTCAGCCATTGATTATTGATGCTTCCCTGGTGCTGTCCTTCCCAAAATTGCGACCAGGAGCGTCAGCGGGGAACTGGGAAAAAAGATAGGTTCACTTGAAGCACATATAGTGATGCTTCCCACTGTACCCGGAGTGTAGGATTCTTTTCCAAAAGCTTCCTCCTCCAGATAGGATCAGCCCTCTCGAATTCCTCTTAAGTGTAATTGAAAGTATCTTTGTTGAACTGGAGGTTTCTGTCAGGTTCTTTATTTGTTGTCATCTTTATATATTGTCGTGTTTGTTCTTTAAGTAGTCCATATGGTACACTGAATGGCTTCAAAATTTGGTCCAAGTTTTTGCTCTCTATTTGAGCTTCCTTCATGATTTGTATTATTTGATCTTCAAATTCAGCAGTAAGTTGGGACACCAGTAGTGCCCTTTCCGGTCGGCTCAGTTCTGCAATGTCCCGAGTATTATGTTCAATTTGGACCTCCTGTTCCTCCCTTACTGGCGAATGATACAAGGGGGGAGAGAGAGGACGTACCTCAGTCTCCTCAGTAGCCTCTGTGGACTTCGGAACTACTGGTGTCCCCTCAATGCACTTGTGTGCTAGTTGATCCTGTAGTTGCTTTATCATTTCTTTCTTTTGCTTAATTTCTTCCTGTGCCTGCAAAATTGTTTCCTTATTCTTTTGGATTTCCTCGGCCACTATTGCGAGTTGATTTGTATCTTCTTTACAATGCAGTAGGTATCTATTTTCCGCTTTCTTCCATTTGGTTCTAAGAGCGGTGGTGTCTTCCATGTACCTCTTTTCCCATTCTGCAATGGTTTCTTGCTCCTTTTTGAGCTGATCTACATACTTAGCTAGCTTTTCTTCCAATTCTTTGATATCCTTTGTTGGGCTTCCCTGAGTTGCAATTGGCTGATCACTTAGAAGAGCTGTCATGAGCTCCTTGTTTCGGTTCCTTAGGTTTTCTGCCTCCTCCATGTATACCTTGATCTGTGATTCCAGTATTTTGCTCCTGGCGTTCATTCGTGCTTTCTCAACCTCGTTAGCTTCATATTTCTTTGTGAATTCCTGAAGTTGCTCTTTCAATCTGGCATTCTCCGTCTCTAGTATTTTCTACTGCATTTTGACTTCTTGAACTTCATTTTCTTTCTTTAAGATTTGTTCCTCTGCTGTCTTTAACTCAGTAGAAAGATTCTTACTAATTTGTTGAAGTTCATTCTTGTCTTGCATCGCTTGATCATAATCTTCATTAGCCTCAATCATTAATTGTTGTGTGTCCAGTGCGGTTCTGATCATATCTTGTACGACAGGCTTGAGTTGAGCGATGTCGACATTCAACCATGTCCTTGGTATGCTCGGAGCTTCGCCGGTTTGCACATCTTTTCCCTACTCCACATGGATGGTTTCATTGTGGGGTTGTCGAATTTGTAATTGTATTTGTGGTTCTTTGTCTTCTTCCTTCAATTCAAGAACTTTCTTTGCACTCCCTTGAAATGTGACATCCATGGGGGAGGGTTCTGCCACAACCCTTAATGGTGTGAAGGGTTCCTGTTTTTCTACTGTCTCGTCTTGAGGCTCTTTCATTGGTATCTTGAGTGACTCTTCCCTTGAAAGCGGTGCCTCCCTGATATGAATAGTGGAACTTTCATTAAGTTGAATTTCATGCGTTCCTTCATTTTTGGCTTCTATGCCTTCGGTGTTCAACTCTTGGCGGGTAGAGTTGTTATCCATTTTTATGTCCTCTTCTTCATTGTAATTTACTGCATTCAATTCTACCCATTGTCCATCATCCTTGGATTCACTTTGAATATCCATACTCAACAATGAGTTGTCGGGTTCTTCTTGTATATCTGAAGATGAGCTTGAATCGTCCAACCCTATTTCCCTGTAGTGGTGTACTTTTGTTAGCTTCTTTTTGGCTTCCATCTCCTGGTGGGCTTGCTGATAATGATGCCCTTGTACTAGCAAATTGACTTGCCCTTCTATATATTGATGTGTATCCTCGAGGGCTTGAGTTAAATCTTCCTTTGTGAGCGGCCTGTGCTCTTCAATTCTTGTTTTTGGAAGCACGTGTATTCTTTTCGTGGCTAGAACTTCCTCTTCTACTTGCTTGACTTCTCTGAGTCTCTTCGTGCCTCTCATTCTAGGTTGAGAGCTAGTTTCTGCCTCTTCCACAATCTTGACTCCTCTTTTCTTTTTAGGAACAGTGGAGACTTTGGCATATTTGGCCATGGCCGTTGTTGATGGCATTTCTTGCAGATGCTCTCTAATACCTAAAGTGTGGTAAATCAATATTGTCAGAGCAACGGTGCCATTGAGGAACTTCTTATTATTCCATTGCTTTTTTGCTTCTAATAACCTTTCTTGGATGTAAGGAGTCAGGTTAATCTGATTGCCAATCTGCTTGATGGCGTGTGAGAGCAATTGAACAATAATCTTTTGAGGGGCCATGTACCGATGCATATTTGGAAAGCAGAAGTGCTGGTGAATAAGCCTTACTTCCTCTTCTATGTCAAGTATGTTGATATCCAGGAATGTTCGTGTTTTTGCGCCTCGACTCTCTTCTTTCACTACCGTTGTTCCGTCTTTTTCCCATCCAAAAGCTTCTTTAATCAAGTCATGCATAAATTAGATGACTACCCATTCACCGACTTTATCCATCACTTTAGCTTCATGCACCAATGGATCATGCAGTGCCGGCTGTAATGTGTTCATGACCTGTGTGCATCTTTGGAAGTCGGGCTTATAGATTGGCAGTTCAAAATATTTATGTATGCCCGCTTTCTTCATGATATCTATTGTAGATGGGAGTCCATGCAACACTCTGAAGTCTTGGGACATGATTGGAAATTGATGATCGGTATCCATGATTTTTATCGTTGCCAGGAAGAGATACTCTCCAGCCGGTTGATCTTCTCTGAACCAATGTCCTTTTGCTCTGATGATACTCTGGAGTGGAAATTCCAATACTTCCTCTTGTACTGTTGCTTCAGAATCTCCAGAAGCCATCTGCACTTGTAAGGAAAAGTGCATTAGGTTCAATGGAAAGTATAGCAACTTGTATTGTGCATTGCAGTGAGTTGTTGTCATTTCATCACTCCGTTTCCCATGATTCCATAAGTGAGATCTCTTACCACCACTTTTTATTTATTTTCCTGAAAGAAAGCAAATGTTAGTGTAGCCAAAGCATTTATTTATGTACATAGTATGTCCATTCCTAAGAGAGTTGAAGCTATGATCTAATCTCCATTGGAGAATGTGCACCATTAATTTTACCAGGTACATCATGTGCTGAATGTGTGGCCTTGTAATGTGGCCCTACTATGCATACTTTAGGTGCATCTGATACTTCTTGAGTGCAATTGGTGTATCCATTGTTTCGATGGTCCACTTCTTGGAGTCGCTTGGGTTTCCAAAGCCATTTCATGGGTGCTTGGGTAGGTCTTTTTCTTTCCTTGATTCCTCGGGCTTCATATGTTTTCTTTGTTTCCTCTAGTGTCCTAGTGATATAGGTGTTTCTCTTCCTGTTTCTAGGACTGATCTGTTTTGGCTTTGTCATTCGCCTATTCTAATGTAATGCATCCTCCTGAGTGCTTATCTCTGGTTTGGCTGCCTGTATTATCTTCTTGGGAATCCATATCTGATGTCGTACTTTCTGAGCTTCAATCAAAGGCTTGGGAAGCCATACTTGCAAGAGTCCTTTTGGTTGGGACTTTAGTGAAACTGGCTTTTTGATTTCTATTTTCTCCTTATGAGTGGATGCTGACGTCTTCTCTTTCTGCACCTGATCCTTGCGTACCCATTTGTATTTGACCGTTCCTTGATGTAAGTATCTGAGTGTGGGATTCCTTATTGGTGGTCCTTTGTCTGGGTGAGAAGCAGCATGAGAGTTGGTTTCCTGAGTGTCTGGCTGCTCTTCAACTGAATGGAGTCATTTCCCTTCTTCTCTGGAAATTTTAGGGTTTGAACTTTCTAATTCTCCTAGCTTGGTTTTTGAGGTGGTGGGACTGGGATCATGTTTCAGTAGTTTTTCTTTGCATCTCCTTGAACTCTCAATGGCTTTTGGTTGTAGTAAGTGCTTCTCTCCTAATAGACTGAGAATTTCCTTGTGCCCTATCTTTGCGGAAATATAGACTTGAGCTAGGTTGATGCTTACTTCATTCTCAATAATCCAATCCTGTCCTAGGATCAAGTCTTCTATTAAATCTTCATCGTTTTACACTAAAACTCTTTGTTCCATGGAAGAATTTCCTAGGTGGAGGGATACTATCGTTGTTCCAATGCATTCTAGGGTTTGACCTCCAATTCCTCTCAATTGGGCTTTTGTGGGACTCATAATCATTTGCAGATCTTTTATGACCGTATTACGTATGCAACTAAGTCTTGCTCCTGAGTCTATCAAGGCATTTATCAATTTGAATTCTGTTTTTCCAATCCCTAGGTTTAAGTAAGGTTGTGACATGTACGACTTCGTCGTTTCAGATTTATGAACTTGGTAGTTGGCCATAGGGATAGGTTCTTCTCCTTGGAGATAGCATTCATCTCTTTGCCTAATCCATTCTTTCCTTTTCTTGATGCGTTCTAGGGCTTCTTGTCGAGCCTCCTCTCTAATCCGTTCTTCTTCTTTCTTCCTATTTTGGGCGCCTACTAGTCGTGCTAGCATTTGATCCGTCAATGGCTCCATGAACCGTTTAACTCTACATCCACTTATGTAGTTAGGAAGAATGTCTCCATCTAGAGTGGCCAGATTAACTGCTCCACTCGTCGAGATCCTATTGATTATCAAAGGTCCATATCCGCGCTTTTGTAACTTCTTGGCATGTTGCTTTAAGGTGTAAACTAGGACTACGTCTCCTTCTTTAAGTCCTTTGTCCTTTATGTGAGCGTCGTAATATGCCTTTTGTCTTCTCTTTGATGCGTAGATTCTTGCTACTGCTTGTAACCTAGTTTCATGTAACTTCTCGATTTGGTCTAGTTGTTGGGATAACTCATGTCCATTCCATTCATACTGTTGGGCTACTCTCAATGTTGGGATTAAAAAATCAATTGGCAAAATTGCATTCTGCCCGTACACTAAATTGAATGGGGTAGTTCCAATGGCAGTCTTGTATGCTACTCGGAAGGCCCAAATTGCGTGATGCAATTGTTTGTCCCAGTCAAACCTCCCATTATTGACAATCTTTGTCAATACTGTACATAATACCTTGTTGGAACTTTCTGCTTGACCATTGGCTTGGGGATGGTATGGGGCTGATTTTTTGTGAATCACTAAAAACTCATTCATTAGCGACTCTATTACTTCATTAAGGAAGTGCGTTCCTCGGTCACTCACAATCTCAATTGGTAATCCGAAACGGGTGAATATATGCTCAAAAAGGAACTTAGCAGTGGTTTGAGCATCGTTCTTTCTCGTAGCTTTTGCTTCTACCCATTTGGTCAAGTAATCTGTGGCTACTATGATGTACTCAACATGTGATCCTTTGGCTGGTGGGTTGATGGGTCCTATGAAGTCAATACCCCATTTGGAGAATGCTCTTGCACACACCATAGGTCTCAATGGCATGTCATCTCTCCTAATTGGGTATTTAGCTCTCTGGCATGTCTCACAACTTTGTACATATGTTTGGGCATCCATATGTAAAGTTGGCCACCACAAGCCTGCGAAAAGGATCATTTTTACAGTCCTTTCGGCGGAAAAATGACCTCCTGCTGCACCTGCGTGCGCCATCTCTAATATGGGTAAATACTCTCCTTCATGAGTACATAATCGTAATTGGTTGTATTTTCCTCTTCTAAACAAGTTTCTTCCTATGAGAACATAACCCTGGCTCATCTCCTCTAGGGATCATTTTCTAGCCAAGCTAACTCCTTCCTCATGTTCTCTTGTCTTTAGGAATTTCACTAATGTTTTGCTCCAATTGGGTGCTATCGTTGAGAAGGGTATGGACGTATGATCCTCTGGGATTGTCTCCTGGCATTCTGCACAATTAGTCATGTAGTCATGGACATCCTTGGGCATGTCAGGCCAGTATACTCCTAATCTCTTTAATTCTCTGATGGTTCCATGAGTTGCTTGGTGTATTCTCCATTTGTTCACATGTGCTTGTTCAATTAGCTTCGTTTGTTCGTCCTCCTCAACACATCTTAGCAAAACTCCATTGGGTTCCTTATAGTACAAACTTCCCGCGATAATATGCAAGTTTCTTGCTTGGAGAATTTCCTTTCTGCTATCCTTATTGATTGAATGTTGTGGGCCATGGGTGAGTATAGGAATTAATTTCTCTGCCCACTTTGGACAAACTTCTAGATTGAACAAATAAGTATCTGGCAGATCATCGGGTACTCCGGTTGGTGGTTCTCCGTGTGTTAACCTTGAAAGATGATCCGCTCTTACATGGGTGTTCCCCTTTTTCACTATCACTTCAAAGTCGAACTCCATTAATAGTAAGAACCATCTTACTAATCTTCCAGTGTTACAAGGTTTATTGACTAAGTATAGTAAAGCCTGATGGTCTATGAAGAACTTGAACTTGTTGGCTAAGAGATATGTCTAAATTTCTTCACTGTATAGACCATTCCTAATCCTTCTCGCTCGGTAGTGGTATAATTCCTTTCAGCTTGATTTAGTTGTCTGCTTGCGTAGGCAATTGGATGATCTAATCTTCCTTCATCGGCTCGTTGGGCTAAGATACATCCTATTGCGTAGTTAGAAGCATCAACATGAATATGAAAAGGCTTGTTCCAATTTGGCGTCTTCAGAATTGGGGCTGTGCTAAGTCTTTTTTTTAACTCATTGAATGCTTTCTCGCACTCTTCTGTCCAATTGAATTGATTTAAGAGACCATACAGGGGTTTGGCTATTATGGCATACATGTGGATAAACTGATGGTAATATCCACAATGTCCCATAAATGCTTGTACTTCCTTCGCATTCTTAGGTCTTGGCAGTTCTAAGATGACCTTAATCTTGTCCTCATCCGTGGATATTCCATTTCTGGAGACTATGTGTCCTAAGATCTTTCTTTGTCTTACCATGAAGACACATTTTTCTAGGTTCAGGCAAACTCGATACTGGCGGCATTTATTAAATATTTTTCTCAACTCGGGAATATGATCTCGTCTTTGATTCGAGTATGTACATAGGTCATCTACATATACTTCCATGCTCTTTTTCAAGAATTCCTTGAAAACATGACACATCAATCGTTGGAAAGTTGCCGATGCATTAGTGAGTCCAAAAGGCATCACCCTGAAAGCATAGACTCCCCATTACGTCGCAAACGCGGTCTTATGTTGATCCTCAGTAGCAATAGCTACTTGGTTGTATCCGAAGAATCCATCTAAGAAGCTATAGACTTCCTTTCCTTCTACTCTTTCCAATAGATGGTCCGTGATGGGTAATGGGTAGCTATCACGTATGGTGGCTGCATTGACTTTTTTCAAGTTAATGCACACCCTTAATTTTCCATTTTTCTTAGGCACAACTACTAATGGCGATACCCACTCGGTGTTTTCTATCTCATATATGAATCCTATTGCTAATAGTTTGTTTATTTCTTCCTTAATTTTAGCAGCATAGATCTCATTGTATGTATAAGGGCATTGTTTTGATGGTTTCGCATCTGCTGTCATTGGGATCCTATGAGAACATATCAAGGGTTCCACGCCTTTGAGATCCTTATATGTCCATGCGAACACATCTTGATATTCTTGGATCAGTTGTATGAGTTCCTCTTCCTCCTCTACGGATACATCTTTGCCTAGGTATGTGCATCGTTCTTCTCCGTCTTCCACTGTTACTATAATTTTTTTTGTTTGTTCTTTGTTGTCGTATGCTTCATCTCGAGCTTCTAGTTTAGGCATTTGAATAGCTATTTTTCTCTCCTCTACTTTGTATCTTTTAAAATTTTCAGGGACTTCAAACAGATCTGGGTCTGGTCCAATTTTACTCATTTCTGCTTCTTGTTCTTGTACTCCAAGAGCGGCTTCTATTGCCAGGATCTTGGTCGGTTCCTGTTTCTCTCTATTTTGAATGGTGTCTAGGTAGCTTTCCTCTGAATCGAATTCTGGTTCCATTTCTATACTCTCATACTCCTCTTTCCATTCTTTTTCCAAGACTTCCCCTTCTTCTACTTCTTGAAGGACAACCATGTAAAGATTTACATCATAGCCTTCCTCATCTACGCACTCATTCATTGTCAAGACTTCCTCATTCACGCACACATCTAAGGTGGCTAAGATTTCCATCCATCCATGCGGAAAGATTTGAGGCATGTACCTTGGGTCCTCTACTGGTCGGAAGTTAGGATGTCCTACAGGCTACATTTGTCCTTTACTGTCCTCTCTCTTGGCTTCTTTGCACATCCATAACTGAGCATCCTCGTGTATCCATGATTGATCACTCGATCCAGCACTATGAATGGATAGGTCATCTTCCTCCTTGTGTATGGGATTCCATTGTAGTGGAGGGACGTCTCTGTAGGAAAAGGTGTGCAAGTTTATCTTGGTTGTATTTCCTTGATGTTGTAGGTACAATGAATCTCTTCCCCAGTCTTGCACTACCCGCATTTGTCTCATAAAAGGTCGTCCTAATATCACCTCGTAATTGTTAGCCTTTTCAAACTTACAAATGGCTAGTGTGTGCTCAAATTCAACTCCACAGGTCATTAACTTGATTCTTTCCAGGATTCCTAGGGGTTTCTCCACATGACCATCTGCTAATTGGAGCTTCATGCGTGTGGGTCGTAAGGCAGGTTTTCCCCATTTCTCCCAAATCTCCTTGGTAGCAATTCCTACCCCGGCTCCCGTGTCTAGGATAGCCTTGGTCATGTACCCATTGTAAGTGACAGGTAGACACGTATTACCTTCGTCTCCTTCACTAAACTCTCCCACTTTATCAACTGGGATTTGTATTTTAGAAGTGTTTTCTTTTCCCTTTCCTTCCTTTTCTTCCTTCTCTGGCTCTAATTCTAATTGACTCACTAATTGTCTCCATAATTGTGGCTTAAGTTGAAGTAACTCTTCCACATTCAATTTAAATTGTACTTTTGTTTTCTTTAGTTCCGTTAGATTGTGTGAACTTTTTTCTGAGTTTCCTTTTCCATGTATTGTGGGTGCTCGTATTATTATAGACTCCTTTTCGTATTCTCCCATGTAATTAGGTAAAGTTGAAACACTCAGGGTTTCCTCTCTATTTCTATCGAGTCTTGATACTTCCTCGTATACTTCCTCCAGGTTGGGGTTTGGTTGATAAACTTCCACATCTATTTCCTCAAAAGGAGGCTTCGATACTCCATTTTTCTTCCATTGTTCTTCTCGTAGTCTATTCCATAATTCCTTCGGCCATTCTGCCTCTAAGTCCGGTATTATTGACACAGGTTCATCTTGAATTTTCATTTGTTCACCTTTGTCGTCCTTCCTTCTAAGTTCTTTACCTTTGGATTTGACACATTCCTCATATTGATCATCTGCTATCCTTGTCTCTGGCAGAGCTGGGATAGCCTTTTCTAGGGTTGCTTGTGCCACTTCTATAAGCTTTCTACATATCACTATTCTTTCTTTTTCTAATTCCCCCTGTGGGTAAAGTTTTTCGTGTTGCTCTACGTTCGGGCCCATCTTAATTCTAGCTTGGTAAGCTCTCAGCCACATGTCTAAGTCGTCTGGTTTTGGGTCAACTAGAATTGATCCTAGTTTCTCTATCTCTTGGATAAGTGGTGGAACTGGAATCTCCTCCCGGATCCTCTATTCTTTATGCTCATTCTTGTTTTGGATTTGTTTTTTAGTTTTTTGAGTCTCATTTTTAGCCCATTTATCTTTGAGTTTTTCTCTTCTTTCCTTCCATTTTTGTGCTTTTGTGTTCTGGGTACTCTCACATGGATCCTCAGAATCCTCAATTACTTGAGCTTTAGGGCTTACCGTTTTATCGCTCTCTTGTTCCTGTTCTGGTTGTTTTCCCTTTTTTTGCCTTAGCTGAGCTCTTGTAATGGCTTTTAATGGCATGATATACTCCTTATCACTTCCAGATCCTTCTATTACTTCAATTACGTTGATTGGTGCAGTATCTTGGACTTTGGTTGGATTCTTAGGATAGTCCCTGAAAAGATGTTCCTTTCCGCAATCATTGCAATATCCTTCCCAAGTCCTAGGTGGTGGTGGATTGTAAGGTCAAGGGCACTCTCTAATAAAATGGTCTCCTCCGCATCTATAACATGGTCCTCTTGGCACAGGTGGCCTAATGGTTGGTCTCATGGGTGGTTGTGCTTTGGGAGCGGTATACATTAGAGTTGCGACCTCTGTTCCATAGCTCTGGTCATAGTTTTCATATCCATAATAAGCCGAATCATAGGTTGGTTCGTAGTCTAACATGTTGGCGTCATATGGGTAGTAATCTCCTGGTGGCAGCTCATATCCAGGGTTAGCCGATTCCACATTGATTGTGGATGATGCTGGCACTATGGCTCTTTCCAAATTTTCTTCTGGCTGGGCATACTTCACATGTACTACCTATTGAGGTTGTGACAGTTGGGGTCCTAACATTGGTTGTGGTGGTGGATACGGTGCTTGTTCATATGGTCCTGGTGCTCCTGCTCGTGTTGGATAGGGATTGTATCTGGGCATCTCTGCCTTGCTCTCTAGTGGATATCCATATGGTCAGTACTGTGGTGGTTGGAAAGGTCATGCCTGCCTATTGAATGGACAATTTTCAGTGGTGTGATTAGTGTATTTTTGTTCTATGTGACAATACAGAGCGGTTCCTTGTTGGTGTTGTCTGTTATATGGGTATGTTTGATGTGCACCGGTCCCTCCTCGCACACACATGTGTGTGGGGTGATCTCCTCCACATAGACTACATCTTTGTAACATTGGCACTCTTAGGGCTAGTTGTTGGTAAGTTCTTTGCCCCTGGACTCCTAGTTTCTTTGTTAATAGCTCGCTAATTCTTCCATATTACTGGAGTTGGAAGTAATGGTACTTCGCGAGTCTTCTGATTTAGTGGGGCTTGGTGTGCTCTTGAGGTCCTCAACTAGGTTATCTTCTAAATCAATACATTCCTGGAGACCTTCACTTAGGGTTTGTAACCTCTTCACATAGACTAGGGTTCTTAGGGTTCCATTCGTAAGTCCATCCAAAAATAATGAAATCATTTTTTGCTGAGTGGGTCTCTCAGCCACTGGGCATCTATCCACATATTGATTGAATCTTCGGGCAGCAGTTTTCACTATTTCATTAGGGTTCTGTTTAAAACTGTGAATTAACGACGCAGAATTGTGTTTAATCCCTCTCTTGGTGAATTCCCCAATGAATCCTTGAAAGAATTGCTCCATGTTTCCAAATTGATTGGGATCTAATGGCTGGAACCAAGTTAGAGCTGTTCCTGTGAGGGTGAGTCCAAAAGACTCATACTGCACAAAGAAGTCATCTACTTGTTCTGCCCTTAGAACTTATTTAAATTCAACAATGTGATCGTAGGGTTCTCCCAATCCATCATAATGATTTCTTACACACTTGGCCACTTGGATAGGTCTCAGTCTTCTCATTGGTTCTGGCGGTCTAGGCATTACAGGGAAGACAGGAACTGCTGGTCTAACTGGGGGCATTCCCGACTGTCCTCCTACTGGTGGTCGTGGTCTTACTGGTGGTCGGTACTGATTTCTTACTCCTGGGTGGGGCTGATTGTTTGTTTGCACTCCTGGAGTTGCAAATTGTACATGACTATGGTTTGGCACACTTCGTTGGCTGGTCTGTCCTGACGTGGTGTGTTCTGCCTCTTGTTGATTTCCAAAAGGGTTCTGCGAAGTAGTTGCCTGATCTCTTTGAGGGAATACAGGCACACCCATGTATTTCAGTCGAGCCCTGTCCAAGGCACTAACCAACCAGTATCTTCTCTGATTTTTGTCTAGATATGTGATCTTGGTTTCATCTTCTAGGTCCTTCAACTCATAAAGTGTCATAGGGCTTTCTTCTCTCCCTGGAGCCGGTAAGTCTGTTTGAAGCAATAAGTCTGATCCATGGATCATATATACTTCCAACAGATAGTCGTCTTGAGGTATCAAGTCTCCTTTCAAGACTCGTGTTACTTGGGATCTACCTCTAGGAGTCGTCACTAGCTCCTCAGGGTTTGGTCTTCCTGAGTTTTCTGGTTCCACTAAATCTCCCCTTTCATTGATCAACTCCGGAAATTCGGTCACTATGTAGATGTGACCCATTTTGTCTATGTATGCTCCTCCCTAATACTTGACAGTAGGTCTAGGCACAATCGTGGCATCCATGGAGGTTACCATCCTAGCCACTGATCTGTTTAAACCATCCAGGTAGATGGGGATCTCCTGGGCATTAGTAGATACATACTATAAGGAAGTACGGTAGTCTCCTTCTACAACGGTCATGAAATGTCTACTTGGAGCGGGACCCTGTATGTCTTCCGAAGCCATGGGTATCTCTTCTTCTGATTCACTGAAGGTATCTGAATAGGCAGAGTGGTGACTAGTCTGGGCAGCACTTCCCACAAAAGATATGACACTCAGCACCCTCCCTGACCTCAAGTTCATTCACCCTCCTGAAGCTCTCTAGGTCTCTCAAACTCTCCTTGAGTGGCTCTTCCAAAGCCTCCAGTTTGTCCTACAAAATGTTACAAGATTCTAGAGGATACCCCTTCTAGGCGATACTGCACCAGGCGATACTGCACCAGGCGATACTGCTTTGGGCGATACCAAACTGGCCACGATACGATACCTGAAATCTACGCGATACGATACTTGTCGTGTAGACGATACGATACTGCTGTTGGTCGTGATACGATACTTGATGTTTGGCGGATATGATACTTGATGCACCTGACGAGACGATACTGAACTGATTCAATGATACGATACCAGAGTTTCTTACGATACGATACCAAGATCTGGGGTGATACGATACCAACGGTCCCCACGATACAATACCGGTTCCCTCACATGATATGATACCACAGCAACTCACGATACGATGCCTAATAGTCAGGCGATACGATATTGCTGCGTGATCACGATACGATACTGGTTTGGTATCGCGATACTAAACTAGGACCTGGCACGATACGATACTTCAGGGGTTGACAATACGATACCTTAGGATCGAAGCAATACGATATCAACAGTCCTTGCGATACGATACTGAAAATCTAGGCGATATGATACTAGGGTGGGGCGCGATACGATACCAATGCAAGTGGTGATACGATACCACCAACTTGCACCAATACGATACTATTATGGTATCGCGATACTAGGTGTGACTCGAGACGATACGATACCACAGTGGCACACGATACGATACCACGGGGTAAAGTGAGATCGCGATACCAACTTGGCGATACGATACCAAAAGTGGTATCGCGATACCAAGATTGGTAACCGACGATATGACACTTCGGCGAGTATCGCGATACAAGGGAATTTTTGGTATCGCGATACCAAAAACTCAACCGATTGCGATACTCAAGCCAAAATACCTCCAAAATTCAAAATTTTTGCACCCCCTTTCTCTTCTCTCACCCCTCTTCACTCCTAACACACTGTCTCTTTCAAGAAAGCTCAAAAAACAAACTATCCCCCCCCCCCCCCCCCCCGCGATACCGAATGCACACTTAATCATGTGTTTGTGCACTTTTAGTGTGTTTTTGTCAGAGAAACTTTGTGGAATCTTACCTTTGTGTTGTCTTGCTTGCACCTTGAGCTCAAAATCTAGCTTTGATGGCCTGAAACGCACGATACCTCACACGTGATACCAATCGCTGCTTGTTCGCGATACTGCCTTTCAGAACAGTAGAGAAATGAACTAATTTTTTTGGTTTTTATACTTTTGGTGACTGAAACTGAACTACACTAACTTGGCAAATGTTTTGAGATTTTTCTTAGTCTTGACCTACTCCTACTTCGCTCCTCTCCTTCTCTCCACTCCTTCTACCCTAACCGTAACTCCTCTTACTCTCCCTTCCTACTAACCCTAAACCTAAAAACTCATTACACACACCTCCCGTATGTGAAGTAACAAGTGCTGAAGTGCTTGACTACTTGCCACGGGATGAATTCACTTCTACAAGTACGATTCTATCACACTTGATCTATAACCATCACGAAGGCACCTTGGCTGAGTGTTCCCCAGCAACGGTGCCAAAAACGTGTGTACTTAAGTCAAGAAGACTCAAGGACTTGTGCCAAAGAGACTAAACCTCATTTGCAACACAAGTGCGTATAGTGGGAAATTGACACACGCTTATATGTCAATCCGATCAAATGACCTAACCAAGTGTATGAAGACATGTGCACACATGATGGAAATGAAGTGGTTTAGCTGATATGCATGAGAAAAGACTAATCCACCTCTCAAACTCACTGAAAGACTGAAAGTGTCTTCCGCGATACCTCTGACAGCAGTTTTCAGTAAATCAAGGATTTCTCCCAATTCCAAGCTCCAAATATATTCAATAGGTACTCATTTCAAAGCTCTTGACAAGACGCATCTATTGGAAGTGGTTTCACTCGATTTTGACAACTCTGCTTCAAGTTATGACCAAAATAGTGAATGGCGAGAAGCACCCATACTCACGCCAGAACTCCTACAAGTTCACACACACACTACAGTAGCTCAAAAACAGTGGGGAGGGGTAGACAACAGTCCTACACACACATTCCAAACATTACACACACATACAAGATCAAAGAGAAGATGAAAATCTGCAAGAAAGAGGCAAATTCGAAATTTCAAAGCTCTCCTTGTTCACAATAGCAAAAAAGTCTCTACAAAGAGTCACAAAGTGACTTATATACATGTGCCCTAAGTTTTGGTCCTTTCACACCAGAGACCGGCACTTTATTCCAAAAATGTGAATTTCCTACTAAGTTACAAGGGATATTTTACAACGAGTTGGGATTATGCAACTAGAGGACTCCTCTAGTGCATTTACATGGCTTTGAGGGAGTTCTCTAAGACTTCGAAGAAGAAAAATTATGCCCATTAATTTGAAAATTTTGGGGCTCTTCTCTTGTGCTTCTTTACTCTACAATACTTCTTACCTGCCAAATATTGGCTTGCACTTCTTCATGTATGGTTCCTCGCCCTGGTCTGTCCTTCCCATGAAATGTCTTGGTTCTGATTGATCTTTAATTGCAATCCTCAGGACCTGGATGATTCGCGTTGTTGCCTAATGCATTCCCCTGTGGGGCTTTAGGCAAAGGGTGGTTCTTCTGTATTATGATCTTCGTTCTTTATTGAGCCGTTTTTGACTTTGATCTTCTTCTTCTTCTTTTCTTGCTTGATTCCTCTTCCATAGAGGCCTTCACAAAATAAAAATATGAAATGGATTTATTTGAAATCTTGTTTGATTTATAATTATAAACTTACCATTCCTATGTAGATCCAATTCTTTGTTGATCTTTTCCATTTTCTTTTTTTTCATTACAGTTATTTATTAATCCTTAAATATAAAATATTAATGATTCGGTTTAGATCAAGATTAAAATAAGCATTTACGACCTCACTTGATGGAAAGCATTGTGAGATTCAACTGACTGAAGTGTTTACAATCAAGAGTATGCTAGCTAATCACGTGCTCTTGATTTTTGAAAATGACGATATGGCCTTCCAAGCTTTGCAAATTCACACCCGAAAGGTATGGAGAACTACCTTGTACCTTCTCAAATGGTTTCCTGAATTTGTTCCAAATAGTTCAAAGCCACTACGCTATCCACTCTGGATTGAGCTCCAAAACTTGCCCTTTTTCCTATAAGGTTTTGTAAGGGAAATTCTATCGCCCATTCGTCGGCCTCTTGCCTCGAGAGAAGATGTCCAGGGTTTCATTTATGAAGGTGCAAAATACTCATTCAACGCAATGTGGCACCCAAAATTTTGTGTCCAAGTAGATCTAACGAAGACCTTCTTTCCAAAATTTCCATAGACATTGGAGAAAAGAAAACCATGGAGCAAGGAATTATATACAAGAACTTGCCAAATGCTTGCTTTCACTATGTTTTGTAGGGCCCTAGAGTAAAAGATTATCCTTTTAGACAGAATTCCATTAAGAACAAGCAAACTCTGCAAAAGGCTAATGTAATGGGGAACAAAGAAGTTGTAGTGGCCCAAAGCATGTGAGAAGATCATTCTCTGGATGTTGAGATAGGGAAGGAAACACAAGTCATGGAGACAAACCCAGAAGGCTTCACAGAAGTGAGATGAAGAAGGAGAAGAATCCCTAAGGGTAGCATTGAGAAGAGTCCCTCTCGCATGGCTCCGAAACCAACATTTTTTATAACTTGGATAAGGAGGTCAATGACTTAGATTACCCAAGCGGAATGAATTTCTATGGCTATTGCAATGAATGGGAAAACTCCTGAGAATTCCACTTGCAAGGAAGACAACCAAGAAGGATACACCACTAGCAAAGAGGATTGATTCACCACCAACAATGACGATAACTAGGACAATGAAAGCTCGATCATTGGATCCACAATTCTTGAAAGGATACCAAACTCGTTTTCGAAGAAGACTTCTCACAAAGGAAAACAATCGGTTGAGATACCATGAAAGATCCCCCTAAAGAGTAAACTCCTATGCCAATATCCCTCCACCTCAAGGAAAAAGGCTGATGAGAAAAACAAGAAAAAGGGGGACAAGAGCTCTCCTCACAAAGAAATTAACCTCTGATAATGATCATCATTTCTCTCAATGTTAGAGGGTTGTCTAACCCCGTAGAGAAGTTGTTATTGGCCAGTGGATCCATGATAAAAGCTTAGACCCAGACTTCATCTTGTATTTGCAATCACATATTGATGGTATCCGATGGAATTTTCTTGTGAAAAAGATGAACACAAACACATCTACATGCAAAAAAACATGACACTATGGCCTTGTGCAAGCCATATGTGCACATCATTGTTGATTATATCTCCATCTTAATCTTCTGATTAATAAGAGAGATTGTATCATTATCAAGAATTGTTCAGTCAAGGCTATCCAAATCTGATGATTGTAGTATTTCCAATCTACCATAATGATGAAGGAAATACATAAACGCCTCTGTAGAAAAAAATATCCCTCTCTCCTAATTTAGAGGGATTCACACATGCATATACCAGACTCCCTATATCAACATGCATCAAATTAAAACTCCTCGTGAATGCTTCTACGTACTCCCATTCATAGATTTTTATGGAAAAACATGTGGAAAATAGTGTCCATGTATGATATATTTAACAACAAAAAATACAAATTAAGTTTCACTCATAGTTTGATGGATAGCTTGCCACTTCATTGCCATGGGGTTTCAATTGTGATGCATTCTAGACATGTTGGACCTTGAATTTCTTCTCCTTTTAGCTATGTTTGAGGTCAAAAATGCATTCTTTCTAGTGATAATTTCTCTAGTTGAAGTGATTGTTGGAGTTAGACGTCTGCGGAAGCACGCGAACAGCACCAGGAAGAAGAAGAAGCTTGGAGCACAACACACAAGACTGAATGTATTACTAGAGAATGTACAAAGATAAGTAGCCCATTAGGGCAATAGGCGTATATACAAGCCGGGGGAAAAAAACCTCCTAAAGAGGGAAAAAAGTGCCCCGGTAGTCCTAGAGTGTTCACACACATCACTACCTAAATATATCAACAAATCCCCCCTGGGAGTGATGCGGTGAACAAGGAGCTGGCACTCATGTATAAGGAAGTGCCAAGCTATGTGGAAATCACTCCACAAAAGGAAGTAAGCCCAAAGCTTTGCGGAAAGCTTCAAACTTCTCCCTAGGCAGAGCCTTCGTGAAAAGGTCTTCAATGTTCTCCTGCGTGGGCACATATGCCAAGCTGATCTCCCCAGCAGAGAACCTCTCCCTGACATAGTGATAATGCACCTCAATGTGCTTAGTGCGAGCATGGAACACAGGGTTCCTCGCAACTGCCAATGCGCTCTGACTGTCAGTGAAGATGGTGGTGGCAGAAGACTGGCCAACACCCAAATCAGCCATAAGGCGTCTGAGCCACACACACTCAACAGTCGCTGTGAAAGCTGCCCTATACTCAGCCTCACAACTGGAAGTGGCCACAGTAGGCTGCTTCTTGCTCAACCAAGATATACATGAGCTACCAAGCATGAAGCAAAAACCACTGGTGGACACACGAGTGTCATAGCAACCAGCCCAATCTGAGTCAGAAAAAGCATGCAAATCTGGCGGTAGTGATCCCCCCTTGGGATAAAACAACCCAAGTAGCCGAGTACCACTCAAGTAGCGAAAGATGCGCTTAACCGCTTTCCAATGCGTGACTCCTGGGCAATGCATGAACCTGCTCATCTGTGAGACAGCAAACTGAATATCTAGCCGAGTAATGCATAAGTAAATCAAGCATCCAACAGCCTGCTGATAGAGAACAGCATCAAATGCATCTCCAGCATCATGAAGACTCAATCGTAAACCTGTCTCCATAGGAGTGGCAATAGGCTTACAGTCTTCAAGGCCAAAACGCTGCAATAATGTGTCAATATATTTCGTTTGACACAAAGCCATTCCACCATCAACGTGCATAAACTGAATGCCCAAATAGTGATGCAAATGCCCCAAATCAGACATCTCAAATGAGGCATGCAAATCAGCCTTAAAATCGGCAATATGCTTCTCAAGAGGACCAGTGAGCAGCATGTCGTCTACATAGACAACAATGATCAGAAGCACATCATTAGCACGCTTAACATATAAGGTGCTTTCAGTTGGACTGTTCTCAAAACCATGTGCAATTAGATAGGCATGTATTTTCTCATACCAAGCACGTGGTGCTTGCTTTAAACCATATAACGCCTTCTTTAACCTGCACACCTGGTTTTCATGCCCTTTCTGCACAAAGCCACGGGGCTGAAAAACATACACTTCTTCATGCAAGTCACCATTCAGAAATGCTGTTTTAATGTCCAACTGATGTACATTCCAACCATGATGGGCTGCAAGTGCACAAATGCTCCGAACAGTAGTCATACGGCATGTAGGTGCAAAGGTCTCATCAAAATCAATGCCTCTTTCCTGCGCATAACCCTTTGCAACAAGCCTAGCCTTATACCTGTCAACTGTACCATCAGGTTTACGCTTCAGCTTGTATACCCACTTAGTGCCAATGGCCTTCTTGCCAGGAGGCAAGTCACATAAAGACCATGTACCATTCTTCATTATAGCATCATATTCAGATTGCATAGCAGCCATCCAATTTTCTGAATTTTGTGCTTCATCAAAAGAAACAGGCTCATTCTCATCACAGAGACTAGATGCAGCCATAGCATAGCAATCTGATGCAAAGGAGGTACTATGAGAGCCTGAACTAGTACGATATGACAAAGGTGCATCTAATTTGCTGTCACGCAAAGTCTGCACCAGCCATTTTGGCATAGTTTTTGCCTGTTCAATATCAGCTCTCTCATCAACAAGTGCATCATGTAAATCTGCATCAGAAATGGAATGATCTGCATCATCATATGAAACCTGCAAAGGCTGAGAAGTTACCTCATTAGGACCAGCGTTAGCCTGTCCACCTGTAAAAAGAGGCATCAAAGTATCATACATGTCTTTGGAGCTAACAGATGTCTCCTTAGTACATGAAAGCAATGGCTGAATAGCATCTTCCACAAAGACAACATCACGGCTAACCAGAATGCGTTTAGTCTGTGGATGATACAGACGATAGCCTTTACTTTCAGAACTGTACCCAACAAAAATACATTTTACTGCCTTATCATCCAATTTTCTGCGATGTTGTTCAGGCACTAATGCATATGCCAAACAACCAAAAACACGCAGATGAGCAACAGATGGCTTGCGGTCATGCCAAGCCTCATATGGAGTGATAGACTGCAACGCTTTGGTGGGACACCTGTTCAGTACATATGTTGCACACATGACAGCCTCAAGCCAGAAACTATGTGGTAAAGCCTGACTTTTGACCATGCACCTCGCCATCTCCATGAGTGACCTGTTCTTTCGTTCAGCAACTCCATTCTGTTGAGGTGTATACGGCACTGTACACTGGTGTTTTATCCCACGTTCAGCCAGAAATGCATTAAAATCTGAAGACATATATTCCCCCCCTCGATCAGAATGGAGGGTGCCCATTTTACATGCTGACAGATTTTCAGCCAAAACCAAAAACTGTTTGAAGCACATGAACACTTCGGACTTTGCTTTGAGTGGATATACCCATGCATGCCTGGAAAAATCATCAATGAAAGTCACGAAGTAAAGGTAATTTCCAAAAGAGGGTGTCTGCATAGGACCACAGACATCACTATGTACAAGCTGCAATTTCTGCATAGCCCGAACTGAACCATCTTTTGGAAAGGAAGAACGCTGCATTTTGCCCAAAATACAGCCTTCACAAACATGTTTTCCAGGTGCCTCAAGTTTGGGCAAAGAGGACACCATTTCAGATTTCTGCAGGCGTAACAAACTAGCAAAATTCAGATGACCAAAGCGTGCATGCCAAAGCTTTGCATCTGACATAGCCTGAGAATCATGAACTGCACATGCCGAATCATTCACAGATCTTTCATAGTCTACGAGCTTATACAGCCCACGACATAAAATGCCAGAAGCAATAATCACATCGCCATTTGAGAGATCATGGACTGTACACCTGTCATCAACAAATTTCACAACCAAGCCAATCTTGGCTAATGCAGAAACTGATAACAGATTCTTTTTGATCCCTGGCACAAATAAAGCATCTGACAAAGTGAAAGAACTACCATCAGCAGTAGTCAGAATGATCTTACCAACTCCCATAACAGGATAAGAGGAGTTATTGGCGCATGTGACAGTATTCCCTGTAGGGGCAAGCTCGAGTGAAGAGAAGAAACTGCGCTGCGAGGTAACATGTTTGGTCGCCCCACTGTCAAAGTACCAAACATCTGAGTCTACTGCAGACATGCACTGATCATGAGAAGATGGGTCAAAACTGCAGACAGTAGTAAACACCCATTCTTCTTCCTGCACAAGATTTGCAGACTCTGTTTTTGGTGTAGAGGCCTCTGCAACAACCATTCCAGCCTCTTTCTTCTTTGCCTCTTTAGCAGCCAGTTTTGGACAGTTCTTTATAATATGATCATTTCCTTTACAGTACTTGCAGAACAATTTCTGCTTTTCTGATTTCTTCTCATCTTTATCCTGGTTCTTCGATTGTGCAGCATTTGCAGATTTCTGCTTACTAGTAGAAGAGCTCCATTTTCCTTTGCCCTTCTGACTAGCCAGGAAAGCTTGATCTGCAACACGCATAATGGACCTGTTCTGCCTGGACTGATCTTCCTGCAACAGAACAGAGACTAATTCCTCAAATGACAAGGCATTCGGATTGCCTTTCATCATCAATCGAAGAGTAGAGGCAAAACTCTGATATGAATCAGGAAGACCATTCAGAACGGTCTGCACAAGTGAGCTATCTGGTATAACTTCATCAGCAGAAATCAATTGTTCCTTCAGGTCTTTGATCTTTGTAAGAAAACTGTCCATAGAATCACCTTCATTCATGTGCTCACTCTCCAACTGTTTTTGGAGGTAAGCAACACGAGCCTCATTCCTAGCCTGGTACAAAGTGGTAAGCGTATCCCAAGCATCCTTTGCTGTTCTGCAAGAGCGAATGTGAGGAATAATGGCACGTTTGACAGACAAAGCTATCAATGCATGTGCCTGGGCATCTCTGCCATCCCAACGAATCTGCTCTGCAGTAGGTGCAACAGAAACAGCAGCACGAACAGGAATCTGCGGAATATCATCTTCGACACCATCTTCATCAGCTCCAACACCTGTATTTGCAGTACCTGTCGTTACAGGTGTAACAGGACGTCTTTCAACACCCTGCACAATGTTCCACAATCCTTTTGCAACCAGTACATGTCGCATCATATAAGCCCATAATGGGTAGTTGGTACCATCCAACTTATCCTCAACAGCCAACATACGGAATACATCACTGCTTTCAGCCATGGCCGGTGACTAAAATACCTTGATGCAGAAAATTGATTGTATCTCAAAAAGTTGAACAGAACTGCCCAGACGAGTTCTGCTAGACCTATAGCAGACTTCGAGACGCTTAAACTGGCGAACAGAAACTGGTATATACCTTTGGCACAAAAGGACGAAATAGCCTGCACAAGCACTGCGATAGTGCGTTCGGAGGCCGAAACGAGCTCAGATCGCGATTTCGGCACCACAGAGCGAAGCCGTTTTGATCTCGGAAACACCCTGAGTATGCTCACCAAATTTTGTGCGAATCTGAGACTGCAAACGGAGGAGTGTCGACGGCGCCCTAGAAGAAGCAACGACCTGCTCTGATACCAATTGTTGGAGTTAGACGTCTGCGGAAGCACGCGAATAGCACCAGGAAGAAGAAGAAGCTTGGAGCACAACACACAAGACTGAATGTATTACTAGAGAATGTACAAAGATAAGTAGCCCATTAGGGCAATAGGCGTATATACAAGCCGGGGGAAAAAAACCTCCTAAAGAGGGAAAAAAGTGCCCCCGCAGTCCTAGAGTGTTCACACACATCACTACCTAAATATATCAACAGTGATTCGGTGGAAATTTATGAGCTTCTCTAGTTGGGCTTCATGATAATCCACATATTTCTTGTGAAAACTTGTACTCTAATTTCCATCGTCTTGCAAAATTCCTCTGCTAAAAGATTCGATCTTGTTGTTGATCATCTTTGATGTGGATTCATCTTTGCTAAAAGATTCAATCTTGTTGTTGATCATCTTTGATGTGGATTCATCTTTGAAAGACAACTTTTGACCTCTTTAAATATTCACTGCAAAGTATAGTACCTTTAAGAAAAAGTAATTTACACTAGATACAAAACACAAAATCCTTGAAATATAAAAATATAAAGTAGGTATGTAGATACTTACCTTTCTGAGACTATGTCTTTGATACGGAGATGTCATCTTGATTCTCAGAAGTATATTGCACCTTCCAACCTCTAGATTTGCACTCAAAAATATAGAAAAATCTACAATAGTTACAAGTGCAAATGCTTAAACTAGAGAAATCTGAGTTACATCTATAGATCTATACCTCTTTAGAATTACTTCATTGATGTGCAATTTTCTTCCTAATTCTCAAAGTATAGTGCACCTTAAGCCTGTATTTCACTACAAAAAAGAATGCTTTTAAAAAAAGGGCATGCACCAAATACAAGGAAGAAAATGCTTGAGATCGAAAAATCTTGAGTTCTTGAAGTTTGGATATCTTATTTTATACTTATGGTCTTGGGTTGTGGGATCTCTTGTATTTAGACTAATCCAGTTATCCATACCTAATAGTCTTGGGTTGTGGGACTTCTTATAGCAATTCTATATTATTGTATTATTTCCCCTATGTGGATGATCTTGAATTTAGAATGATATTTCATAAATCTTGTCTAATCTAGTCAAAGAGAACAATCTAGTGCTCCATTGACATTTTGAAAGTCTGGCTTCTAACCACGATCAGGCACCATGGAGAAAATAGTCGAACATATTGTGGCATCACTTTAGAATCTCCAGCAACAAGTTAAGGTCCTAAATCATCATCAGACACAAGTCAAGATGGAACATCTCTTGCATCTAGGCACAGTAATCCAAGAGTTATAAGAGAAAATTGGGAATCTTCAAAAAAATCAAGGAATTGATCAAGAAAATCAGCATCCTATTTTATCTTTCACAAAGGAACCAAAGATTTGTGTGTGCCAAAAAAATCAATAGCGATCAAATGAAGTTTTGTGGATTCTTGCAGTAAGTGAAATTGTAGATCCATATGCAGCCTGATAGATACCCAGATGATGTGGCCAAAGTCGGTTTTATTGGAACCCTCTTGTGTGATCAAGCGACTATCATGATTTGTCCCAATCTTAGAAAAGAACATGGATATTCATCATAATTATAAGGGGTTTCTTCAAGAGCTCACTGCCACATTTGAAGGTGTAGAATAGTGAATTTCATCTTCAATTAGCTCATGAATGTAATGGTACTGTACTTCTATATGCTTGGTGCGAGCATGAAATACTGGGTTCTTTGCAATAGCCATACAACTTTGATTATCACACTTAAGTACAGTCACCATATTTGATGGAAAGCCTAGATCTGCAAGAATTCTCCTTAACCAGACTGCCTCATAAGAAGCAAAAGAAGCTGCTTTGTACTCTGCTTCAACGGAGGAGATTGCGAGAGTTGGTTGCTTCCTACTTATCAAGAAAATATTCCTGAACCAAGTGAGAAACAATATCTACAAATTGATTTTCTAGAATCACAATCTCCAACCTAATCTGAATCACAATACCCTTGAAGTGTATCACTTGTGGTATAAAAAATACCAAAATCCAAGGTTCTTGCAATGTACCTTAGAATTTGCATTCCAGCATTCCAGTGACTCTCCTTAGGTTGCTGGAAAACCTGCTTAGCACTCCAACAACATAGCAAATGTTTGGTCTATTGTTGCACAGAAAAATAAGACTTCCAACAAGCTTTCTATACGTCTTAGCATCTACATTGGGCATGTTATCATCCATAGATAGCTTATGATTTACCTCCATAAGTGTGCTAGTTGGTTTGCAGTCCATCATTCCAAATGCCTTGAGAATTTCTTCGGCATATTTTTGTTGTGAGATAAAAATGCCATCCTTTCTTTGCCATACTTCAATTCCCATACAAAAATGGAGTAGACCTAAGTCTTTCATTTCAAACTCACTTCCCAAGTTGATCCGAGTTTGATTGATAAGTTCCTGATGATCTCTTGTAATGATCAAATCATCTACATATACAATGACAACAACTAGCTTGCTATCCCTTTTTGTTACATACACGTTAGCAGCAGAACTACTTCTTTCAAAACCTATATTTTTGAAAAAATTATCTATCCATTGGTACCAAGCCCGTGGTGCTTGCTTAAGTCCATACAAAGCTTTCTTCAACCTCCAAAGTTTATTTTCTGAATGAAGTACCTAAAACCTGGTGGTTGAGATACATATACTTCTTCAATGGTGGTAGGTTCCTTTATCGAGCCCATGATATCTGCCATTAGAGCCATGTTATATACTAGTTTGTGATGTATGAGGAGACGAGTAGTGCATTATGGAAGATACTATATGAGATGTTTTGGATTCAAAAAAATTAGCGCGACATAGATCTCATTAATGAATTGGATGTTGGCACTATGACTGTGAGGCTCATACTCGATGAGGTTGCTTCAAATGGATGAGACAATGACATCAAGGACATGCATGTGATGCAATTTAGGTATTGATCTCAACACAGTCTATGGAAATTGATTATGCCAATAATGGTGATGTTACATTCTCCTATGGTTCATCTCAAAATTCCTCTTGTTCATTGGATATCACACATATGGCATGTCGGCTTGATGCATTAGTGTCTTTCCATGTTACTCTAGTTCAGGAGTGGTTTTGTTGTTTTTTTATGATAATCATGGATGTGTGCACATGGTTGATGGTTCGGCATATGATATTGAGGGTACAAGAGGTGTATGTCTTATGCTACCTAGTGAAGCATCATTTACGCTCAGACATGTACCTTATGTGCCTTCATTACCGATGATCTTTATATCAATCAATCAGTCACATGATAGAAATTGTCATGTATTGTTTGATTGCATTCCGGACAACTTATGCTTGTTAGAGGTGCTAGGATTGGGCACAGGTATCCACTACAGGTACTCCATGTGAGAGACAGTCTCATCTCAATGGGCATTGAGCCTTATGTGCAAGGTGAGACTCTTCATGTCTCATTTTGTCTACCTACATATAGGTCATTTGACATTCTTGGTGCACATCTATGGCAAGATGTTGCGTTGAGAATGGTGTGAATATTTAGCCCATTAATGTGCTTTCTTGATGGATGTAGTTATCAAAGGTTTGGTTTGTTTCTAAAAATTTCCCAAAGGAGTAAGATTGTATTTGAATTTATGGAAATGTGTGCAAATGTCAACATAGACGAGATTTTGAGCGCATGCTCGTATTAGGAATGTGCATCCGAGGAATGAGTATGTGTGAGCTACAAATGTATACATGTGTTGATAATATGCACTGATTGATGGAGTTTTTGTATTATTTGTCATAGGTCGGAGATGGTGTGAAGACGTGAAAACAATTTGAAACTGTGGAACATGTCTTCGATTATGTTTCACTTGGTTGATTACTAACAACGTCACAAAATTTTATGTTTCTTTTATGACAACACATATGCAACTGTGTTTTCAAGACATGATAAAACATGCTATGATGTAGTCATAACTAGGGAGCAAGCTTAACTACATCCTTCTGCATCATGCTTAGAATTTGGCGGATATCCCACTAGGATTGTTCTTGCGAATTTGTTAATGTGTTTCCATATCATTTTAAGCTTGAGCATTGATGTAGAATCAGAATAGCTATCTGAGATCGACGATGCGCTTTATGATGTTACATTTCTAGAAGTCTCAAGGATGTATGAAGCGATCATTTTTTTTATAAGCAGACCATTGATGGGAGTTTGTGGGCTAGACTGCTTGTAGATGAAGCCATACAGCAAGAGATTTGGTGTTTCGTTTCTTAAATATGTTTAGTGTTTTCTTTAATGCAAGTGTTAATGAAATCATGTCTTCTTTTGACACTTCAAAAGAAAATGGAAAAAGAGAAAAGAATTGTGCACCAATTGTGGTTCGTCTTGTGTGTTATGCAAATGGTACTTTTGATGTCAAAACTAAGTTTGGTGGTCCTTTTAGGATAGTATGATTCTCCGAAGAGCTTGCACATTAGGCCAACGCTGGACTCCAAATTGGAGTTAACCTCTTGGAACCTATCAAAGTGCAATTCCCAATTATATCTTATGAAGATCTTTATGAGCTTGCAGGAGTGGTCACTGTCAAAGTTATTGGAGGCCCTCATATCCCTTTTCATTCAGTAAACCATTGTAAATACCATTTTTCATTTTTGAAAACTCCATTTTCTTCAAGCCGAGGAGTCCTCGATCTTGAGGAGTATTAGAACTATCATCCTACCAATTTTCATAATTTTTAGACTCCGTTTGAGGCCCCAAATAAGCCCTGGAACCTACGTTTTAACTAGGCTAGACACTAGGTCTGGACAGGGCCAAAACCACTCGAAAAAGTAAAAAGGGCTGGAGAGCTCATTTTTGAGGTTAGCGTGTTGTAGATTTGAGCTTTGTAAGTGATTTCTTTTGTAATCAAAGCTTTCCATTGTTCCACTCTTTGCTCTTACCTTGTGCACGTGTGTGTGTATGTGTGTGCATGCTTGTGTGCTTTCACTCATGCAGTTGTGCCATCACTTGCTCATAGTCTTCATACTAGTCCTCATGTCTCCACAGATTGAAATTTATGAGGTGAAGCTCCTCATGTTGGTACTTACCATTGTGTTAGAGTGACACCAAATTTGGCAACGTTGCCGGGGAGAGAGCTTAGAGGATGAGCGTGTGATGATAAGAGGTAGAGTAGTGACGTTGGAAGGTAAAAAAATCACCATTTTCAATTCATTTTCTGAGTTTTTCTTCATCTTCATCTTCACCATCACCACCATTTCCTCCCCATCTTCATGTTCTCTGATTTTTTTTTTCATTTTAGAGTGTACTTTCACCTCGTTTTTCACTTGTGACTATGAGGAACAAGCACATAGGGTGTTTAGAACTGAAACATTGAAGAAATAGCCTTGAAATCCACTTAAAACATCAAAAATTGAGCTAAGTATCACGCGGGCTGAAACGACATGCGTCTGGTATCGGGGTGGTGGTATCGTGAGTTTGGAGGGTGACATTGCATCTACAAGCACATAAGATGTCAAGGAGGACAGAAGGTACTCATGCTTGCAAAAATTTTTGAGTTTGGTTGTCAAAAACTCCAAGTATCGCATCCGGTTGAGATTTGGTATCGCGATACCAGAACTCCCGTGTATCGCGATACTTGTCAAGGTATCGTATCCTACATACCCACTTGAGGTATCGTGATACCATTCTGGTATCATATCATCAAGTGCTAGTATCACGATCATAGTCATCCCGGTGGTATCGTATCGTGTCGGTCCCGGTATCGTATCGTTGACCGAGCAGCATCGTATCGTCGGCCAAGTTGGTAATGTATTGCCTCCAATTTTAGCATCGTATCGCTTGTTGGTGCAATTCAAAAGCCTACACATTTGGCTTGAAGGATACCTTGAAGTCCATACACATATGGAGAAGCATATGAACAAATGCTAGTGGTTAATTACCACTTTACTTCTTTGTAAAAGTATGTTTTGACTTTGGAACCTTTGTAAACACCTACCAAGGAAATCTCGCGAACTTTATTAGTTATAAAGCATCAACCAAGTAGATGGAATATCTCCTAGGATGTAGGATCTTGATTAAAGGGAGCCAAAGTTTGAATTCAAATTCAAACTTTGAACTTAATCACTATAAAAGGTCTACTCAAAAAGTCGCAAGTAGAAGACTCATATTCCGAGCTCATCTCTGTCAATTTTGAGTGTGTGTGAGGCCTACGTTCTAGCCCACACCTATCTACACCATTAGGCAATGATATTCATGCCAATGACATTGTACACAAGTGTTCATTAATACATATATCTACATTCATTTCTGAGTTCTCTTTCATACTACTTGAAAGTCTGTCAACTTGTAGAGAGCATATCTCAGTCATTTCTCAAACAAATTCAAAGATCTAAAGATTATTGGAACCAGCTTAAAGTTATCTACATGCTATCAAAATTTGAAGAGATTCTATTCAGCCATTTCAGAGAAAAACTCATCGATGTGATCGCTGGTCAAAGTCTGCAACAATCCTAAAAAATCAGGGGTAAAGGTTTACTTGCTAAATTGATTTCTTTGAGCATAGTTGATCTTTTTATATCATTCAACTTGGAATAGTTAGCTTGATAAGCTAAGTAGATACCCCTAAAAGGAATTTTTCCAATTCCTACTGTGCTGGTCATACTGAGCAAAAGATCCAATAGGTGTCAAGTCAAAAATAGAAGGTTTTCTTTGAAGCTTGAGACTCAAAGTTGTCTGTTTTGATTCAATCTTTACATTTCCAAAGTACATAGGCCATTTTATGGTGTCATTGGAAAGCTAAGGAGGTCCACCTATCAACTCTGAAGAACACAAGGGCTGGTATAAAGCAGGATTTGGCAGTACCTACTCAATCTCTTGGAGTGTCCATCCATCTTTCCCAACAGTGGTATCAGAGCAAACTATGGTAAAATGGGAGACGATTTTCCTTCATTTATTGATAAATTGGATAGGAACAACTATCAGGCATGGTCTCTAAGGATGAAGACATACCTACAAGGAAGGACTCTTTATGGATACATCTCAGGAGATGAGGAATTGCCCTCATTCAAAACAAGAGGATTACCAACAAAGGAGGAACATGAAAAGCTCAACACATGGTGTGCTAAGGATGCATTAGCAGGGTCTTATTTACTCAACTCCATCTCTGATTTTCTTTTGCCACATATTAGGAACTATAAGACATCCCAAGAGACTTGGGAAACCTTGTCATCTTATTTCTCTTCCAACACAAGGGCTAGAAAAAATCAGTTGTGGATTGAATTCACCACATTAAGGAAGCAACCTAAGCAAGCTATTTCAGAGTTTGTAACCAAGATTAAAGATGTAGCAGATCAGTTAGCAAGCATAGGAGAAGAGATTGAAGAAGAGCAGATAGTAAGGCAAGTGATTAATGGGATCAAAGCTGATGAAAAATGGGAAAGCTTCACCACTGCCATGGACCTTTACATGGACATGCAAATTCCAGATCTTACAACTCTCATGGGACAATTGTTCACTCATGAAGCAAAGCTCAACAAGAATGGAGACACATCCAAAGGTAATAATTCTTCTACCCTATATACTGATAAAAAGTCTAAAGATAAAGGCACGAACAAGAAGGTGGAAGATGAATGCACTACCTCCCAAGCCAACTATGCAGGGAGAGGTAGATCATCAAGAGGAAGGGGCAGAGGAGGTAAGCAAGGTAGGGGGAGATCCTATAACTCCTCACCATGCAACATTTGTGGTTTATCAAATCATAATATAGATGAGTGTTTCAGGAATTACAAGAATTAGAGAGGAAGAGGATATCAAAGAGGTGGATACTCACAATCAAGAGGTAGATTCAACCATCACCAAGAGTACAACAACAACTACAACAACAATTACAACAACTACAATGGCAATTACCAAGGAGGATTCAAATCCAGAAAGGACTACAACAACTATACAAAAGAGCAGGATGATTCTCTCCTGATCATGAACATGACTTCAAAACCAGGTACAAATGATGACCACCTATTCTACATTGACTCAAGATGCTCAAATCATGTGGCTGGCAATGTAGCACTACTCTCTGATCTTGAGGAACCAAAAGGTAAGCATCAAGTACAAACAGGTGATGACACCAAGCTCTCAGTAGTTAAAGTTGGAAATGTTAAGACTTGTGATGGAAATCAAAACTTGTTGAGTAGGGTACTCTATGTACCAACCATTACCAAAAATTTGATGAGTGTTGGAGAGATTGTGGAGAAAGGTTTGCAGGTCAGATTCAACCAATTTGGAGCATTTGTGGAGTATCCCAAGCAGGGGTTCAAGAGAATCGCTAAAGGAGAAAAATCAGGTAGGCTTTTTACTTTTGAGCTAGAAGACACAAAGAATATTGCACTCTACAGTTATAAAGATCAAACACTTTCAGAGCTTGAGATTTGGCATAAAAGATTAGGGCATGTAGGAGAAAGAACCTTGAAACAGATATACAGGGATCAATGTGTAATTGGAATACCCAATGCTTCCAAATAACATATGATATATAAATGTAGTGCTTGTCAATTTGGGAAGTCTCACAGGTTACCCTTCTCAAGGAAAGGCTACATGCATGAAGACTACCTAGAGCTTGTCCATATAGATATATGGGGATCAAGCAAAGACCCCTCAATCTCAGGATCAAGGTACTATGTATCTTTATTGATGATTATAGCAGGTGGATTGTATTGTACTTCATGAAGCACAAGGATGAGGTGTTTAGTTGCTTTAAAAAATATCTTACACTTGTTGAGAATCAGACAGACAAGAATCTAAAAAGGCTAAGGTCAGATGGAGGAGGTGAGTACTTCTCCAATGAGTTTGAAGACTTCTTGCACGACAGAGGCATTAAAAGAGAAATCACCACAAGGTATACTCCTGAACGCAATGGGGTAGCTGAGAGAAGAAATAGGCTGATTGTTGAAATAGCTAAGTCTATGTTGAATGAAAAAAAGTTACCTAATTACCTATGGGTAGAGAGTGTTTCTACTGCCACTTACCTCATAAACAGGTTACCATCTAAGTCCCTTGATGGGATGACACCCTATGAAGCATGGCATGGTAAGAGACCCTCACTAGACCATTGCAGGATATTTGGATGTGTAGCATATGTACACATTCTTTCTCAGATAAGAGGTAAGCTAGACCCTAAGGCTGAGAAGTGCATCTTTATTGGATATGATCTAAATCAGAAAGGATACAGGTTTTATAACCCTTCCAATAAGGGATTCATGGTTACTAGAGATGTTGTCTTTGATGAAAATGATTCTTGGTATGAGAATGAATGCAGGAAGTTTAAACTACCCTATGATTTGGAAGAGGAGTTTCCAAGTCTTGCTAAGGAGGAACCTACTCAGAATGAAGACTCAAATTCAGATGATGAAGACATTATCAACCTTGAAGAGTTCAAGGCATGGAAGTCCAAGGGCAAAATGAAGATGAAGAAACTTGAAAACATACCTGAATCTTCAACTCAATCAATCAGAAGATCACAAAGAGAGAGCAAAAAAACTATCAGATATGGGTATGATACATCTCTTGTTAATAAACACTCTGTTTATCTTGCCAAAGATTTGTCAATTGAAGAACTAGGATCATATGAAGAAGCCATAACCAAGACATAATGGAAAGAAGCTACGGATGAGGAGATTGAAGCACTCAAGGAAAGTGACACATGGGAGCTAGTACCAAAGAAGGAGTCCATGAAGGTAATAGGATCCAGATGGATCTATAAACTTAAAAGAAATTCTGATGGGTCAATTAACAGGTACAAAGCCAGATTGGTAGCCAAGGGTTTTGCACAAACCCAAGGCATTGACTATGAAGATACATTCTCACATGTGGCCAAGATGACAACCATCAGAGTGTTGGTAAGTGTGGATGCATCAAAAAATTGGAACATGTATCAATTGGATGTCAAAAATGCTTTCTTGAATGAATGGATTTCAGAGGGGTATATATGTCAGAACCTCCTGGCTATGAGGACCCAAACAAGGTATCATATGTGTGCAAATTGAATAACACTTTATATGGATTGAAGCAGGCACCCAGGGCATGGAATCATAGATTGACCACTTACCTTCAAGACCAAGGTTTTGTCATGAGCAAGGCAGACACTTCTCTATTCATCAAGAGAAGTAATTCAAAGGTAATATACCTATGTGTTTATGTTGATGACATCATACTTACAGGTAATGATGTTAATGGAATCAGACAAATCAAGATCCAGATGATGAAGGAGTTCAAGATCAATGATTTTGGTCTACTAAAGAATTTTCTTGGGCTTGAGTTGGTCTATACTAACTCTGGAATATACATTACTCAAAAAAAGTACATACAAGATATGTTGAAGAAATTTCATTTGTAGGATGCCAAAGTTGCAAGTACTCCAATGGAGGTAAAACTTAAACTAAGTGCCCATGAAGGTGATGAAATTAATGACATTACAGGTTATCAAAGCATGGTGGGTAGCTTGAACTATGCTACCTTAACAAGGATAGATATTGCATATGGAGTTAGTGTGCTAAGTCAGTTTATGCACAAGCCAAGAGCACCTCACTTGGAGGCTACCAAAAGGATATTAAAGTATATCAAGGGTACACAACATCATGGTTTGTATTTCCCTTATACTTCAGACTTGGATATTAAGATCTATTCAGATGCAGATTGGGCAGGATACAAGGATGATAGGAGGAGCACTTCTGGATACATTTCATTTGCAGGTGATAAGCCAATATCATGGTCTTCAAAGAAGCAACCTATTGGTGCTTTATCCTCTACAGAGGCAAAGTATAGAGGATTGGCTAATGCCACTCAAGAAGCCATATAGATCAAGCTATTGTTTACAGAATTGGGTTTATATACTAGGTCACCAATGAGCTTTGGAGATAATACAAGGTCACTTCACCTTGCAGCTAATCCTATCTATCATGCTAGGACCAAACATATAGAGGTCCATTACCATTATGTGAGAGAGAAGTTATTGAGCAAAGACATTCAACTAACCTATGTATCAACCAACATGCAGTGTGCAGATTTGTTAACTAAAGCTTTGGATGGAACCAAACTTTGCAGGTTCAAAGCAATGATTGGATTGCATGATATACATGAAGATTGAAGATGAAGACCAAGCCAAAATGTTTGGCTTGAGGGGGAGCTGTTGGTGCAATTCACAAGCCTACACATTTGGCTTGAAGGATACCTTGAAGTCCATACACATATGGAGAAGCATATGAACAAATGCTAGTGGTTAATTACCACTTTACTTCTTTGTAAAAGTTAGTTTTGACTTTGGAATCTTTGTAAACACCTACCAAGGAAATCTCGTGAACTTTATTAGTTGTAAAGCATCAATCAAGTAGATGCAATATCTCCTAGGATGTAGGAGCTTGATTAAAGGGAGCCAAAGTTTGAATTCAAATTCAAACTTTGAACTAAATCACTATAAAAGGTAAACTCAAAAAGTCGCGGGTAGAAGACTCATATTCCAAGCTCATCTCTGTCAATTCTGAGTGTGTGTGAGGCCTACACTCTAGCCCACACCTATCTACACCATTAGGCAATGATATTCATGCCAATGGCATTGTACACAAGTGTTCATTAATACATATATCTACATTGTTCATTTCTGAGTTCTCTGTCATACTACTTGAAAGTCTGTCAACTTGTGGAGAGCATATCTCAGTCATTTCTCCACCAAATTCAAAGATCTAAAGCTTGTTGGAACCAGCTCAAAGTTTCTACATGCTTTCAAAATTTGAAGAGATTCTATTCAGCCATTTCAGAGAAAAGCTCGTCGAGGTGATCACTGGTCAAAGTCTGCAACAGTCCTAAAAAATTGGGGGTAACGGTTTACTTGCTAAATTGATTTCTCTGAGCATAGTTGATCTTTTTATATCATTCAACATGGAATAGTTAGCTTGATAAGCTAATTAGATACCCCTAAAAGGAATTTTTCCAATTCTTACTGTGCTGGTCATACTGAGCAAAAGATCCAGCAGGTGTCAAGTCAAAAATAGAAGGTTTTCCTTGAAGCTTGAGACTCAAAGTTGTCTGTTTTGATTCAATCTTTACATACATCATTTTCAAAGTACATAGGCCATTTTATGGTGTCATTGGAAAGCTAAGGAGGTCCACTTATCAGCTGTGAAGCATACAAGGGCTGATACAAAGCACAATTTGGGAGTACCTACTCAATCTCTTGGAGTATCCATCCATCTTTCCCAACATCCCCTGCCTAGTGGTATCATATCGGGAGGTCAAGTGCTATTGTATCATTGACTGAGTGGTATCGTATTGTGCACTTAGTATCGTATCGTCTCTTATTCAGGTATCGTATTATGCACCTTGTGGTATCGTATCGTTCATAGACTAGTATCATATCGTCTTGAGAATTCACTGGTATCATATCGTGAGCCAATCAAGTATCGTATCATTAGCTATTCTGGTATCGTATCATGAGGTTGGTATCATATCGTGTCAATCAGAGGTATCATATCATGGCCATTTCCAGTATTGTATCGTGCAAATAGCACTATCATATCATAAAAATTGGTATCACCCTTGGGTTTGTATCGTCTAAGGTGGTATCGTCTATTGTGGTATTGTGTATCATGGAAAAAGTGGTATCGTATCACATGTTCTGAGGTACTTCTGGAGGGATCCTGTTTCCCTATTTTAAACCCCAGAACCTTGAATTGACATAACTTTCTCATACAAAATCTGTTTCCTATGATTTTGGGTTTGTTGGAAAGCTCGTGGATTATTAGATATAGAGTATTTTGAAGTTGACCCTCAAGGGAACTAGGAAACCAAGGAGTTCCAAAGGATTCTGAGAAATACAAGAGAACCTTGGGACAAGAAGATAAGGCTTATGAACCTGAGATCTGGTAGACACCTAGGCAAGGATAGACAAAGCATTAGATCATCTGAGGCTAGTGACAACCATACAGCTAGGTCTTGGACACAACAACTAAGTGGTTATCCCTACACACTAAGTTCCGAAACAAGTGATTCAGAAATGTCCTTCAACATGGAAAGACCCACATGTAGTTCAGGAACTGCTTATTTACAAACACCAGAAGGTCCCTATAAAACACAATTGGAATATATCAGGACCAACCATTTAGGTGCTCACATCTATGAGGATGGCCTAAGATGATCAGTGGTCCAACTCAAAAATCCATATCAACCCTTTGGACTTGAACATCTAGTGGTCAAGTTCGAAGAAGGGTCATACATTGACAAGGAAGGAACCATGTATGTGGTTACCAGCTTACTTGATAGGATAGATGAGTTTGGAAATATCATTCCTAAGATCGAGCTAGGAGACCTAGGACGAGAACCCAAGACTCCTAGAGGAAAATCTGTTTTGACCAGAGTGCTCACTCCATAATGGATTCCTCAAGACAACAAAAGCATAGAACTATTCTTGAATAGAGAAAGAGAGGAAGCCTTTTGGAGATTCAAGCCAGACCAACCTAACCCAGTAATCACCATCTACGAATTCAAAGATCTTGAGATACCAGGTAAAGTTGTCTATCTAGATAACACATCGAAGAAAATGTTCTTGGTAACAGAGCACGATAGGCATGCATACACTTGGCAAGGTGAATCGATTTTCCCTCCATCAAGATCTAATGTTTCCAAAGGCCTCCAAGGAGCAGGATCATCCAAGGCTCATGAAAACCAGTAGGAAAGAACCAGAGAGAGACCCGAGGTGAGCTTTGCACATACAGTGGGCAAAGACAGATCATGACATAAAGGTGAAAAACCTGAAAGAGAGAGACATCGAGCACATAGGCATCAAAGAGATGAACATGAGTTTCCATTACCTAGACCACGAGAGCACTCAAGAATCCTTAGACCCTCTCAAGTGGTCAAGGCAATGAAGAACTATTTTGATGGATTTGGAGATCCATATGATCATGTGGCCGAGTTCAAACAAGTGTTAAGAGCTGAACAGGTTGAGGACCTATTCACCCAATTCGAGGCATTTGGTTTAACTCTTAAGGGTACTGCCTTAGCTTGGTTCCAACCTCTAAACAATTGCAACTATAGAGAGATAGTCCAACTGCTAGAGGAATTCATTGTAGAATTTTCCAGAGTGGCATCAGGCATAATACATCATCCTTGATCCACATCTTTAAGCAGACATCCCAAGAAACAATCTGAATCTCTTCAAATCAGAGCTCCCACAATATTGGTAAGAAATGAAGACTCAGTGGTTCCAAGAAACATTGATGTCATGAAGAACACTAAGGTTTAGTGTCATCTCACTGTAGAAGAGCTGCTCAAAGCAAAACTTGAGCTATGGAATCATGTGAAGGATCAAGTTCCAGAACTTGATTGCCAAAAGCAGGCTCTAAGCAGAAAGTACTAGAGATACCTCCAGACAAGATAGGGGACATGAGTGAAGGTGAAGAAGGTAATACTTATCTTTTGATCACGTACCAGGGTTACACA
Source organism: Ceratopteris richardii (assembly GCA_020310875.1). NCBI lineage: Eukaryota > Viridiplantae > Streptophyta > Polypodiopsida > Polypodiales > Pteridaceae > Ceratopteris > Ceratopteris richardii. The sequence goes on from CM035424.1 coordinate 152,000,814, forward strand.
ACCAAAGCAATCATATATTCAGGTGTTGGTGTTGCTATTGTGACCACCTCCTTGTGGAAGCAATGGGGCAAACCCACATTAAGACCAACTAGAATGAAGCTTCAAATGGCAAATGGTCATTTTGAAAGACCTCTAGGATTGCTCGAAGGGATAACTTTAACCACGTGGTGTAGAGTTTGAACACACATTTTCTAAATGTGACTTTGAAAAAAATAATGTCTACGAGATGATCCTGGGAAGACCCTTCCTATGACAATTACAATATTACAGGACTGGGAAACAAACTCCTTATACTTACAGCACTTAAGGGTCACAACCAAGGTTGATCTGAAGGATTACACCTTCAGAGATGTACCACCCCTACAGTGGAATCCTGTCCACAAAGCGAAAGAAGATTCTATCTCTGTGAATTTCGGAAGTTCACCTGATCTATCATGGCTCCATGAAGATACTCACTTGTGGATGTGCAAGGTCACAGAGGAAGAGGAAAGCCATCTAACAAACGAGAGAAGAAGGAACATCTCCAGGAGATAGACCAATTAAAGACACAGCCTATACACCGATGATATTTCCAGATGAGGAATTTGAGCCTCATGGTTGGGCAGAAATCTTGGCCAACATGGACATTGCAGTCAATGAAGAACAGTGGACACCTCATTGTGATGAGGAGGGTTATGATATTTCAGTGTTCATGTGTCAGCCCTTGCTAGAAGAATGTGACCCTAGTGACTTCATAGAAGAAGAAGAGAACGATGACAATCTAGAGTCCATTGTGATGGATAGTTGCTTTAACTTAGAGAAGCACTATCTAGAAGATGTAGTAGTATTTAATCAACCCGAAGAAGAACCTCTCACAAGCATTAACATTGTAAATTCGAAGGAAGGAAGTGAAGGAGGCCAAAAGAAAAAAGAAACGAAAAGCAATGAAACAAGAAGAGGAGGAATCATTGTTCGAAGTACCAAAAATTTCAAGAAATACAAAGTGGAAGACCAAAAAATTTTTGTACGAATGCCTAAGAGAGAGGCCATCATAGGGGAAGCATATGATAATAAAGAAAAGACCAAGAAGAGGTAGAGCTTGTAGCTCTATTAAGGGAATATAGGGACGTGTTTGCATGGCACTTGAGAGATCTGAAGGGAGTAGATCCAAAAATTTGCTCTCATACTATCCCCACGACCGCCGATGCCAAGCCCACTAAACAAAAGCCCTACACATATAATGACACTTATGCAGCTAAAATAAAAGAAGAGATTGACATGTTGATTGAAGCTGGATTTATCTATGAGATTGACAATATTGAATGGGTTTCCACCATTGTAGTGGTGCCCAAAAAGAACGGAAAGTTGTGAGTGTGTATTAACCTTAAAAAAGTTAATGCTGCCACAATCAGAGATAGTTATCCGCTTCCAATCACTGAACATTTATTGAAGGGTGTTGCAGGTAAGGAAGTTTATACCTTCCTTGATGGATTTTCAGGTTACAATTAAGTAGCCATTGCCCCAAAAGATCAACACAAAATGGCTTTCACCACAGAGTGGGGAATCTTTGCATTTTGTGTGATGCCATTTGGGATCACCAATGCACCTGCAACATTCCAAAGGCTCATGTGTCATGTATTCAAAGAGTTCTTGCAAAAAATCTTAGAAGTATATGTGGACGATTTATGTGCTCATTCCCAAGAAAGAAGATATCACATCCCTGAGCTCAGACAGATCTTCAACAAGTGTAGAGAATACCGAGTTTGTCTAAACCCAGAGAAGTGTGTGTTCATGGTACGACAAGGCAAGATCTTAGGTCATATTGTTTTGAAGAATGGAATATCATCTGATGAGGACAAAGTAAGAGCCATAGCTGAACTGCCCAGGCCAAGGAATGTTGAAGAGGTACAAGCCTTTATGGGCCATTGTGGATATTATCGCAGGTTCATCCACATGTATGCAATCATAGCCAAACCTCTTTATGCATTGCTAACAAACTTTGAATGGAACGATGAATGCGAAAATCCCTTCAATGAACTGAAGAGATGTTTGTGCTCAACACCAATACTGACCACTCCTGATTGGAGTAAACCATTCCATGTCCATGTGGATGCATCCAATCATGCAATAGGATGTGTTCTAGCACAACCTACACATGAAGGAAATTTAGATTTGCCTATAGCATATGCTAGAAGGCAGTTAAATGCGGCTGAACAAAATTATACCACAACGGAAAGACAAGGCTTAGGAATGGTATATGCCATGAAGAAATTTAGACACTGTTTGTTGGCCAATAAGTTCAAGTTTTTCACTCATCATTAAGCTTTACTATATTTGGTCAATAAACCTTGCAATATAGGCTGCTTAGTAAGATGGTTCCTTGTACTAATGGAATACAACTTTGAAGTTGTTGTTAGGAAAGGTAGAACCCACCTCAGGGCGGATCACCTTTCTTGCATCACTTCAGAAGAGTCACCGAAAGGAGTGTCTGATGAACTACCTGACACTTATTTGTTCAATTTAGAAGTTGTTCCTAAATGGGCAAATAGTTTGTACCTGTCCTAACCTTCGGACCCGCAAATAAGAAAGTAAAAACAAACAAAGATGAAATTGTAAAATCACAAAAATATCAAATATTGGCAGGGAGCATGTACAAACAAGATACAGAGGGTGTACTAGCTTGTTGTGTCGAGGATGATGAACATAGTAGTTGGTTGCAACAAGCCCATGAAGGATTGCTAGGAAATCACTATTCTAAACAATGAACATTGCAAAATCTAAAATGTTTAGGAGTGTATTGGCCTAGCATGGACAAAGAAATACATGAGTGGATTCAGAATTGTCCAGTGTGCTAGGAGAGACCCCCCAGTGGAGCATGCGACTCTGTATCACGTGTCATTAATTCCAGATTGGAGTGCTCTGTTGGTAGAATTTATGAAATCAGGAGCACTACCGAACGAGGCTAGTCTAGCAAGAAGAAGAAGCATGGAGCAAGAGGCTCAGGACTATACCTTATTGGGAGAAAACCTATACCAAAGAGGAAAAGATGGGTACCTAAGATTGTGCGTTCATGAATCAGATGATTTGAAAATCTTAGAAACTGCACATAGCGGTGCTACAGGTGGACACTTTGGGCCTGATAGGGTAATCAAGACCATTCTATTCTCAGGATTGTGGTGGCCCACTCTTCATATGGATGCACATACCTATGTGAAGAAATATGACACATGTCTTCAATAAGAAAAAATGAGATGCCTTTGAGACCAATGATGGGAGGACATGCATTCTCGAAGTGGGGTATAGACTTCGTTGGTCCCATTAACCCCCCAGCTAGAAACTCCCATGCAGAATACATTATTGTACCCACAGACTACCTTACAAAATGGGTAGAAGTCAAAGCCATGACAAAGAATGATGCTCAAATGACAGCTAAATTCTTATTTGAGAACATGTTCACCAGATATGGATTACCAATAGAGATAGTAAGTGATAGAGGTACGCACTTCTTGAACAAAGTTATTGAAAACCTTCTCCAAAAAATCTTGGTAATACAGAAGAAGTTTGCCCCCTATCATCCACAAGCTAATGGACAAGCCGAGAGCACAAATAAGATCCTATGTAATGTATTGACAAAACTTGTAAATAGTAAACGCTCTGATTGGGACAAACAACTTCATCATGCCGTTTGGGCTTACCAAGTTGCCTACAAAATGGTACTCAATGCCACCCCATTTTAGATGGTCTTCGGACAAAATGCTATGCTACCATTGGACTTTCTAATCCCAGCTCTAAAAGTAGCACAAGAGCACGAGTGGAATGGACATGAGTTGTCCTCCAGGATCTTTCATCTAGAATGTTTGGGTGAGACGAGGCTACGAGTGGCAGCAGGCATTTATGCTGCAAAGAAAAGACAAAAGGCATACTTTGATGCACACATCAAAGATAAAGGATTGAAAGAAGGAGATCTAGTGCTGGTTACACACTAAAGTAACATGCTCATAAATTGGAAAAAAGAGGATATGGACCCATGATCATTAATCAAATTTCCACTAGCGGTTCGGTTCAATTGGCCAATTTAGAAGGTGATATCTTTCCAAACTATATAAGTGGTTGTCGAGTCAAGTTATATCAAGAACCTCTTACAGAGGATATGCTAACGAGACTTAACATTGCTAAGAAGCAAAAAGAAGAGGAGTTAAGGGTTAGAGAAGAAGCACAGGCAGAGGCTAGAGAGCACATTAGGCGAAATAAGTAAGGGTGACTAGGCCTAGATGTCAACCCGAAGGCCCCAAAATATCACATGGAGATGTGCCAAAAATCGGGCACAATTACTTCTCGAACCATCAACTGAAGTCCCTTTGTGACCGTGGAGGTAGGACGAGAAAAGAGTGTAAGGATTGTGAGAGCCTTGGTTGACTCAGGTGCAGCAACTAGTGCAGTTAGACTTTCATACTGCCAAGACCTAGAATTGAACATCAATCCCATAGAAGCCTATCTCATAGGTTTGGGAGGTGTGGAAACCCCTTGTTTGGGCGAGGTGGAACTTCCCATCTATCTTCAAGATGTTCCAATGAAAGTCAAAATGCTAGTGTGTTATGAAGAAGACCTTACAGAGCCACTTGTCTTGGGTCAAGATTGGATTTATGACCATGCAGTCAACTTGAACCTAAGAAGTCAACTTCTTCAAGTTTGGGTACAGGAACAATGCACTACATTAGAATTAGACAATAGCATGCTCACAAATCCAGATGTCACACATTCTGTTAGTGCTTCTAGGACCCATCTTAGCAAAAAAGATGTTGTATGCATCAAAAGCACTATGTTCCAGAAGAACTCAATCATGGAAGAACAGGATCAAAGACAAGTTGACTCCTCCTCTTATGCAAAGACTAATATCGCCACAACCACTCAACCAGAAAGGCAAGCAAAATAGTACACGACAATCACCATATCAAATAGACAAAGATCATTCAAGATGAAAGAAGTTACGGGCATGAAACAAATATGGGTACCAAAAGGACGACAACCACCAACCTTGCCAACACAATTCCCACATATGCAAGCCAACCATGGGAAGACAAGAACCAAGCCACCACGACCAGCTCAATGAGAAGGTCTCCAACAAATTTGGGTGCCTAAGAAATTAGTTGTAGCTCAACAAGGGCAATCACACATGTGGGTACCCAAGAAACTTTTACATGCACAAAGACCTATGCTCTCCACCATGCAAAAGGTCTCAACAAAGAAGCCAAGGAGGAAAAAGGGTAAGAACCGAGCACAAAGAACAATAGAAGATAAACTCAACCCTTCGGCAAAAGTAAGAAAACAATCATCAAGGATATGCGTTTGCAAGCCAAAAGTACCAGTAACTTCCACAGAACCAAAGAGCCAAACATGCTGAACATCAAGTTTTAGAAACCATCCTAAGATGAAGATACCAGAGGTGATCTCTACAAGGCCAAATACTATTCTACAATGGATCCCTATAAGGAGGATTACATCATGGCACGATCCAATCAACACCTCCAAAAAAAGATTGCATCAAGTCTGCAAGTAACATCAACAGCCTCGACCAGCAACAACCATGTGCGTTTGGCATAATCTTGTCTTTTGCACCATTCAGGTCATGCATTTCCAAAGTATGCATTAATATAGGGCCACCTTACACGGCTGTGCATAGACACAATTGAGGATCCCAAGCACATGCGACACATCTGACATATGTAAATTATTTTATTGATGCTAACACCTTTCTTCTTGTTTTATGCCATTGTTATAAGAGAGAGAGAGAGAGAGAGAGAGAGAGAGAGAAAGAAAGAAAAACAAAAAAAGAGGAAGTAGAAAAGACAAAGAGAGGAGACATGACCAAGCATTGGAAGAATCTCCTCAGTGGATCATCAACAAGGACATCCATCCGCAATGAAGGACAAGCCCATGGTCAATCACCATGATGGGAGTACCACACAAAGAGACGACTATTGACATACCTTTCACCATGGTAAGAATTGTATGCTCCACCAATATAACCATGATAGATTAGGAAACCTCTTCGTCAACATACCCTTGAGCAGTTTGCTCAAGATCCCATTTGTTGCACCATACTTCTTCCAATGCATTCCCCAAGTACACATACATAGGGCCTCATTGCAAGGCCGTGCACAAGGCACATATTTTGTTCAACCCATGCACTAATGCACCTACCCATCATCCATTATGGGTTACAAGTACTTGGCATAAACATTGTGAAAGCCATGTTTGGAAGATCTAGAGGACATCCAGGCTACAACATCAGAACCTATGGAGTAATTCACTGTCAACAACTGCTCAAAATCACCATTGACAACCTCTTTTGAGCAACCAACAATTTTTGGGGAAGCTCCTAAATTCACCATCTTGCGAGAGTCCAAGGCAAAAGTACATATACAGGAAATAAAGCCTGCAAAGAATAGCAGAGGACATGAAGAACTCAACGATCCACCACATTACATTTGGAAGATGGACAGCTCTGGTTGATATATAAGGAACACTACCTCTCAAAGTACTACATGAAACAACCACTACAACAAGGGTCTGTCAGGGATGACAGACTCTAGAGGGGGGGGGGGGGAGTGTTGACACTGAAGGTTAAGGACAAAGCATGGAAGTGCATCAAGGAAGTGGACACACAAGAAGAAGGAGCATGTAGGGAGCTCCAAGAAGCACATGTCAAATTTTCAAGAGAAATCCCTATAAAAATAGTGATTTTTATCACTAAAAACCATTTTAAATACCATTTTTCAGTTTTGCAACTCCATTTTGTTCAAGCCGAGGAGTCCTCGAGCTTGAGGAGTATTAGAACTATCATCCTACCAATTTTCATAATTTTTAGACTCTGTTTGAGCCCCCAAATAAGCCCTGGAACCTACTTTTTAACTAGGTCGGACACTAGGTCTGGACAGGGCCAAAACCACTCGAAAAACTATAAAAAGGGCTGGAGAGCTCATTTTTGAGGTTATCTTGTTGTAGATTTGAGCTTTGTAAGAGATTTCTTTTGTAATCAAAGCTTTCCATTGTTCCACTCTTTGCTCTTACCTTGTTTGTGTGTGTATGTGTGTGCATGCTTGTGTGCTTTCACTCACAGACTTGGGCCATCACTTGCGCATAGTCTTCATACTAGTCCTCACGTCTCCATCGATTGACATTGATGAGGTGAAGCTCCTCACGTTGGTACTTACCATTGTGCTAGAGTGACACCACACCACGCAAAGTAAGGATTATATGCTTTCCAAAAAGACACAAATCATTGCAAATGGATTTGGGATGAAGGAGACACATCAATTACAAGCTTAGGGTGTCTGTGACGATCATCTAGAGATATAGTATGTAAAAGTGAAATTTCTACAAAATATACAGAGATCAGCTAGTAGGGGGTGTGTTTAAGCAAGGGGGCAACTTGGGCACTTATTTGCACAACTCTAAGTCAACTCATTAGAGGCTTTAAAGTTCACATACCAACCTTTTAAACCAATCAAAGGCATATACATGTCAAAAGGTGTGATGATGTATCTAAGAACTTTTCTCGGTGCCATAAGATGATCATGAGTTGGTGCATGCAAAAATTGAGAGACTACACCTACTACATATGCAAGATCAAGTCTAGTGGATGTAGCATAAATCAATGAACCAATTATGCTTCTATATAGTGTAATATCTTGTATAACCTTTCCTTGATCTGCAACCATGGGCTCCATGGGCTAAGAAAGTGGCTTACAACCACTCATATCAAACATGTATAACACATCCAAGAAGTATTTTCTTTGAATAAAGAAGATGCCATTGTGTGCATAGATTACCTCTATTCCCAAGAAGTAATTTAGTGTTCCAAGATCAGATATCTTAAACCCTTTTCCTAGCTTTGATTTGATATCTTTAATACTTGCAATATCACTTCCTATAATGATCAAGTCATCCACATAGATGCATATGTATGCCGTCCTGTCTCCTTAATTCTTCATGTAGAGTGATGGATCCGCAACACTTTCTTTGTATCCACGACTTGATAAATAATCCACTAACTTCTTATTCTAGGCCCTTGGGGTTTGCTTTAGTCCATATAGTTCTTTCCTTAGCTTGCAAACATGATTTGGGTACCTCATACTAGCAAATCCTTGAGGTTGGCTCATGTAGACTACTTCTTCAAGCTCTCCATCGAGGAAGGCATTCTTCACATCCAACTGATATAAGCTCCATTTCTTTGATGTGGCCACTACAATCAAAGTCCTAGTTATTGGCATCTTGTCTATAGGGCTAAAAGTCTCATTGTAATCTATCCCATAGCTTTGAGAGGAGCATTTCGCCACCAACCTTGCTTTGTACCTAGCAATGGAACCATCTGAATTTCTTATAGTTTGTAAAACCACTTATTACCTATCACCTTCATGCCTTCTTGATCTAGTACCAAGCTCCAAGTATGGTTCTCATCAATTGCTTTGAGCTCTTCCTTCATTTCCTCTTGCCATCCCTTGCAATCCTTAGCTTCTCATAACTCGTTTGTTCTTTGTCCTTGATTGCCTGAGTCATGTATCCATAATGTTTTGAAATGTAATTATCATATATTAACCTTTGAATAGGATATCTTACTCTTGTGGAACTTCTTTCACTTCCTTTTGGTGTGTTTTCCATCTTATTTCTTTGTTTTGCAAATCTTGGGGTTTGAATTTCTTCTATCTCTTCATCTTCCAACATGCTCTCGTCCACATAGCTTCGTTCTTCAATTGCAATTTGCAGTCTTCTCTTTGCCTTTCACTTTGCTTTCTTCAGAGCTAGTCTCTCTTTCCCTAAGCCTTCCACTCCATGGTGAGGGTTGTTAGTATATGATCAATGTCTACCCCTCATGATTGTATGCACATTTTGTAAGTCCCCCATTATGAGGAGAAGCCAAGCGTGCATTACCCAATTGATGGGAATCCCAACTTGCATGTTGGATGACGGTCATATTGGACCATGTAAGGAAATGGAGTTATGAGGGTCCCCAATTGTGGGATCCGAGGCAGCGGTGAGCAGCCCTAGCTGGGGGGTCCAAGGGGGTAGTTATATTCCCTATCCAGTCAGAAATCATTTATATTTGTTAGGTCAGTTCAACCGGCCTAAGCTGTGTATGGCAATTACACGGTAGTGGCCACCCATGCTCTACCACCTATATATACATGACTTCTAAACTACCTGAGACATCGAATTGAGCCAGCATACCTCTACCTTGTATCTCCCTATCTAGAGTTTTCTAGATCACCATTTAAGATCTATCTTGAGAGTGCACGAGTGGAAAACTCCATCATCTTTGTACTTGTTATTAGTATAAAATCGTTGAGATTCTCCTATATCTGTTATCTTCTCTACTACTGATCCTATGTTATATTGCATAACTATTGTCTTACCTAGTATCATAGCCATATGGTTTGAATAGCTTGAGAAGTATCACTATTTTAGCCTACTAGAAGACCTGAATACCACTAGATTATTTGAGTGATTACATGATGGCTTCATCGTCGAACACTAGTCTTGGCGCTTCAGCTAATGTTAATGTTGCCCTAGCTCGAAGATGTGTACGTGTTCTTCCAGCAAACTATGATGGATTAGTAATAGCCCTTAACACCCAAGTAAGACCAACTCCCCTTACATTTGAAGATTTTTGTGTTATGCTTTTAGAAGAGGAGATGTGGTTGAAGAATCGGCAAAGTACAAGTGATGCTGCATTCTAAACAAATGCAGAAGGTAAAGGCTCTTCTGATGGATCAAAGAAGAAGCCAAAGAAAGAAAAGGTTCACAAGAAGATGCTAGTATTTTAAAAAGAAAGGCCATGCCATCAACCATTGTAGAAAGAAGCAAGCTGATGAACAAAATGGGACTGTAAAATCATTGTGGAAGAACAAAGAGTCTGCAAACAAATAGGGTTGGAACTATGGGTAGCTATTGAAGAGGTATGCTCATCTGCTCAAGCTCGTGCTGATGAACCATGGATTTTAGATAGTGGAGCTTCTTGCCATATGACCAGAAAAAAGGATTGGTATAGTTCCCTAGTGCCTCTGCGGGAATTCATCAATGTAGTGGTAGGAAATGACTCCAAGTGTCCAGCGGAAGGAACTGGAACCATCTCTTTTATCACTTCTCCAGGTGTTGAGAAAACGTTATTCAATGTTCTCTATGTTCCTACACTTAAAAGAAATTTGTTGTTAGTTTCTACAATAACAGATCATGGACTCAAAGTCCACTTCAATAAGAGTGGTGCAAAAACCATGGATTCATCAGGTAATGTAGTAGGAAAAGGCATAAGACGTGATAACTTGTATGATTTAAGTGCCTTAACTACTATAGAAGATAAATATGTAAGCAGGCTATGGCACCAATGATTTGGGCATCTCGGATTTGCAGTTTTGAAGGAGATGCAAAGAATAGGGATGGTTGCTCATTTGCCTGTATTTTCAGAGTTGCAGGAACCTTGTGAAGCTTGTATGATGGGCAAGCAACAACGAAAGGCATTTCCACGAGAGACCAACAATCGATCTCAAGCTCCTCTAGAGTTGGTACATGCTGATCTCTGTGGTAAAATGTCTACACCTGCTTTAGAAGGATCTTTCTACTTTTTGTTGTTAGTCAACGATTATAGTAGAAAGACGTGGGTTTATTTCATTCGAGAGAAGGCTAATGCTTTTGAAAAATTTAAAAGGTGGCATAAGTATGTGGAAAATGAATCAGGAAGGAAATTGAAGAAATTCATAACAGATAGAGGAGGTGAATTCTTGTCAACAGAATTCAATAACTATTGTAAGGAGCATGGTGTGAAAAGGAAACTTACCACAGCTCATACACCTCAACAAAATGGCATTGTTGAGCATAGGAACAGGACAGTAGTTGAAATGGCTCATTGTATGTTAAAGGCTCAAGGCATGCCTAATTCATTCTAGGTAGAAGCAGTCAATATAGTAGTCTACATCATTAATCAAAGCTACACGAAAGCGCTAAACGAGATGACTCCTCAAGAAGCATATTTTGGTAAAAAGCCTTCAGTTTTACATTTCAGAATTTTTGGTTGTTTCTGTTATGCACATATTCCTAATTCAACAAGATCAAAGTTGGATTCAAAAAGCAAAAAGGTTGTCTTCCTAGGATATAGTGAAGAGTCTAAAGCATACAGGTTGTGGGCTCCTGAGGCAAGGAAGATTTTTTTCAATCGAGATGTGGTGTTTGATGAACGAGCACACTTAGTAGAAGATAATGGTAAATCTACTATCTCATCAAACAGAGAAATATCTCACCTTGTGCCTATCAAAAGGCAGCAATGAAGAATCCTTTGTGTACTGTGTCCCTTCAACAGAGCCTGATTGTAATTCTTTTGTTTCCATTCTTCGGGCCCTAGTCCTTTGGTGTTGTCGCCTGATGCATTGCTTATCCTGTTCATTTCTTTCCACCGCATGCATCTGGTGGATGAGGAAGCTATGTGCAACCTCCCATGAAAAGCCCTAGTTGTTATCTTTCTTTATTTCCATTCCTCAGGACCTGTTTCTTTGGTGTTGTCACCTGATGCATGCCCCTGCGGGGCTTTGGGCAGAGGGTTGTTCTATTCTTCTCTTTTTGCTTGAATCCCCCTCCACACGTCCCTCCTCCTAAACTTTGTTGTCCCCGACAGGCTTTTTGTGGCGACGTGCGTATGTTTGTATGACTTTCTGCTCTCGATGGTTAAGCGAATTGGCTTGACATATCATCAGTTCCTTCCATTGCATTGACTTCAATCCATCATCTGGTGCCTGTCTATGGTCTGCAAAGAAGCTTAATTCGTAGGCCACCAGTCGTGCATTTAGGTTAGAAGATATTTTTGCAAAGATCTCTAAGTCCATTTCAAAAAATCCTATAAAAAAGGCCTCTTCGAATGTCTGCATATATGGACTTGGCAAAAACATAAGTCTGGAATATATGGCCATTAGTGTTAATCGGCTAGGTATAGTCGATAAACCAAAAACAAGGGAATTTGATCCCTCGTTAATGCCGATGAAATTCAAAAATGTATACTGAGCATGTTGAAATACCTTTATTATAGTAAGTAACATACTCAAATTTTTTTTAGTTATTTTTATGGTTAAATCTAGTACGGTGGCATATTTGGCAATCCAAAATTTGATTGTTTTCACCATGTACTCTTCGGTTGGTAAGTAATTACATGGCAGACTTGGTAATAAGGGATAGTTTAGCCATTGATTATTTAAGCTTCCCTCGCATTGTGCTTCCCAAAATTGCATCTAGGAGTGTGTTCAGGGTACTGGGCAAAAAGAGGGATTGACTTGAAGTACATATGGTGCCGATTCCCAATGTACACGTAATGTAGGATTCTTTTCCAAAAATTTTGTTCTACAAATAGGGTCAGCTTTATCAAATTCCTCTTGTGTATAGGTAAATATTTGCATGTTAAGCTGTAGGTTGCTATCTGGCTCTTTATTGGTGGTCGTCTTTATGTACTAGCATGTTTCTTCTTTGAGTAACCCATAAGGTACATTGAAAGGCTTCATAACCTGTTCTAGATTCTTGCTTTCAATCTTCTCTTCCCTCATTACTTGGATTACATGTTCTTCAGATTCTTCAGTAAGCTGGGACACTAGTAGTGCCCGCTCAATTTGGCTTAGTTATGCAATACTCCGAGTATGTCTTTTAGTGTTGGTCCCTGTTTCCTCCCTTATCGATGAATGATGCATGGGGGGAGAAAGAGGACGTACCTCAATCTCAGTATAGTCGCTTCAGAGTCCTCGGAAGCCATCTGCACTTGTAACAAGGAGAGCATCAGGTTTTTATAGAAGGCATGTCGTTAGTGATGTGTGTCTTAATGACATGTTGTTCATTGCGTCACTCTGCTTTCCCTTACTTAAGTAAGTAAAATCTCTTACCACATATCTTTTCATTTATATTCCTGAAAGAAAACAAGAGTTAATTTAGCCGACGCATTTATTTATTTACATATTAGGTTCATTCCTAAGAAAGTAGAATCTATGATATATTCCCAAGTGGGAAATGTGCACCACTAGTTTTGTTAAACACATCATGTGCCGAATGCATGGCCTCATAGTGTGGCCTTGGCATGCATACTTTAGGTGCATTCAACTCTTCATGAGTGCAATCGGAATCCTGTTGAATCTGTTGTTCCTGTCCTTGCTACCTCTTGGGTCTCCATATCCATTTTGTAGTTGATGTGTGAGGCTTCGTCTTCTCTTGGTTTTGTGGTGCTCTAGGGTTTTCCCAATTCATGCCCCGTCCATTCATACTGTTGGGCTACTCTCAAAGTAGGTACTAAAAAATCGATTGGCAAGATTGCATTTTGTCCATACACTAGGTTAAATGGCATAGTTCCAATGGCTGTCTTGTAAGCCACATGGAAGGCCCAAATTGCATGATGCAATTATTTGTCCCAATCTGACCTCCCACTATTGACTATCTTTGTCAATATAGTGCACAACACCTTATTGGAACTTTCTGTTTGACCGTTGGCTTGAGGATGATAAGGGGCTGATTCTTTATGAATCAGTAAGAACTCATTCATCAAGGACTCTATTACTTCATTAATGAAATGCGTTCCTCGATCACTCACTATCTCTATAGGTAGTCCAAAGCGAGTAAAGATATGCTCAAAAAGAAACTTAGTTGTGGTTTGTGCATCATTTTTTCTAGTTGCTTTTGCCTCTACCCATTTAGTCAGATAATCAATTGCTACTATTATGTATTCAGTGTGTGATCCTTTGGCTGGTGGATTAATGGACCCTATGAAATCAATACCCCATTTGGAAAAGGCTCTCGTGGAAACCATAAGTCTCAATGGCATGTCATCTCATCTGATAGGATATTTAGCTCTTAGGCATGCCTCACAACTTTGTACGTAGGTGTCTACATCCATATGTAGAGTTGGCCACCACAAGCTTGCAAAGAGGATCATTTTTATAGTTCTTTCGGTTGAGAAATGTCCTCCTGCGGCACTTGCATGTGCCATTTCTAATATGGGTAAATACTCTCCTTCATGTGCACATAGTCGTAGTTGATTATCCTTCTCTCTCTTGAATAATTGTCTCCCCATGATAACATAGTCCTTACTCATTTCTTCTAGGGATCATTTTCTCGCTAAACTGATTTCGTCCTCATGCTCTTGTGTCTTTAAGAATTTCACAAACGTCTTACTCCAGTTGGGTGCTATTGTAGAGACAGGTAAAGATGTGTGATCATCAGGATTGGTTTCCTGATATTCCGTACAACTACTAACATACTGATGAACATCCTTAGGCATATTAGGCCAATAGACTCCTAACTGCTTCAATTATCTTAGAGTTCCGTGAGTTCCCTTGTGCATTCTCCATTTGTTTACGTGCACTTGTTCAATCAAGTTCTTCTGTTCGTCTTCTTCTACACATCTAGACAATACACCATTGGATTCTTTATGATACACACTTCCTACTACAATGTGTAAGTTAGGCAATTGTAGAATTTCCTTTCTAATCTCCTTGTTAATTGAGTGTTGTGGTCCATGAGTGAGTATTGGAATTAGATTTTCTGCCCACTTAGGACATACTTCTAAATTGAACAGGTAAGTTTCTAGCAAATCGTCGAATACTCCACTAGATGGTTCTCCATGTGTTAATCTAGAGAGATGATCAGCCCTAACGTGGATATTTCCTTTTTTCACAATCACTTCAAAATCAAACTCCATTAACAATAGAAACCATCTCACTAGTCTTCCCGTGTTACAAGGCTTATTGACTAAGTACAATAAGGCTTGATGATCTATGAAGAACTTGAACTTGTTGGCTAAAAATTAGTGTCTGAATTTCTCTACAACGTACTCTATCCCTAAACCTTTTCGCTCTATAGTTGTATAGTTTCTTTCGGCTTGATTCAATTGTCTGCTTACATAGGTAATAGGATGGTCCAATTTTCCTTCATCTACCAGTTGAGCTAAAATGCATCTTATTGCGTAATTGGAAGCATCCACATGAATATGAAAGGGCTTGTTCCAATTGGGTGTTTTCAAAATAGGGGTTGTGCTAAGTTGCTTTTTTAGCTCATTAAAGTCTTTCTCGCATTCATCCATCCATGTGAATTGAGTCAGCAATCCATACAATGGCTTGGCAATTATAGCGTACATGTGGATAAATCGGCGATAGTATCCAAAATGACCCATAAATGCTTGCACTTCCATTGCATTTTTTGGTCTTGGAAGTTCTATAATTACTTTGATCTTGTCTTCGTCAGTAGATATTCCATTCCTAGATACGATGTGCCCTAGGATTTTTCCTTGTCTCACCATAAATATGCACTTCTCAGGATTCAGACATACTCTATATTGCTGACATTTTTCAAATATTCTTCGCAATTCCAGAATATGTTCGTGTCTCCGATATGAGTATGTACATAAGTCATCTACGTATACTTCCATACTCTTCCTTAGGAATTCTTTGAAAACGTGACACATAAATCATTGAAAGGTAGCAAGGGCATTAGTGAGTCCAAAGGGCATCACCCTAAAAGCATAGACTCCCCATTTAGTTGCGAATGTGGTCTTATGTTGGTCCTCAGTTGCAATAGCTACTTGGTTGTATCCAGAGAATCCATCCAAGAAGCTATAGACTTCCTTTCCTGCAACTCTTTCCAAGAGGTGATTAGTGATAGGTAATGGGTAGCTATCACGAATCGTAGTTTCATTGACTTTCTTTAGATTAATGCATACTCTCAATTTCCTGTTCTTTTTGGGCATAACTACTAATGGTGACACCCATTCAGTATATGTTCTATCTCATAAATGAATCTAACTGCTAATAGCTTGTCTATTTCTTCCTTAATTTTTGCTGCATATACATCATTATAGGTGTAAGGGCATTGCTTTGAAGGTTTTGCATCAGGTGTCATTGGTATTCGATAAGAACAAATGGAGGGCTCCACACCTTTGAGGTCCTTGTAGGTCCATGCAAACACATCTCGATATTCTCGAATCAGTTTCATCAATTCTTCTTCCTCCTCTAGTGACACATCCTTTCCTATGTACGTGCATCTTTCTTCTCCATTTTCTATAGTCACTATGATTTTTTTCGTTTGTTCCTTGTTGTCGTATGCTTCTCCTTCTCTTGCTTCTCTCTTAAGCATCTGAATGGCTATTTTCCTTTCCTCTACTTCGTATTTTTTGAAGTGGTCTGGAACTTCAAATAGATCCAGGGTTGGTTCGGTCTTACTCATGGTTTCCTCATGGTTCGATACTATAGGGGCTGCTTCTATTGCTAACACTTTGGGTGTTCCACCCTTATCCTCGGCCCATATGACTTCTAAGTATCGATCCTCTGAGTCAAACTCAAGTTCCATCTCTATGCTTTTGTATTCTTCTTTCCATTCCTTTTCTAATACTTATCTTGCTTCTACCTCCTGAAGGAATACCATGTAAAAGCTTATGCCATAGCCTTCTTTGTCCACACAATCATTCATGGTCAATACTTCTTCATTTACACATACGTCCAAGGTTTCTAGAATCTCCATCCAACCATGCGGTCTGAATGCTTCATAAGGAAAAACTTGAGGCATATACATTGGATCCTCTATGGGTCGATAATTTTGGTGTCCTATGGGCCACAATTGAAATTTTTTATCCTCTCTCTTTGCTTCCTTACATATCCATAATTGGGCATCCTCGTGCATCCACGATTGATCACTTGAACCGGCACTATGGATAGACAAATCATCTTCTTCCTTGTGTATGGGATTCCATTGTAGTGGGGGTACATCCTTGTACGTAAAGGTATGCAAATTTATCTTGGTAGTGGTTCCTTGATATTGAAGGTATAATGAGTCTCTTCCCCAGTCTTGCACTACCCTGAGTTGTCTCATGAAAGCTTGTCCTAATATCATTTCAAGATTATTTGCCTTTCCAAATTGGCATATAGCTAATGTATGCTCAAACTCGACTCCACAGGTGGTTAATCTAATTTTTTCCAATATTTCTAGGGGTTTCTCTACATGATCATCTGCTAATTGAAGCTTCATACGCATTGGTTGCAGGGCTAGCTTTCCCCATTTCTCCCAAATCTCTTTGGTGGCGATGCCCACTCCCACTCCTCTGTCTAGTATGGCCTTGGTCCTATATCCATTGTACGTGACGGGTAAACATGTGTTGCCCTCATCTCCTTCACTAAATTCTCCAACCTTATTTACCGAAATTTGTACAGTAGAAGGGTTTTCAGTTTCCTTGCTTTCCTTTTTGTTCTTCTCATGCTCTAACTTCAACTGTCCAGCTAGTTGTTTCCATAATTGTGGTTTGACACGAAGTAATTCTTCCATAGTTAATTGACATTGTACTTTGGTCTTTTTGAGTTCTGCTAGATTGTGTGAGGTCTTGTCTGAAGACTCCTTTTCTTTTCCTCGTATTGTGGGAGCACGGACCATTATGGATTCCTTCTCATATTCTCCCATGTAGTTTGGTAAGGTGGAAATGTTGTGTGCTTCCTCCCTATTTCGGTTTAACATAGAGACTTCTTCATATATTTCTTCCAAATTTGACGTTGGCTGATAGTCTTCCACATCTAATTCCTCAAAAGGCAGTTTTACACTTCCATTCTTTTTCGATTGATCTTCTCAAATTCTAGTCCACAACTCTCTTGGCCAATCAGACTCTAAATCAGGGACTGTGGACATGGATTTATCCTGGGTATTCAGTAGTTCTTCCTTATCATCCCTCTCTTTTGGTTTCTGGTCCTTGGTTTTAAGACAATCATTGTATTGATTCTCGAGTATTCTTGTCTTAGGGAGGATAGGGATAGTCTTTTCTAGAGTGGTCTGAGCCACCTCTATGAGTTTCCTACATATCGCTAGTCTCTCCTTTTGTAACTCCCCTTGTGGGTAAACTTCTCATGCTCCTCTACGTTTGGTACATTCGTGATTCTAGCTTGGAAAGCTTTCAACCACATATCTAAATTGTTTGGTCTTGGATATGCTAGAATTTGATCCTAGCTTGTCGGGAGTTTCTTCCAGAATTTCAGGTTCTTTAGGGTTCTTATCGCCTCTTGTGTCCTTCTTGTCTTCCTTATTTTTATTTTTCATCCACTTTTCTCTGAGTTTTTCCCTTCCATCCTTCCACTTTTGGCTTTTAGTTGTTTGGATATTCTCAAGTGGATCTTCAGAGTCTCCCACTACTTGTACTTTAGGTTCTAGGGTTTTACTCTTTTCTTGCTCCGAGTCTACTCGTTTTCTTTCTTCTCCTTTTGCTTGTGCTCGTGTGATGGCCTTCAGTGGTACTGTGTATTCCTTGCCACTTCCTGACGATTCAATTACTTATATTACGTTAATAGGTACAAAGTCTTATTGGGATTATTTGGACAGTCTCTAAATAGGTGTTCCTTTCCACATTCAATGCCCTTTCCACATCCTAGGGGGTGGTGGGTTGTATGGCTGAGTGCCGAGGTTGTCCATATTACCCTTGGTCATATGGCCTAAGTGCTACTTGTGGTCCTGGATGGGGATTGTATCTTGGAATCTCCCTTCCTGGCTCTCTAGTATCCATACGGCCTATACTGAGGTTGATTTAAAGGTCGTGACTGCCCGTTGAATGGAAAATTCTCAGTGGTATGATTAGTCTATTTTTGTTCTATATGGCAATATAGGGCGGTTCCTTGATGTGGCTGCCTATTGTATGGATAAGATTGAGGCAAGCATGTTCCTCCTCTTACACACATGTGAGTAGGATGGTCTCCTCCACATAAGCTACGTCTTCGCAACATGGGTATTCTCATTGGTGGATGTTGGTAGTTCTGCTGTCTGTGAACTCTTAACTTCTTGGCTATGAGTTCCGCTAACTCCTTTACATTACTGGAGTTAGATGTCACTGTACTCCTAGTGCCTTTTGATTTCCTAGGGCTTGGTGTAATTTTGAGATCGTCAGCTAGGTTGCCCTCTAGGTCAATGCACTCTTAAAGGCATTCGCTCAACATCTTAAGTCGTTTCACGTAGACTAGTGTTCTCAATGTCCCGTTTGTCAGCCCATTTAAGAATAGCGATATCACTTTTTGCTCAGTGGGTCTTTCTGTTACTAAGCATCTATCGACATATTGATTGAACCACCGGGCAGCTGTTTTCACCGTTTCATTTGGGTTTTGTTTGAAGTTATGGATTAAAGATGAAGAGTTGTGTTTAATTCCTCTCTTAGTGAATTCTCCAATGAATTCCTGAAAAAAATGTTCAATGTTTCCAAATTGATTGGGATCCAATGGTTGGAACCAAGTCAAAGCCGTTCCTGTGAGAGTGAGTCCAAAGGACTCATACTGCACAAAGAAAATCATCCACTTGCTCAACCCGTAGAACTTGCTTAAATTCAACTATGTGATCGTAAGGTTCTCCCATCCCGTCATAATCATTTCTTATACACTTAGCCACTTGAATTGGTCTTAATCTTCTTATGGGTTCTGGGTGTCTAAGCATTACAAGAATTGCTGGTCTAATTAGAGGCATTCCATGTTGACTCCTAGTGGTGGTCTTGGCCTCACTCGTGGCCGATGTTGATTGCCTAGTCCAGGGTGAGTTTGATTGTGTGATTGCAGCCCTAGCATTGTGAATTGCACATGAGTTCGGTTGGGAATGATCCGATGGCTTGTCTGTCTCGACATTGTACTTTTTGACTCCTGTTGTGTCCAAATGGGATTATGAGAGGTAGTTGTCTGCTCTCGCGGAGGGAATACAGGTAACCCCATATACTTCAATTGAGCCCTATCCATTGCATCGACTGGCCAATACCTTCTTTAATTCTTGTCTAGGTATGTGACTCTAGACTCCTCTTCAGGATCTTTTAACTCATAGAAAGTCATTGGGCTTTCTTCCTGTCCGCGTGTGGGTGAATCGGTTTGTAATAAGTCTGATCCATGGATCAAGTAAACCTCTAATAGGTAATCATCTTGAGGTATCAAATCCCCTCTCAAGACTCAAGTCACTATTGATTTGCCTCTGGGTGTAGTTATTAACTCTTCAAGGTCCGGTCTTCCCGTGTTTCCTTGCCCTTCCAATCCTCCTCTCTCGTTGATCCAATCTGGGTGTTCTGTTACCATGTAGATGTGACCTAACTTGTCCATGTACACTCCTCCTTCATACTTCACTACAGGTTTGGGTACTATTGCTGATTCAGTGGAATTCACCATCCTGGCTATTGATCTATTTAAGCCATCCAGGTAGATGGGGATCTCTTGGGGATTAGTGGACACATATTGCAGAGAGGTCCCGTATTCCCCCTCTATCATTCACATGAAGTTCCCCCTAGGAATAGAACCTTGCATGTCTTCTGAAACCATTGGTATCTCTTCCTCTGAGTCACTAGAGGTGTCAGTATAGATAGAGTGATGACTTGCCTGAGTTGCACTTCCTATCGATGAAATAACACTCCTCTGGCTACTTAGCACACGTCCTGATCTCAAGTTCATCCACCCTCCTAGGGCTATCTTGGTTCCCCACTATCCCACAATTGGCTCCTCAATTATCTCTAATTTTGCCCTCAAATGGCTTGATATGTTATGGGTGATACCACTCTAGGTGATACCACTCTGGGCGATACGATACCACAGATTAACGCGATACGATACTGACTATAAGACGATATGATACCTCTGCCTGTGATGATAGGATACTAGAACAGTAGACGATACGATACCAGATTCCTCGCGATATGATACCACACTTTTCACGATACGATACTTGTGCTCTGCATGATACGATACCATAATTTTTGGCGATACGATACCAGATGGGTCACACGATACGATACCAGATGGGTCACATGATACGATACCACTTTCTTGCACGATACGATACTTGTGCACTACACAATACGATACCAACGTCACATGATACGATACTTAAGTTCTTGCGATACGATACTAGTGCAAGTGACAATATGATACTAAATTTTTGGATGATACGATACCACGTTGGCAACACGATACTGAAATTCTCGTGATATGATACAAAATGGGTCAGACAATACGATACCACCTTCTTGGACGATACGATACTAGATAGGTGATACGATACCGCTTGGTCAAAGATATGATACCGTGACCGGGATGATACAATACCAAGTGGATCGTGATACGATACCACCAGCTGATCGCGATCGCGATACCAACTTGACGATATGATACCAGAGTGTTATCGTGATACTTCCAATGGTATGCAGCAATATGATACTAGGCGAGTATCGTGATACTAGGGAATTTTGGTATCACAATACCAAAACTCAACCGACTGTGATACTTCAGCCAAAATCGCTCTAAACTTAATTTTTTTGTACAAAAAGGTTTAGTTCCACCCCATCCTTACTCTTAACCCTCCGTCTCTCTCATAGAATCTCCCAAAACTCTCTGTCCCACCCCGCGATACTGGAAATGATTTTAATCACGTGTGGTGGTGGTTATGAATTGATTTTGCTATCAAGAACTTGTGTGGCTTACCATCAAGTGTGCCTCAACCCAAGTGTATGCTCCCAACTCCTCTCTTTAGCTCACTTTGCGTGATATAAAGCTGGCGATACCGATCGCTGTCTGCACACAATACCAGATCCTGCACTTGTGTCAAAGGAACTATTTTTTTTTGTTTTTATAGTTTGTGATGCCTGAAGCCTACTCTACACTAATTTTGGCAATTTTTTGAGATGTTTCTTGGTGATTCCAACTTCCTCCTACTCCACTTCTCTCTTTAACCTAACCCTTACTCTTCCTTCTCTTCCTCACTCCTAACCCTAAACCTAAAAACCCATTACACACACCTCATGGCTGTGAAGTAACTAGTGTTGACATGCCTGACTACTTGCCATTGAATGACTTCACCTCTACAAGTACGATTCCTTCACTCCAGAGCTATAGCCATCACAAAGGCACCTTGGTTGAGTTTGTTCCCCGGCAACGGCACCAAAAACGTGTGTACCTAAGTCAAGAAGTCTTAGGGACTTGTGTCAAAGAGACTAAATCTCATTTGCCCCACAAGTGCGTATAGTGGTAGATCGATACACATTTAATTATCAATCCGAAGAACCACATGAACCAAGTGTATGAGGACCTGTGCACACATGATGGAAAGTGAAGTGCCTCCGCTACAATGCATATGAAAAGACTTACTACCTCTCCAACTCACTATATCTCTGGAAGTGTCTACCGCGATACCACTTATAGTAGGAAGCCCAAATTCAAATGTTTCTTCTAGCTCCAAACTCCGAATATGGCCAGTAGCAAGTTCTTTCGAAGCTCTCGATGAGACCCATCTATTGCTCGTATCTTCACTCAAATCTGACAACCACTCTTCAAGTTATGGCCAAAACAGTGAATGGCGAGAAACACCTCCACTCGCTCCACAACTCATATTGGTTCACACACACACTACAGTAGTTCAAAAGTGATGGGAAGGGATAGACATAGAGAAAGTGGGAGCTTTGAAAAAAATTCATTAGTTCTTGCATCATTCAGATATGAGATCAACTCTTATTGACATGATTCTAGAACGGTTTGAGGTGCATGGATACAACTTGTTTGAATCACCATATACTCCCTCATCTCTTTGCTTGATGATTTAAGGTAGGAATTCTCTCATGGATATTTGTCTAATTGCCACTGTTCTTCTTTGGGATCTGCAAAAGCTTTTGGCACCATTTTTGGGGAGCTACTCATGGGATGACCATGTGATGCTACAAGCAAGTTTAGAAGAAATGTGAAGGGCATTTGATAAGTAGGATTTTTGTTTTTTCTTCATTTCTAGCTTTTATGACACTCTATCTATGCTCCTACCACCTCCTTTCACCTCCCCTTTCGTACTCTTCTTTGTGAAAAATTCCCCTTGAGAGCATAAAACACCCCTTGATCTTCATTTCCTTGTGTATGAAAGAGCCAAAGATAGTGTGTGCATGTTCTTTTCTCATTTTTCTTGCAGATTAAAGACTATTATAAGATCTAAGACATT
This sequence comes from Ceratopteris richardii, assembly GCA_020310875.1. NCBI lineage: Eukaryota > Viridiplantae > Streptophyta > Polypodiopsida > Polypodiales > Pteridaceae > Ceratopteris > Ceratopteris richardii. The sequence goes on from CM035424.1 coordinate 152,023,764, forward strand.
TTTCGAGTAAACTTTCTACTCTATACAAGTCACAACTCATATTGTTGTGAGAGATAGTGTGTACAAGAGAGAGAGAGAGAGAGAGATAGTGTGTGCATGTTCTTTTCTCTTTTTTCTTCCTAATTAGAGGCTATTATAAGCTCTAGGACATTGTTCAAGTAAGTTTCTTTGCTCAATACTATTGAAAGTGTTGTATTTAAAGCTCAAGAGTGTGGGAACATACCCCAAATTTAACCTTCCACATCATCCACAATCAAAGGAGGATGGTTTCCATGAGTTGGATGCAAATCATGTATATAATGGAAAGAATTTGATTAGAGAAGATTTAGGTCACCTCTTGATGTGATTGGACCTCACCTTTTGACATGTGTATGCTTCTAATGTGTTAAAAAGGTTTGTATATACCTTTAAAGGCTCTAATGATTTGTGTTATGACTTAGAGTCTTGAAAATATGTGCCAAAGTAGCCCCCTTGCTTAAGCACACCCCCTACTAGCTTTTCTCTGCATATTTTGTAGAAATTTCACTTTTACATACGCTATCTCTCTAGATGATCGTTGCAGACCCCTTGAGCTTGTAATTGTTGTTTCTCCTTCAACCGAATCCATTTCCAATGATTTTTTTCTTTTTGGAAAGCATATAGGTTTTACTTTTTGTGGTATAAGTCTCAAGATCAATGCCTACAAAACTGCATAGAAATTTCTAAGACAGTGTGTGTGTTTGTGTAGTTATCCAATTCTCTGTGAAGAGAGCAAGTTATCTGCCTTGTTGTAGTTGGTTGAGTAATCATCCAGTATCCAAATGGACTCAATTTACTCTCATTTGAAATATCTCTAAGTCTTGTTTGAGTCTCCAATGTTTCATTTCCATTCTCTCCATTTACTTAGAGAAACTCAGAAAGCATAGAGCTTATGTGAGAAAAAAAATCAAGATCCTAGGAGGGTTCATTTGCTTTCATTGTGCACATAGGACTGTTTATCCTCCAATAGTGGTATCAGAGCTATAAGTGGAGTATCAAAGACAGAAGAAGGAGTTGTTGAAGTGAAGTGAACACCTCATCAAAGCTTGAAGGAAAGAATCAAAGAACAAGCATGTCAACAACAAGGGGAAGCAAACAAGTCATCATATCAAAGATGAAACTTCATCAAGAGGAGTAGCTCTATTTTTTGAGGTAAAATCCATTTTTTTCAACTTCATTGCATCAAGGGGGAGGTTCAAAAGAGCTAGAATGCACCATGGTTGATCTTAATGCTCAGATTGAGAAGCTCAAAAAGGGAAACTACCAACCATGGCAATTTAGAATAAGCAATTTTTTGATGGGGAAAGGTTTGTGGGGACTTGTGAGTGGTGGAGAGCCAAAACCCTACATAGATTAGTTAAATCCAACCAATGACCAAAGAATAATAGTAAGAGAATGGGATGAAAGGGAAAAAAGAGTCTTTTTTATTTTATCTCAACATATTAGCAACTCCATGATAGGACATATTTAAGATTTGGATACATCAAAGAAGGTGTGGGAGTGCTTAGAGAGCTTGTACTCAACCTCCACGAAAGCTAGGAAAATTCAGCTCAAGAATGAGCTAAATAGTCTTAGGAAAGGCCCGTCTCAAGGTGATAATGATTACATATTAAAGGTTAAAGAGCTTGTAGATGCACTAGGGTCAATTGGTTGTGCCCTAGATGATGATGATCTTGTAGCACACACCCTAAATAGACTTAGGGATGATGAAAAATGAAGATCCTTCACAACTTCAGTGTATGTAAGGGAATCTCTTCCTGATTTTGATCAACTAATCACTCTCATGGTGACATAGGAAATGAACCTTGGTGGTCACAATGGTATAGACAAGGGCAATTGTTGTATGTAGGTAGAGGACGAGGAAGACACAACCGAGGTGCTACAAGAGGAAGAGGAAGATATCAAAGCAACCAAGGAGGTCAAGGACAACAAGAAAATGTAGGTCAATGAGGTGGAAGAGAAACAAATAGAGGAATATGTGGAAGATTTTGTGGAAGAAAACCCACTTCAAATGCATGCTTTGTATGTGGTGAGCTGGGCCATTTTGCAAATGAATGTTATCATAGAGCTCAAAGACCATGGAATCAAAGCAACAACAACAGTTATAGAGGGCAAGGTAACTATTTAAACACATCATCCAGCCAAAACAATGATTATTTACTTGTCATGAGGTATGGTGAAGATACAACTCAAGATAGTGAAGATGTATGGTATGTAGACAATGGACGTCACAATCATATGTCATGTTGGAAGGATTTTTTTAGTAATTTGTAGTCCTAAATCATCAAGGACATGTGGAAAAAAGAGATAACTTAGAGCACACCATTCAACATGTGGGATATATCAATTTGGAAGGAAATCAAAGGGCAAAGTGCTTATTAGAGGTATTACATGCCCCTTCTATTACCAAAAACTTGATTTGAGTAGGCCAAATGGTAGAAAAAGGCTGTCAACATATGTTCAATGAAAGAGGATGTTTTGTTGAGGATCCAAGGGTAGGTTTCAAGCTCATATAGAAAGGAGAAAAACAAGGCAGAATGGTCACAATGGACATAAATTAGTCACACCATTCAATGTATGTCTTATATGGAGACAAAAGGATAGTAGATTTGGACCTATAGTGTAATCAAATGGGTCACATCAACCTACAAAAACTCAAGGACATGCAAAGGAGGAGCTTGGAAAGAGGCTTACCAAATTTTACATCTAAAAAGCTTTTATGAAATTTTTGTGGCTTGCCAAAAAGGAAAACAATCAATGTTGTCCTTCAAGAAGAGTACCTATGTGAGTGCGAATGTTTTAGACCTCATTCACACCGATGTTTGGGGTCCAACAAAAGAAGCATACCTTGCTAGACATAGGTATTTTGTAACCTTCATTGATAAATTTTCAAGAAAATTATGGTTGGATTTCATTAGAAACAAATCATATGTGTTTCACTACTTCAAAAAATTCAAAGCACACGTGGAGAAGGAGTCTAGCAAGTTTATAAAAAATTTGAGATCCGATGGAGGGGGAGAGTACTTCTCCCATGAATTTTATGAATTTTTGCAGGTCAATGGTATCAAAAGACAAGTTACATGCAAGTATACCCCTCAATAAAATGAGGTAGCAGAGAGAAAGAGCAGACACATAGCAGAGGTAGCAAGGTGTATGCTCAATGAAATGAATATGCCACACTGTTATTGGGGAGAGGCTACATATACAGCCACATACATCATGAATAGATGTGACACATCAGGTATACATCATTTAACCCCTGAGTAAGCATGACTTGTAAGGAAACCTTGCATTTCACATCATCATTTAACCCTTGAGTAAGCATGAGTTGTAAGGAAACGTTGCATTTCACATCTTAGAATCTTTGGTTGTATATGCTATGTACATGTACCTCAAGAGTTGAGGTCAAAGTTAGATGCCAAATCTGAAAGGTGTATTTTTTGCTATTCTATGGAACAAAAGGGGTATAAATGCTATAATCCCATCACCAAGGATATGATGGTAAGTAGGGATGTTGTCTTTTATGATTTGAATCCTTGGTATGCATGCACAAGTCCATTGCGGGTTGAAGAAATAGGTGAGATCGATAAGAAGAATGATGATAGAGTTCAAGAAAGCATGGATTTGAGTGGTCCAAGCAACTCATCCAACACAAGGACACCCTTGTAAGACAATAGTTATGCAATATAACACAGGAGCAGTAGCATAGAAGATAACAGATATAGGAGAATCTCAACAATTTTCTACTAACAGCAAGTACAAAGATGATGGTGTTGTCCAAATCAAAGCTATAAAAAGAGTTCAGGATATCTGATCTTGGAACGCTAAAGTACTTCTTGGGAATAGAGACAATCTATGCACACAATGGCATCTTCTTTATTCAAAAGACAATACTTATTGGATGTGTTATAAATGTTTGATATGAGTGGTTGTAAGCCACTTTCTTAGCCCATGGAGCTCATGGTTGCACATCAAGGAACGGTTATACAAGATATTACACTATATAGAAGCATAATTGGTTCATTGATTTATGCTACATTCACTAGACTTGATCTTGCATATGTAGTAGGTGTAGTCTCAATTTTTGCATGCACCAACTCATGATCATCTTCTGGCACCGAGAAAAGTTCTTAGATACATCATCACACCATCAAACAAGGTCTATTTTACTCTTATAATGATGATCTAAGTGTCAAAGGTTATAGTGCTTGGTATTGGATAGGTAGCAAAGACGATCGAAGGAGTACATCAGGTTATGTTTTCATGATAGGTACAAAGGTGATCTCATGGAGCTCTAAGAAGCAACCCACTATTGCTCTTTCATCCACAGAGGCTTATTAGCATTGGTTACATGTGAGATACTATGGCTTAAGAAGCTACTTAGGGACCTTGAAGTGAAAATGGAGGTGTTTCCTCTTTATGGAGACAACATTTCAAGCATCTACCTAGCTAAAAGTCCCATGTTTCATGCAAGGAGAAAGCACATAGAGGTTCATTACCACTTCATTGGAGAAAAGGTGATGACAAAGGAGCTACATATAAGGTATGTTAACACTAAAGTGCAAGTTGCAAACATGATAACAAAGTTTCTTGAAGGTAAAAAGCTTGGAGGATCCAAGGAACCAATCAACATAAGAGACATAGGTTGAAGCAATGAAGGAAAAGGAAAAAGACTTGAGCTTGAGGGGAGTGTTGAAAGTTTTGTATTTCAAGCTCAAGAGTGTTGGAACATGCCCCAAAAATTGAACCTTCCACAATCAAAGAAGGATGATATCCATGAGTTCGAGGTATCAAATTGAATCATCCACAATCAAAAGAGGATGATATCCACAAGTTGGAGGTATCAAATCATGTCTATAATGGAAAAAAGTTGATTAGAGAAAACTTATGTCACCTCTTGATGTGATTGGACCTCACCTTTTGACATGTATATGCTTTTGATTGGTTTAAGAGGTTGGTAAGAGAACTTTAAAGCCTCTAATGAGTTGACTTAGAGTTGTGGAAATAAGTGCCCAAGCTGCCCCCTTGCTTAAACACACCCCCTACTAGCTGATCTCTATATGTTTTGTAGAAATTTCACTTTTACATACTATATCTCTAGATGATCGTCGCAGAGCCCCTAAGCTTGTAATTGATGTTTCTCCTTCATCAGATCCATTTGCAATGATTTGTGTCTTTTTGGAAAGCATATAATTCTTACTTTGTGTGGTGTGATCTCATGATCAGTGTGTGCAAAAGTGCAGAGAAATGTCTAGAACAGTGTTTATGTAGTTAGCTAATACTCTATGAAGAGATCAAGTTATCTACTTTGTTGTAGCTCATTGAGGAATCATCCAATATCCAAATGGAGTGATTTTACTCTCATTTGAAAGCTCTCTAAGCCTAGTTTTAGATTGCAATGTTCATTCTTTACATTTACTAAAAGAAACTTAGAAAACACAAGGCCTATGTGAGAAAACTCTTGTGCAGACCAGTCCTGTATTACCTTCGCATGCTTCAGCCAAGGTCGGCCGAAAAGAAGGTTGTAATCCAAAGTGGATTCCGGCAGATCTAGTATGACAAAGGTCATCTTAAAGGTCGTACCTTGCAAAGTGATGGGTATATTTCGCACAAGTCCTACGGGATGGACTCTTGATTGATCTGCCATTCTGACAAAAAATTGAACTGGTTCGATTTTGGTCCATCCTAATCTTTTGCATAAGGCCGCAGTCCCAATGTTAACACCAGAGCCTCCATCAATCAATACTTGCGTAATCTTATGATTCTTATACCATACTATAATCAAGGGGACTGAATGATCGACAGTAGAATCAGGTTCCGGTTGAACTGCTGCTGTCGCCGGAATACAAGAAGGTACCGGACTGAACTGTTGTTGGAACTGTTGTCGAATTCCAGGTACTAATGCCAGTAGTTGGCCCAAAGGCAGAGTGATAGATGCCTTAGATAGGATTTCCCAGTCCTGTTGAGATTGATTGACAGGCTCTACTGATGTTGAAGTTGATGCCTCTGCTGATGCGGAGGTGTCTACGGTTGGCAATGTATCTGCTGCTGATGATGTTCCTGCTGCTAACTCCCTTTGCTGTGTTCCTTCCTTTGTTAACGAGGGCTGGGTTACCGAAATAGGCTCTGGAAAGACTGGTGGTTCTGCTGTGGTCCATTGACTAGCCTTGTTGTACATTCTATGTTGTTCACGTAACCCTGGTTCAAATATTTCTGCTGCCGGTTGCAGTTGTTTACCGAAACGGGTCTGGACTGCAGCAGCCTCTGTCTCCACCGGTGTGATTTTTACCATGTTGGCCATTGGATTTTGACGTTCCTTCTTCCTTTGATCATACTCAGCTGCATCCTTACAAAATCTCCTAATATGTCCAAATTCACCACAAAAATGGCAGCATGGTGGTGGTAAATTGGGATTTTCCGGTGGTGGTCCGTTTTGCCAGCGGTTTGGATTACAATTGTTATTCCTCTGTCCTCGGTAATTTCGATATCATTGCTGCTGGTTGTTTCTCATTTGTGGAGGCACATAGTGGTTGGCTGGCTGCCCTTGTTCCTGGATAATTGCATTGACAGTCGCTGTTCCTTGTACTCTAGCGTTGTATGCGCAGTTTTCGGTGGTGTGTCCGGCAATGTTGCAGATAGCGCAGAATGTCTGATTAAGTGCACAATTAGCACTGGTATGTCCTGAATTTTTGCATATGTTGCAGTATACCTGTCTAGTCATATCTTCTGTAACATTCTTGTTTGCTTTTAACCATTCTAAATCTTCTGTAAATCCACCGACTTTGTGTTCCAGTTGCAGAGTCATTGCAATGACTGCATCGAGGGACATGGCTCCGACACATCTTATGATCATGATCTGCTTAAGTTGTGGAACCAAGCCATTGATGAACCACTGAGTGATAACATCATCTGGTAAGTTAGCATGGGCCGGTGGTAGCTGCCTTAAGTGTGTTCTGAAGAGAGTAGCATACTCCTGTACGGTTTGATTTGGTTTCTGTCTGTTATTCTGCAGATAATCAAAAATTTTGGCTGGATTCTTTTTTAGCCTGAATCGCTGCAGAAAAGCATCTCGTACTGCTTCGTAGGTGCCGATATGATTAATATCATATTCTGTAAGCCATCTAGCTGCTTCATTAACAAGTGTAGATTGGAAGACAATGGCTTTGTAGGCCTGATCCGGTGGATGGTTGAGAACTGCGTAGCTTATCTCGAAAGTGCGTACGTGAGCATCCGGATCATCTCCTGGAAATCCACCAAACTTCGTGTATGTCACTCCCATTGGAGGTGGCCTGGGTGGGCATAACTGTTGTTGTCCGTTCATCGTGAGCGTGTTATACTTTCCTTCTGAACTACCGGAATCTGTATCGTCGGATGACGCACTTTCCGTTGTGATTATCTTGCCTAATATGCTTCGAATCTCTGTTTCGAATAGCCTTCCTTCCTCCTTGATGTCCAGTGTATGGGAACTCGCTTCCAAGCATGGCAGATGGGCTGAAGATTCAGCAGAAAATGCTAAATCATCACCGAAAAACTGTGATTCTCTTACCAAAATTTCACCGAAATGAACCGAAATTATGCCCGAATTCGGCGTTTTTTCGCCTTCATCGATTTCTTTGACTAAAGCGTTTCTAATCGTAGATGAATCTGAATCTTTTTCCAAGAGTGTTAAACTAGATTCCAACTGCGTCTTGGTAGGTTCTAGAATTACTATATTTTCGACAGGCTGTGCCGAAATAGTACCGGTATGTACCAGAGGCGTAATAGGTTCCACCGGAATATGACCGGAATGAGTTTTAACGTTCTTAATTTTCTTGACAACTGGGTCAGTCCTAGTTGTACTTCCACCTCCCAAAGTTGGTTTTAGTACTCCAGACTGATGGTTCTTGGGATACATTTCATCTGATCGAGTAACCGGCATGTATCATCTTTTGTACTAATCGCGTAGTATTACTAACAGAACAGTCTGCAACAATCTGGTTCTGTTGCTACTGCCAATCGAACAATAATCTGATTCTGACAGACAACTGGCAATCTTGATGCCACTTTCTCACAGACGGCATCAAATGTTAACGTGTTACAAAAACAGTAACGCTGACCAGCCGAAATCGTTACCGAACAAATGTTAAACGTGAAACAGTGTTTTACCGTCAAATGGATTAAACTTTCAGTATCATTACCAAAAAAACGTTACCAGGCCAGCGTGGGTTCTTGGGAGTGGTAGGGGTCTATTAGACAGAGGCCCTGTACTAATTTCCCAAACCTTCTTTACAATCAACAACACTACTACATGTCTTAGCTCAAATCATTAACATTAACTAGGCGAGACTGGTTTTCTATATTCCTGGGTACCGTACTTCTTCAGACTACTCTGCTATTGGAACATAGCAGTAGTCTGGACTACAATCTTAACAGTAGTAATCAACCGGAGATACTACTTTAACCGACAGATTCGTTCGTCACAACACTTACAGCGATCTCAATTAAAAGTTTACGTTTACCGAAAGTAATAATTCGTCTTCGTCACCGAATGCAATAAGTTCAGTAAAACAAACAGAACATACTCCACAGTGTATTAAGTTGTCAAATCAAATCACGTAGTAATATAACTACTCAGACTGACTCAGAGTACTTCAACGATCGAAGAGCATACAGCAATACTATGCAGAAACAATGCTCAGATACACAATCCGTCACTTAACAGTCATCACAGTGAACTTCAGTGTAAGCAGACGATGCAGACAGAACAGAGATCAACATTAACAATACTCAGAACTTCACAATAGTGTAACAATACTCTCACAAATATCAAGGCGGACAATCTGACAATTCCAAGAAAAACATCTCTCTTGACCATTCTCTTTTCATTACTTTATATAGAATTACAAGATGCGCGTACCAACTTTTCGCACGTAATTCAAGGAACTCCGTTACATCCGGCATACATTTGTCCTACTCCGGCGGCCGTCTAACAAAGTCGCACAAAATTTGGTGAGCATACTCAAGGTGTTTCAGAGATCAAAACAGCTTCACTATGTGGTGCCAAAATCGCGATCTGAGCTCGTTTCGACCTCCGATGCACTATCGCAGTGCTTGTGCAGGCTATTTGTCTTTTTGTGCCAAAGGTATATACCAGTTTTTGTTCGCCAGTTTAAGCATCTCGAAGTCTGCTACAGGTCTAGCAGAACTCATCTGGGCAATTTTGTTCAACTTTTTGAGATACAGTCAATTTTCTGCATCAAGGTATTTTAGTCACCGGCCATGGCTGAAAGCAGTGATGTATTCCGTATGTTGGCTGTTGAGGATAAGTTGGATGGTACCAACTACCCATTGTGGGCTTATATGATGCGACATGTATTGGTTGTAAAAGGATTGTGGAACATTGTGCAGGGTGTTGAAAGACGTCCTGTTACACCTCTGACTACAGGTACTGTAAATATAGGTGCTAGAGCTGATGAAGATGGTGTCGAAGATGACATTCCGCAGATTCCTATTCGTGCTGCTGTTTCTGTTGCACCTACTGCAGCTTCCTGATTCATATAAGAGTTTTGGTTCTACTCTTCGGTTGATGATGAAAGGCAATCCAAATGCCTTATCATAATGTCTCTATTCTGTTGTAGGAAGATCAGTCCAAGCAAAACAGGTCCATTATGCGAGTTGCAGATCAAGCTTTCCTGGCTAATCAGAAGGGCAAAGGAAAATGGAGCTCTTCAACTAGTAAACAGAAATCTGCTCATTCTGCATATTCGAAGAAGGAAGATAAAGATGAAAAGAAAGCAGAAAAGCAGAAACTGTTGTAAGTACTCAAATGGCGATGTGATTATTGCTTTTGGCATTTTATGTCGTGGGTTGTATAAGCTCATAGACTATGAAAGATCTGTAAATGATTTGGCATGTGAAGTAAATGATTCTCGAGCTATGTCAGATGCAAAGCTTTGGCATGCACGCTTTGGTCATCTGAATTTTGCTAGTTTGCTACGCCTACAGAAATCTGAAATGATGTCCTCTTTTCCCAAACTAGAGGCACCTGGAAAACATGTTTGTGAAGGCTGTATTTTGGGCAAAATGCAACGTTCCTCCTTTCCAAAAGATGGTTCAGCTCGGGCTACACAAAAATTGCATCTTGTACATAGTGATGTCTGTGGTCCTATGCAGACACCCTCTTTTGGAAATTACCTTTACTTCGTGACTTTTATTGATGATTTTTCCAGGCATGCATGGGTATATCCACTCAAAGCAAAGTCCGAAGTGTTCATATGCTTTAAACAGTTTTTGGTTTTGGCTGAAAATCTGTCAGCATGTAAAATGGGCACCCTCCGTTCTGATAGAGGGGGGGAATATATGTCTTCTGAATTTAATGCATTTTTGGCTGAACATGGGATAAAACACCAGTGTACAATGCCGTATACACCTCAACAGAATGGAGTTGCTGAACGAAAGAACAGGTCACTCATGGAGATGGCGAGGTGCATGGTCAAGAGTCAGGCTTTACCACATAGTTTCTGGCTTGAGGTTGTCATGTGTGCAATATATGTATTGAACAGGTGTCCCACTAAAGTGCTGCAATATATCACTCCATATGAGGCTTGGCATGACCGCAAGCCATTTGTTGCTCATCTGCATGTTTTTGTTTGTTTGGCATATGCACTAGTGCCTGAACAACATCGAAGAAAATTGGATGATAAGGCAGTAAAATGTATTTTGGTAGGGTACAGTTCTAAAAGTAAAGGCTATCGTCTGTATCATCCACAGACTAAACGCATTCTGGTTAGCCGTGATGTTGTATTTGTGGAAGATGCTATTCAGCCATTGCTTTCATGTACTAAGGAGAAATATGTTAGCTCCAAAGACATGTATGATACTTTGATGCCTCTTTTTACAGGTGGACAGTCTAGTGCTGGTCCTAATGAGGCAACTTCTCAGCCTTTGCAGGTTTCATATGATGATGCAGATCATTCCATTTCTGATGCAGATTTACATGATGCACTTGTTGATGAGAGAGCTGATATTGAGGAGGCAAAAACTATGCCAAAATGGCTGGTGCAGACTTTGCGTGACAACAAATTAGATGCACCTTTGTCATATCGTACTCGTTCAGGCTCTCATAGTGCCTCCTTTGCATCAGATTGCTATGATATGGCTGCGTCTAGTTTCTGTGATGAGAATGAGCCTGTTTCTTTTGATGAAGCACAAAATTCAAAAAATTGGATGGCTGCTATGCAATCTGAATATGATGCTATAATGAAGAATGGTACATGGTCTTCATATGACTTGCCTCCTAGCAAGAAGGACATTGGCACTAAGTGGGTACACAAGCTGAAGCATAAACCTGATGATACAGTTGACAGGTATAAGGCTAGGCTTGTTGCAAAGGGTTATGCGCAGGAAAGAGGCATTGATTTTGATGAGACCTTTGCACCTACATGCCATATGACAGCTGTTCGGATCATTTGTGCACTTGCAGCCCATCATGGTTGGAATGTACATCAGTTGGACATTAAACCAGCATTTTTGGATGGTGACTTGCATGTTTTTCAGCCCCGTGGCTTTGTGCAGAAAGGGCATGAAAACCAGGTGTGCAGGTTAAAGAAGGCATTATATGGTTTAAAGCGAACACCACGTGCTTGGTATGAGAAGATACATGCCTATCTGGTTGCACATGGTTTTGAGAACAGTCCAACTGAAAGCACCTTATATGTTAAGCGTGCTAATGATGTGCTTCTAATTATTGTTGTCTATGTTGACGACATGTTGCTCATTGGTCCTATTGAGAAGCATATTGCTGATTTCAAGCCTGATTTGCATGCCTCATTTGAGATGTCTGATTTGGGGCATTTGCATCACTATTTGGGCATTCAGTTTATGCAAGTTGATGGTGGAATGGCTTTGTGTCAAACAAAATATATTGACACATTATTGCATCGCTTTGGCCTTGAATACTGTAAGCCTATTGCCGCTCGATTTACTTATGCATTACTCGGCCAGATATTCAATTTGCTGTCTCACAGATGAGCATATTTATGCATTGCCCAGGAGTCAAGCATTGGCAGGCGGTTAAGTGCATCTTTCACTACGTGAGTGGTACTCGGCTACTTGGGTTGTTTTATCCCAAGGGGGGATCACTACCGCCAGATTTGCATGCTTTTTCTGACTCTAATTGGGCTAGTTGCTATGACACTAATTGGGCTGGTTGCTAGCGGCTTTTGCTTCATGCTTGGTAGCTCATGTATATCTTGGTTGAGCAAGAAGCAGCCTACTGTGGCCACTTCCAGTTGTGAGGCTCAGTATAGGGAAGCTTTTACAACTACTGGAGTGTGTGTTGCTCAGACGCCTTATGGCTGATTTGGGTGTTGGTCAGTCTTCTGCCACCACCATCTTCACTGACAGTCAGAGTGCATTGGCAATTGCGAGGAACCTTGTGTTCCATACTTGCACTAAGCACATTGAGGTGCATTATCACTATGTCAGGGAGAGGTTCTCTGCTAGGGAGATCAGCTTGGCATATGTGCCCATGCAGGAGAACATTGCAGACCTTTTCACGAAGGCTCTGCCTAGGGAGAAGTTTGAAGCTTTCCGCAAAGCTTTGGGCTTACTTCCTTTTGTGGAGTGATTTCCACATAGCTTGGCACTTCCTTATACATGAGTGCCAGCTCCTTGTTCACCGCATCACTCCCAGGGGGGATTTGTTGATATATTTAGGTAGTGATGCGTGTGAACACACTAGGACCGTCAGGGCACTTTTTTCCCTCTTTAGGAGGTTTTTTTCCCTTGGCTTGTATATACGCCTATCGCCCTAATGAGCTACTTATGTTTGTACATTCTCTAGTAATACATTCAGTATTGTGTGTTTGTGCTCCAAGCTTTTTCTTCTTCCTTGTGTTGTTTGCGTGCTTCCGCAAACGTCTAACCCCAACAATTGTTGTTGTGATGTCTCAAGTGACTATATTTCCAAGAGAAGTAAGGGACAGGTAGCCATGGGTGCAGAATGAGGCCAACAATATCATCAACTAGAGAATAATCACTAACGACATGATGCCCACACTCACGAGCAATACCCTACACCCTCATTAGCATAAATCCTTGCACTATCCAATAATTTTTCCAAACAATCCATTCGAAGGGACCTAGTGTCATGATGAACTCCACTGCATACAGCAAGGACCCAATGTTGGAGAGATCCAAGAGCAAAATAATAGAACAACTTCACCACAGACCTATTGAAGCAGTGTGGGGGAACTGCCTTTATCAACTGACCTACGAAAAATGGAGGCTTGGCATGAGGCACTTTGTACACCTCATCGTTGACAAGCAACATATGGTGACTCCAACCCTGCAAGTGTGAGAGCAGAGGATAGTGAGAGAGACTCTCTGATGTAGTCCCTCCCCCACTTCCACGTTTTCTCCCCTTGCATGTGGGGAGGAGGTTGATCAAGTTCACAATGCCAAGGGGCAATAGAGCACGACTTCCTGAATGAAAAGGGATGCCACGGCCTCCAATAACTTTGACATTGACCACTTCTACAAGCTCATAAAGATCTTCATAAGATATAATTGGGAATTGCACTTTGATAGGTTCCAAGAGCTTAACTCCAATTTGGAGTGCAGCATTGGCCTAATGTGCAAGCTCTTCAGACAATCATACTGTCCTAAAAGGACCACCAAACTTATTTTTGACATCAAAAGTACCATTTGCATACCGCACAAGACGAACCACAATTGGTGCACAATTCGTTTCTCTTTTTCCATTTTCTTTTGAAGTGTCAAAAGAAGACATGATTTCTTCAACACTTTCATGAAAAGAAAACACTAAAAATATTTAAGAAACCAAACACCAACTCTCTTGCTCTATGGCTTCATCTACAAGTGGCCTAGCCCACAAACTCCCCGTTGGAACTCAAGGTCAAGCACAAGCATGGAAGCACATCAGAAAGGTGGACACACATAAGAACAAGGAGCAAGTAGGGAGCTCCATGAAGTACATGTCAACTTTTCAGAAGAATCCCCTACAAAAATAGTGATTTCCATCACTAAAACCTTTGTAAATACCATTTTCTATTTTTGTAGCTCCATTTTGTGCAAGCCGAGGAGTCCTCGAGCTTGAGGAGCATTAGAAGTATCATCCTACCAATTTTCATAATTTTTAGACTCTGTTTGAGCCTTCAAATAAGCCCTAGAACCTAATTTTTAACTAGGTCGGACACTAGGTCTGGACAGGGCCAAAACTAGTCCAAAAACTATAAAAAGAGCTAGAGAGCTCATTTTTGGGGGTTTTTTTAGCTTCTTGTAGATTTCAGTTTTGTAATAGATTTCTCTAGTAATAGAAAATCCTTCCATTGTTCCTCTTTTTTATCTTACCTTGTGCGCGTGTGTGTGTATGTGTGTGCATGTTTGTGTGCTTTCACTCACGCACTTGTGCCTTCACTTGCTCGTGGTCTTCATACCGGTCCTCACGTCTCCGCGGATTGACAAGTAAAGGAGGTGGTGCTTACGCTTGAGCTACACTCCCATCAACGGTCTGCTTATAAAAAAAATGATCGCTTCATACATCCTTCGGGCTTCTAGAAATGTAACATCATAAAGCGCATCATCAATCTCAGATAGCTGTTCTGATTCTACATCAATGCTCAAGCTTAAAATGATATGGAAACACATTAACATATTCGCAAGAACAATCCTAGTGGGATATTTGCCTAATTCTAAGCATGACGCAGAAGGATGTAGTTAAGCTTGCTCCCGAGTTATGACTACATCCTAGAATGTTTTATCATGTCCTGAAAGCACAACTACATATGTGTTGTCATAAAAAAAACATAAAATTTTGTGATGTTGTTAGTAATCAACCAAGTGAAACATAATCAAAGACATGTTCCACGGTTTCAAATTGTTTTCACGTCTTCACACCATCTCCGACATATAATTGATCATACAAAAACTCCATCAATCATTGCATATTATCAACACATGTATACATTTGTAGCTCACACATACTCATTCCTCGGATGCACATTCCTAATGCAAGCATGCACTCAAAATCATCTATGTTGACATTTGCACACATTTCCATAAATTCAAATACAATCTTACTCCTTTGGGAAATTTTCAGAAACAAACCAAACCTTTGATAACTACATCCATGAAGAAAGCACATTAATGGGATAAATATTCACACCATTCTCAACGCAACATCTTGCCATAGATGTGCACCAAGAATGTCAAATGACCTATATGTAGGTAGACAAAATGAGACATGAAGAGTCTCACCTTGCACATACAGCTCAATGCCCATTGAGAGGAGACTATCTCTCACATGGAGTACCTGTAGTGGATACCTATGCCCAATCCTAGCACCTCTAACAAGCATAAGTTGTCCCGAATGCAATCAAACAATACATGACAATTTCTATCGTATGACTGATTGATTGATATAAAGGTCATCGGTAATGAAGACACATAAGGTACATGTCTGAGTGTAAATGATGCTTCACTACGTAGCATAAGACATACACCTCTTGTACCCTCAAGATTATATGTTGAACCATCAACCATGTGCACACATCCATGATTATCATAAAAAAACATCAAAACCACTCCTGAACTAGAGTAACATGGAAAGACACTAATGCATCAAGCCACCATGCCATATGTGTGATATCCAATGAACAAGAGGAATCTTGAGATGAACCATAGGAGAATGTGACATCACCATTATTGACTTAATCAATTTCCATAGACTCTGTTGAGATCAATACCTAACTTGCATCACATGCATGTCTTTGATGTCATTGTCTCATCCATTTGAAGCAACCTCATCGAGTATGAGCCTCACAGTCATAGTGCCAACATCCAAGTCATTAATGTGGTTATGTCTCGCTAACTTTTCTGAATCCAAAACATCTCATGTAGTATCTTCCTTAATGCACTACTCGTCTCCTCATACATCACAAACTAGTATATAAAATCCACAAGATGCAATATAATAGTGGATCTTGCCTATGCATCCATATCCACCACCAAACATGGTTAGGCATGTCTCGAGGCCTTTGTGCATCTCTATGCATATACATGTGTAACCTTGCATAAACCAACTTATGTCACATATGATCTTTCCACTTTGGAAATTCAATGCCATTGAGCCAAGAAGACATCATGCTGGTGATCCAAGATACTCTAAGCGTATCATGAGACTAGAATTCGACCATAAATCAATACTCTATCACAATAGGATCACACTTGCATGTACATATGCATAATTCACATCACCAAATGTTTCATTAGAGAGGAAACCATGTGAACCATTTGTCACATAACCATGCATCTAACATGCATGTAAAACCATGAGCATAAACTTGTGTACCAAGTCTCTAAAATGATCATAAGAAGATGCAAAGGATCATAGGAGAAATTTTATAGATTATTCCCTATAAATTGAGCAATGAAGAAAAGTTAACCAATATCAAATGAAGGACAAATAACCTATCATTACCTTCACTGATCCAACCATGGCTAATGGAAAATACACATTCTAGAAAACGAATGGAAATACATGTTGGAACATCAAGAGAATATCCGTTGGAGAGTCTTTTACCTATGCTCATTTATTGTATTTATTTGAGAGATTTTTGATGGTTCATTTAATGTTGTAAAAGCCTTGAGCTTTACACATGTACAAGGATAAAAAGAGAGCCTAAATGCCATGAATTTGTGGTGGTTGAGTTGCATTCAATCAAGCAATCAATCACCTAAAAGTAGATCAAACTAGATCTTCACTTTTCTTAGATTGTAGGAAAGTGATTTGATTCCCTCCAATAACCATTCCCACCTTCATTTGAATTCAAAATCCACTTGTAGAAGTCGTGGAGCCCTTCTAGAGTCTATATAAAGACTTGAAATCACTTGTACAATACATGGAAGCAATATACATACACTTGTGACCATCATTGTCTTGCTCCTTCAGTTTTTTGCATCATCCTCTTCACCAATAGTAATCTTGCAGAGGTTGCTGCTCTCTCTATAGAGCTCCAAATTGAGTGATAGATGGCTCATTGGAAAGGTATTAGTGTCTACTTTTTCTATCTGGGGGTCAATCTCTACGTATTCCTCAAAAATAGGAGTACCACTGTCGAGTGTCTGATTCATTCCTATAGCATATTTTGCCTAATTCTCATACTTTTGTGCATTATATACACTCAACACTATGTGTATCGCTAACATAAAAGGATTTTTTCTAATTGTAATCACGCAGGTCGCTATGAGGATTTGAAGTTCATTGTATCTTCCATAGATAATAAGTTTTTTGAGCTAGTCGACTTGCGAACCTATCTATTTTGTATCGACTCTTTCTTCTTGATGCTCCAAAGTACATAGTGCATTTCTTTGCACTTATCGCATGACTATAAGGTCTATTTGAGTCTCCATAAGCTCAAGGGCTGGTCTTGTGCTGATTGTCTGGACCAAACTTTGTCGCTTCAAAACGCACTTTTCTACCTCCTACAAGCTTCTCCAAGTTCTTTCAATGGTATCAGAGCTAGATCAAGATGGGTGATGGCTTTCCCTCAATGATCGAGAAGCTTGATCGACACAACTACGCAGCTTGGCAAATAAAAATGGAGGCCTATTTACAAGGTAGAAATCTTTATGGAATTGTAGCACGTGATGAAGTTATGCCTATTCCAAGATCCAAAGGAGGACCTACACAAGAGGAGACAGATAAGCTCACACTTTGGTGCACAAGGGATGCTCAAGCAAGGTGGTACATACTAAACTCTATCTCTAACTTTCTATTACCACATATTAGAGGATGTAAGACATCTCAAGAGACTTGGGATGCCCTCGAGACTTTCTTTTCTACTAGTACCAAAGCAAGAAAGAATCATCTTTGGAACGAGTTCAACCAAATTAAGAAGACACCTAAACAAACTATCAGAGAGTTTGTTACCAAGGTCAAGGAGGTTGCAGATCAGCTAGCATCTATTGGAGAGCTGATTGAAGAAGAGGCTATCATGAGGCAAATTCTCAAGGGCATTCGAAGTGATAAGCAACGGCAATCCTTCACGACAACTTATGATCTCATCATGGATGTGCAGACTCCAGACTTCAACATGTTTCTTGGACAACTCTTCAATCAAGAGGCCAACAATAGCATAAAGGAAGGTAAATTCTATCATGGTAATTCAAGTAGTGCTCTATATGCAGATAAGAAGGATAAGAAGTAGAAAGGCAAGAAGAAGGAAGAAGATGAAGAAGAGACTTCCCAATCCAACTTTGCAAGCAAAAGCAAATGGAAAGGGAAGAAGAAAGGACCAAAGAAAGACAAAGCCAAAGGTCAGAATGTTCAACCTTGTGCCATATGCGATAAGACCAACCACACCACTCATAATTGCTAGTTCAATGGAAAGACCTAGAAAGGAAGTGGAAGAGGTGGATATGGTAGCAATAGAGGTAGAGGTGGACACAACTTCAACAATAACAATAGAGGCTATAATAGGATGGACTACAACAATTATTTAGAAGATCAACCACATGAAGACTCATTGCTTCTCACATAGATTCAGGATGTTCGAATCATGTTGCAGGCAACATTGCTCTTCTATCTGATCTGGAAAGTCCAAAGCATAGACATGAAGTGCAAATAGGGGATGGCACAAAGCACAATGTGGAGAAGATTGGTAATATCAAAGCTTTCAATGGTAGGAAAAACATTCTGAGTAAGGTTTCTATGTACCCACTATCACTAAAGACCTAATAAGTGTAGGCCAAATAGTTGAAAAAGGCTTGCAAGTTAGTTTCACCCAACATGGAGCTTTTGTGGAAGATCCATATCAAGGCTTCAAGAAGATAGCCAGAGGTGAGAAGCATGGTAGGCTCTTTACTTTTGAAGTAGGAGAAACCAGGAACATAGCTCTATTCAAATTTGGTTCTCAAACCCTAAGTGAGCTTGAAGTGTGGCATAAGAGACTTGCTCATGTGAATGAAAGAACCTTGAAGGATGTACGCAAAGATCAAAGTGTTCTAGGAGTGCGGAACATATCAAAGCAACACATGATCAACAGGTGTGATGCATGTCAGATTGGGAAGGCACAACGACAACCATTCAACCACAAAGGCTACATCCACACCAACTTATTGGACTTAGTACATACAGATGTATGGGGACCAAGTCAAGAACCTTCATTGGCAGGATCAAGGTATTATGTCTCATTTATTGACGACCATAGTAGATGGATTGTTCTATACTTTGTCAAGAGTAAGAATGAAGTATTTGATTGCTTCAAAAAGTATCTCGCACATGTGGAGAATCATACAGGTAGATCACTAAAGAAGCTCATATCTGATGGAGGGGGAGAATACTTCTCCAAAGAGTTTGATGAGGTCTTGCAAGATAAAGGTATCAAAAGGGAAGTGACTACCACGGACTCTCCTCAACTAAATGGAATCACCGAGAGGAGAAACAAGACATTGGTTGGATCAGCCAGAACAATGCTTGAAGAGAAGAAGTTTCCACATTATCTATGGGCAGAAGCTATTTCGACTACTATGTACCTTGTCAATAGACTACCATCCAAATCACTTCAAGGTATGACTCCTTATGAAGCATGACATGAAAGAAAACCTAGTCTTGGACATTGCAAGGTTTTTGGTTGTTTAGCTTATGTTCATGTACCATCACAAATAAGAGGTAAGCTAGATGAAAGGGCAACGAAGGCAATGTTTATTGGATATGATTCAACTCAGATGGGTTACAAGTTCTATAATCCTTCAACCAAGGAATTCACTACAAGTAGAGATGTTGTGTTTGAAGAACACAGGTCCTGGTATGATGAAGACAAACAAAAGGTAACTCTACCATATGATCTTGATTCTCATTCTCATCAATTAGGAAGCAAGCATGATACACAGGTCCAAGATCCAAGAATTGATACAGACGATGACCAAGATGAAAGAGAAAAGGATTACAAGCTATGGAAGTCAAGAGGAAAAGCAAAGATGCAAGAGGTTGGAGCTCATGTACTAGTAAGTAGAAATCTACTAATTCTACACAATGAAAGAAGGATGACAGAGATGAGAAGAAAATAGAAAAGCAAAAAATGTTTTGCAAATACTGTAACGAAACTGATCATGTCATAAAGAATTGTCCAAAACTAGCTGTGAAAGTAGCAAAGAAGAAAGAGGTTGGAAAAGTTGTTGCCGAGGCCTCTACACCCAAAACAGAGTCTGCTAATCTTGTGCACAATGAAGAATGGGCATTTACTATTGTTTGCAGTCATGAACCATCTTCTCATGAACAATGTATGTCTGCAGTAGACTCAGATGTTTGGTACTTTGATAGTGGGGTAACCAAATATATTACCTCATAGCATAGTTTCTTCACTTCACTTGAGCCTACCCCTATAGGGAATACTATCACATGCACCAAGAACTCCTCTTATCCTATCATGGGAGTTGGTAAGATCATTCTTACTATTGCTGATCGTAGTTCTTTTACATTGTCAAATGCTTTATTTGTGAAAGGGATCAAGAAAAATTTTTTATCAGTTTCATCATTAACCAAGATTGGCGTGGTTATAAATTTGTTGATGAAAGATGTACAATTCATGATCTATCAAATGGTATAATTTCATTATTGCTTCTCGTATTTTATGCCATGGGCTATATAAGATCATAGACCATGAAAAATCAATGAATGATTCGGCATGTGCAGTACATGATTCTCAGGTTATGTCGAATGCAAAGCTTTGGCATGCACGTTTTGGTCATCTGAATTTTGCTAGTTTGCTACACCTACAGAAATCTGAAATGGTGTCCTCTTTGCCCAAACTTTAGGCAAAAGATGGTTGATTCCTCATTCCCAAAAGATGGTTGATTTCGAGCTACTAAGAAATTGCTACTTGTTCACATTGATGTTTGTGGTCTTATGCACACACCCTCCTTTGGGAAGTGCCTTTACTTTGTAACTTTCATTGATAATTTTTCCATGCATGCATGGGTGTATCCATTGAAAGCAAAGTCTGAAGTATTTATGTGTTTCAAATAAATTTGTCAGCATTTAAAATGGGCACCCTTCGTTTTGATGGAGGAGAGGAACATATTTCTTCTGATTTTAATGCATTTTGGCTTAACATGGGATAAAATATCAGTGTATAGTGTCATGTACACCTCAATAGAATGGATTTGCTAAAAGGAAGAACATGTCACTCATGGAGATGGTGAGGTGTATGGTCAAGAGTCAAGCTTTACCACATAGTTTCTGGCTTGAAGTTGTTATGTGTGCAACATATGTACTTAATAGGTTTCCCACTAAATCATTGCAGTCTATCACTCCATATGAGGCTTGGCACAATCATAAGTGATCTGCTGCTCACTGGCGTGTCTTTGGTTGTATGGTGTTGCAGAGCTAAGAAGAGCAAAAAGCAGAGAAAAAACGGGCCCCAAAAAATTTCTGATTCGGACACTTTATTTTTGTATCATAGCCATTTTGTAACATATTTTCTGATGTAAATGCACTAGAGGAGTCCTCTAGATGCATACCCTTACCCATGTAAATTAGTAGGAAATTAATCTTTTAGTGAATAAAGTGCCAGTCTCTTGTGTGAAAAGACCATTTTTAGGGCACATGTATATAAGTCAAGAGCACAAAATTTCGAATTTGTGTCTTCTCCTCTCTGTATCATCTTCTTTGTGAGCTTGTGTGCATGTGTGATGCTTGAAAAGGGTGTGTGGAAGTGTTGTCTATCCGTGAAAGTGCTTGTTTGTTGTTGTTAAGGTGTGTGTGAAGTGTAGAAAGTGCTGAAGTGTAGGAAGGTCATTCTCGTGACTCAGTATTTTGCTCATAAATTGAATCAAAAGTGTCAAAATTGAGTGAAAAGATGACCATTGGATGCGTCTTCTCGAGATCTTCGAAATGAACCCACTATTCACTATATTCGGAGTTTGGAGCTGAGAGAAAAGCTCAATTTACTGTTGGCTACTGCTCCAAGTATCGTGACATCTCAACATATCCCTGAACCTTGTTTGGAATAGACTTAGACTTATTTACACTCTTTGGGAAGCTCATTTTCATTGATCATCATTTGAATGCATGTCTTCATACACTCAACTAGGTTTTGATACTCCTCGGATTGATAAATAAAGCGTGAATCCCCACTATATGCACTTGAGGGGGATCGAGGTATAGTCTCTTTCTCCACAAGTCCCTAAGTTGGTACTTAGGTACACACGTTTTTGGCACCGTTGCCGGGGATGTCGAATCAAACCGAGGCATTCGTGTGATGGTAAGTAGCTCTTAGCATTGAAGCGAGTAGAGGAGTTGTGAATTTCTCTTCTTTGGTCAGTCACACTCATCCGCACTTACTACTTCTCGCTCTTGGAGTGTGCATAGTGAGTTGATAGTCTAGGGAAGTGAGTGGAGTGAGTAGAGTAGGAGGAAGAAGGGAGTAGGTTAGGAAGGTAGAGTAGCAGTCAACCTTTGTTCTTGTTAGTCTTTTTTAGTTAGGAAGAATTTTCAGGCACCACTACGATGGGGGATACCCACTCAATGTGCTCAATTTCATAGATGAATCCAGCTTCCACAAGTCTATTTATCTCCTCCTTGATCTTAGCAACATAATTATCATTATATGTGTATGGCTTTTGTTTAGAGGGTTTGGCATCTGCAGTCATGGGAATCGTGTGTGAGCATATGTCAGGGTCTACAACTTTCAAATCCTTGTAACTCCAAGCGAATACATCTCGGTATTCTCTTAGCAAGGCAATCAACTCTTGCTCTTCTTCTTCCGTGAGGTCATGTCCTATGTAAGTGCATCTCTCTTCTCCTTCTTCTATGGCTACCACTATTTTCTTGGTGGTTTCTTTGTTATCATAGGCCTCTCCTGATTGTGCATTGCGTTTAGGCATTCTTACCATGACTCTCCTATCATCTATCTCATACTTCTTAAAATTCTTAGGGACCTCAAACAAGGATTCTTCCTGCTATGATGTGACTTCTCTCTTCTTCCTCTTCTTGCCTTCATTTTTGGCGGTCACTTGTGTGGTTAAGCTCAAATCATTTGTAAGATCTTCGTGTCTCTGAGGATGAGCTTCTAATTCATAGAAGTATTCTTCATCTAATGCAAAGGGTGGGTCCATAATGATTGACTCTAATTCGGAGTCACTTGCATCCTCAAATGCATCAGTGCTAGGTTCACATTCTTCCAGAACCGAATCTCCCATGATTGGCTCTATGGAGAAAACTGAAATGTCATAGCCATCCTCATCACAGTGGGGTGTCCATTGTTCTTCATTGATGGCTACATCCATTGTTGCTAAAATTTCTGCCCAACCATGAGTTTCAAACTCTTCGTCAGGAAATACTACAGGTGCATAGGCTGGGTCTTGAATTGATCTATGTGTTTCCTTCGCACCTACCTCTCTGGCTTTTTCTCTCTT
The DNA here is from genome assembly GCA_020310875.1 of Ceratopteris richardii. Classification (NCBI taxonomy): domain Eukaryota; kingdom Viridiplantae; phylum Streptophyta; class Polypodiopsida; order Polypodiales; family Pteridaceae; genus Ceratopteris; species Ceratopteris richardii. The sequence continues at coordinate 152,047,200 of CM035424.1, forward strand.
CTCTTCTTCTACTGCTACTTTGGACATCCATAAGTGGGTGTCTTCATGCATCCATGAGGATCCTGATCCTATGGAATGAACTGATTCTGTATCATCTTTGGCTCTATGGATGGGATTCCATTGGATGGGGGGTACATCCCTATGGGAGTAATCCTTGAGATTGACTTTGGTCCTCACACCTAAGTGTTGCAAGTACAAGGAGTTGGTTCCCCAATCCTATGCCACTTGCAACTGTCGCATAAATGGTCTTCCCAAAATCATCTCATAGGCCTGGTTCTTGCTAAAGTCATAGATAGCAAATGTCTGCTCAAACTCTACACCACAAGTAGTGAGAGTTATTCCTTCTAACAGCCCTAAGGGTCTGTCTATGTGACCATCAGCCATTTGCAATTTCATCCTTGTGGGTTTGAGTGTTGGCTTGCCCCAATGCTTCCATAAGGAAGTGGTAGCAATTGCAACTCCTGCACCAGAGTCCAGAATTGCCTTGGTTGTATATCCTTGATGGGTGATGGGAAGATAGGTGTTTCCTTCTTCCCCTTCACTCATATCTCCTATCTTATCCAAGGGTATTTCTGGCATTGTTCTATGAGATCCTTCCTGGGAACGAGGTTTTGCTACTTCTGGCACTTGGTTAGCTACATGTTTCCATAGTTCTGGCCTCACCTTGAGTAGCTCTTCTAAAGTGAGGTTGCACTGCACTTTAGTGTTCTTCACTACCTCGGTATTCCTAGGTATGAAAGAGTCTTCGTTTCTTATCATGACGGTGGGTGCCCTCATGCAAGTAGACTTAGCTTCCCAAGGGCCTGTGAAATGGGGTAGCTCCTATAAGGAGTTAGACTCAAAGTCTACTCTCTCCTGAGATTGGGTACTTTCCTGCTCTCCATAAATAGAAGGAATGTCTTGTGGGAATTGATCATGTGCATCATCCACAAGTTCAATGGGAGGGGGACTTCACTTTCTTTAGCCCATTTCTCTTCTTGAATCTCTCGCAAGAACTCTGGTGAATACCTATTCATAGAAGAAGAGGTGTCTGGTTCAGTGGAATTAGGCACATAAGCTTCCTGTGGGGGAATGCTTATTCTTTTACTTGCCTCATCTCTTCCTTGAGAGTTTTCTTCCTTGGCAGATCTTGCAATTATGCTCTCTAACTTCTCTAATAGTCCATCCAAGTGCAATTGTGCCTTAGCTGAGCAAGAGCAGTTGAAGAGGCGACTGGCTTCAAACATGGTCTGAGCCAATGCTACCATTTTTGTGCACAGCTTGGTTCTTTCTATCTGTAGGTCAGCTCTAGGATAGCACTTGTCATGATCCGTCACATTTGGCCCTTCTTGGATTCTAGCCTGATATGCCTTAAGCATCATGTCTATGTCTTCAGGAGTGGGGTCAGCTAATACTGATCCTACTCTAGGGGGTGGTGGAATTGTATGAGGTGGGTTGAGAGATGGTGGATAAGATGGTGATAGGGATGAAGGTGGTGGTGGTATGTGAGATTTTGTTTGAGAGATGAGCTCAACAATTTTTGCTTTTGTTTCTCTTATGCTTTCTTCTAATTCGCTCATCTTCTTAGACCACTGTCTTTTCATTCTCTCTCGGCTATCTTTTCAGGCTCTCGTCCGTTTCTTGGCTATGCTATCAGTTTCACTAACCTCGGCACTCTTTTCTGGGCCTAAACCTTGGTTCTGCTGCAATGCCTGAGCTCTAGTGACCACTTGCACTGGTCCAATAGAAGTTACACTTCCTGTAGAGTCTACGACTAACCCAATAACGTTAATAGGAGTGATTTTTGGCATATTATTGGGATTCTTTGGGCAATCTCATAAGAGATGCTCCTTTCCGCAATGTTGACAAAAGCCCTGGATTGTTAGTGATTGAGGTTGTGTAGGGGTAGGCAGTGGACAATCAGGAATGAGGTGATCTCCCTGACATCTGTAGCATGGCCCTCTAGGGAATGGGGGTCGTACCTACCTAGGTTGAGGTCTAGGATTGGGATTTGTGTACATGATATTTGTGTACTCTGGATCCCAACTAGGTTCACTCGGTTCTTCACTATAGTAGGATTCACCATGTTTCGGAGACTGCATGTAGTAAGACTGGGGGCTATCAATATGTGTAGAATCAAAGCTATGGTCACTGGGGTCACTTTCCAAAAGTAATGGAGTTATTGGGACTATAGCTCTATTCAAATTTTCTTCTACAGCTGCATACTTTATGGGAATTACATTAGCTGGAGTAGGGGGTTGCTGTGCTAGAACTGGTTGAGGTCTCTACTAGGCCTGATATTGTGGTTGGTAGGTTTGTTGAGGCCTCGCATACTGTTGTGGTGGATAATGGTTCTGGTATCTGCCCTGTTGTGGATATGGTTAAGGGTAAATTTGTCTCACAGTTTGTTTATTGTATGGGCAATCTTGCGCGGTGTGATTTTTGTATCTCCGTTCTATGGTGCAGTACTGGCTACTAGGATTCACTTGGGGTTGAGCCATAATGGGGCATACATTCACCATATGGTCACCACCACAAGTATAGCATCTCTTTATTGGGGCAAATCTTGGGATTTGTTTGCTAGATACACCTAACTTTTGAGCTACTTTCTTCGCAAGTTCTTCAATGGATGTGGACTACGTGGATGTGACGCTACTAGAACTATCTGAATCTCTGTAGATTTTTGAAAGTTCTAATTCCTCCCCTAGGTTATCCTCAATGTCAATGCACATGCGTACACACTCGTCTATGGTCCTAGGGTCCTTCAAGTACACATATGATCTCAATTTGGTACTTAGTGGTCCATCCAAGAATAAAGCCACTTGTTTGGCATGTGTGGGTAACTCAAGAATCGGACATCTCTCTAAGTATTGCCTAAACCTTCTTCCTGCTAGTCTAACTGTCTTTTGGGGGGTCTTCTTGAAGCTATGAATCAGTGAGGAAGTGTTATGCCTTATGCCACTCTTAGAGAATTCAATAATGAAAGCCTCTAGAAGTTGGTCGATGTTACTGAAGTGTCTCTCATTTAGTGGTTGAAACCACGTAAGAGTGGTGTTCCTAAGGGTTAGACCAAAAGCATTGTACTACGTGAATAGGTCCTCAACTTGTTTGGCTCTCAAGACTTGTCTAAACTCGGCCACATGATCATATGGGTCTCCTGTGCCATCGAAATAGTTCTTCATGGACTTCACCAACTGAGTTGGCCTTAGGGTCCTAGTGTGTTCTCTCGGCCTTGGCAAAGGGAAATCCTCTACATTTCTTGGATTTCTTGGAGTTCTAAGTCCACCAGGTTCCACTCTATCCGTTTTCGTTCTCGTTCTCTCTCTTCCCAACAGGTTGGCAAAGCTTACCTCAGGTTTGTCTCTACTTCTATCCCTTTGAGCTCCATGAGCTTGGGAGGTTCCCGCTCTTGGGTAGCCATAAGAGACATTAGATCTTGGTTGGGGGAAAACAAATTCACCCTTCCAAGTGTAGGCATGTCTACCATGTTCTGAGACCACAAAGATCCTCTCAGAAGTATTGTCTAAATAGGTCATTTTGCCTGGGCTATCAGGATCTTTGAACTCATAGATTGTGATTATTCCTACCTCATTTGGTTGATCAGGCTTATACCTCCAAAAGGCTTCATTAGTTTCTTGATTTAGAAGCAGATCTATGCTCTTATTGTCCTGGGGAATCCACTCTGGTGTGATAATTCTAGTAAGAACTGATTTGTCTCGAGGTGTTTTAGGCTCTCCCCCTATGTTCCCTTGCTCTAGGTCACCTATGTCCATTTCTGGGATAACATTCCCGAATTCATCTGTCCTATCTGGGTGACTAGTGACTACATATATGGTCCCATCCTTGTCCAGGTATGCACCATTTTCAAACTTGACTGCTGGATGTTCAAGTCCAATGGGTTGGTCAGGGTTTTTAATCTAGAATACAGATCTTCCTAGGCCGTCCTCATAGATACAAGCACCTAATCGGTTGGTCCTAAGGTATTCGAGTTGCGTCTTGTAAGGGCCTTCTACCTTGTGTAAGTATGGCACACCTGAACTTCCCGTGGGTCTCTCCATACCGTGAGACATCTCAGACTCGCTAGTTTCAGAGCTAGGGTAGTACGAATGATGGCTCAACTGTTGGGCCCAAGACCTAGCAGTATGATTGACACTAGCCTCTGAAGACCTAAGACTTTGTCTATCTCTCCCTAGGTGTCGTCCTGATCTAAGGTTCATATGCCTAATCGAGTCGCCCCAATTTTTACCCAAAGTACAACCTCGTTGCAGCTCAATTTGTATCCATTACTTGGTTCTTTTTTAGTTGATTATCATGTTTATGATCTTGTGTGATATCACGTCGTCAGGAATACTTGAGGGACTTTTTGCACTTTAAGTTTGTTCGTACCACATTAAGTTCTTTTCTTTTAAGTTATCGATCGCCAAGAGACTATCTTTATGCTTGAACTTGAGTATTTAATAGTCTTCAACTTGATAGATGCCTATTGTCTCCCTGACTTACTTCTAGCACTACTCGCACTTAGCCTAAGCTAGGAATTGACAAAGGAAGTTGAGAATTTCCAACCTTTAGTTTCTCTCGTTGGTTTCCCCTGTGTGTCCAGGACCTGTCTGCCCCTATCGTTGGCTCCCTTGTCTTGTAAGTCCTTGACCGCCCTGACCACTACCAACATTCAGCCCCATGGTTTTGTGCCAAAAGGCAATAAAAATAAAGTGTGGAGGTTGAAAAAGGCATTATAAGGTTTGAAACAAACTCCATGTGCTTGGTATGAAAAGATACATGCCTACTTGATTGCACATGGTTTTGAGAATAGTCCAACTAAGAGCACCTTATACATTAAGCGTGCAAATGATGTGCTTTTGATCATTGTTGTCTATGTTGATGACATGCTACTCACTAGTCCTATTGAGAAGCATATTGTTGATTTTAAGGCTAATTTGCATGCCTCATTTGAGATGTCACATTTGGGGCATTTGCATCATTATTTGGGCATTCACTTTACGCAAGTTGATGGTCGACTAGATTTGTGTCAAACAAAATATATTGACATATTATTGTTGATTTTAAGGTTAATTTGCATGCCTCATTTGAGATGTCAGATTTGGGGAATTTGCATCATTATTTTGGCACTCACTTTACACACGTTGATGGTGGACTAGCTTTGTGTCAAACAAAATATATTGACATATTATTGCAGTGTTTTGGCCTTGAAGACTATAAACCTATTGCCACTCCTATGGAGATAGGTTTATGGTTGAGTCTTCATGATGCTAGAGATAACATTTGATGTTATTCTCTATCAACATGCTATTAGATGCTTGATATACTTATGCATTACTCAGCCATATATTCAGTTTTCTATCTCATAGATGAACATGTTTATGCATTGCCTAGGTAGCATTGGCAGGCACTCAAGTGCATCTTTCGCTACTTGAGTGGTACCTAGCTACTGGGATTGTTTTATCCCAAGGGGGGATCACCACCGCAAAATTTACGTGCTTTTTCTGACAATGAATGGGCTAGTTGCTATGAAACTTGTATGTCCACCAGTGGTTTTTGCTTCATGCTTGGTAGCTCATGCATATCTTGGTTGAGCAAGAAGCAGCCTATTGTGGCCAATTCTAGTTGTGAGGTTGCATATGGGGTAGCTTTCACATCGATTGTTGAGTGTGTGTGGCTCATATGCCTTATGGCTGATTTGGGTGTTGGACAGTCTTCTAGCACCACCATCTTCACTAACACTCAAAGTGCATTGGTATAGTTGCAAGGAACCCTGTGTTCCATGCTTGCACTAAGCACATTGAGGTGCACTATCATTATGTCAAGGAGGTTCTTTGCAGGGGAGATCAGTTTGGCATATGTGCCCACATAGGAGAACATCGCAGACCTTTTCACAAAGGCTCTACCTAGGGAGAAGTTTGAAGCTTTCCGCAAAGCTTTGGGCTTACTTCCTTTTGTGGATTGATTCCACATAGCTTGGCACTTCCTTATACATGAGTGTTAGTTCCTTGTTCATCGCATCACTCCAAAGGGGGATTTGTTGATATATTTAGGTAGTAATGTGTGTGAGCACATTAGGACCACCAAAGCACTTTTGTCCCTCTTTAGGAGGTTTTTTCCCCCTGGCTTCTATATATGCCTATAACCCTAACGGGTCACTTATCTTTGTACATTCTCTTGGTAATACATACAGTATTGTGTGTTGTGCTTCAAGCTTCTTCTTCTTCCTTGTGTTCTTCATGTGCTTCTGCAGATCTCAAACTTCAAATTTGTTGATATATTTAGATAGCGATGTGTGTGAACACACCCCAAACACCAGGGAACTTTTTTCCTTCTTTAAGAGGTTTTCTCCCCCGACTTGTATATATGCCTACAACCCTAATGGGTCACTTATCTTTGTACATTCCATTGGTAATAAATTCAATATTGTGTGTTGTGTTGCAAGCTTCTTCTTCATCCTTGTGTTGTTTGTGTGCTTCCATAGACCTCAAACTCCAACACCAAGTGTATGCATGCCTACCATGCTCCATCACTTAGAGCATTCTCTCTAAAGTATTATCCTAGTAGAAAACCTTCCTTGGTGTCTCAGGGTCTTTAAATGTTTATATGATGACTCCACATACTTTGTTAGGTTGATCTGGTTTAAATCTCAAAAAGGTTTCATCTATTTCTCTATTAAAAAAGAGTTCAATACTCTTGTTATCCTGAGGAATCCACTCTAGGTTGACTATTCTAGTCATGATGGACTTGCTATGATGCATTCTTGGTTCCATTACAAGTTTCTCTCGGTCTAAGTGTCCTATCTTATCCTCTGGAATGATAATTCCAAATTCATCAACTCTATTCGATAAGCTAGTAAACACATACATGGTTCCTTGATTATCGGTATATGAACCTTGCTCAAATTTGAACACTCGGTGTTCAACTCCAAAATGTTTATCAAGGTTTCTGAGTTGGACAATAGATATTCCCAAACCATCCTCATAGATGTGAGCACCTGATTGGTTGGTCCTAGTGTGTTCACACACATCACTACCTAAATATATCAACAAATCCCCCCTAGGAGTGATGTGATGAACAAGGAGCTGGTACTCATGTATAAGGAAGTGCCAAGCAATATGGAATCAGTCCACAAAGGGAAGTAGGCCCAAAGCTTTGCAAAAAGCTTCAAAGTTCTCCCTAGGCAGAGCTTACATAACTTTGTATCTTATCAAGGAAGCTATACATATTTAAAGGGATGATGAACATCAATCATATCAATGTATCAATGATAGAAAAATCAAAGAATGTTAAAACCTTCACCAATCTTAATATTACTAATTTGGAGGTAGACTTCCAATTGGTTCATTAACATCTTTTTTCCCAATTCAAGATTGATTTAGCATCCCCCATAAGAGAACATGGCTTGGACTCATGTATGTTGTAGGATTTGGGAAGATAAATGGCATAACCTTGTAGATATTTAAGTAAATCAAGGTATCTGATGCAAGGTGAAGAAAGATTTAGAAGAACATATTTAGGATGTGTACTCTCCCTAAATTAATCCGTACTACACTAGCAAGAGAATTCAAATTCACACCATCCCTAAGTACTCATGAATTCCTAAGCATGATGCAATCAAGTAGACATAGTTCAATATCTATATCATCGTAACAAGAGCACAGAAAGAAGATGATAGGGAAAGTAGAAGGCATCACAAGGATCACAAGACTCTTTATGTCACAAATTCATGGATATTCAAGAATATCATATGAGAAAGAAGAAGAAGTGCAAGAAGAAGAGGAAGAAGAAGAGTTAAGACATAGAGAAGCTTCTTATCAATCCCATAAAGGAAGTGGTCCAAGGGCTTCACTTCAGGACATCCTCTTCAAAGCAGACACCACTTGGCACTTGTAAAGCATTCGTCAACAATTCTAGGAGAGGAGCTCATTAGAATTCAACACTAAGGAATGAAAGGACTACAAGTCATCATGCACTAAGGAGAATAGATTGAGGTATGCTTCAAGGAAAACATAAATAGAACCATTCACATGAAGTGGAGAAGATATTATGGAAAATATTGAAAGATATTAAAAAGAAGCATTTCAAAGAGAAAAACTCTAAACTAAGAAAGATTTAAGCCGTTGAGTATTGGCTATGTACACTCAAGGTATAAAAAGAAGGGAAAAACAAGCTAAACCTATCAAGATGGCTCAATCCATATTTTCTAGAAAAATATTTATCCCATATCTAAACTTTTTGACAAGGAAACACCTCATATCGCCCCTCCATAAAGGAAATTAAAAAGTAGATTGGATATCAAGGGCCCAAAGACATCTCATTTGTTTGAAGAAGAAGATATATATGAGCCCTCCTTGCATTCACTGTAGAGGGAAGGATTTCAAGCCACACAATATGAAACAAAAGATGAATAATTGGGTAGAACATTACTTTACGCAAGTTGATGGTGGACTAGCTTTGTGTCAAACAAAATATATTGACATATTATTGCAGTGTTTTGGCCTTGAAGACTATAAACCTATTGCCACTCCTATGGAGATAGGTTTATGGTTGAGTCTTCATGATGCTAGAGATGCATTCGATGTTGTTCTCTATCAACATGCTATTAGATGCTTGATTTACTTATGCATTACTTGGCCATATATTCAATTTTCTATCTCATAGATGAGCATGTTTATGCATTGGCGAGGTAGCATTGGCACGCAGTTAAACACATCTTTCGCTACTTGAGTGGTACCTAGCTACTTTAATTGTTTTATCCCAAGGGGGGATCACCACTGCCGGATTTACATGCTTTTTTTGACAATGAATGGGCTAGTTGTTATGACACTTGGATGTCCACCAATGGTCTTTGCTTCATGCTTGGTAGCTCATGTATATCTTGGTTGAGCAAGAAGCAACCTATTGTGGCCAGTTCTAGTTGTGAGGTTGCATATGGGGTAGCTTTCACATCGATTGTTGAGTGTGTGTGGCTCAGATGCCTTATGGCTAATTTGGGTGTTGGTCAGTCTTTTGCCACCACCATCTTCACTAACACTCAAAGTGCATTGGTATAGTTGCAAGGAACCCTGTGTTCCATGCTCGCACTAAGCACATTGAGGTGCACTATCATTATGTCAAGGAGAGGTTCTTTGCTGGGGAGATCAGTTTGGCATATGTGCCCACATAGGAGAACATCGTAGACCTTTTCACAAAGGCTCTACCTAGGGAGAAGTTTGAAGCTTTCCGCAAAGCTTTGGGCTTACTTCCTTTTGTTGATTGATTCCACATAGCTTGGCACTTCTTTATACATGAGTGCCAGCGCCTTGTTCATCACATCACTCCGAAGGGGGATTTGTTGATATATTTAGGTAGTGATGTATGTGAGCACATTAGGACCACCAAAGCACTTTTTTCCCTCTTTAGGAGGTTTTTTCCCCCTGGCTTGTATATATGCCTATAACCCTAATGGGTCACTTATCTCTATACATTCTCTTGGTAATACATACAGTATTGTGTGTTGTGCTTCAAGCTTATTCTTCTTCCTTATGTTGTTCATGTGCTTCGACAGATCTCAAACTTCAAATTTGTTGATATATTTAGATAGTGATCTGTGTGAACACACTCAAAACACCGAGGAACTTTTTTCCCTCTTTAGGAGGTTATTTCCCCTAACTTGTATATATGCCTACAACCCTAATGGGTCACTTATCTTTGTACATCCATTGGTAATACATTCAGTATTGTGTGTTGTGTTCCAAGCTTCTTATTCATCCTTGTGTTGTTTGTGTGCTTCCGTAGACCTCAAAGTCCAACAGCAAGTGTATGCATGCCTACCATGCTCCATCACTGAGCATTCTCTCTGAAGTAGTATCCAAATACAAAACCTTCCTTGGTGTCTTAGGGTCTTTAAATTTTTATATGATAACTCCACATACTTTGTTAGGTTGATCTGGTCTAAATCTCAAAAAGGCTTCATCTATTTCTCTATTCAAAAAGAGTTCAATACTCTTGTTATCCTGATGAATCCACTCTAGGTTGACTATTCTAGTCAGGATGGACTTGCTATGATGCGTTCTTGGTTCCGTTACAAGTTTCTCTCGGTCTAAGTGTCCTACCTTATCCTCTAGAATGATAATTCCAAATTCATCAATTCTATTCGACAAGCTAGTAAACATATACATGGTTCCTTGATTATCGGTATATGAACCTTGTTCAAATTTGACCACTAGGTGTTCAACTCCAAACGGTTTATCAAGGATTTTGAGTTGGACAATAAATATTCCCAAACCATCCTCATAGATGTGAGCACCTGATTGGTTCGTTTGAATGTATTCCAATTGAGCCTTATAAAGGCCCTCTACTATTTATAAATAGGCTACTGTTGGAGTTTGAGGTCACAAACAACACAAGGAAGAAGAAGAATCTTGGAGCACAACACACAATACTGAATGTATTACCAAGAGAAAACACAAAGATAAGTAGCCCATTAGGATAATAGGCATACATAAAAGCCGAGGGAAAAAACCTCCTAAAGAGGGAAAAAGGTTCCCAGATGGTCCTAGTATGTTCGCACGCATCACTACCCAAATATATCAACAAATCCCCCTTGGGAGTGATGCGGTGAACAAGGATCTAGCAATCATGTATAAGGAAGTGCAAAGCGATATGGAATCAACCCACAAAGGGAAGTAAGCCCAAATCTTTGCAGAAAGGTTCAAACTTCTCCCTAGATAGAGCTTACATAACTTTGCAGCTTATCAGAGAAGCTATACATATTTAAAGGGATGATGAATATCAATGATATCAATGTATCAATGATAGAAAAATCAAAGAATGTTAAAACCTTCACCAATCTTAATAGTACTAATTTGGAAGAAGGCTTCCAATTGGTTCATTAACATCTTCTTTCCCAATTCAAGATTGATATACCATCCCCCATAAGAGAACATGGCTTGGACTCATGTATGTTGTAGGATTTGGGAAGATAAATGACATAACCTTGTAGATATTTGAGTAAATCAAGGTATCTGATGCAAGGTGAAGAAAGATTTAGAAGAACATATTTAGGATGCATACTCTCACTAAAATAATCCATACTACACAAGCAAGAGAATTCAAATTCACACCACCCCTAAGTACTCATGAATTCCTAAGAATAATGCAGTCAAGTAGACATAGTTCAATATCTATATCATCGTAACAAGAGCACGGAAAGAAGATGATAGGGAAAGTAGAAGGCATCACAAGGATCACAAGACCCTTTAGGTCACAAATTCATGGATATTCCAGAATATCATATGAGAAAGAAGAAGAAGTGCAAGAAGAAGAGGAAGAAGAAGAGTTAAGACACAGAGAAGCTTCTTATCATCCCATAAAGGAAGTGGTCCAAGGGCTTCACTTCAGGACATCCTCTTCAAAGCAGACACCACTTGGCACTTGTAAAGCATCGTCAACAATTCTAGGAGAGAAACTCATTAGAATTCAACAAGAAGGAATGAAAGGGACTACAAGTCATCATGCGCTAACGAGAAAAGATTTGAGGTATGCTTCAAGGAAAACATAAATAGAATCATTCACATGAAGTGGAGAAGATATTATGGAAAATATTGAAAGATATTAAAAAGAAGCATTTCAAAGACAAAACCTACAAACTAAGAAAGATTTAAGCCATTGAGTATCGGCTATGTACACTCAACCTATAAAAAGAAGGGAAAAACAAGCTAAACCTATCAAGATGGCTCAATCCATATTTTCTAGAGAAATATGTATCCCATATCTAAACTTTTTGACAATGAAATACCTCATATCACCCCTCCATAAAAGAAATTAAAAAGTAGATTGGATATCGAGGGCCCAAAGACATCTCAAGTGTTTGAAGAAGAAGAAGTTATATATGAACCCTCCTTGCATTGACCTTAGAGGGAAGGATTTCAAGCCACACAATATGAAAAAAAAAGATGAATAAATTGGGTAGAACATCACGTTTATACATATTTATCATACTATCCATGTCTCAATTTGTTAATATTTTAGATTGAAACACAATGGAAACATTTGGATAACCCTCTCAAGTTATATGGATTCAAAATGACACAATCACCATTAATAGAGTCATAGGATGCCACAAGAAGAGGTCGAAAGTCAAAAAACCTTACATGTGTCCATGGAAATTTCACCTACCTCTATAGCCACCATAACGATTTCCAAGCCACTATTCTCATTGTGGCCTCACTAGTAAGATTATCAACATTCTTTCCAACACATGTCACAACACGCACTGATGAAGGTACTTCAAATTCATTAGTCCATCCATAGAATCAATATATTAAATTTCTTATCCTCACATTATTTATTGGAGTTCGTCTAGATGTAAGATAGATAATATACATCTTAGCCCACACAAATGATGCATTATTAAGTGTAGTCGCAAGTTTAGAAGGTGACCAGAAATAGATAATAGACCTACAACAAGAAATCTTAAGTTTGAAGATAGTGCATGCATTATTAATGATTGAGGCACAAAAACTCCATCAAGTTGATGCCAATAGACAGAAATCCATTCACAAGTTGTAGCAAGCATTACAATAGGTGAAAGTGCAATGTGCCACATCTGATAGAAGAATGGAGCACTTGAAGAAAACCATTCAACATCTCGTGGATGATAAAAATAAGTTAAGGAATACTCACAAGAATTTTCATGTGTGCTTGACCACTGATGCACCTTTACCAAAAAACATAAACCTTTGAGAAAACACATTGATTACAAGACACTAGTTCAAGAGCATAACCAATTGCAAGAAGACAATGCAATTAAAGATGTCATAATTTTTGGACTACAAGCACATGTCAAACAGATGCAAGAACATTCCATAAAAAGTTCACAATTAGAACCCACGTCAACAATTGTGGAAGAAATTGAAAGGAACATAGTGGAGATGGCACCATACACACTCTTTCCATGGCCTGAAGTAGAACTATGACCAAAGTAGAGACAAATGGCAAAGATGCAAAGTGCAAAGGGATGGGATTGTATTAATGAGATTGAAATGAATAATGAAGCATAACAAATTAGATATCGATTAATCTAAGAGTTGTATGTAGAGTTTGAAAAGCCTATCATCAAGTCAGCCTTACTAGAGAAATATTCAACTAAATCATTTACCCTACCAACCACCATGGGAACCTTAGAGAGAAACACATTGAAAGAATATGAATCTGATCCATTAAATGAGCTAACATTTTAGATAGACCTTGATTCATGACGGAATTTAGGCCATACCAAAAATCAATGAATCCGAGAGGTCCAATATAGAAAGGCAGAGTGCAAAATTACATATATGTGTGAAGTTGAGCAAGGATAACTACCTATTGGGCATGCAAGACTTAGTAAAGGACCAGATGCAAGTAGTAAATGAAAAGGCTCAGAAATGTTGATGTGTGAAACATCACAAGAAATGAATTAATGTGACACTAGAACACCTCTATGGTCACCATTAACTTTGAGAAAAGATTGCTTAAACTGAGAACTTTGCTTCTACAGAAATTTATAGTCACTGAAATGACATACCTTCACTCTTTTGCTTATTTCTCTTAGCACAAATATTATTTCTCCAAGATCTTCTCAAAGTTTGGAGAAGCAATCTTTTGCTTCTCCAAACTTTGAGAAAAGATTGCTTAAACTGAGAACTTTGCTTCTACAAAAATTTATAGTCACTGAAATGAATGAATGAACAATATGAAACTAAATGGACATTGTGAAGCCACTTTTAAAGCAACAATCATCCACAACCTAAGATTTTACTCGTATCTAACTTCCCTTTTTTTTGGAGGAAAGGAAAAAAATAGATTAATGAGGGAATTGTACAAAATATACAGGGGCCAAGAGCCCACAGATCACCATAAAATCAATGTCATCAATCTTCACAACAGTGATTAATCTGTGATAGTAACATCCAATCTTTACAACAAATTATTCAATGAGTAAATGCATGAAGGAATTGCTTCATCAATTAAGCAACAAACACAAATAAAACTCTTGACATACATTTTGTAATCTCAACTCTATCAGGATGTTGAAGACATATCACAAAGGGGATTAGATTTGTGTTTCTGATCATTTCAAGACTTCCATTTCAATGACAATTGCACCTTTTTTTTAAATAGTACCATACATCCAACAATAGCCCATACAATCTATCATCTTCACCTAGCATCGGGTATCTAAAAGTTACTAAGATGTTATGAATCATATGATTAAAAAACACCTATTCAATACATTGCACCATCAGGTTTAAGTTGTTCATGGGTTAGCACCCTTTTCACAACTGCACCTGCACCATCATGTTGTGCCTTCCTGTGCCCTGACTCAAAGAAGTCCCATAGCATAGTCATGTTTGATAGCCCTGCATATCTTCGTATGAAGTAAAATGGATGTTTAGCTTTAAATTGAGAAGCTGCACCATCTTACCATACCCAATGTCGGCTTAAGTCAAGATTTAGCTCTCTCAACCATTGCCAATGTAATTGGAAACAATGTTGCACAAAAAGGGTGTCATGCTTCTTTTCATCAGATATGAAGAAGTGGATTACCTTTTTAGGAATGACCTCCTAACAAAAATATGTGATATGCACAAAAATAGCTATCTATACAGACCATCAATGCATACATTGTATTTCATTTTGCTCAAGGAATGTATAGTTTTCTACAAATCAACCATTGAAACCACACCATCGTCTCGGAATTCAGAGACACATCTTAAACTGGTTCGCTTGCCATAAATAAATGAAACTCCAAAAGGTTTACCTCATCTGCAGAGCTTTGATCTCCTCCGTTTTCTTCCTCTCTTCTAAACTTTGAGTTTCCTTCTCATCTCGCAAACTTGCTCCTTGAAAAACAATCTTTCTCAATATTCCCCATTTAAAATGCAACGTGCAAAAAAGCTATCAATAGTGATGGCTTCTATCATGAATGCTCCTCCTTGAAAAACAATCTCTCTCTATGTTTCCCACTCAAAATGCAGCACACAGAAAAACTGCCAATAGCGATGTGCCCGTCATGAATGCCCCATGCTCCACTATACAACATGTGCACCCTTGCCCCCACCACTAATTCTTCTGATTTTGTCTCTCAATTAGTCATATTCATAGGCTTAGCTAAGAAGGATTGGCTTTTTCTAGCTAATTAACAATGTCAGAGACTTCACTTTTTTGTAAGCATTAACATGCTTTCACCCAGTGGAGGATTTTCCACATAACTAATTTGTTTACCTCGATGAGAGTATGCCAAAGGTATTGGAACTTAAAATCCCACATAAAACTCAACCAATTGAGACACTATATTCTATTAAGCATGGCATGAAAGTCCAAAGTCTTCTTGAATCTCAGAATTTTATCAAGACTATTGCCATTGTGCCATCTAAGACCCTGACGGTAAGAAGAGTCATGTCCAATAAGGAGGCGAGCCCTTGAGCACTCCCAAGAGTGATAAGATCAAGTCTCTATCACCCTAGAAGGCCCACAAGCCTAAGAACACTCTTGTTTCTAAAAATCAGTTTGGCTCAAGAGGCATCCCTATTGCTCCATGCTTTAATTAACCATTTGGCTGCCATCTTATTGGCCATTCCTTCAATGTCCAGAATACCGAGACCACCTTGATCTTTTTGGCTTGTGCAATTAGTCCATTTAATTTTGGGGACACCCATTCTATTAGGGTCTCCAGTCCAGAGAAAGTTTCTACGAAAAATAATCAATCAACCCTTCAAAAAAGCAATTGGCAAAAAACCAACCCTCCAAAAAAGAAATTGGAAATTAGTTTTCTATTGAGATCCCAACGACATCTGAGGTGCCTGAAGAAGAAGAAGATAGGTATGAATCTTCCTTGCACCGCACAATATGAAAGAATGAAAGAAGAATTAGGTAGAACATCGGAACTAGAAATAGTAATCACACTATCCACGTCTCACTTTCTCAATATTTTAGATTTAAATGCAATGGAAACATCCAAACCACCCACTCAAATTATATGGTTTTAGGATGACAAAATCACCATTCATAGAATCTCAAGAAGCCATTCGAGAAGGTAGTCAAAAAACCTCACTTCTGGCCATGGAAATTTCACTATCTCTATATCCACCACAATAATTCAAGCCACTACCATCATTGTGACCTCGCCAATAAAAGTATCAACATTGTTTCCAACACACATCACAACAAAAACTGGTGAAGGTACTTCAAAGTCAATAGTCCATCCAAAGAAGAAATATATTGACTGTTAGCAGCAGACAAGGGAGTCAACGACGATCTGGCAAGTAGGCCAATAATTTTCTTCATGAAGAAGCAAGTACGAGCATTCACGCAGATCTAGCACTAAGGCAACCTTTAATTTTTCAACACCCTTACACCAATTAAAAGTGATGCTCATCACTAACAACCCCTGTAAATACCATTTCATATTTTTGTAGCTCCATCTTGTGCAAGCCAAGGAGTCCTTGAGCTTGAGGAGCTTTAGAAGTATCTACCTGCCAATTTTCATATTTTTTGGATCTCGTTTGAGCCCTCTAATAAGCCCTGGAACCTAATTTTTAACTAGGCCGGACACTAGGTCTGAACAGGGCCAAAGCTAGTCAAAAACTATAAAAGGAGCTAGAGAGCTCATTTTTGAGGTTAGATTGTAATTGAAACAAACTTGTAAGAGCTTTTTGAAAGTAATCTAAGAACTCCATTGCTTCTCACTCTTTGTCTTGCTGTGTGTGCGCGTGTGTGTGTATGTGTGTGCATGCTTGTGTGCTTCTCACTCACGCACTTGTGCCTCCACTTGCTCGAGGTCTTCATACCATCCTCACGTCTTCCCGGATTGACATTAAAGGAGGTGCTACTCATCACTGAGCTACACCAAATTTTGGCGCCGTTGCCGGGGAGCGAGCTTTGAGGACGAGCGTGTGATGGTAAGACGTAGAGTTGACGCGTTGGAGTTGTAGGTATTTTCTTCACTTTCATCTATTTTCTTGTTTTTTCTTCACCATCTTCATCACCATCATCATCATCACCATCTCCCACCTCCATCTCCATCATCGCGAAAATCTTCAGTTTTGATCATATCACCATCTCCACCTCATTTCCTTCATTCTACTTGTGAGAGAGAGCGAGAGAGCGATATTGCTTGCACTGTTTTCTGCATGTTTATTGTGTTTCTTGCAGGTATCATCATCATCATCCCCTCCAGCACGCTGCGCAGGTACGAAACTCGTCGAATCTGTCTCGCAGTCGCCAGCCTCTGTCGACCGCGATCGACAGAAAATTCGATCATTTGGTAAAACAAAGTGCACCACTAGCACAAGCATGATGAGCACATCCCAAATCACCTAAAACAATAGAAAAATTCCGAGTTTTTCTGTCAATCGCGACCGACAGACCCTGTCAATCGCGACCGACAGACCCTGTCAATCGCGACCGACAGCCTCTGTCAATCGCGACCGACAGCCTCTGTCAATCGCGACCGACAGACCCTGTCAATCGCGATCGACAGACTTCACGACTGACAGACTGCCACGTAGGACCCTGTCAATCGCGATTGACACCGTCAATCGCGATCGACAGCCACCACTGACACCCCTGTCAGTCGCGATTGACACCGTCGATCGCGACCGACAGAAATTCAACGATTGATTGACTCTTACGCGTAGCCACGTGTCCATCGCGACTGATAGGCCCCCGATTGATTGAAATTTCGGCGAAAAAACCGGAAAACGTGTCAATCGCGATTGATACCATCGATCACGATTGACAGCCACGATCGACTCTGTCGATCGCGATTGACACTGTCGATCGCGATTGACAGGCCCGACGGACACCTCTGTCAATCGCGATTGACAGACCTGTCGATCGCGATTGACAGGCTTTTCGGCCAAAAATTAGGGTTTGCTTTTGTTCAAAATTGGGATAATTTTGGGGCAAAATAGTCAATCTATTAGCATTTTTGGAGGTTCCTACACTTGTGAATTGGGAGAAAATCCTGGGATCTGTCAGCCAGATTGAATCTTGTGTTAACCCCCTAAACCCTGAACAGTCATAACTTTTTCATACGAAATCCATTTTTTGAACCCAGGGGGATCAAAGTCAGGGGTCTTTAGAATTGTTTTCTTAAAAATCACTATGCAAATTAGTGTTTGTGCTTCAGGAATGAAAACCATTGGTTCTGTCTTTGGAATTTAAATCTTAAAGCTAACTTTGGAACTCTTACAGATCTATTGAGAGCATCGAAAGGCGTTCTAAGCAAGTGTAAGTGCAAGCTTGGGAACACACTTCCTGGGCATTCAAGGGCAACCAAGCAGGAAACAAAAGGTTGGAATATTCTCAACTCCCTCTATCATTTTTTAGCTCAGGCTAAGTACGAATAGTGCTAGAGGTAAGTTAGGGCAACGATAGGCATCAATCAAGTTGAAGACTACCTATGCACTCAAGTCCAAGATTAAATATAATCTCTTTGTGATGCGATGACCATAAAGAAAAGAATCTAACGTGGAACGATCAACCTAAAAGTACGAAGAACATTCAAGTATTCCTGACGACGTAATATTAGACAAGACCTTAAACACGATAAATAACTAAAAAGAATCAAGTGACTGATACCAATTGATCGGCAACGAGGTTGTACTCTGGGCAAAAATCGGGCTACTTAACTAGGCATATGAACCTTAGATCAGGACGGCATCTAGTAAGGGATAGACAAAGCCTTAGGTCTTCAGAAGCTAGTGTCAATCATACTGTGAGGTCTTGGGCCCAGCAGTTGAGTCACCACTCGCATTACCCTAGCTCTGATACCAGTGAATCAGAGATGTCTCAAGGCATGGACAGACCTACGGGAAGTTCAGGAGTTCCATACTTGCACATAGTAGAAGGCCCTTACAAAACGCAATTGGAATACCTTAGGACCAACCGATTAGGTGCCAGCATCTATGAGGACGGCCTAGGAAGATCTGTGGTACAGATTAAGAATCCTGATCAATCCATTGGATTAGAGCATCCAGCTGTCAAGTTTGAAAACGGAGCATACTTAGACAAAGAAGGAACCATATACGTAGTCACCAATCACCCAGATAGGACAAATGAATTCGGAAATGTGATCTCAGAAGCGGACTTAGGTGACCTAGAGCAAGGAAACATGGGTACAGAACCTAGAACCCCTCGAGGTAAATCGGTTCTCACTAGGATTATCACACCGGAATGGGTTCCCCAGGATAATAAGAGCATAGAGTTGCTCCTCAATCGAGAGACTGACGAAGCCTTTTGGAGGTACAAACCTGATTGGCCAACTGATATAGGAGCAATCATGATCTATGAGTTTAAGGATCCTGATAGCCCAGGTAGAGTGACCTACTTAGATCACGCTTCGGAGAGGATCTTTGTGGTGACAGAACATGATAGGCATGCTTACACTTGGAAGGGTGAATTCGTTTTCCCCCAACCAAGATCGAATGTATCCTATGGTCACCCTGGAGCTGGAACATCCCAAGCTCATGGAATGCAAAGAGACAGACATAGAGAAAGGCCGGAAGTAAGCTTTGCCAACCCAGTGGGCAGAGAAAGAACGAGGACGAAAACAAATAGAGTAGAACCTGAGATACTTAGAGCTCACAGGAATCAAAGAAATGAGGATGAGTTCCCTCTACCACGACCTAGAGAGCACACAAGGACTTTGAGACCGACTCAGCTAGTTAAGTCCATGAAGAACTACTTCGATGGCACTGGAGATCCATACGATCATGTGGCTGAGTTTAGGCAAGTCCTGAGAGCTGAACAAGTAGAGGATCTATTCACTCAGTACAATGCCTTTGGTCTGACCCTTAGGAACACTGCCCTGACATGGTTTCAGCCGCTAAACGAGAGGCAGTTCAGGAGCATAGACCAACTCCTAGAGGCTTTCATTATTGAATTCTCTAAGAGTGGTATAAGGCATAATACCTCCTCATTGATTCAGAGCTTCAAGCAAACCCCTCAAGAGACCGTGAGACTTGCAGGAAGAAGATTCAGGCAATACTTAGAGAGATGCCCTACCCCTGAGTTACCCACGCCCGCTAAGCAAGTGGCTTTATTCCTGGATGGATTGCTAAGTACCAAATTAAGATCATATGTGTACTTGAAAGACCCTAGGACCATAGAAGAGTGTGTACGCATGTGCATTGACATTGAGGATAACCTAGGGGAGGAGTTAGAGCTTTCCAAGATATACAAAGATTCGGATAGTGCCTCTAGCCTCTCTTCCACGCAATCCACATCAATTGAGGAACTTGCAGAGAAAGTGGCTCAGAAATTAGGTGTTTCTAGCAAACAAATTCCGAGATTTGCCCCTGTGAAGAGATGCTACACTTGTGGTGGCGACCACATGGCAAATGTATGTCCCATTACGGCCCAACCCCAAGTAAATCCTAGTAGCCAGTACTGCACTATAGAACGAAGATACACAAATCACACAGCACAAGACTACCCATACAACAAGCAAGCAGTTAGGCAAACTTACCCTCAGACATACCCTCAACAAGGCAGATACCAGAACCAATACCCACCACAACAGTATGCTAGGCCTCAACAAACCTACCAACCACAATACCAGGCCCAGCAAAGGACTCAGCCTGTGTTAGCCCAACAACCTCCAGCTCCATCCAACTTGATCCCTGTAAAGTATGTAGCTACAGAAGAAAACCTGAATAGAGCTATAGTCCCCGTAACACCATTGCTTTCAGAAAGTGATCCCAGTGACCATAGCTTCGATTCTACACATGTTGATAGTCCCTAGGCTTACTACATGCAGTCTCCTGAACATGATGAGTCTTACTATAGTGAAGAGCCAAATGAACCTAGTTGGGAATCAGATTACACAAATGTCATGTATGCAAACCCCAACCCTAGATCCCAACCTAGGCAGGTAAGACCCCCATTCCCTAGAGGACCTTGCTACCGATGTCAGGGAGATCATTTCATTCGTGATTGTCCCTTGCCTCCACCTACACAACCCCAGTCAGTAACGATCCAAGGCTATTGTCAGGAGTGTGGAAAGGAGCATCTCTTACGAGATTGTCCTAAGAATCCTAACAATATGCCAAAAATCACTCCTATAAACGTTATTGGGTTAGTTGTAGACTCCACAGGGAGTGTGACTTCCACTGCACCAGTGCAAGTGGTCACAAGAGCTCAAGCATTGCAGCAAAACCAAGATGTAGATCAGGGAAAGAGCCCAGAAGTTAGTGAAACGGAGAGCATAACCAAGAAGAGAACTAGAGCATGGAAAGATAGCCCGGAAAGAATGAAAAGACAATGGGCTAAAACGATGAGTGAACTTGAGGAAAGCATAAGAGAGACCAAAGCCAAGATAACTGAACTCACATCTCAAACTCCCTCTCACACTACCCCACCACCGCCATTCCCATCGCCATCCGACCCGCCACCTTCCAACCCACCTCATACGATTCCACCACCCCCTAGAGTAGGATCAGTATTAGCTGATCCCACTCGTGAAGACATAGACATGATGCTTAAAGCATATCAGGCCAGAATCCAAGAAGGGCCAAATGTCACGGATCATGACAAGTGCTACCCTAGGGCTGACCTAGAGATAGAAAGAACCAAGCTTTGCGCGAAAATGGTTGCATTGGCTCAGACTATGTTTGAAGCCAGTCGCCTTTTCAATTACTCGGGCTCAACCAAGACGCAACTACACCTGGATGGACTTCTAGAGAAGCTAGAGGGCATAATTGAAAGATTTGCCAAGGAAGAAAAAAACCAAGAAAGAGATAAAGCAAGCAAAAACATGACCCATCCCCCATCAAAAGCTTACGTGCCCAATTCCACTGAACCAGACAATTCCACTTCACTAGAAAGAATGGAGAATCTAATGGCACAATCACAAAAGGAACTCGCCCCTCAACACCATGACAAGGCCAGTGAAAGAGTAGGTCTTCCCACCCAAAAAGCTTATGTGCCTGAAGCTTATGTGCCTAACTCTACGGAGCCAGACACATCATCTTCTATGAATCGATTCACACCAGAATTCCTACGAGAGATTCAAGAAGACAAATGGGCTAAAGAGAGTGAAGTCCCTCCTCCTATTGAACTTGTGGACGATGCACATGACCAATTCCCACAAGATATCCCATCCATTTATGGGGAGCAGGAGAGCACCCAATCTCAAGAAAGATTAGACTTCGAGTCTAATTCTTTACAAGAAGTACCCCACTTCACAGGCCCATGGGAAGCAAAGTCCACTTGTATGAGAGCACCCACAGTCATGGTAAGAAACAAAGATTCGGTCATACCTAGGAACACAGAGGTAGTGAAGAACACTAAAGTGCAGTGCAATCTCAAGTTAGAAGAGCTACTCAAGGTTAGACCTGAATTATGGAAACATGCCGCCAAACAAGTACCAGAGATAGCAAAACCTCGTTCCCAGGTAGGATCACATAGAACGGTGCCCGAGATACCCTTGGATAAGATAGGAGATATGTGTGAAGGAGAAGAAGGGAACACCTATCTTCCCATTACCTACCAGGAGTACACCACCAAGGCCATTTTGGACTCAGGTGCAGGAGTTGCAATTGCCACCACTTCCCTATGGAAGCGTTGGGGCAAGCCCGCACTCAGGCCAACGAGAATGAAATTGCAGATGGCTGATGGTCACATAGAGAGACCCTTAGGATTGCTAGAAGGAATAACTCTCACCACCTGTGGTGTCGAGTTTGAGCATACATTTGCTATATGTGACTTCAGCAAAAATCATGCCTATGAGATGATTTTGGGAAGACCATTTATGCGACAGTTGCAAGTGGTACAGGACTGGGGAACCAACTCCTTGTATTTGCAACACTTAGGTGTTACAACCAAAGTAAATCTCAAAGATTACTCTCATAGAGATGTACCTCCCATCCAATGGAATCCCATCCATAGAGCCAAAGATGATACGGAATCTGTGCATTCCATAGGATCAGGATCCTCATGGATGCATGAAGACACCCACTTATGGATGTGCAAAGTAGCAGTAGAAGAGGAGAAAAGAGAAAAGGCCAGAGATATAGGTGCAAACGAAACACATAGACCCATTCAAGACCCAGCCTATGCACCTGTAGTATTTCCTGACGAAGAATTTGAACCCCACGGCTGGGCAGAAATCCTAGCAACAATGGATGTAGCCATCAATGAAGAACAATGGACACCTCACTGTGATGAGGATGGCTATGACATTTCAGTCTTCTCCATCGAGCCAATCATGGGAGAGGCAGTTCTAGAAGAATGCGAACCTAGCCCTGATGCATTTGAGGATGCAAGTGACTCCGATCTAGAGTCAATCATTATGGACCCACCATTTGCATCAGATGAAGAATACTTCCATGAAGTAGAATTTCAACCCGAGAGGCATGGGGAGCTTACAAATGATGTAAGATTAGCAACACATGTGACCCCGAAGGAAGAAGGAAAGAAACGAAAGAAGAGAGAAGTCTCACCAAAAGAGGAAGAATCTTTGTTTGAGGTCCCAGAAAATTTTAAGAAGTATGAGATAGACGATAGGAGAGTCATGATAAGAATGCCTAAACGAGAGGCACAAGTAGGAGAGGCCTATGATAACAAAGAAACCACCAAGAAAATAGTAGTGGCCCTAGAAGAAGGAGAGGAGAGATGCACGTACATAGGCCATGACCTAACAGAGGAAGAAGAGCATGCGTTAATTGCTTTGCTAAGAGAATACAGAGATGTATTCGCTTGGAGTTACAAGGATTTGAAAGGTGTTGACCCTGACATATGCTCACACACTATCCCCATGACCTCAGATGCTAAACCCTCTAAGCAAAAGCCCTATACATATAACGATAATTACGCTGCCAAGATCAAAGAGGAGATAGATAGACTGGTTGAAGCTGGATTTATCTATGAAATTGAGCACACTGAGTGGGTATCCCCCATCGTGGTGGTGCCCAAGAAGAACGGAAAATTGCGTGTATGCATTAACTTGAAGAAGGTCAATGCAGCCACAATTCGAGATAACTATCCGCTTCCCATCATAGAACATCTCTTAGAACGAGTAGCAGGCAAGGAAGTGTACAGCTTCCTTGATGGATTTTCGGGCTACAATCAAGTAGCCATAGCTCCAGAAGATCAGCATAAAACAGCTTTTGCCACAGAGTGGGGTATATTTGCCTTTCGTGTAATGCCATTTGGGCTTACCAATGCACCAGCTACCTTCCAGAGACTAATGTGCCATGTATTTAAGGAGTTCCTGAGGAAGAACTTAGAAGTCTATGTTGATGATCTTTGTGCTCATTCCAACATTAGACAAACCCATATTCCTGAACTCAGACAAATCTTTAACAAATGTAGAGAATATCAAGTGTGCCTAAACCCAGAAAAGTGTGTTTTCATGGTCAGGCAAGGCAAGATTCTAGGACACATAGTGTCAAAGAATGGCATATCTACTGACGAAGAGAAAGTGAGAGCTATAGCAGAGCTACCTAGGCCAAGGAATGTCAAGGAAGTACAAGCTTTCATGGGGCATTGTGGTTATTATCGACGATTTATACACATGTATGCCATCATTGCAAAGCCCCTGTACGGACTTCTGACAAACTTTGAGTGGACTGAGGAATGTGAGAATTCCTTCCAGGAGCTTAAACGAAGATTATGTTCAGCACCAATCTTGACCACACCAGATTGGAATAAGCCATTCCATGTTCACGTGGATGCATCCAATTATGTTATTGGGTGTGTGCTTGCTCAACCTACTGGTGAAGGTAATATGGATCTTCCAATTGCCTATGCCAGTAGACAATTGAATGCAGCTGAACAAAATTATACCACTACAGAGAGAGAAGGCTTAGGCATGGTATATGCAGTCAAGAAATTTAGACACTATTTGCTTGCAAATAAGTTTAAATTTTTTACTGATCACCAAGCATTGTTATATCTCGTGAACAAGCCATGCAATATAGGAAGATTAGTAAGATGGTTTCTCTTACTAATGGAATATGATTTCGAGGTTGTGGTAAGGAAAGGGAGGACTCATTTGAGAGCAGATCACCTTTCTAGGCTCACATCTGGAGAAGCCCCACAAGGAGTATCAGATGACCTTCCTGATGCTTACTTGTTTAACTTGGAAGTGGTACCGGAGTGGGCTAAGCCATTAGTGCCAGTATTGACATACGGGCCTAACCATCCAGTAGTAAACACACAGAATAGAGAGGTTGTGAAAGCCCAAAAGTACCACATCATGGCAGGAAGCATGTACAAGCACACGGATCAAGGGATCTTGGCTTGTTGTGTAGAAGAGGACGAGTATGCGAAGTGGTTGCAATTAGCACATGTAGGTGCATTAGAGCAACACTACTCAAAACAACAAACCCTACAGACACTCAGGAGACTCGGTGTGCATTGGCCGACTATGGAAGCTGATGTCCAAAAGTTGTGCAGGGAATGCCCAATCTGTCGCACTAAACCACCTGTGGAACATGCCACTCTTTATCAAGTGTCCATAGTGCCAGACTGGAGTGAACCACTAGTATCCTTCCTGAGGACGAAAACATTCCCTCTAGATATGACCTTGGCTAGGAAAAGGAGTTTAGAACAAGAAGCCCAGGATTACTCACTCATTGGTGATAATCTATACAAAC
Source organism: Ceratopteris richardii (assembly GCA_020310875.1). Lineage (NCBI taxonomy): Eukaryota > Viridiplantae > Streptophyta > Polypodiopsida > Polypodiales > Pteridaceae > Ceratopteris > Ceratopteris richardii. Next base: position 152,072,804 of record CM035424.1, read on the forward strand.
GCGGTAAAGATGGTTACTTGAGACTATGTGTCCATGAAAGTGAATATCTCAAGATCTTGGAAACCGCTCACCAAGGTGTAGCAGGAGGACACTTTGGACCAGATCGGGTGATCAAAGCAATTCTATTTGCGGGCTTCTGGTGGCCGACCCTTCACATGGATGCACATACCTATGTGAAACGGTGTGATGTCTGTCAGCGAACCCAGTATCCTATACGTAAAGATGAGATGCCACTGAAACCTATGATGGGTGGACGTGCATTCTCTAAGTGGGGAATAGACTTCGTAGGTCCTATTAATCCCCCAGCTAAAGGTTCCCATGCAAAATATATCATTGTTGCAACAGACTATCTAACTAAGTGGGTAGAGGTAAAAGCCACAACGAAGAACGATGCTCAAACAACTGCTAAATTCTTGTTTGAAAATGTATTCACAAGATATGGGCTACCTATAGAGCTTGTAAGTGATAGAGGCACTCACTTCTTGAACGAAGTGATTGAAAATCTACTCCAAGAATTCTTAGTAATACATAAGAAGTCTGCCCCCTATCACCCTCAAGCTAATGGACAAGCCGAAAGCACCAACAAGATCCTATGCAATGTACTGACAAAATTAGTGAACACTAAGCGCTCTGATTGGGACAAACAGCTACACCATGCTGTTTGGGCATACCGAGTCGCCTACAAAACGGTACTCCAAGCCACACCCTTTCATATGGTATTTGGCCAAAACGCGGTGCTACCCTTGGACTTCTTGATACCTACATTAAAAGTAGCACAAGAGCACGACTGGACGGGTCATGAACTCTCCTCTAGATTTTTTGACCTTGAACGATTAGGAGAAACAAGACTGAGAGCAGCTGTAGGGATATATGCAGCTAAGAAGAGACAGAAGGCATACTTTGATGCCCACGTTAAGGATAAAGGTTTAAAGGCAGGCGACTTAGTTTTAGTCTACACTTTGAAACAACATGCAAGGAAGCTAGAAAAGAGAGGCTACGGACCTATGATCATCAATAGGATCTCCACGAGTGGAGCAGTACAACTAGCCACTTTAGAGGGTGATGTTCTCCCAAACTATATTAGCGGATGCAGAGTCAAGTTGTATCAGGAACCCCTCACGGAGGAAATGCTAAGTCGACTCAATACTGCTAAGCAACGTAAAGAAGAGGAAAAACGAATTCGAGAAGAAGCTCAAGCAGAAGCCCTAGAGCGCATACGGAGAATGAAATTAAGAAGACAAGGTAGAGAGCACCCTAGGCAAGATGCATATGCAGATCAAGGATATGACGTAGCTATGTGTGAAGTTTCAGGTGTTAGCTCACATAGGATAACTGATCGACGTCCTTTCATAACCGTAGATATAGGACAAGGAAAGAGTGCAAGGACTGTAAGAGCCTTGATTGACTCAGGCGCAGCCACTAGTGCTGTTAAATTGTCTTACTGTCAAGAGTTGCAGTTAACTGTCAATCCTGTGGAAGCATATCTCATAGGATTGGGAGGCGTGGAAACCCCTTGCATGGGCGAGGTGGAGCTTCCCTTCTACATTCAGGACATGTTAATGACAGTTAAGGTACTAGTGTGCCAAGACGAAGACCTCATTGAGCCTCTTGTCTTGGGTCAGGACTGGATCTATGATGATGCAGTCAATCTAAACCTAAGAAGTGGACTTCTTCAGGTATGGGTCAATCATAGTCGAATTACCGTAGAGTTAGAGAATGGAGCACTCAAGGAGCTAGGAAAGGCACACACTCCTGGTCCTTCCAGGAATACACATGAAGATGACCATGTTGTTCTTGTCCAAAACTATGTGTTGCAGAGGAATGATGTTCGCAAAAATGGAGTCAGGGATGCGACGGAACTCCCTTCTTTTCCAAAGGTCAGAGAGAAGCAGCAACCAAAGGTGAATCAACGGCAGAAGAAGCAGGGTACTACCTATGTCGGAGATCAAAAGCACCTGCGCAGAAAAGTGTCTCAGCTAGTGAAACAAGTATGGGTGCGGAAAGGCGAACACGCAGTTGCACTTAAGTCAACCACACGGGCAAAGCCTCTCATTAGTAACCAACAACACGACACCTATAAGAAGTCTTTCAGAAGTTCTTCTGCTAACGTGAAGTCTATTTGGGTGCCCAAGAAGTCGATGAAGGCTAGCCCACAATCAAGAAAAATTTGGGTGCCTAAGGCTTGTTTGCGGGCTCAAATAGCTACACCAAGGCCACACCCTTTACAGCGTGGTCCATTCACTCACACCGCCGACATCCACTCATTTTCAACACTCAGGAACACACCAAGGCCCATGAGCACGAACAGAATCACTTGTAAATGGGTCCCTAAAAGGTCTCATTGTCAAGCCGACACACCCATAAAGCTCTCGAGAGTCTCTACGGAACCAAGAGCAAAACCCATCCACTGCATTTGGTAGCCTAAGACTTGTAACAAACCCCCGGACCCCAATTGTAAATCCATGATAACCTAATAACCCCATCACTATCACACTACATCATTCCACTTAGCTCTTAGGTGTACTGAACTCCTAACCACACACACACTCACACCGAGCACTTACTAACCCATTAATCTCTCCCAACCCTCGTGTCAATGTTGTAATGGGAGCAACAACGGTTCTCTCTTGTCCTGTACAATGTTAACACTAGTTTCTATATTCTCACAGAGACAGGAAGCAAGAAGTAACATGGAAGATACGGTAGGAACTAGCTCCCAGGCAGGCACCAGCCCCCAAATTGTGGACATTGAAAGCCTTCCGGTTGAGGAGGAATTAAAGGAACGACCAGCGGAATTAAGGGCATTACATGCCATACCAATTCAGAATCCTCCACAGGGTCACACAATGCCGGTGGGCAAAACCTCACACTGGTTCAGTGATGTTGCGGGACCTCTGGGTGAAGGCACATACATGTGGGAGTCCGAGGTGGAATTCAATGGACGTTGGGGCAGATACCACTTCTTTACCAGAGAGTTTGAAAAGCTACAGAATAACGAAGGACTGAAGCCGATATGGAAGAAAGCTGGGCTCTACGATTATTTCAAGTTCCAACTACCAAAGCCCGATTTCCTAAGGTGCTCATACTTGATTAGCACCCTCACTCCAAGCAAAGACAAAAAAGGATACAGCTCCTTTGTACTCCCATCACTCACAAGGGGTAATGAGCTGAAGCATTTCCGCTTGACTATCAACTTGGTAAGAGAAGCTCTCGATATGAACGGAATGCACATTCCTACGGAGAAAGAGACTATGGTCCCCGATAATATGAAGAACAGGAATCTGACAAAATTAAAGGACATGGTAGCGATGACTCCCACGATCGCCATTCATTTACGTATGGTCATGCAACATTTCGCATTCCCCGCGCAAGACAGGTTCACAATGCCTCCCAAGAAGATTTGGTTTAGCCTCTACTTAGCAGATGCCTTTGATTTGACCATCAATATGCCCCACTGGATTATAGACCAGATCCATATGGCTCATCAAAGATGGTATAAGAAACAAAAATCTGTACTCTATGGATGTTGTGCGCTTACCAGAATCGTGTATAGATGTCTCGCCTATGATGTACCGGTGCAAAGGGCTCTCATTTGGTCCAGAGCACAGGAGTTTCAACGCAGATTGTCAGCCGTTGGACCTCCCTCAAAGAAGATGAGAGGCACCGTACAGATGCCTTGTGCACAACCCCGCGGTGCAACCCTAACACCAGAAACAACTCCAAGGCTTCCTCGAAGAGTGCAACCATTTACTATCAGGTTACCTAGGCACAGCACAGATGGCCCTAACCTTGTGTTTCCACCAGTGCCTACTGATCTGGAGTTTCCTCACGGATTTACTTTGGAAGATCTAACGGATGAAGAAGTGGCTAGAATTATTGAAGCAGTTAATGCGGAAGTCGAGGCAGAGCAGGGTAGTGGACAACAAACGGCTACACAACAACCCCAGACAAGACAACCAGAAGTGGTAGAAGTGGAAGATGAAGAAGAAGGAGACCAAGAGGATGAACAAGAAGGATTTTCTGATGAAGGGGCGCATGACTATGAGCAAGAAGTTATACAGGAGTTAGAGGGTGCCCCAGCATATACAAAGGAGTTGAAAAAGCTCTACGATACCATCAACAGGGTTCAACAACAACATAAGTTATCCCTTGCAGCAGGAAAGGCTATCATGCACCAAATCCTTGAGGAGGAAGGAGTTGACGAACAGTATCGTGCCACACTGGATATGATCTCTGATGCCTTAGGAGTATCTGAGGCAGTGCGGACGGCCCTGGCACAATCACGCAGAACGGAAAGGAGATACGGAAGACGTCCCCCACGAGCAGGGAAACAAATGAATGTATTAGGATCAGGACCACAAGGCACCCCCACAACCACGGGCACTGCACACACCGCTCACGACACCGAGGAAGCCCATACATCAAGTGCACCTCCATCACCTCCCTTACCACCTTCGCCCCCACACCCACCACATTCACCTCCCATTACCAATGTAACAACCACCGTTACCGCCTCCGAGCCCACCGCCATGATTGAAGCACAAACCGCCAATCAACCCACACACCCTCTCAACACTTCCCGTGTATACACCTCCACTAACACTGTGACCCTAACGGCAGCTACTGACATCCCCATTCCCCCACTCACACTTTCGGGCAGTTCACATTCACAACTACACACACCACTGTACACATTCACCACAATCACTGCACCCACAATTCCACTATTCACAATCACTCCCACTACTGCTTCCACCATGGATTTTATGGACATATCACCCTCCACTACACCTCTCCCTCCCCCCATACCACCACAATCTCCCATTCCCCTACCACCCACTTCACCATTTTCCAGCACCGCATTCACACTTCCCTTCCCCTTTCCCTTCCCCTCTGCACATAACACCCTCCCTGCATCCACCCCCATTAATAATGTATTTAATAATATGTATCAGTGCATGTCTCAGTTACAACAACACTATCAGCACCTCGATGCTCAGCATACAAGCTTGTTCAGGAGACATGAGGAGTTACAAGGAAGATTCATTGATTTAGAGAAAGAAAAGCATCAATTACAACAGCAGTTTAGTGCATTGCAAGAACAACATGAGCAACTAGTGGCAAATCCACCGCAGCCAGATGCAGAAGAAAGACAACATATGGATGATTTGCTACACTCACAAATCACAGAGAACCTCAAGCTCCGTCGCAACATGGCTCTCTTACGGAACCATATGTCGGCAGCCCTAGAAGAAAATAGACGGCTTCAGACACAAAACGAAGAGAACTTGGAGTTAGCCATGGACGGTTCCCCACAAGAAATTGATCCGGAGAGATTTAAGGCTATTCCCTCGGACAATATGCAGATCATATTGGAAACCCATACTGATCTCCTCGAAGCCCATGCAGCCTTAGAAAAGGAAAGAGACGAACTACGAAGGCAATTGGAAGCTCAACCAGCACCACCCAAAGAAGTCCCACCCACAGCTGACACAACTGACGAAGTAGCAGCGCTCAAAGCACAACTCGAAGAATTACAAAAGAAGGTGCTTGAGTACGAACGCCAACCCTCCCCCTTGGCAGAACCAGAACCTGAAGACCTAGTGCCAATCGAAGTAGAGGAAACCTTTGAGGACCCGTACGTTCCGATGCCAGCACCTGGGGGCAAGCGAACAGATGAGGGCATGGACACTCTTGAAATAGAGGCTCCGGAATGGATGCAAAAATTGGAAAAGGTGGCCACAACACATGATGATAGGGTGGCAGTCCAGATAGCATCGATGTCACGCTTAGAAGAGGTGGTCATAAAATCGGACTATTTTAGGAACCTCTCTCATCACAGGTGGATCGGCACCTCCGACGACTTGTATGTTCCATTTTGTGTCTTAATGGCGGATTATAATGCTGAAATCAAGCATCACACCTCAAGGGAACCAATCTCTGCCACACATTTTGCACCTGATGACATCCCAGAAAGTGCCAAGCAAGGAAATATTCACCAACCGACTTGGAGAATTCGGTTGCTTGAAACCTACCCGGAAATGAATCGCACATGGAACAACATGCCCCTGTATATCAAGTACAATCCCTGCTACTGTCCTGTTTTCCGAAGAAGGTCGTGGCCGGAATACACAAAGATGGTACTAACAACCAAAGGCTGCGAGAAGTGGCTCAACTATGTCTACTTGGTGCCACCTAAAGGTCAACCTACCGTAGGGTATATGATATCGACAATTCGGCATTGGGGTGTCAGGTTCAAAAACGTACCAGATGTCATGACACAGATGTGTCTTAAAATTTTTGAACTCATGATAGTCACCTTCCGGACCTTCAAGAATGTTAAGGAACCTCAGCTCTCTGCGCTCGGATTTAATGAAGGCAATCAGGATTTAGTTTATGACATGAGCACAACGCCCTCTATTAATGTTGTTTATGCATGGCATGCCCGCATAAAGTACCTACCGGCCTGCTTCAAACAAACATTTGAAGAGATGTTTGTCACCGGGTTCTGGGAATATCACTCAGAGATCTTCATTCCCAAGCCCTCACATTTATTACAATTGTTTGCAGTGGAACAAGCTCTCCACTCAGAAAAGTTACGAATGCCACATCCAGAGGTTCCCGGGCCGGTAGATTGGGATGCTCTACTCACAGACTTGGCCAAAGGATTGAGGATTGCCGAACATCACTTAGCGCAAGATGTTGTCAAATACTACATCCAACGACCCTCCCAACAAGGGTCTGTCAGGGACGACAGACGCGAGAGAGGGGGGAGTGTTAGCAGCAGACAAGGGAGTCAACGACGATCTGGCAAGTAGGCCAATAATTTTCTTCATGAAGAAGCAAGTACGAGCATTCACGCAGATCTAGCACTAAGGCAACCTTTAATTTTTCAACACCCTTACACCAATTAAAAGTGATCCTCATCACTAACAACCCCTGTAAATACCATTTCATATTTTTGTAGCTCCATTTTGTGCAAGCCAAGGAGTCCTTGAGCTTGAGGAGCTTTAGAAGTATCTACCTGCCAATTTTCATATTTTTTAGATCTCGTTTGAGCCCTCTAATAAGCCCTGGAACCTAATTTTTAACTAGGCCGGACACTAGGTCTGAACAGGGCCAAAGCTAGTCAAAAACTATAAAAGGAGCTAGAGAGCTCATTTTTTAGGTTAGATTGTAATTGAAACAAACTTGTAAGAGCTTTTTGAAAGTAATCTAAGAACTCCATTGCTTCTCACTCTTTGTCTTGCTGTGTGTGTGTGTGTATGTGTGTGCATGCTTGTGTGCTTCTCACTCACGCACTTGTGCCTCCACTTGCTCGAGGTCTTCATACCATCCTCACGTCTTCCCGGATTGACATTAAAGGAGGTGCTACTCATCACTGAGCTACATTGACTTTCCTAATCTCACGTCCAAAGGAACACCAAGTCCACACTTGAATAGAAAAGGGTTCAAATGTAGGAACAAACATATGGTCTCTTATTTACAAGAAACCCCTAATTTTGAAACAATAATAGTGTTTTATGAGAAGCTAAAAGAATTATCATGTCACTTTTTGTAGACATTTGAATAAGCCTTTTAAATCGGCTTCTTCAATAGACACTCTTAACTCCATTCACTACTTGGGAGTTAATGCATTTTTCATTTAACAAAATGAAAATCACATCAAATTGTGTTTTTTAAAATATTAAACAAGATTTCTTGCAAAGAAATTCCAACAATGAAGAGTTGATTTTTGAATATTTCTCTTCAATGGTCAAGATGCATATGTTACTTATGTTTCTTGGATTAGTTGCAAACAAGAACTTGGAGATGGTGAAGATCTTACAAATGAGATTTATATGCAGCTCCAAAATGGTTGTCGAATCCTCAATAAGAAGATTCTTATGTATGCTTAAGAAGAGTTTTTATCTATTTAAAAAGACCCCTGAATGGTATAAAAAATTTGATGCATTTATGAAGCCCCAACTTTGTTTCATAAACAATGATGATCACTACCTCTACACAAAGATACATTCAAACGGCATATTGATATGAAATGCTCCACTTTGATGTAATATTGATTATTTGAAAATCCTCGCAAGTCTTAGAGACTATTTGAAGAACTTGAGGCAAACTTTTGATATGGAAGATTCTTGAGGACGGTAAACATATTCTTCTAATGAGGATTACTAATAATAAGAGTAATAGATGTTTAGAATATGTTAAAGTGATTACATGTCTAGAATATGAAGGCATTGAGTAGAGGCAGGGACCATGCAAGACTTGATAAAGGACCAGATCCAAGTAGTAAATGAAGATGATCAGAAGATCAAAGAGGAGGCATAATGCATGCTTAAATCTTTTGGAACCGTCATCATCTATTTGTAATTTACCTCTAAATATTTTACCTCTATTTTTATGATTGTATAAAGTTTGCAATCTTCGAGAGTATGGGAAGACTATCATATGTATAAATATCTCTCAGAGTAACTTAGATAGGTAGATAAGATGGTTAGGATAGTTGTACAAATAAAGTAGAACTATTTTCAACTAGGCCAGCCATTTTGGTATGAACAAGGCTACCCATTTTTGTATTTTTGTATAATACTTAGTGATAGATCAATTTTGTATACTTTGGCCATTATAAGAACTGAGCTCATGCACAAATCTCGTAAATATTCTTTTTTCCTCGTTTTCTCTTTATTTCTTTATTGTATGGTGAGAAAAAAGTTTTTTTGAAGGGAGTGTACAGGTCTCAATATGTGCTTCCCTTGCATTCGTGGCTATCTGTGCACATAAGAAGCTTCAAAATGAGATAAAGTGATTCCCATCAGAGTTTTGAAGTCTATTTTCTCTCTAAAGGTTATTCTTTATAGATCTGAAGATTAAAACATGTAGAGCTTTGAAGAGCAACAAGGGAAGGGGTATCTCTGATACATGGAAAAATATTACTACCAAAAAGTTTGCAACCTACAAATTTCAAAATTCACTCTTCTTTTATCCCATCTCTCTCCATGATTCATATGTTTTTGTTGATTTAAATGCTCCAAACCTGGTAGATGCTTGATTGATAATTTGGTGTTTGTCACCCAACCACTTGATATTGATAAGTGACTCTTTGGATCCTTACAGATCTATGGAAAATAGATTTGATGTTGTGTCAGTGCTCGAACCCTTCCTTGATGCTATACTAACCTATTGGAGCTTGTTTGAAGGTTTATATATGCTTGAAATGATTAGATGTTCAAGGATTATTCAAGATATCTTCACGAGGAAAACCATCAATTTTAAACATTAAAATTTACAATGTATTTTCATCTTGTAAAAGCTTAGGAATTGGAAAAGGAGCTTTGGGATTCCTTTGGAGGCTTAGAAAAGGTAAAAAAGGACTTTTCACACTTCCCAATGCCAGTTTCCAAGTCCGTACAACTTCCCTTTTTCCCATAACTTTGGAAAGTAGGCTCATTTGCATCAAATTCGAGTGACATATAACCCCTACTTGTATATATGCCTATAACCCTAATGGGTCACTTATCTTTGTACATTATGTTCGTAATACATTCAGTATTGTGTGTTGTGTTCCAAGCTTCTTCTTCATCCTTGTGTTGTTTTTGTATTGTGTGTTGTGTTCCAAGCTTCTTCTTCATCCTTGTGTTGTTTGTGTGCTTCCATAGACCTCAAACTCCAACGCCAAGTGTATGCATGCCTACCATGCTCCATCACTGAGAACATTCTCTCCTAAGTAAAATCCAAATAGAAAACCTTCCTTGGTGTCTCACGGTCTTTAAATTTTTATATGATGACTCCGCCTACTTTGTTAGGTTGATCTAGTTTAAATCTCAAAAAGGCTTCATCTATATCTCCATTCAAAAAGAGTTCAATACTCTTGTTATCCTAAGGAATCCACTCTAGGTTGGTTATTCTAGTCAAGATGGACTTATTACGATGTGTTCTTGGTTTCGTTACAAGTTTCTCTTGGTCTAAGTGTCCTATCTTATCCTCTGGAATGACAATTCCAAATTCATCAATTCTATTCGATAAGCTAGTAAACAGATACATGGTTCCCTGCTTATTGATATACGAACCTTGTTCAAATTTGACCATTGGGTGTTCAACTCAAAATGGTTGATCAAGGTTTTTGAGTTGGACAATAGATATTCCCAAACCATCCTCATAGGTGCGAGCACCTAATTGGTTGGTTCAAATGTTTTCCAATTGAGCCTTATAAAAACCCTCTACTATTTGTAAATAGGCTACTGTTGGACTTTGAGGTCTGCAAAAGCATGCGAACAGCACAAGGAAGAAGAAGAAGCTTGGAGCACAACACACAATACTAAATGTATTACCAATAGGATACACAAAGATAAGGAGCCCATTAGGGTAATAGGCATATACACAAGACGAGGGAAAAAACCTCCTAAAGAGGGAAAAAAAGTGCCCCGCTGGTCCTAGTGTGTTCACACACATCACTACCTAATTATATCAACAAATCCCCCCTGTTAGTGATGCAGTGAACAAGGAGCTGGCACTCATGTATAAGGAAGTGCCAAGATATGTGGAATCAATCCACAAAGGGAGTAAGCCCAAACCTTTGCGGAAAGCTTCAAACTTCTCCCTAGGCAAAGCTTACATTACTTTGGAGCTTATCAAAGAAGCTATACATATTTAAAGGGATGATGAATATCAATCATATCAATGTATCCATGATAGAAAAATCAAAGAATGTTAAAACCTTCACCAATCTTAATAGTACTCATTTGGAAGGAGGCTTCCAATTGGTTCATTAACATCTTTTTTCCCAACTCAAGATTGATATACCATCCGCCATAAGAGAAAATGGCTTGGACTCATGTATGTTTTAGGATTTGGGAAGATAAATGACATAATATTGTGGATATTTGAGTAAATCAAGGTATCCAATGCAAGGTGCAAAAAGATTTAGAAGAACATATTTAGGATGTGTACTCTCACTAAAATAATCCATACTACACTAGCAAGAGAATTCAAATTCACACCACCTCTAAGTACTCATGAATTCCTAAGAATGATGCAATCAAGTAGACATAGTTAAATATCTATATCATCGTAACAAAAGCACAAAAAGAAGATGATAACAAAAGTAGAAGGCATCACAAGGATCACAAGACTCTTTAGGTCACAAATTCATGGATATTCAAGAATATCATATGAGAAAGAAGAAGAAGTGCAAGAAGAAGAGGAAGAAGAAGAGTTAAGACATAGAGAAGCTTCTTATCAATCCCATAAAGGAAGTGATCCAAGGGATTCACTTCAAGACATCCTCTTCAAAGTAGACACCACTTGACAAGAAAATTCTAAGAGACATCATCAAAAATTCTAAGAGAGGAGCTCATTAGAATTCAACAAGAAGGAATGAAAGGGACTACAAGTCATCATGCACTAATGAGAATATATTTGAGGTATGCTTCAAGGAAAACATAAATAGAATCATTCACATGAAGTGGAGAAGACATTATGGAAAATATTAAAAGACATAAAAAAGAAGCATTTCAAAGAGAAAAACTACAAACTAAGAAAGATTTAAGCCATTGAGTATCGACTATGTATACTCAACCTATAAAAAGAAGGGAAACCCAAGCTAAACCTATCAAGATGGTTCAATCCATATTTTCTAGGAAAATATTTATCCCATATCTAAATTTTTTGAAAAGGGAACACCTCATATCGCCCCTCCATAAAAGAAATTAAAAAGTAGAATGGATATTGAGGGCCCAAAGACATCTCAAGTGTTTGAAGAAGAAGATATATATGAACCCTCCTTGCATTGACCTTAGAGGGGAGGGTTTCAATCCACACAATCTGAAACAAAAGATGAATAATTGGGTAGAACATCACAATTATACATATTTAAAAGACTATCCATGTCTCAATTTGTTAATATTTTAGACTGAAATACAATGGAAACATGCGGATCACCCTCTCAAGTTACATGGTTTTAAAATGACACAATCACCATTAATAGAGTCATAGGATGCCACAAGAAGAGGTAGAAACTCAAAAAACCTCACATGTGTCCATGGAAATTTAACCTACCTCTATAGCCACCATAACAATTGCCAAGCCACTATTCTCGTTATGGACTCACTAGTAAGAGTATCAACATTCTTTCCAACACATGTCACAAAACGCACTGATGAAGGTACTTCAAATTCATTAGTCCATCCACATAATCAATATACTGACTTTCTTAATCGATAGATAATATACATCTTAGCCCACACAAATGATGCATTATTAAGTGCAACCGAAAGTTTAGAAGGGGACCAAAAAAAGATAATAGACCTACAACAAGAAATCTTAAGCTTGAAGATGGTGCATGCATTATTAATGATTGATGCACAAAAACTCCATCAAGTTGATGTCAATAGACAAAAATTCCATTCACAAGTTGTAGCAAGCATTACAATAGGTGAAAGTGCAATGTGCCACATCTGATAGAAGAATGGAGCACTTGAAGAAAACCATTCAACATCTCATGGATGATAACAATAAGCCAAGGAATACTCACAAGAATTTTCATGTGTGCGTGACCACTGATGCACCTTTACCTAAAAACATACACCTTTGGGAAAACACATTGATTACAAGACGCTAGTTCAAAAGCATAACCAACTGCAAGAAGACAATGCAACTAAAGATGTCATAATTTTTGCACTACAAGCACATGTCAAAGAGGTGCAAGAATAGGCCATAAAAAGTTCACAATTAGAACCCAACTCAACAATTGTGGAAGAAATTGAAAGGCACATAGTGGAGATGGCACCATACTCACTCTTGGCTTGAAGTAGAACTATGACCAAAGGAGAGACAAATTGCAAAGATGCAAAGTGCAAAGGGATGGGATTGTATCAATGAGATTGAAATCAATAATGAAGCATAACAAATTAGATATTGATTAATCTAAGAGTTGTATGTAGAGTTTTAAAAGACTATGATCAACTCATCCTTACTTGAGCATATCTCAAGGGAAATATTCAACTGAATCATTTACCCTACCAACCACCATGGGGACCTTAGAGAGAAACACATTTAAAGGATATGAATCTGATCCATTAAATGAGCTAACATTTTTAGATAGACCTTGATTCATGATGGAATTTAGGCCATACCAAAAATCAATGAATCCTACAAATCCAATATAGAAAGCCAGAGTGCAAATTACATATATGTGTGAAGTTGAGCGAGGATAACTACCTATTGGGCATGCAAGACTTAGTAAAGCACCACATGAAGCTAGTAAATGAAAAGGCTCAGAAGCTCATAGAGGAGGCATAATATATGCCATAAAGTTTTGAAACCATCATCTTCTTCCCATAGTTTACCTCCATAGGTTAGACCTCTACTTTTATGAATGTATATAATTTTGTGATTCTCAAGAGCAAGGGGAGACTACCATGTGTATAAATGTTTCTTATGAGATTAGATAGGTCAATAAAATGGTTAGAATAGATCTACAAATCATGTAGGACTAGTTTTAAATAGAAAAGCCATCTTGATATGAACATAGCCACCTATTTTTGTATAAATCTCAATGAGAGCTCAACTTTATATACATTTTACCATTGTAAGAAGTGATCTCTTGTAAAAATCTCATTATTCTCATATTTTCATTGTGTTGGTGGCTCCATATGCACAAACGAACTTTGAAGCAAGATAAGTCAATATCAATCAGAGTTTTGAAGCATGTTTTTCTCTCTAGAGGGTGTTTTTTTTTTACATCTAAATATCAAACATGTAAAAAAATTCCTAGTTAGCTTGTTACCAATTAGTTATTACTAAGTAGTTGGTTCTTGGATACTTGTTAGTAATTAGCTATTACTAATTAGCTTGTTAGTAATTAGTTACTAATTATCTTATTACTAGTTAGCTATCACGAAGAAGCTAGTTCTTGGTTAGTTGTTAATAATTAGTTATTACTAATTATCTTGTTACCAATTAGATATTACCAAGTAGCTAGTTCTTAGATAGTTATTAGTAATTAGCTATTACTAATTATCTTGTTACTAATTATCTTGCTACTAATTAGCTATTTCTAAGGAGTCAAATTTTTGGTTAGTTGTTTGTAATAAGCTATTACTAAATAAATTGTTACTAGTTAGCTATTTTTAAGTAGCTAGTTCTTGGTAAATTGTTAGTAATTATCTACTACTAGTTAGCTTGTTACAAGTTCACTGTTACAAAGTAGATGGTTCTGGGTCACTTGCTAGTAATTAGCTATTACTAATTAGCTTGTACTAGTTAGCTATTTCTAAGTAGTTGGTGTTGCTCTAGCACAATGGTGAGAACCACGTTAAGAAGCTCCACCTCCTTAATGTCAATCCGCGGAAGAGATAGGAGTGATATGAAGATCGTGAATGTGAGATGAAGTGAGAGTGAAGGTGAGAAGCATAGAAATGCACACACATACACACACACTATGAAGAGACAAGCAAGACACAATGGAAGGTGAGAAATCAACTCTATTACTCAAGAACACTCTTACAAGCTCAAAAGAACTCTAACCTCAAACAAGCTAACCCCAAAAATGTGCTATCTAGCTCTTTTTATAGTTTCTAGACTAGTTTTGATCGGTTTCACATCTAGTGACCGGCCTAGTTAAAAAATAGGTCCTAGATGCTATTTGGAAGGGTAAATGATGTCTAAAAATAACAAAAATTGATACGCTTGTTCTACCTAAGCTCCTCAAGCTCGAGGACTCCTCGGCTTGCATAAAATGGAGCGAGAAATTAAGAAAAGGGTTTTTCTATGTTACATATGTTACATTAGTGATAAAAATCACTGTTAGAGGTTTTTGAAAAGTATTTTTAAAACATGATTCTTTGAAAAAAGATTCGAATGGCTCATTGCTCCGTCGTTACATGCTTCCGCATCGTCTGTGCCTCTGGCTGCTTCCAACACCCCCCTCCCTCTCGCTTCTGTTGTCCCTGACAGAACCTTGTTGTGAGGTCTGCTGGATATAGTTCTGTAGGAGGTCTTGAGCGAGGGTGTGCTCGGAGATACGAATGCCTCGGGCTAGATCGGCCTCGAGTTTCTCCCAGTCTAGTGGTTGTGGTTCTTCCGGTGACGGGAGCTGATAGTGTGTGGAATAGACCATTCGTTCACATGCATTCGTCATTCGCCTTTCTATTAGGCATTCGTACCATGATCCTTCTATCTTCGATTTCATATTTCTTGAAGTTCTCGGGTACTTCAAACAAAGATTCTTCTTTTTCTGACATGGTTTCTTTCTTCTTTCTTTTCTTGCCTTCACTCTTAGTAGTCACTTGTGTGGTTAACCTCACATCATTCGTAATTTCTTCGTGTCTCTGAGGGTGAGTCTCTACTTCGTAGAAATATTCTTCTTCTGATGCAAAGGGTGGGTCCATGATAATTGATTCTAAATCGAAATCGCTTGCATCCTCAAATGCATCAGTGTTAGGTTCACACTCTTCTAAAATTGCATCGCACATGATTGGCTCTATCATGAAAACTGAGATATCATAGCCATCCTCGTCACAGTGGGGTGTCCATTGTTCTTCATCGATGGCTACATCCATGGTTGCTAGGATTTCTGCCCAACCATGGGGTTCAAACTCTTCGTCAGGGAATACTACAGGCGCGTAAGCTGGATCTTGAAGGGTTCGTGGATTTTGTTCTGCACCTAAGGTCCTTGCTTCTAATCGTTCTTCCTCTTGTTTGGCTACTTTACACATCCATAAATGAGTATCCTCATGCAACCAAGAAGGATCTGATTCTAATGAGTGCACGGATTCCGTCTCTACTGGTGTCTTATGGATGGTATTCCATTGTATTGGGGGTACATCTCGATGTGAATAGTCTTTAAGATTGACTTTGGTAGTCACTCCTAAATGTTGCAAGTACAAAGAATTGGTTCCCCAATCTTGTACAATTTGCAACTGACGCATGAATGGTCGTCCCAATATCATCTCATAAGCATGGTTTTTTGCAAAGTCACAAATGGCAAAGGTATGCTCAAATTCTACACCACAAGTGGTGAGAGATATGCCTTCTAGTAAGCCTAATGGTTTTTCTATGTGTCCGTCAGCCATTTGTAGCTTCATCCTGGTGGGTCTTAATGCTGGCTTACCCCAACGTTTCCATAAAGCAGTGGTAGTGATGGCTACGCCGGCTCTTGAATCTAAGATGGCTTTCGTGGTGTAGCCTTGATGGGTTATCGGAAGATAAGTGTTACCTTCCTCTCCTTCGCTTACATCTCCAATCTTTTCTACGGGTATCTCTGGTACCTTATTTTGTGATCCTATTTGTGAGGGAGTAGTAGCAAGCTCGGGGAATTGATTTGCTACATGTTTCCACAATTCTGGTTTTACCTTTAACAACTCCTCTAGAGTGAGATTACACTGTACTTTAGTGTTCTTGATCATTTCCGTGTTTCTAGGGATTACTGATTCTTCATTCCTCACTATTATCGTGGGTGCTCTCATATTAATAGACTTTGCTTCCCAAGGTCCTGTGAACTGAGGTAATTCTTGTAAAGAATTAGATTCAAATCCTGTGTGTTCACTCAGTTGTTCTTCCTCTACATCATCGTAAATAGAGGGAATGTCTTGGGGAAATTGTTCCTGCAAGTCATCTATTTCTTGAATAGGAGGATGGGTTCCTTGTTCTTTTCTCCATTTCTCTTGTTGGATTTCTCTCAAAAATTCATGTGAGTACCTATGTATGGAAGACAAATTGTCTTGACTTTCTATATTGGGTACTTGAGACAGGGATGGTGCATTCCTTTCCTGTGTCTCTGAGACAATAGGGTTCCTATGCTGATCCTTTTTCTCTTTGCTTTCAATCAAATATTCTAGCCTCTCCATTAGTCCTTGAAAATGTAATTCCGGTTTTGCCATGTTATTCCAATTAAGATATCTAGAGGCTTCGAACAAAGCTTGTGCTAGTTCTACCATCTTCATGCAAAGTTTAGTTCTCTCAATTTCTAGATCAGCTCGAGGGTAGTTTTTGCTCATTTTAGCTACCTGAGGTCCCTCTTTTAATCTAGCCTGATATGCACGAAACATCATGTCTAGATTTTCTGGTATGGGTTCCGCTAAAACTGATCCTGATTTTTGAGCTGGATTCTCTTGATTCAAGTCCTGTGAAGTCAATTCTAGGATTTTGGCTCTAGATTCCTTTAAACTTCCTTCCAACTCAGTTATCTTTTTACTCCATTTTCTCTTAATTCTTTCTCTAGAATCTTTCCAAGATTTTGTCTTTTTACTGCTAGATTCTGCAACTTCACTACTTCCAGCTACTTTCCCTTGATTAAGCTGTTGGTTCTGTAAGAGCGTCTGGGCTCTTGTGTTAGCTTGGATAGGCACATATGTAGGGTTGGATCCATCTGCGTTATTTACAATTCCTATCACGTTGATCGGTGTCACATTCGAAGCATTAACAGGGTTCTTAGGACAATCTTTGATTATGTGCTCTTTGCCACAATCGGCACAAAAGCCTTGGATGTTATAGTACTGTGATTGTCCTGATATCGGGGGATGTGGATAATCCTTTATGAAATGGTCTCCTTGGCACCTAAAGCATGGTCCTCTAGAGCCCTGTGGTCTCTGTTGTCTTAATTGGGGCCGTGGATTTGGGTTTGTGTACATCACATTAGCATAGTCCGACTCCCAACTAGGTTCCACTGGTGGACTATCGTAATGATATGTCTCCACGTGTTCTGGTGACTCCGTGTAATATGCGGGTGGACTATCTACATGCATAGAGTCAAAACTGTTTGAGTTCGGGTCACTCTCTGTGATCAAAGGTGAAGTAGGCACTAAGGCCCTACTTAGGTTCTCTTCTGCAGCAGCGTATTTGACTGAGATGATATTCGCTGGTGGGGGTGGCTGCTGAGCTAAGACAGGTTGAGGTCTCTGTTGAGCCTGGTATGGGTAGTTCTGAGGAGGCCTATAGTAATAAGGCTGAGCATTGTATTGGCCTTGATACCTACCTGGCTGCGGGTATGCTTGCGGGTAGTTCTGTCTCACGGTCTGTTTGTTGTATGGGCAGTCCTGAGCCGTATGATTCGTGTATCTTCTCTCAATTTTACAGTATTGGCCACTAGGGTTGGCTTGTGGTTGTGGTGCATTGGGACACACATTTGCCATATGATCACCACCACAGGTGTAACAACGCTTGTTCATTAGTACCCTAGGTTTACTAGAAACTCCTAGTTTCTGGGCCACTTTTTCTGCTAGGTCTTCTATTGAGCTAGACAATTTTGTGGATGCTAGAGATGAACAGTCTGAGTCCTTGTAGACTTTTGAGAGTTCCAACTTGTCTCCTAAGTTGTCCTCAATGTCTATACAAATTCTTATACATTGCTCTAGCGTTCTGGGTTCTTTTAGGTACACATAGGAGCGTAGTTTAGAGCTCAACAAGCCATCTAGAAACAATGACACTTGCTTAGCTTGTGAGGGTAGCTCTTGCATGGGACATCATTCAACATATTGTCTAAACCTACGTCCTGCGAGTCTAACTGTTTCTTGAGGGGTCTATTTAAAGCTATGAATCAACAAAGACGTGTCATGTCTAATCCCACTTTTAGAGAATTCAGTGATGAATGACTCTAAAAAGTGATGGATGTCTCTAAATTGCCTTTGTTGCAAAGGTTGGAACCAAGTTAAAGCGGTATTTTTTAACGTTAGTCCAAATGCATTGTATTGCGTGAACATGTCTTCGACTTGTTCTTCTCTTAGTACTTGCTTGAATTCTGCGACATGGTCATAGGGATCTCCTGTTCCATCAAAATAATTCTTCATTGATTTTACTAATTGAGTGGGTCTTAACATTCTTGCATGTTCATGTGGTCTAGGTAGAGGAAAATCATCTCTACCACCTGGTATTCCATGATCTCTTTGTCTATCCGCTCTATTAGTGTCTGTGGTTGTTCTATCTCTCCCTACGGGATGAGTGAAGCTTACTTCGGGTCTTTCTTTATTTTTCTCTCTTTGATTTCCATGGGCTGATGATGTTCCTGCCCCTTGTTGACTTGTATTCATGTTCGTTCTAGATGGAGGGAATACCAATTCACCTCTCCATGTGTATGTGTTTTTAGCGTGGTCAGGCACCACAAAGACTCTTTCTGAAGTCTCATCCAGATTTACAACCTTTCCAGGTGTATCCGGGTCCTTGAACTCGTATATCGTGATGATACCTACCTCACTAAGTAGTTCTGTCTTGTATCTCCAAAAGGCTTCATCAGTTTCTTTATTTACAAACAACTCTATGCTTCTGTTGTCCTGAGGGATCCATTCTGGGATTAGTACTCGTGTCAGTACAGATTTTCCTCTAGGTGTTCTAGGCTCTTCTAATGGTTCTTTTCCTTGAGATTTTGGTTTTCGTCTCTGGCTGAATCACGCCAAACTCATTGGTATTGTTTGGCTGCGTACTTAAGATGTACATTGTTCCTTCTTTGTCTATGTACGCGTCTCTCTCGAATTTCACCACTGGACGTTCCAATCCAATGGGTTGATCGGGGTTGTGCATTTGCACCACTTGCCTTCGCAAACCATCCTCATAGATGCGAGCACCTAATCGGTTGGTTCGGAGAAACTCTAGTTGCGTTCTATAGGGTCCTTCTGGTTTTTCTAAATAGGCTACATTCGACCCTCCTTCTGGTCTTTCTGTGCTAAATGCCATTTCTGAATCACTAGTATCTGAGCTCTCGTAGGGATAACTAGTATTCAATTGTTGAGCCCACGATCGTGCAGTAGTTCTTACACTTGCCTCTGATGATCTAAGGCTTCGTCGGTCTGACTTACCTATATGTTTGCCTGATCTAAGGTTCATTAATTTTGTTCCTTGCACACTCAGTACACGCTCAGATCGTCAATGATTCTTTGTTATTACTTTCTTGATTCTTTTTAGATTTCTTTAGATTCTTGTCTTAATGTATGCGTCAGGAATTCGACTTTCCGTGGGACTTTGAGTTCTCGTTCCGTCAGACTTTATGTTCTTTCCTTTAGGTTTTCGTGTCACACACCTTTATCTTTAGTCTTGGACTTGATAAATTTGATTCTCTTGAACTTGAGGCATTCCTATCGTCTTAAATCCACAATGCTAACGTTTAGCCTAAGCTAAGAATTGATTGAGGGGGTTGAGTAATCTTCCAACCTCGAGTCAGCTTTTCTGGTTGCTCTGATGCCCAAGAGGCCGCGCTTCCCAAGCTTTATGCCCTTCACTGCCTTGCCTTGGTTGCCTTTGATTGCCCTTGCTAGACCTGGAAAAATTCAATATTAGACCAATTCACAGTTGGATGATCAAGCACTTGAGTATATACACCTTTTAAGTCCCTTCCCTTTTGCCCAACTTTTCAATGCTTGCCCCCTGGCTTTCTAGTCCCAAACTAGGTCAACCTCAAAATAGTTTATCTAAAAATAGATGTATCCTTTAAGAAAAAAACAGTTGAGGTCACGTAGTACTCGTTAAGATCTTTCTAATGAGCTATTAAGCTCAAAAAACGGACTTCGGATGAAAAAGTTATGACCGTTCAGGCCCTGGGGGGTAAAAACTGACAAACAGGTTTTTCTCCAAATATGAGCTAAGGGGTCTCCTATGAATATAATCACCCAAAAATTTCCCAAAAATAGCCCCAAAATTGGCCAAAAAACGAAACCCTAAAATTTGTGATGGGGGTGCACAATCGCGATGGTGTGAGACAATCGCGATGGTCTGGGACCGTCGCGATGGCGTGAGGGTGAACAATCGCGATGGTCTGAAGTGCACGGTCGCGATGGTCCAAATGTGAGCAATCGCGATGGCTCGATCAGGCGGACAATCGCGATGGCATGAGTGTGAACCGTCGCGATGACTCGATCAGGCGGACAATCGCGATGGCGTGAGTGTGAACCGTCGCGATGGCTCGATCAGGTGGACAATCGCGATGGCATCAATCAATGGTCAACGTGAACAATCGCGATGGTCCAAAGTGAACCGTCGCGATGGTCACAGATGCGATGGCTTGAGCCAATCGCGATGGTCCGGGCGCGATGGCGTGAGCCAATCGCGATGGTCCAAAATTTGAGTTGTCGTGATGGTGTAAGGGTGTCGTCGCGATGGCGTGAGGTGCGAGCCGTCGTGATGGTCTAGCTTGCCACGTGGCACCGTCGGCGCGATGGCGTGAGCCAATCGCGATGGTGTGGGGTCAACCGAACAGTCGCGATGGTCCGCGAACCGTCGCGATGGTCCAAATGAACCGTCGCGATGGCGTGAGACCGTCGCGATGGTCCGGCCGAGCCGTCGCGATGGCGTGAGCCTATCGCGATGGTGTGACACAATCGCGATGGTCTGAGACCGTCGCGATGGTCCACCAAAGTATGATTTTTTGCAATGCAAGTATGGATTCCTAGAGGCGCAAGTGTGCTCTACATGCTAGTGTGGTCGCCTTCTTCAAATTCCGAACTTGCAGACCATCGCGATGGTCTGACACAGTCGGAAATTTCTGACAGAAACTGAGAATTTTACCTTTTCCAAGCTTTCCTGATGCACTGGAGCTCTGTACCTGCAAGAAAACTCAAGAAAACAAAAGTACACACAAGCACAAAAGCTCTCTCTCACTCTCTCGCATGCACAAATGAGGGGAAATGAGGAGAATGGGTGGATATGGTGAATTTTTTGATTTTTTTGGAGATGAAGATGATGATGCGGTGATGAAGATGGAGTGCGGGGGAGTTGAAAAACACTAAAAACTAAGTAAAAACAACAACAAAAACTGAAATTTTTACCTTCCAACGCCACTTCTTGCTATACTCTTACCATCACACATTCGTCCTAGACTCGATCCCCGGCGACGGCGCCAAATTTGGTGTTGCTCTAGCACAATGGTGAGAACCACGTTAAGAAGCTCCACCTCCTTAATGTCAATCCGCGGAAGAGATAGGAGTGATATGAAGATCGTGAATGTGAGATGAAGTGAGAGTGAAGGTGAGAAGCATAGAAATGCACACACACATACACACACACTATGAAGAGACAAGCAAGACACAATGGAAGGTGAGAAATCAACTCTATTACTCAAGAACACTCTTACAAGCTCAAAAGAACTCTAACCTCAAACAAGCTAACCCCAAAAATGAGCTCTCTAGCTCTTTTTATATTTTCTAGACTAGTTTTGATCGGTTTCACATCTAGTGACCGGCCTAGTTAAAAATTAGGTCCTAGATGCTACTTGGAAGGGTAAACGATGTCTAAAAATAACGAAAATTGATACGCTTGTTCTACCTAAGCTCCTCAAGCTCGAGGACTCCTCGGCTTGCACAAATGGAGCGAGAAATTAAGAAAAGGGTTTTTCTATGTTACATATGTTACATTAGTGATAAAAATCACTGTTGGAGGTTTTTGAAAAGTATTTTTAAAACATGATTCTTTGAAAAAAGATTCGACAGGCTCACTGCTCCATCGTTACATGCTTCCGCGTCGTCTGTGCCTCTGGCTGCTACCAACAGTTGGTCCTTGGTTAGTCTTTTATAATTAGCTATTACTTATTAGCTTGTTACTAGTTAGCTATTACTAAGTAGCTAGTTCTTGGTTAGTTGTTTGTAATTAGCTATTACTAATTATCTTGTTATCAATTAGCTAATTACTAAGTACCTAGTTCTTGGTTAGTCATTAATAATTAGCTATTACTAATTAGTTTGTTACTAGTTAGCTATTACAAGGTAGCTGGATCTTGGTTAGCTATTTTGTAATTAGCTATTAATAGATAGTTTGCTACTAGTTATCTACTAAGTAGCTATAACTAATAAGCTTGATCTTATGCATTTGTTATTAATTAGCTATTATTTAATGGCTTGTTCTGAATCAACTATTACTAATTCGCTTTTTATTAGCTAGTTAGGTATGCATAGCTTTGATTATTACTTGTTATTTTGTTACATTTTCACTAGATATGCATAACTTCTACTATTAGATATTAGCTTGTTGCCATAGTAGTTATTAATAACTAGCTTGTTAATAGTTAAATTCTATATTAGTTAGTTTATAATTAGCTAGATATTACTAGTTAAGTTTTCACTATGTCTAATTAACTAAAACCGTGTACTGATGACTGAAAACAGGATTACCTGAGATACATCAAGAAGCTGAATAGGGTGCTAATATTGATTTCTGCCAAGTCAGGTCCTGCGTATATCCTTCTTATTTGGTGACGCCCTACTCTCTATTGTTCAAAACATGATAATCAGATCCTTGACCTCTTCTGTGATACATGTGGTACATGTTGATCCACATGTTGTCTTCAAAAAGCTATGATCAGACTCAACTACACTTAACCGTCCAATCATATCATAGATGACTTTCCTACTTACTCCCAATACCCTAGAAAGTCTTGAAATATTTATCTGATTTGTTGATGAATATGCATCACTATTTAGAATCATCATCAATGTTGATCTCTTCAACACAATGTCATCAAAATTCTTTCTCATACTTTGTAGTGTATTCCAAAGATTGGTGAAAAGTGCACATGTTACATGATCTTTGCTTCTGACTATTGCATCAAAAAGTTTCCCAATACATGGACCCTGCAACATCCTATTTAGTGTCTCGATTTTATCTTCACAACATAAGTGTCTAGTTTGATTGTTAAAATACTTGATGATCTTATCCACAATGCCATCCAAGTTGCTTGAACTACAATTAGCATTACCCTCCACATTAGTGCCCGACCTTGATGTTATTGTGTCTCTATATTTTTTTTTCTTTTCCTTCCAATAACATCTTAATGCTTATTGATCACTATCCACTATTGGTATTGTATTAATTTCCATCAATTTGCTTGTCTGAGATTGCGCTGCATCAACACACTACAAATGAAGAAGAAATCATAAATACAATAACATCTACCACTCATCAATCTACTTTATCATATTGATTTTATGTTGAGTATGCTCATCTAATATCAATATGTGCTCCATCCCTTATGTATGTAGACTTGTTATACCACTTTTAAAGCCGCAACAATCATCCAAAACCTTAGATGTTAGATACAATGAATGAACAATATGAAAGTAAATGGACATTGTGAAGCCACTTTTAACCTACAACAATCATCCACAACCTAAGATTTTACTCGTATCTAACTTCCTTTTTTTCCGAGAACAGGAAAAAAATAGATTAATGAGGGAATTGTATAAAATGTGCAAGGGCCAAGAGCCCATAGATCACCATAAAATCAATGTCATCAATCTTTACAACAGTGATTAATATGTGATAGTAACGCCCAATCTTTACAACAAATTATTCAATGAGTAAATGCACGAAGGCATTGCTTCATCAATTAAGCAACAAACACAAATAGAATGCTTGACATACATTTTGTAATCTCAACTCTATCAGGATGTTGAAGACATATCACAAAGGCGATTAGATTCATGTTTTTTATCAATTCAAGTCATGTTTTTTATCAATTCAAGACTTCCATTTCAATGACAATTGCACCTTTTTTTTAATAGTATCATACATCCAATAATAGCCCATACAATCTATCGTCTTCACCTGACATCGGATATCTAAAAGTTACTAAGATTTTATGAATCATATGAGTAAAAAACACCTATTCATTATATTGCACCATCAAGTTTAAGTTGTTCATGGGTTAGCACCCTTTTCACAACTGCACCTGCATCATGTTCTCCCTTCTCGTGCCCTGACTCAAAGAAGTTCCATAGCATAGCCATGTTTGATAAACTTGCATATCTTCCTATGAAGTAAAATGGACGTTTAGCTTTAAATTGAGAAACTGCACCATCTGACCATACCCAATGTCAGCTTAAGTCAAGATTTAGCTCTCTCAACCATTGCCAATGTAATTGGAAACAATGTTGCACAAAAAGGGTGTGTTGAAGCTCAAGGTCAAGGACAAAGCATGGAAGTGCATCAAAGAAGTGGACACACAAGAACAAGGAGCAAGTAGGGAGCTCCAAGAAGCACCTGTCAAATTTTTGGAAGAAATCCCTATAAAAATAGTGATTTTCATCACTAAAAACCATTGTAAATACCATTTTCCATTTTTGTAACTCCATTTTGTTCAAGTCGAGGAGTCCTCGAGCTTGAAGAGTATTAGAACTACCATCCTACCAATTTTCATAATTTTTAGACTCTGTTTGAGCCCCCAAATAAACCCTGGAACCTATTTTTTTAACTAGGCCGGACACTAGGTCTGGACAAGGCCAAAACCACTCAAAAAACTATAAAAAGGGCTCGAGAGCTCATTTTTGAGGTTAGCTTGTTGTAGATTTCAGCTTGGTAAGAGAGTTCTTTTGTAATTGAAGTCCTTCCATTGTTCCACTCTTTGCTCTTATCTTGTGCACGTCTGTGTGTATGTGTGTGCATGCTTGTGTGCTTTCACTCACGCACTTGTGCACTTCACTTGCTCTTGGTCTTCATACCGGTCCTCACGTCTCCACGGATTGACATTTATGAGGTGTATCTCCTCATGTTGGTACTCACCATTGTGCTAGAGTGACACCAAATTTGGTGCCGTTGCCGGGGAGAGAGCTTGGAGGACGAGCGTGTGATGGTAAGACATAGAGTAGCGACGTTGGAAGGTACAAAATCACCATTTTCAGTTCAATTTTTGAGTTTTTCTTCTCCTTCATCTTCATCATCATCTCCATCTCCACCCACCTTCATCTTCTCAGTTTTTTCCATTATTTAGAGTAGATTCACCTCGCTTTTTACTTGTGGTTGTGAGAAACAGCCTTAGAGAGGGTGCAGAACTGAAATGCTGAAGAAATAGTACCAAAATAGCCGAAAATCAGAGTGAACAGCCCCGGACATGACAAAACCTGCGCCAAGTATCGTGAGTGCAATATCGCGGATTTGAAGGAAGATTCTGCATCTACAGACACATAGGAGTGTCAAGGAGGACACAAGGTACTCATATTTGCAAAAATTTTTGAATTTGGACTCCAAAAAATCCAACTATCGTGTTCTCCCGCGGTTGAAGTATCGCAACACCTAGATATCGTGAAACTCCTGTGGTCGAGTATCGCGATACTTGCAGAGGTCACATATCATGTATCGTGTATCGTGTTTTCCCAATCACGATACCTATCAAGTATCGAGTATCGTGTTTTCCCGATCGCAATACCTAACAAGTATCGTGTATCGAGTTTTGTACGCGATATTGTGCAACTATCATGTATCGTGTTTGCTAAGTATCGAGTATCGTCTTTATCCAAGTATTGTATATTGTCTTCCACGAAGTATCGCGTATCGACTCGGGTAGATATCGTGTATCGTCTGATTCAAAGGTCAAGTATCATGTTCATCAAGTATCGTGTATCGTGATTTTTTCGTGATACTAGTCAAGTATCGTGTATCATGACTTTATCCAAGTATCGGGTATCGTGTATCGTGTTTTTATCTCTTGACGATACTTGTGCAATATCCTGTATCGTTGAATTTCTCTCGCGATATCTGTCGGATATCGAGTACCGTGGACCTACTCCTGTGTCAAGTGTCGTGTATCGTTTAGTTGAGATATCATGTATCGTCGCAAGGCAAATATCGAGTATCGCCTACTTCAAGTATCACGATACATAGCAAGTATCATGTATCGCCTGTTTTGAAGCATTTCTTGAGAGGTCCTGTTTCCCTGTTTTAACCCCCAGAACCCTGAATTCGCATAACTTTCTCATACGAAATCCGTTTGCTGTGATTTTGAGTTTGTTGGAAAGCTCGTGGGGAGTACAACAAAAACATCGATTGGTTATGGTAAAATTAGTACTAGGATTATTAGATAGGGTATTTTTAAGTTGACCCTCAGGTTGGACTAGGAAGCAAGGGGTTCCACAAGATTTTGAGCAGTTCAAAGGACAATTGTGGACTTGGAGACAAGGCTTATGAACCTAAGATCAAGTAGACACTTAGGAAGAGATAGATAAAGTACCAAATCACTTGAAAATAAGGTCAACTGCACAACCAAGTCAGGGACTCACAACTCAGGGGTTAACACTACATGTTGAGATCATAGACAAGTGAGTCAAAAATGTCACTTAACTGGGAGAGACTCTTGGATTCAGAAGACATGCAAAGTTCAACACCTAGGGAAGGTTTTATGTCTAGAGTGGAAGGCGAATATCGAATGTCTCTTCAATACGTATCCACTAACCTACAAGGAATACCCATCTACCTCGACGGTCTATACAGGTCAGTAGCGAGAATGATAAACACCACAGAATCTGAAATAATTCCAAGACCAGCTATCAAGTATGAAAGTGGAGCTTATAGGGACAAGATGGACCAGATATATGTAGTAACCGAAAATCCTGATCAGATTAATGAAAGAGGAGAGTTAGCTCGAGATCAGGCAACTACCTCACAAAACCCATTTGAGACCCAGCAAAGAACACAAAATGTAATGTTAGGACAAACGAGCCAAGGTAGTATACCCAATGGATCACATGAGCAATTCACCATGCCAGGAATTAAATCCCATAACCACACTAGCCAGGGAATGGGAAATCTGAATAGAACCACATTTAGGGGAGAACCACCCCAAGATGTAGGAGCTGGAATACACCTAGTAAAGTCCGCTTATCCCTTCATAAGTCAAACCCCAGAGCCCGGCAAAATACTGAGACCAATCCAATTGGCCAAATGTATGCAAAATCGTTACGATGGCATAGGAGAGCCATATGAACACATTGCAGAATTCAAGCAGGTATTGCGAGCGGAGCAAGTGGATGACTTTTTCATGCAATATGAATCCTTTGGACTAACCCTTACGGGAATAGCCTTAGCTTGGTTTCAATCCTTGGATCCGAAGTCCTTTAGGAATATCGAACAATTCTTCCAAGAACTTATTTGGGAATTCACTAAGCGAGGGATCAAGCACAATTTGTCATCTTTACTACATAGTTTCAAACAAGCTTCTAATGAGACAGTAAAAAATGCAGCACGAAGATTTAAGCAATACGTAGCCCGATGCCCTGTGACAGAGAGACCTTCTCAGCAAAAAATGATATCGTTATTTTTAGAAGGATTAACCAATGGAACATTGAGAATGTTAGTATACGTAAAATGGCTGCAAACTCTGAGCGAGTGTCTTCAGGAGTGCATGGATTTGGAAGACAACTTAGCTGAGGACCTCAAAATCACACAAGATCCTACCAAGTCAGAGGATATGATAAGAAATGAAACTTCTAGTTCGAGTTATGTGGAGGAAGTGACAGAGTTAGTGGCCAAGAAATTAGGAGTACAAGGACAAAGGAACTACCAGAACTCCTCCTTGAGAGTGCCAATGTTAGGAAGTTGCACACTTTGCGATGGGGATCATCCATCTCATGTCTGCACCAGAGAAGCATTAGGGATATCACAACCTTACCCTTACGATAGACAACCAACTCAAGCACCTAATATGTACTCTTATAGTGAGCAGAAGTACATGAACTACAACACCGAAAACTATCCAATGAATAGACAGCCACGACCATTTGTACCACCCCACTGTAGACCATACGAGTACCCTCCTACAGAACAAGGCAGAGAAGTTCCTAGGTATAACCCATGTCCAGGATCACGAGGAGCATCTAGACTGTATGAACATGGAGGATATGGCCAACCCCAACCTATACCAGGACAACAATCACCCCACCCACTATCTCCGACACAAGGGCAGAACATCACAATACAAGTCATTTGTCTTGAGTGTGGCAAAGAATAGCTCCTGAGAGATTGTCCCGGACATCCCTCTAGTGCACCAAAGGTTACACCCGTTAATGTAGTAGGCCTAGCAAGGGATTCAAGTTCCAATAGTGATAATGTGGCTCCTATACATGCAATTACCAGGGCACAAACCTTACAAAAAGCTAAACTAGCTGAGAAATCAGAGCCAAGTGAATCAGGAGAGCCTTGTAAGAGGAAAACAAGAACCTGGAAGGATACTAGAGAGAAAATCAATCGTAAGTGGACCAAAAAGTTATCCGAACTAGAAGAAAGCTTGAAAGATGCAAAAAAAAAAAGAAGATATTGCCTCTCAAAGCCCCTCGCAAGTCAAAACTCCATCCACACCACCTCATCCCCACGCACCAACCATTGCAAATAGACCACCACAATCAGGGTCTCTTCTTGCAGATCCAACCCCAGAAGACTTGGACATGATGTTCAAGGCATACCAGGCTCGACTTCAAGAAGGGCCAACACCTGCAAACCTAGATAAGAGCTACCCTAGAGCAGATTTAGAGATTGAACGGACAAAAATGTGCATTAAAATGGTGGAACTAGCTCAAGCTATGTTCGAGGCCAATCAATCATTCAATCAGAGAAATGCTATTACACCAGGTTTGCACTTCCAGGGCTTACTAGATAGATTAGAGCAGTTGGTAAACAAACTGGAAGTTTCTTTACCTCCACAGGCTCAACTAATTATCGAAAGAGAAAGCTCATCACCAAAGAAAGTTTATGTTCTTGACTCCATAGATGATGGGGAACCTCTTTCAATTCAACAACACACTCAAAAGTTCTTGCGGGAAATAAAAGAAGAGAAATGGGCCAAGGAGAAGGATGTTACCCCTCCTATTCTTGAGATTGATGACCTTCATGATCAATTTCCACAAGACATTCCATCTATTTATGGAGAAAAAACAGAGCAACAAGAAAATGAACGATTAGATTTTGAATCTAATTCTTTACAAGAGTTGCCACAATTCACAAGCCCATGGGAATCTAAATCTCTCCTGATCAGAGCTCCCACAATATTGATCAAGAATGAAGACTCGGTGGTTCCAAGAAACACTGAAGTCGTGAAGAACACTAAGGTTCAGTGTCATCTCACTTTAGAAGAGCTGCTCAAAGTAAAACCGGAGTTATGGAATCATGTGAAGGATCAAGTTCGAGAACTTGATTCCCATATGCCAGAAGCTGGTTCAAAGCAAAAAGTCCCAGAGATACCTTTAGACAAAATAGGGGACATGTGTGAAGGTGAAGAAGGTAATACTTAACTTCCAATCACCTACCAAGGTTACACAACCAAAGCAATCATAGATTCAGGTGTTGGTGCTGCTATTGCAACCACCTCCTTGTGGAAGCGATGGGGCAAGCCCACATTAAGACCAACGAGAATGAAGCTTCAGATGGCTGACGGCCATGTGGAAAAGCCTCTAGGATTGCTGGCAGGGATAACTCTAACCACTTGTGGTGTAGAGTTTGAACACATATTTTCTATATGTAACTTTGAGAAAAATAATGTCTACGAGATGATTCTAGGGAGGCCCTTCCTACGACAATTGCAAATAGTACAGGGATTGGGGAACCAACTCCTTATACTTGCAATGCTTAGGGGTCACAACCAAGGTCAATTTGAAGGACTACTCCTTCAGAGATGTACCACCCCTACAGTGGAATCATATCCACAAGGAGCAAGAAGATTCAGTCTCTCTGCATTCTAAAAGTTCATCAGATACATCTTGGATGCATGAAGATACTCATTTGTGGATGTGCAAGGTTGCAAAGGAAGAGGAAAAACGCTTAAAGGCAAGAGAAAAAGGAACTTGTCAAGGAGATAGACCAATTCGAGACCCAGCCTATACGCCGATGATATTTCCATATGAGGAATTTGAGCCTCATGGTTGGGCAGAAATCTTGGCCACCATGGACATTGCTGTCAATGAAGAACAGTGGACACCTCATTGTGATGAAGAGGGTTATGATATCTCAGTATTCATGTGTCAGCCCTTGCTAGAAGAATGTGACTCTAGTGACTTCATTGAAAAAGAAGAGAACGATGACGATCTAGAGTCCATTGTGATGGATAGTTGCTTTATTTCAGAGGAGCACTATCTAGAAGACAAAGGAGTATTTACACAAAAAGAAGAAGAACCTCTCACAAGCATCAAAACGGTAAATTCAAAGGATGATGATGGGAGTGAAGGTAGTAAAAAGAAAAAGAAAAGAAAAGTAGTGAAATAGGACGAGGAGGAACCATTGTTTGAAGTACCAAAAATTTTCAAAAAATACAAAGTTGAGGACCGAAAAATTTTGGTACGAATGCCTAAGAGAGAGGCCACAATAGGACAAGCATATGATAACAAAGAAAAGACCAAAGAACTCGTAGTCACCATTGAAGAGAACAAAGAGAAATGTACATACATAGGAGATGACCTAAGTAAAGAAGAGGAAGTAGAGTTGGTAGCGTTATTAAGGGAATACAGGGACGTGTTTGCATGGCACTATAGAGACTTGAAGGGAGTAGATCCAAAAATTTGTTCTCATACGATCCCCATGATAGCAAATGCCAAGCCCACCAAACATAAGCCCTACACATATAATGACACTTATGCAGCCAAAATAAAAGAAGAAATTGATAGATTGATTGAAGTTGGGTTCATCTATGAGATTGAGCATACTGAATGGGTGTCCCCCATCGTAGTGGTGCCCAAGAAGAATGGAAAGTTATGTGTGAGTATTAACCTTAAAAAAGTTAATGCCGCCATGATAAGAGATAGTTATCCGCTTCCAATCACTGAACATTTATTGGAACGTGTTGCAGGCAAGGAAGTTTACAGCTTTCTTGATGGATTTTCAGGTTACAATCAAGTAGCCATTGCCCCAAAAGATCAACACAAAACAGCTTTTGCCACAGAATGGGGAATCTTTGCATTTCGGGTGATGCCATTTGGCCTCACCAATGCACCTGCAACCTTTCAACGGCTCATGTGCCATGTCTTCAAAGAGTTCTTGCAAAAGAGCTTAGAAGTATATGTGGATGATTTATGTGCTCATTCCCAAGAGCGAAGATACCACATCCCTGAGCTCAGACAGATCTTCAACAAGTGTAGAGAATATCGAGTGTGTCTGAACCCAGAGAAGTGTGTGTTCATGGTACGTCAAGATAAAATCTTAGGTCACATTGTCTCTAAGAATGGAATATCAACAGATGAGGACAAGGTAAGAGCCATAGCGGAGCTTCCAAGGCCAAGGAATGTTAAAGAGGTACAAGCCTTTATGGGCCATTGTGGATATTACCGTAGGTTCATTCACATGTATGCAATCATAGCTAAACCTCTTTATGCCTTGTTGAAAATTTTTGAGTGGAACGATGAATGTGAAAAGTCCTTCAATGAGCTGAAGAGACGCTTGTGCACAGCGCCAATACTGACCACTCCTGATTGGATGAAGCCATTCCATGTACATGTGGATGCATCCAATTATGCAATAGGATGTGTGTTGTCACAACCCACAGGAGAAGGAAATTTAGATTTGCCTATAGCATATGCTAGTAGGCAATTGAACGCTGCTGAATGAAACTACACTACAACTGAAAGAGAAGGGTTAGGCATGGTATATGCTGTAAAGAAGTTTAGACACTATCTATTGGCCAACAAGTTCAAATTTTTCACTGATCATCAAGCTTTATTATACTTGGTCAATAAACCTTGCAACACAGGACGATTAGTAAGATGGTTCCTCTTACTAATGGAATATGACTTTGAAGTGGTTGTTAGGAAAGGTAAGACCCACATCAGAGCGGATCACCTATCGCGCATCACTTCAGGTGAGTCACCGCAAGGAGTGTCCGATGAATTGCCCGACGCTTATCTGTTCAATTTAGAAATTGTTCCTAAATGGGCAAATAAGTTAGTGCCTGTCCTAACCTTTGGACCTACAAATAAGGATGTAAAAATAAACAAAGATGAAATTGTAAGATCACAAAAATATCAAATATTGGCAGGAAGCATGTATAAACAAGATACAGAGGGTTTATTAGCTTGTTGTGTCAAGGACGATGAACATAGTAGTTGGTTGCAACAAGCCCATGAAGGTTTGCTAGGAAATCACTATTCTAAACAACAAACACTGCAGAATCTTAAACGTTTAGGAGTGTATTGGTCTAGCATGGACAAAGAAATTCATGAGTGGATTAAGAATTGTCCCATGTGCAAAGAGATACCTCCAGTGGAGCATGCCACTCTTTATTACTTATCATTAATTCCAGAATGGAGTACTCCATTGGTAAAATTCATGAGATCAGGAACATTACCCAAGGAGGCTAGCCTAGCAAGGAAATGAAGCATGTAACAAGAGGCTAAAGACTGTGCCTTAGTAGGAGACAACCCATACCAAAGAGGCAAAGATGGTTACTTAAGATTGTGCGTTCACGAATCAGACTACTTTAAAGTCTTAGAAACTGCCCATAGCTGTGTTGTAGGTGGACATTTTGGTCATGATCGAGTAATTAAAACTATTCTATTCTCAGGACTTTGGTGGCCTACTCTTCATATGGATGCACATACCTATGTGAAGAAATGTGACACATGCCAACGTGCCCAGTACCCAATTAGAAAAGATGAGATGCCTTTGAGGCCAATGATGGGAGGACGTGCATTCTCAAAGTGGGGCATAGACTTTGTAGGTCCTATTAACCCCCCAGCTAGAAACTCCCATGCAAAATACATTATTGTAGCCATGGACTACCTTACAAAGTGGGTAGAAGTCAAAGCCACAACAAAGAATGATGCTCAAACTACAGCGAAGTTTTTATTCAAGAACATGTTCACGAGATATGGATTACCAATAGAGTTAGTTAGTGATAGAGGAACACACTTCTTGAATGAAGTCATTGAAAATCTTCTCCAAGAATTCTTGGTGATACATAAGAAGTCTGCCCCCTATCATCCACAAGCTAATGGACAAGTTGAGAGCACAAACAAGATCCTATGTAATGTATTGACAAAACTAGTAAATAATAAACACTCTGATTGGGACAAGCAACTTCATCATGCTGTTTGGGCCTATCGAGTTGCCTACAAAACGGTACTCAATGCCACCCCATTTCAGATGGTCTTCGGACAAAATGTTGTGCTACCTTTGGAATTCCTAATCCCAACTTTAAAAGTAGCACAAGAGCAAGAATGGAATGGACACGAGTTATCCTCAAGGATCTTTGATCTAGAATGCTTAGGTGAGACAAGGCTACGTGCGGCTGCAGGTATCTATGCTGCAAAGAAAAGGCAAAAGGCATACTTTGATGCACATATCAAAGATAAAGGATTGAAAGAGGGAGACCTAGTGTTGGTTTACACACTAAAACAACATGCCCGCAAATTGGAAAAAAGAGGATATGGACCCATAATAATTCACAGAATTTCCACTAGCGGTGCAGTTCAATTAGCCACACTCGAGGGTGATACCTTGCCAAACTATATCAGTGGTTGTCGAGTCAAGTTATATCAAGAACCTCTTACAGAGGATATGCTAAAGAGACTCAACACTGCTAAGAAGCGAAAAGAAGAAGAAGTAAGGGTTAGAGAAGAAGCACTGGCTGAGGCTAGAGAACACATTAGGAGAAATAAGTTAAGACGCCTAGGCCTAGATGTTAATGTTGAGGCCCCTAGATACCACGTGGCCATGTCTCAAACATCAAGTGTAGTTGCTTCTCGAATAATTGATCGACGCCCCTTTGTGAACATTGCAGTAGGACAAGGGAAGCATGCAAGGACTATGAGAGCCCTGATTGACTCAGGTGCAGCAACTAGTGCAGTTAGACTGTCATACTGCCAAGACTTGCAATTGGATATCAAGCCCATAGAAGCATATCTCATAGGCTTGGGAGGTGTGGAAACCCCTTGTTTGGGTGAGGTGGAACTTCCCATCTACATTCAAGATGTTCCAATGAGAGTCAAGATGCTAGTGTGTCATGATGAGGACCTTACAGAGCCACTTGTCTTGGGTCAAGATTGGATTTATGACCATGCAGTCAACTTGAACTTACGAAATCAAATTCTTCAAGTTTGGGTACACGAACAATGCATTACATTAGCATTAGAAAATTGCATGCTCACAAATCCAGATGTCAAACCTTCTCATAGTTCTTCTAGGACTAATCTTAGCAAAAAAGATGTTGTATGTGTCAAGGGCTCTATGTTCCAAAAGCACTCAATCATGGAAGAACAGGCTCAAAGACAACTGAACTCCTCCTCTTGTGCAAAGACTAATGCTGTCACCACAACTCAACTAAAAAGGAAAGCTCAATGGTATATGACAACCGCTATCTCAAATAGACAAAGAGACTTCAAGAGGAAAGTAGTTCCAGACATGAAGAAGATCTGGGTACGAAAAGGAGAGCAACCACCAGCCTTGCCAACACAATTCCCACCCAGGCAAGCTAACCATGTGAAGACAAGAACCAAACCACCAGGACCAGCTCAACGAAAAGGCATACGACAAATTTGGGTGCCTAAGAAATTAGTTGCAGTTCAACAAGGACAATCACATATGTGGGTGCCCAAGGCGCTCTTACACGTGCAAAGGCCTATGCTCCCCACCATGCAAAAGGTCTCAACAAAGAAGCCAAGGAGAGAAAAGGGTAAGAACAAAGCACAAAGACCAAAAGAAGATAAACTCAACCCTACATGGCCGTGCATAGACACAATTGAGAAATCCCAGGCACAGGAGACACAATTTTCAGATGTAAAATATTTTATTGATACTAACCTCTTTCTTCTTGTTTGATGTCATCGTGTGTACCAACCAAAAAAAAAAGAGAGAAAGAAAAGAAAGGAAGAGGACTATGTGCTTGAAAATACTCATCAACAAACTATCAGCAAGGACATCCATCAACAAAAAAAAAAACCGATGGTCAAACACCATGATGGAACTACAACACGAAGAGATGAAGATCAATGGACCTGTCACCATGGTAAGACGTGTATGCTTCAACAACACTATAACCATGATAGATTAGGAAACCTCTTCCTCAGCATACCCTTGAGCACTTAGCTCAAGACCCAATCTCTTGCACCATACTTCTTGCCACGCATTTTCCAAGTATGCATACGTAGGGCTACATTACAAGGCCATGCACAAGGCATATATTTTGTTCAACCCATGCACTAATGTACTTACCCATCATACATTATGGGTTACAAGTACTTGGCATGAAAACTATGAAAGCCATCTTTGGAAAAATCAGAGGACATCAGGGTGACCACTACAAGAGCAAGTAAGCCATCCATCACCGAGAGTTGCTCATAATCAACATTGACCACCTCCTTTGAGCAACTAGCAGTTTTGGACAGCTCACAAATGCACCATCAAAATGGAATACAAGGAAGAAGTACATACAAAGGGACTACAAACTGCAAGAGCTAGCCGTGGCAAAATGAAGAACAAGACAAACGGCCAGGCTACATTGGGAAGATGGATCGCTCCTGTTGGACGTAAAGGACACTACCTCTCAACGTACTACATGGAACAACCACTACAACAAGGGTCTGACAGGGACGACAGACTCAAGAGGGGGGGGAGTGTTGAAGCTCAAGGTCAAGGACAAAGCACGGAAGTGCATCAAGGAAGTGGACACACAAGAACAAGGAGCAAGTAGGGAGCTCCAAGAAGCACCTGTCAAATTTTTGGAAGAAATCCCTATAAAAATAGTGATTTTCATCACTAAAAACCATTGTAAATACCATTTTCCATTTTTGTAACTCCATTTTGTTCAAGCCAAGGAGTCCTCGAGCTTGAAGAGTATTAGAACTACCATCCTACCAATTTTCATATTTTTTAGACTCCGTTTGAGCCCCCAAATAAACCCTAGAACCTATTTTTTTAACTAGGCCGGACACTAGGTCTGGACAAGGCCAAAACTACTCAAAAAACTATAAAAAGGGCTGGAGAGCTTATCTTTTAGGTTAGCTTGTTGTAGATTTCAGATTGGTAAGAGAGTTCTTTTGTAATTGAAGTCCTTCCATTGTTCCACTCTTTGCTCTTACCTTGTGCGCGTGTGTGTGTATGTGTGTGCATGCTTGTGTGCTTTCACTCACGCACTTGTGCACTTCACTTGCTCTTGGTCTTCATACCGGTCCTCACGTCTCCAGGGATTGACATTTATGAGGTGTATCTCCTCACGTTGGTACTCACCATTGTGCTAGAGTGATAGGGTGTCATTCTTCTTTTCATCAGATATGAAGAAGTGGATTACCTTGTTAGGAATGACCTCCAAACAAAAATATGTGATATGCACAAAAATAGTTATCTATACAGACCACCAATGCATAGATTGTATTTCATTTTGATCAAGGAATGTATAGTTTTCTGCAAATCAACCACTAAAACCGCAACATCGTCTGAGAATTCAGAGACATCTTAAACTGGTTCGCTTTCCATAAATAAATGACATTCCAAAAGGTTTACCTCATTTGCAAAGCTTTGATCTCCTCCCTTTTCTTCCTCTCTACTGAACTTTGAGGTTTCTTCTCATCTCACAAACTTGCTCCTTTAAAAACAATCTCTCTCAATATTCCCCATTCAAGATGCAAGTTGCAAAAAAACTACCAATAGTGATGGCATCTGTCATGAATGCTCCTCCTTGAAAAACAATCTCTCTTTGTGTTTCCCACTCAAAATGCAACGCACAAAAAAGCTCCCAATAGCGATAGTGCCTGTCATGAATGCTCCATGCTTCACTATATAACGTGCATACCCTCACCCCTGCCACTAATTCTTCTAATTTTCTCTTTCAATAAGTCATACACATAGGCTTAGGTAAGAAGGATTGGCTTTTTCTAGCTAATTAACAATGTCACGAACTTCACTTTTTTGTAAACATTAACATGGTTTCACCCAGTGGAGTATTTGCCACAAGAACTAATTTTTTTACCTCGATGAGGGTATGCCAAAGGTATTGGAACTCAAAATCCCACCTAAAACCCAACCAATCTAGACACCATATTCTATTAGGCATGGCATGAAAGTCCATAGTCTTCTTGAATCTCAAAATTTTATCAAGACTATTGCCATTGTGCCATGTAAGACCCTCAAGGTTGAAAAGAGTCATGTCCAATAAGGAGACGAGTCCTCGAGCACTCCCAAGAGTGAGAAGATCAAGAATCTATCACCTTGGAAGGCCCACATGCCTAAGAGCACTATTGTTTCTAAAAATCAGTTTGGCCCAAGAGGCATTCCTATTGCTCCATGCTTTCATTAAGCATTTGGCTACCATCTTATTGGCCATTCCTTCAATGTCTAGAATATCGAGACCACCTTGATCTTTTTGCCTTGTGCAAGTAGTCCGTTTTATTTTTGGGACACCCCTTCTATTAGGTTCTCTAGTCTAGAGAAAGTTTCTGCAAAAAATAGTCAATCAACCCTTCAAAAAAGCAATCGAAAATTAGTTTTTCTATTGAGATCCCAA
The DNA here is from genome assembly GCA_020310875.1 of Ceratopteris richardii. NCBI lineage: Eukaryota > Viridiplantae > Streptophyta > Polypodiopsida > Polypodiales > Pteridaceae > Ceratopteris > Ceratopteris richardii. Next base: position 152,110,959 of record CM035424.1, read on the forward strand.
CGACATCTAAGGTGCTTGAAGAAGAAGAAGATAGGTATGAATCTTATCTTAAGCTTCCTAAAGTACAAACCAAGTCTGATTCTTCTCCTAATAGTGTATTGCCTCTACCATATGTTGATGATCTTTCCAACATGGTAGCTAAAAAATTGGGAACTCAATAGCCATCAAACAATAGAGCATACCAAGGTCCACCTCAATGTGTGCAACCACTCAAAAGATGTTATCAATATGGAGGAAACCACCTGATGTAAAATTATACTTTTGGTAAATCCCAACCACCACTTGTGGATAGAATAGATCCACAATATTGTAAATATTACTAGAAGTTCACAAATCACACTACACTTGACTATCATTACAAAGGTAATATATGAGATAACCTCATGTTTATCAATCAAGGCCATATCCATATGCACTTCATGGAACCCCATGACATTACAATTTTTTGCAATGCGATCCACAAATGGCTCAAGAAGATCATAAACAACCATAGCCAATCCTAGGATAATAGCCCCTTCCACCACAAAATGTTGTGCATGTGAAATACACCACTTTAAGAGACAATGAAGCAAAATGCATAGCGCTTATGTCACTTACAACACCTCGAGAAGTAAAAGAACTTTCTTATAAATATCTTGGAGGAAAGCATTACTATTATGAAGAGTAACAACCTAAATATTACTCCTCTTATGATCACTAGTACTATGGTCAAGGACAAGAGGAAAACTACTTTAATGTGTGGTACACCATAATTAGATCTCATACTTGGAACCAAGGACAAGAAGAAAGCTAATGTGTGGTACACCATAATTAAATCTCCTATTAGGGAGAATAGAGCTCCACCTGTGAGAGTACCTTACTAAAAATGTAATGGGGATCACTTTATTTGTATTTTCTTCATTCTTTGAATTAAGAATACAATACTAGAACTAAGTGTGGATTTTGCCCAAATCGTGGAAAGGAGCATCTCTTTAGGGATAATCCTAACAAAGATAAAAACACTCACACAAACATCATAGAGATAGAATAACCAACATACATAGCCTATGATATTTCAGTCCCAATGCATGCAATTACTAGAGGCTAAGCTCAACATAAAGAGTTGCAAATGAAAATCGAATTATCCAACCCTGTTGATGAAAATGAAGAGGAATGAAATTATTGCAGAAAATACAAAAGGAAGAAAGGAGAAGCTTAAAAAAAAGTTTAAACAAAGAATGAATTATCTAAAAGTAAACTTACAACATGAACAAAAGGAAAATCAATCGCGTTATGGATCTCTTTATAATCATGAGTAATCATCCACAGAAGTGAGATTAGCTCCATACAAACACAAGAGGACCAAAATGAAGCAAGAGGTAGGGTTGGCTCTAGAAGATCCCATGCCTAACACCTACAAATGTTCTTAAAAGCTTTTCAGGAAAAATTAATCATTGAACCTAGCTTAGAGCACCACGAGGCAATCTAGAATGATAAAGGTTGGCACTGTGCATGAAGATGGTAGAAGTCAATCAAGCTATGCTAAAGTGTGTGCCCATTCTTGTACCATATACCAAGATTCCTAAACATCACTTCTAAGAATTCACACAACTGGCACATAAGGATCCAACTCAACATCAAAGGATATCTTTGAAAGAGACTCTCCATATACCTAGATCGCCAAGAACGAAGGTAGAGATAGAAAATAGTACATCAAATATGGATGAAGCTTGGCCTCAAGAACTCTGGAAATCAATTCATGAAACTAGATGGACAAAAGAGCAATAGTCCAACCCACATATTCTTGACATAATGGGACACCAAGATTACCATACTCTTGAAGAATGCTAAAAACCTTCGTGTTCATAACAAGGAAATAATGAGTATTCACACCTTGCTAACTACATGGGAGAGTATGAAGCCAAATCTGTGTGTAAGAGAGCATCTATAGTAAGAAGAAGATGCATCAAGCATAGTGAGTTGAACCATCAACAATAGAAGGACATAGAAATAAAAAAGTTTGATGTACAAACACTTTAGATTAACTTTTGAAAGTGAAACTACATCTTTGGGATAAGCTAACCCAATAAGTGAAGCCACATTAAGAATCCAACATAGATACTACTTCTACTTAAGCTACCTCTTGTGTTTAAAAGATCCCATTAGACAAAATTGAGAAATACAATGAAGGGGATCAAGGAACACCTATTCTCCCATCCTTTACAATGATTTCATGAACAAATCCATAATAGACTCAAAAGTGAGAGTTTCCATTCCTACAAAAGTGATTTGGGAGAAATAGGATCACTCTTCCTTGAGGCCCATACGAATGAAATTACAATTAGCAGATGATCACTTAGAGCATCCTCTCAAACTATTGAAGGAATTGGTACTATCAACACTTGGATGAAAATTTGAGCGTACATTGGCTATTTGCCAATTTAAAAAGGTTGAAAACTACAAAATGGACTTAGGAAGGTGTAGAAGTGATATCTGGGACCACTATTCCTAGTACTCCTATTCATGGGGGGATTATTCCTTAGGAAATTATACCCTATAGCATGTCTGTGTCCAAGAAGAAAATCTGCAAGTGAAGAATACAATGATGAAAAAATCACAAGAATACATTGACGAGATAATCATAATAAGAGTAACATAGACCTTGGTTGATGGTGTGCTTGATGTATCTAATAACTTTTCTTGCTGCCATAAGATGATCATGAGTGGGTGCATGCAAAAATTGAGAGAGTACACCTGTTATATATGCGAGATGAAGTCTAGTGAATGTAGCATAAATTAATGAACCAATATTGCTTCTATATAGTGTAATATCTTTTATAACCTCTCCTTGACTTGCAACCAACTTTGTATTGGGATCCATGGACTGAGAAAATGGATTACAACCACTCATACCAAACCTATATAGCACATCCAACAAGTAAAATCAAATAATCCGTAAGACTTAGAATGGTTCCAATAAGGTCAAAAATAGAGCAATGATCATTCGAGAAGGCCGGAAGCAAAGCAAGAACTAGAATTGATCACTCAAAATCAATAGCAAGAAATGTCTAAAACAACAAGATACTATCTGGAGCTAAAATATAATAGGCTCCATGACTTCTAGTAGGCACCGAAATCATGAGAAAATCTATTTATACATAAGCTTGGCCACTGTCATGGAACTGAAATCAACAGTAGCCTTAGCTTCTAATTATTTGTTGGAATAGCATGTGTCCATCAAAATATACTTTTTATTACAATGTTGACCTATTGGACTGATGGGTCGAATGAAATCAAGATGCCACCGTTCAAAAGGTTGCCACCCAGTTGCAATTACTAAAGGTTTGAAACTTAGTTTGTTGGCCTAGGAGCACATCTTTGGTAGATATCAATTCTTTAGCAAATCTTGCAGCATCCCCGTAAATATAAGGCCACCTTAATCCTTTGTGGTGGATTTTATGTGCCAAGTCATCTCCCTTAGATTCCCTTCACTATGGGCTGCTTCAAGAAAAAACAATTACTTCTTGCAAATAAACATATTTGTGCAAAATACTATATGAGAAATATTTAAACAACTAACCATTTATGAGTGAAAATGATTTCACTTCAAAAAATAATTTCCTCTTCTCTAATGGATTCATGTTAATAGAGAATTCTCCATAAGTGAGAAATTGTAATATTTTATCATACCAATCAATTTGAGCCACTACAAGAAATATATTGCTATCTACAGGCTCATCATTAATACATGTTGGCCTTTCACTCATGTTCTTCCTTGACACCAGGTCTACCATGTAGTTCTCCTTGACTCGCTTGATGTGAAACTCAAAGTCATATTCATGAAAGAGTATTAGTCATCACCAAACCCTTCCAGCTACTCTAGGCTTCTTGATTAAGTACTTTAGTGGTTGATGTTCTGAGATGTCAATGAAATGTATCCCTAGAAGATAGTGTTGAAACCTTTGAAGTGCAAATACAATAGCCAAACCTTCTCTTTTTGTGGTACTATAATTTCTTTCCACTTTTGTAAGTAATATGCTTGCATAAACAATAGGTTGCTCCACCTTTTCACTAGATGGTTGAGCCAAGACTACTCCAACTGCATGAAGACTTGCATTTGTATGCACATGGAACTCAAGTTACCAATTAGGAAAAGTTACGAGTGGTACAATAAATAACCTTAGTTTTAGCTCACTTAATACTTTTTCTTCTTCAAGATTGAAAAGAAACATATCTTCTTGCTTGTAAGCCTTGAAAAAGACTTAGCTATTTTTTAGTATATTCGTATAAATCTCTCATCGTATCCTACATGACCTAGAAAGCTTTGCACTTCCTTAGGATTCTATGAAATGGGCATGGAAAGGATGGTAGCTACCTTGACTAGATCAACAATTATCCATTTGGACGAAACTATGTAGCCAAGGAGAGTACCTTTGGTGACCAAAAATTGACATTTATCAGGATCAACTTCAAACCTATCTTGAGAAAGTATTCAAATATTTCCTTCAGATTTTATGAGCATTCATGAAAATATTGGGCTACTTCTCTTCTATCAGTACATGAGAATACTAAAAATTCATCCATGAAAATGTGGAGAAATATTGGTATCCATTTACAGAGTATTAGATACATTTTTCTATTAAATTAAGCAAGTGCATTTTTTAGGCCAAACTCCATGCATGTGTAGACATAAGTGTCCCATGGAGTGACAAAGTCAATTTTGTCTCTATCTTCAAGGAAAATGAGAATTTGATTATATCCATTGTATCCATCAAGGAAATTATACAAAGTGTGTCCATCTACTTCTTCTAACACCTTTTCTATGAAGGGTTGCAGAAAACCATCTTGAATAATCACTTTATTTAGAGCACAAAAATCAATGCACACTCCTATTTTTCTACTATTTTTATTAAGTAAAATAACCATAGATGAAAGCCACCTTGAGTGCTCTATAGGAACAATAATACCCACCTCTTCTAGTTTTTTTATTTCCACCTTTATTGCCTCTTCATATTTGGGCTTGAGTCAGTATGGTCTACTTCTTACATGTGCAACTCCCTCTACTAAGGATAATTGATGCAATCCAAGATCCTCTACAATACCTCACATATCCTTATAGGACTAAGCAAAGGCACTCTATGGGTATAAAGAGGAGAGATATCTTATATAGTAAAAATGGGTAGTGCCACAACCATGTGGCTAGGTGGACTACTTGTAGTCATTTTAAAGGTTCACTTCTCGAGCAAGTATTTCTAGGGCAACCTTACTTGAAAAATAATCAACACTAGACGTTGGGGTAGCATTGAGCTTGTGCTCCATGATATGTTCCTTAGTCCATCCATGTCGAATATCTGGAAGTGGAAGGTCATCTATGGTCCGAGGTTCAAAATGATCCTCTAGAGATGCATGTGCAAGTTCTGCATCTTCTAGCCTTACATCCATAAAATTGTCAAATTTGACACGATTACCTATTTTCTCCTTGCATAACAGTGCAGTGGTGCCTTCTGGAAAATTTTGGCCACTTTGGTTAAGTATCACAAATGGGTGTGCCTAAAAAATAAACATATTCACCTTGGTCTATAGGAGTCATCGGTTATATAGAAAAAATTGGTCTAATTTTCCCAAAAGAGGGATTCTTTCCCACTTTCCTAATATCTGATAAGTTCCCACTTTGTGTTCCTTCAGGATTTAATCAGCCAACTCCATGAGAATCACCCAAAACAAGGCACCTAAATTCTTGAGGTCTACCAAAGTTCAATCGTCGAGCTTCATCTTGCACATCAAAATTTAGATACCCAAATTTGTTGTCTTCTCTGCCAAAAATTAGGTGCCCAATTCGGCCACCTTGGCTACCTACGAGGTCTATCCCAATTGGGCCACCCTAGAGGAGGTGCAAAAACTAGGCCACATATAGGCCTTCTTGATCTTCTATATCTACTTCCCTACAATCTCCTAATTTACCTTTTTCCTCATTGAACAAGTGTAGATTACCTATTTCGACCTCATTTGGGCTCCCTTGTGCTTCTTCTACAAAAACTTCATTTTTATGTATAGATAGTAGACATGGTCCATTTCGATCTACTTCCTCATTTATTTATACTTCTTCTACAGAAACTTCATTTTTGTATAAAGAGACTAGGCATGGTCCATCTTGATCTAAATCCTCATTTATTTCACTTATTTCAATTGTGCAACACTCTAGACTATGCATCATTTAATTAAATAGATTATCAACTTCATGAGGCAAAAAAGGTATTACCTTAGTGTCCACCATGTACCTAGTTGCTTTGGTAATGTCACATCCTTTCTCCAAATGTATCTGCAACTGGTTATTAGTATTTGTCGAAATCCATATCATATTGGGGAGCCATACCTCCCTCTTTTGGAGAAACTGTGATCATGTGAATCAGAGTGGGGAAATTTTGGCAATAGTCCCTTCTATAATAATCCTTGCATCTGGGCAATGTTGACACCGAGGTGCATCCTAAGGCAGAGATAATTTACTTTGCATCTAACCATATTCCCTGCATCCATAGCACATCAATCTTCTAGTATACCTAGGTTGATTCAAATGCTTCTCCTCCCTGTTGCATGAATTTGAAGTACTAATATAAAATGTGTTAGCGGTTTGCATATTACCTATCTGTTGAGCTCCCTTGAGATAGTAGCAATTGTGCACCTCATGACCATTTTTGCCACAAAATTAGAAAGTTACTAGATTAGGATAGTTCATGTTGGAGTGGCGACTTTTGTTGCATGTTAAGTACAGCAAGTCTACCTGTTGATGTCTTGAGTAGTTTGTAACTCCTCCACTTCGTGTCCAATTTTTGCTACCAAATCATCATTGTAGCATGCAGGTGGCAAAGTGACCTTCTCCTCCTACTGAATCTAATGCATCTTTAGTGCTCCGAGTTCCTTCATAAGTTGCTCAATCGGCTCTCAGAAAGTGGCATAATTTTCTTGACTCCCGCCTTCAAAATGCACTCTGGCCTCCTTGATGCGAGAAGTCTCCGCTTCAAATTCCTTTAATGTGGCATGTAGTCTCAATGATTCCAAAAGCTTCTATTGGGAAGACCTTGGGAGAGCCTTCTCAATCCACGTTTTGACTAAAAAGTTTCCTGGACCATGTGGCAAACAAGAAACGAGTGCTTTAGCACGTGCATAAAGCTCATGGGAGGATTCACCTACTTGTAACTTCAAGTTCTCCTATTGATTCAAGGATCATTCATAAGATTTTCTTGGATGAAATGTTTGACAAAAAGAGGTTTTCAAGGCCTCCCAAGTGGCAAAGTGCCCATCTGTGTATTGGTTGTACCACTTGTCTATAATTCCATCCAAGAATCTTCATGCACTAAGCCTTTAAAATTAGGAAACTTGATATTCAAATTGCTTAATAAATTTGAGAGTGTGTCCATCAGTGCGGGAATTTCCTCTAAGGTATCTAAAGAAAAATGAAGGGTCCTTCTAAGCTTCTCTTTAGAAAGAGGTTTAGAAGCTAAGTCAATGGAGAGATTTAAAGGTAAAAGGATGTTTATTTGAACAGAAGAAGGATGAGTTGAATTTCTTGGGCTCTTGTGCACACGAAGAGACTCACTATCTGCATGGGTATGGGTCATGTACCTGCTCATAAGACTCATAAAATCAAAGAAAAACAATACAAAAAATAAATGCCAAATCTAACAGATAGCTCACACAAAGCATGCAAGGGTCCCACTGGGTGTGCCAAATTGCATACGTGATATTCAAGACCAAGCTTCTCAATACTCCTACTCAAGGGGGATTCTTCCTTAGGGAAGTATATCCTTTAACATGCTTATGTGCAAGAAGAAAATCTGCAAGTGAAGAATATAGTGATGAGAAAATCACAAGAATACATTGATGAGAAAATCATATAATCCGTAGGACTCATAATGGTTCCAATAAGGTCAAAAATAGATCAATGATCATTAGAAGCAAGTGGCTAGCCAATTAGGAACCAGAATTGATCACTCAAAACCAACATTAAGAATTATCTGAAACAACAAGATGCTCTCTTCAACTAAAATATAACAGGATCCACAATGAGGCACAACTAGCCATGTCTACCCAATTACACTCACAATCTATTTGCCACACAGATGAGTAGCCAAGGCTTTGTATGATCATCGCAAAGTCTCCTCAACTCACAGTGAGCAGTCACCACAAATTATAGTGAGTATCCAAGAGATAGTTCAAAATGAGAGTACAACCAACAAAGAGTAAGCAATTAGACTAGAACATAATAGATGAGAGACTTAGATCAAACGTGCAAATGAGTGTCCAATTTCTTCTCATATAGACTCCAAAGACCAAGTGGAGTGGCCTTGTCAATTCCAATCATTTACTATTGTGCACTTCAAAAATCACGAGACTTGTGGTCGAGATGAGCTATTTTTGGCACCAATCACCAAGCACTTTTAGGCCCTCCACTGAGAGATTTTGACATATGTATGGCCTTGTGCTGGCTTCTCTTGCAATTATTGACCTTTTTACCTTTTACCTCTTACTAACAAGTCCCAAAAGAATTAAGTTTTTATCTTACGCTGCATCAATTTAAGTGGTCACACTATCGCATCATTGTGGTCATGCTAAAAGTCGGCAGAGAAGACACCTTAATTTTGATGTGCCAAAAATGGGAGGAGGTGGCACCCTATTTTGAAGGTTCCAAAAATAGCTGGCAAGAATGCTCTATTTTGGAAGTTTGGCATTTTTGGGCGAGCCAAAGCCTTTAATCCTTACCATCACACATTTTTACATTTCCATGAGTGTATCATCCTCCAAGAGAGTGAAATTACCTTAGCTTAAGAATTTCCCACTTTTAGAGCCTTATGAGAGGAGACATAGTCGCCGTTGGAAGACGAATTGAAATAGTCTCCTTAATTGAAGTACATGTACCAATCATGATCTCACTCTTGATGCTGAAATATCTACTTAGCCTTTGGTGTCCATCATGGATGAGTCACCCCAGATAGGAGTTACCATGATCTTCTTTCCATAAGCCTAAGGAGTTGTCTTGGTTCGTCAAGGAGGAGAAGAGGTCACCCTAAGATCATAATGGAAAGATGAGATGTTCAATTCACCTTGTTAGCACAACAAGGGGGAAAGTCGCCTTAGTCATTACCATTCCAATAGTTGCCTTGACATGAGGGTGGATAAAAAGATAAAATCGAAGGTTTCCATGGGGAGGATTTGGTGGGGTTTCCCCATCCAAGGGTCAACACAATTCACTCTATAATTGAAGAGAAGGTGACGATCTACCCTCATGCCCATTTGAATCACCCCAATTTACTCTATAACTGAAGAACAAACAAGGCTTCACCTTAATGGACCCATTTGAGTCATCCAAGTGGAGTTTTCGCCCAAGTATGGTGGAGAAAATTTTCCTTGGGCAAGAAGTCACCCTAGTGAAGATTTCCTGATGAGTCACCTTCATACACAATTTCAAGATATATTCACCTTGATTTGGTGATTGAGGAATGGAGGTAGAGTCGCCCCCCTCTTTTTCCAAGTAACCATGAAGCTTCCATGTTACTCAAGGTGTGCAGTCGCCCTTTTCCATAGTTTTTGAGATCCTTTCGGCAAGAAGCCACCCCAAAGGAGGCTCCCAAGCCCAAATGGGTGAGGGATTGCCCTAGGGAGACCACCAAGCCCTAATGTGTGAGGTCTTCCCCAAGGGAGACTCTTCAAAAACCACATATGCTTTGAGGCCAAGGGGGACTTTTGGGAAGGCCACATATTCTCTGAGGCAAGAAGATATAACATAAGGACATGGAGATATAGCAAACAATATAGCCCAAGGCTCTTTTCAAGGATGTGAAGTCACCGACCTACAGCCACTATGGCCAATAGTCTCCCTTTGATTGGCATTGATTTGTTCCCTAGGGTGAAGGGCCGCCCTTGGATGGTTCCAAGTTCAATGTGGGCAAGTGTTAGCCCATGAAGTGTCTTTCATCCACAGAAAGGCAAGTATTATTTTGACCATATCCCTTATACAATACATGATTTTTACATTTTGCTGAGCTAGAGAAGGCCTTCCATGCATCAACTCAAACTGATTCAAGGTCGAGATTCCAATTCCTTATACCTGCAACACTTAGGTGTGACCTCACCCAACAACATTGAAAAAAAATCATGAAACAATAGTCTTGATTGAACCATCTCTCTCAACTTAAGGAGGCTTTCTAGCACAATGCTTGCAAGAGATAGAACTTTTGATTTTCTTGGGGACCACATGCATAATGCTGAAGTTTTTAGCTTTCAAAGATGAAACTATGATGCAAAAAGTGACCATAGGTCGAGAATGGATCCACGATCATTTCATAGAGATAAACATTGCTTAAAATTTTTTGATCAGGAGAGTACATGGTGAAAAGCTTATCACATCTCTAGTTATCAAACCTAATGAGACTACCCAAAAACCACCCCCTAGTCCAACACACACAAAAAACATGCGAATAAAGCACTTAGAGGAAAGCATAAATGAGAAACATTCTTGATCAATCAATCAATGGAAGATGAATTCATCTTTGACTTAGTTAATCCTATCTAAGGTATTGACCTTGAGTCAGTGCCATGTTTAGCAGTTCCTAATGGAAATGGAGCATGCCATAGTAGATGAGAAAAGAAAATATATTGATTGAATTACACTCAAACAAATACAAGTCTAACTATGAACTTAAGAACATCAAGATTATCTTATTAGAAACTTTGCAACCAAAGGTGACCTAATTACGAAAGGAAGAGAAGTTAATATCGAGCATCTCATGCTCTCTTGTGAGACCTCTTTGAAGAGAACTCGTCATTCTCTTCTCACACCAAACAATGAGTCTTCTCCAAGGGACCAAACATCATTAATATGGAACATGGATTCAATCAATGAACAACGATCAAGAGATTCATAGGAAAGAACTAGAAAATTCCCACACAAGGATACAATCAATGGACAACATACTTATTCAAGACATACAGCAAGAAAGAAGAAGGTATGGTTTGTAAAAGGGTCAAGCCCTTTGCTACCTCAAATGACAACATCAATTCAAAGACAAAGTTTCAAGAAAAAAAGAAACCAATGGAGCCAAGTTCCACACAAGGCAAAACACAACAAAAGAAAGAGGAAACCACTAGTTCATCAACTATGGGTGCCAAAAAGTATCACACACACACTCAACACCATAGCTCAAAGATGTAGAGACCAAAGAGACTATCAAGGGGAACTCTGAAGAAACAAAAATAAGACATCATCAATTCAAGAATAGCAACAAATGCAAAAAGCAAATGAGTGAAGGCAGAACAAGTAGTCTCTACTCTAACAATTAACCACTCTCAACTAAATTTGAGACCAAACTCTATGTTTGCAACAAAATTATGGAGTTCCCTTCTTTCCAAAAATCACTCAATACCTAAAGCACTCACACGTCAACCTCTAAAACAAATAAAACTTAAACATATGTTTGGCAACCAAGGGAGAAACATAAGCCTCATCCTCAAAAACCCCCTTCACATGTTGATGATTTGACTTTGCTCAGTTTTGAGTGAGTTTTAGTGTTTCTATTTGGTTTTTTAGCTCATGTTGGTTTATAAGCTCAAATGGTTACACACTCGATCTTGATGAAACACATGGATAAAAAAAATCACATCACATCCCAGCTATTTGATGCTTTACCTTTCATTTAATGCTTGATGATGATAAAGTCTACATGAGTTAATGCACAATGAAACACCTCCACGTACATGATCACATTATTTTCTTTCATTCTAAGGAAAAGCACTGCAATTCTCGTGCATGAACAAAAAAATCTAGAGTTGGCTAGTCCAACAAGCAAAGGAAAGCAAATATTTCAAGACACATCAACATCCCAAACACGTGGAGCAATGCCACAAGAATCACAAATAAATTGCTCGAAAATACCTCCTAACTTTTCAAATAATGCTCCATCAATTTTTATTGCAAGATTTTCCCTATGGAAGTGTTGTTAACCCTAGAGAACTTAATCTAAAAGGGAACAATCATACTATGAGGGATCAATAGAAAAAGTATCACAGGGCTTGCATTTTGTAAGCTCCTCTTCATAGAAAAGTCCATGTGACTCACAAAAGCTCTATTGCAAGAGAAGAAGCAATTCATACAGCTCAACAAGAAGAACTTAAAAGCTTGCAAGAATGAATCCGAAGGAAACTAAGTCAAATAAGACAAAGGGAACCACCTACTTTTACTCAGCATATACCATGCAAAGAAAGAGAAGCAAAGCTAGAGAGGAGAACTCACTCAAAATTTTCAAAACAATTATTCAATCATAAGGAGACCCATAAGGAGACCCATAAATAGACTAGCCATTGAAGGAAAAACTAAGGTACAAGTCTCAAGATAAGAAGAAAGGTACATGAGTGCACAATACTCACCAATTAGGGAAGGTTCAGGAGCCACACAAAGAGACGTCACCACCAAGTAATTAAGGGGAAATGTCAAATAAAAATACTTACCACTTTGCCTACTCCACATTTCATTGACATTGTAGATCCCAACACCATGGAAACCTCTAGACCACATTCTCCCCACCTAATAGATCTATATGTTCTTAGGCTATCACAATCGTCATTAGTAAAGTCCAAAGAGGCAACAAATGGAGAAATAAATAAATTGAACACATACACAACAATGGATGTATCACCATCCACCGTAGTAACAAATTCGATTCATGTCATGTGTATCACAGTCATCTCACCCATGCAAGTTTCCACCACTTTCCAACTCCATACCAGGATGAGAACAGAGCAGAATCCTCTAATTCCATCCTCTCACTAGAGAAATAATACACACATTTTCTTAACTTGACAATGTTTTCTAGAGTACACGTTGATATACAAGAGATAACTACAATTCCAGCTAGAATGAATGAAGGGTTTCTCAAAACAACACCAAGTCATGAAGAAGATTGTATGCTAATATAAGATTTACAGTAAGAAGTTATGAGCTTGAAGACATCACATGGACTACTAATGAACGACACAAAAATATTACACCAAATCAATCATGAACAAGAAGCAAAAGGGAACCAACTAAGAAAAGAGCTACAACAAGTCAAAGCACAACAATAAGTTGAGAACCAATAACAAAAATCATTGATTTGATTAACCATAGATACACATGTTCCATTGAAGCCTCACTATTGGGTCAACAAGTAAAACAAACTTGGGACAACCAAAAACTCAAACAACTTTGCTTAGAGAAGCCCACCACATTCCGCATTGCATTGCTATAGGTGGAAGTCCAAAAATTGCAAGAAAGAGCATCAAGTAGTGCACAACTTGACCCTATCTTTGAATAGGATATAGTAGACACAACTCCATACTTGCCATTGCCTAAACTAGAGTAGGAGCTACAAACTATTGAAAGATTTTTAGCTACACTATGAATTATTCAAGTCCAAGGCTATATTAATGAAAGTGCAATGATAGACATGGGTCAAGAGATTAGGTATCAACTCATCCAAGACTTATGCATAGAAATTCAGAAGACAATAATCGACTACCACCTTCTCAAATACGTGAAAGGTTCATGGTGTGATAGGATCTATTTGCCATATCCATCACTATGGGGAGCCATCAAGTGCAATACCTTAAAAGAATTTGAATAACTTCCACTTCGTGAATGTATTTTGTAATTAGATCCTAAATATGTTCAATCATTCACACCCCATCAAGATTCCATGCATTCGCAATGGAGGAGGGAATTCCTTAGAGATAATCATCATCTTCACAAAGTGTTCAAATAACAGCAAAAGAATTACAATGTAATCCGGTATATTGCCCATTTGGTAGAAGAAGAATGGATGCTCAATATCACTTTATGAAAACCAATCACAAGAACAGACGTCAGTGGCTAAATTATCCATGCATTTTAGGGTCACCAAAGGATACAGCTCATGATGAGTAATATATGTTAATCAATTTGGAGCATCGGATTGAGAATACAAGAAACATCCTAGATTCCACTTATATGATGCATAAAAAGATTTTCATCATGATGAAAATATGCTTCATTGCATTCAAAGGAACACCCATGACATTTTTTAGTAGGCAAGGATTTAGATACGAGAATAACCTAATCATATATGATTTGAGTGAGAGCTTGAGACTACCATGCCATTCTATAACATGTTGGAGCTAACCAGTCACTTTATGCAAACATTCAAAGAATCCTTCCAAACATGTTTCTTCTAGAGACATTAAAAGATATTCTAGGAAATCAATTCTAGATTTGTAACATGTCTCTTAGATTTAGACTCAATGCAAAAGAAATTAGTTAGGATGTTGGAACCTGAAATACCTTCCCAAGTCACATGGAATACAACACTTGCAAGACTAGATGAAAAGTTTAGACAACACGAATATGGAAGATACCTAAAGCTCATGGAATAATATGACTTACAATACCTTTATATGTGTTGTCAAGGATGACAACATCTAGAAAGGATGGAATGTTGACCATGAAAAACTTGATAAAGACTAGATTCAAATAGTAAATGAAGAGGCTCAGAAGATCAAACAGGAGGCATGATGCATGCCAAAAATATTTCAAGCATCATCTTTTTATAATTTACCTCTATCTATTAGAGTTTCGTTTTTAAGAGTCTATTAAATTTTGTAATTCTAAAGAGCATGGGAATATTTCCATGTGTATAAGCTTCACTCAAAGTAGCTTAGATAGGTCAAGAAGATAGTTACAATGGCTCTACAAGTAATGTAAGGCTATTTTTAATGAGGCCAACCATCTTGATATAAACAAGGCTGCCCATTTTCTTCTAAGGTTTAATGAGATCTCAATTTTGTAGACTTTTTTCCATTGTAATAATTGAGCTCTTGTCTGAATTCTTCTAATTCTCCCTTCTTCCTCACTTTTCTTTGCTGGTTATAGTGAGAAAATAGTGTCCCAAGTGGCTATACAGGTCTTGAGACATCTTTCACTTTCATTAATGGCTCCATGTGTGTTAAGAAACTTTGTGACAAGATAAGGTGATTCCCATCAGAGTTTCAAATCTTGCTTTCCCTTTCTAAGTGTTGTTTTCTACAACTCTAAACATTAAAAGATGTAGAAATTTCAATTCTACACATTTTAAGATGTGACAAGGTGGAAGGGTATCTCTGATACGTGATAGTACTCCCAAAAAGTGTCTAGCTTGCTTATTCAAAATTTAACCCCTCTCTCCTAATTCTCTCCATTTCTAAGATCTTCTTTTTGGTTGTCAATCACCCACTTCATCCCAATAGGTGACTCTTTTGAGCCTTATGGGTCTATGTTGAACATTGCCCTAAATTTAATGAGAAGAAAAAATTCATAACTCATGCTTATTAATACATTGTTGGTAGCCTCATGTTTGATATAATAGCTACCAAACAAAATGGTGCATTTACAATGGGCGTGGTGAGTAAATATATGCTAATATCCACAAGTCGCATTAGGAAGAAATCAAGAGGATTTTGGGATATGGACTTTTAGAACAAGTGTTTATGCTTATGTGGAGATGATGCATCCATAGTTGACACATCAACTGTAACTATGCTAGTTATGTACATGTTTTACTTCACGTGTGTTATTCCATGGATCCAATTCTCTCCTCTACAAGAATCTACTCATCTCATGGAGAAAAAAGAACTTTGAATTTGAAGAAATTTTCAAAAAATATTAGTAAATACTTAAACGGTGGTCTTCACTACTTTGTGGATGCTACCATGCTTCCTCTTCAGCATCACTCCTTATTATCAACCACAAGGTTCCATCTCCCTCAATGCTTTATTTTGGAGATAGACACTATTTATTTCATACGCACCTCGTCATATTTTGCAACACACACACACATACATACATGCATACATACATACATACATACATACATACATACATACATACATACATACATACATACATACATACATGCATGCATGCATGCATGCATACACACACACACATATACATATATATATATATAAGTATTGATGTAACATGTTCCTTATGAAGAGCAAAGACCTATGGATTCCTTGATCCTCTTTAGTGTGCTTCTCTTTTTGCCTTCTTATCTCCCCATATCTTACGGGAAGCATAGGTGAAGATCTTGGAATAAATAGCTCAAATTCAATATGATCCCTCACTTCCCTAATATTCCAATTTGGTATCATTTTCTTGATACAAACTTTAAATTAAGGAGGAGATAAGTACAAGGGAATTAGAGAGCAGTACAAAGAATGCAAATGATGCTCTCATCCACTTCATCCGGGATCCACTTACTCTTCACCTTGTTGTTATCCAAGACAAACACCTTCTCGTGTTTGAAAGGGGGAAAACTCTTACAATTCTTGATTTTGAGCCTTTGGGCATCACCAAAGTAAGGGAGAATAGAAACATGAGGCAATTGAGGTCATTCCATCTAGAGGATTTGAAAACAAATAGGTTTTTTTTCTTTCAAAAAAATAGTTTGCACCAAGATTCCTTATTGTTGCTCCAAGCTTTGATCATCCATTTAATTATCAGGTTGTTAGCCAAGGCCCCCATGTCTAGAATGTACACTCCATCCATATTCTTGGGGCTAGTGAAAATTTTCAATTCAATATTAGTCAACCTCCTCCTATTGGGATCTCCCATCCAAAAAAAGTTTCTATAAGTTCTTTAGACCTTAAGTAGTTCATTTTTGTTCCACCTCCAGTAAGATAGAAAATAGATGATAAATGAGATTAGAAATGTATTTATCACCATCGCTTTTCCCATTGGAGCTTGTGTTTGAGCTTGGCCAAACCCAATCCCAACATTGACTCATAGAAACCCCAAAGCCAATTGGGATGCCTAATAGGCGAAATTTTTTACTTTATGCAAGCTTCTTGCATCCTTGAATAAGAAATTGTTGCAAGGGTTGTGTGACCACTAAACCATCTCATTTTGGCCTTGAGGAAGATAGATACATTTGATTTGTCATAACCTCATTTGGTTATCAAGTAGGCAATTGAGTCCATCCACAACAATTGCAAGGAACATCAAGGCCAATGTGCAACCTTGCCTTGCAGAGCACTTGAGAAAAGTAGAAGAAGATATCTAACCATTGATGCTTATCCAATGATGTGACCAAAAGAGTGCAAACCATCTTGATGAACTTTGATCCAAAGTCCTTGAGAGATTGAAGAATGAAATCCCATTCTAGTCTATGATAGGCTTTTTCAAAATCAATCTTTCATACGAGAAGGTTTTTGGATAATTCTTTAGCAAATTCAAGCCCTTCCCGAATATCGACATTCTAGTAGAATTGACTTCCCTTTGATGAAACATTTTTTATCCTCATGGATCCACATTCAAGGATGGCTCGCAATGCAATTCACTAGGGATTTGGCAATGACCTTATATCGAGTATGCTGATGGTTCACCAGTTTTCGATTCTCTTCTTGTTGCCTTTCTTGTGAATCAATTTTATAATGCATTCATTGATACATCTTGAGAGCGCACCAAAGCTAATACTTTCTCTCCAATCCACGTTAATGGGACCCACAATAACATCTTTAAAGACTTTGAAGAACTCATTCATTAGCAGACCTAGACCTGAGCCTTCCCCATTGGAAAGAGAATCCCTCACATCCTAGATTTTGCTACTAATCAATGGGCTATCGAGTCTTTGGGAAATTTCCTACGAAATGTTTCTAAATTTGACTTTGGAGGTAAGGGCCATGCAATCACATCTCCAAGCAGAAACTAAGGAGGACATCCCAAGCAACTTAGAGAAGTGATTTACAATTAAGCCATGGTTCTCCTCTAAAATGCATTTGGATCCATCATTGTTGATTTTTCTAGTAAGAAACTCCTTTACTTCCTTCTTTTTTGATAGTGTGCACATTTCTTTGAAAAGTTTGTCTTCCTTTCTCACCTATCAATGTTTTTTTTTTAATTGAGCTTCTTGATTTCTCTTAATTTCCTCTTTGTATGTGAGTTTTCTTTTGATCTTGAGAATGCCTTTCTCCCCATAATTGTTAGATCTATTTACTTCCGACTTATGATGAATGAGTCTCCTATGCAATTTCTCCCTTCTTTCTTTCCTAATTCTCTAGATCTCTTTTTGTCTTCTGTGTAGGATCACATGTAAACATGAATCCAACTCTTAGCTGGAGAGGACTGAGTTAGAAATGCCTAGCATCAGGCCAAAACAGTTTTTTGATGGACTGAAGGGAGAAAAAACACTTAACCAAGGAAAATTTCTACCTTTAACGAAGGGCTAAAAGAAAGTCACA
This sequence comes from Ceratopteris richardii, assembly GCA_020310875.1. NCBI lineage: Eukaryota > Viridiplantae > Streptophyta > Polypodiopsida > Polypodiales > Pteridaceae > Ceratopteris > Ceratopteris richardii. The sequence goes on from CM035424.1 coordinate 152,129,217, forward strand.
ATCAAGAAGTGATCTGGCACAACAATATCCGAACTTTCAAAGGCTCCTAAACAAGCATGTTCAATTGCATCTTGGATTTTTGTTTATAAATAGTGTGTCAATAATGAAGTGTTGATGATTTATCATAGCATTAAACTAGAGGTATACATTTTGACTTTTTTCTTCTCACTAATATTGTGTGATATTGAGGGTTGATGTTCCATGATAGCATTGATCCTTTTCTCAAGGCATACAATGTGAGCTAATGCTTACTCAACAAGAATGTCAAATTAATGCAATTATAGTTCCACAACATGCTTAATATATCAGGGTTTATTCAATCATAGCATGGAAACCAATGTCTTTGATATAAAAAGGAGAATCTCTTTGCAATTGCTTTAATAATGTTGTGAATCTATTCATTGATAAGTTCTTGATCCTACAAGAAGGTATTTGGATTGAGGGATCTAAAGACTATTGATAAAAAATGGATCAACTTCAAAGTTCAAACTAAGTAGATTCCCTTTCCCTAGCTACTCATGCTCCAATCATTATCAGCTACCTTTTGATTCACACAAAATGGAGTCCCAAGAGTTTTTGAATACCACCTCATGGAACATTTTGTGCTTCAATGTTTTGACCCACTCTTTTCTGCCCCAATGCATTTTTTAATAGATTGTTCTTTATGTTGACAACATGAGTTCATCCACTTCATTTCCATTTGTATCCGTATGAGTGCATCTCCATTTTGTATCTAGGCGACACTCCATTCCTTGCTACTTTATGTGTACCTCATTGTATTTGGGTACCTTGGCATTTTCTTTTACCATTGTATTCATTCTCCTTCAAGGGGAATTATCCCACATGTGATGTACTTTGGAGTGTGAGGATGGATATGTACTTGATGAAGATGAAGTGGTGCTACAGAAACTTTGCACTACACCAACCAAATGAACTCCAGAGATATGTAATGGGCCCTTTTAGCTTGCCAAAGGATGTATTAGACACTCTAAGTACCTTGGAAGATCACTCTCAAAAGATTAATCAAAACAAATAAGTGTTGATCCAAGAGTAAAAAACTTGCTATTTTTGTTGCTACATCTGTTCAGTGCTTTGAACAATTCTCTATGCACAGCAGCAATTGGCTTAATTCCTTTTGGGGAACTCTAATTAACTTAATAAGCTAACAATAATGAGTGATTTCATAAAAAATGATGGACTACATGTAGAGAAAGGAGTTTAGCAAGTCACAACTCCATCTCAACATTCATGGGCTGCAACAATCATCATACCAGTGAGCAAAGATATGCTAATATCTGACGATCCCGAGAAGCAATTCTAATGAGACCTTGTAGGATTATAATAGATAATATGCTGATTCTATCATGCTTTAAATCATGGCAAATGATCAACTACACACTGAGAACAAGCTTTGAGAAAATCATTGTTTTGATGGAGTACTAATAGAGAAGTAAAATGAGAATATAATAATCATATATGTATTAAAACATGTACAAATACAATGTCATTGGAAACCATACATTGCTCAATGTGTGAGAGGTGAATGAGATGCGAGATGAGCTCTCACTTCAAAATAAAACTCACTCAAAGTGATCTCATAAGATCGAGATAATATGTGACACTTTTGATCCCCTTTTTATAATCATGTTTGGAGCCAAGGTTTGAGTTCAAACTCAAACTTCTACCTATAAGGTGAATCGTAAAGTGTAGGATAGATTCCCTCATCACTCAACAACTAATTGATTCGTGATTTTAGAGCTTCCTAACTCCACGTGGGTAACCCACTTTTATAAGGATAACTATGAAGGATTTTTACAAGAGACTATTCATATGTAGTCTTGCATAGGTTATGCCAATAAATCAAGCATAAGTTAATCAACCAAGTATGTGGGCTTGGGTTTAATTGCACCAACAGCTCCCCCTCAAGCCTAACATGCTTGGTCTTCAATCCTCCTTGATTTCTTGCAAACGAGTCATACCTTTGAATTCATTGAGTTTCATTCCATCTAATGCCTTGGTTAAAATGTCTACACATTGTTGATGAGTTGAGACATATGATAGCTGAATTTCCTTGCTCATAATCTTCTCTCTTACATAGTGGTAATGTACTTCAATATGTTTAGTCCTTGGATGAAAAATTGGATTGGCAGCCAAGTAAATGGAAGTCATTTTGTCACCAAAAATACTTGGAGTTCCAATCTCCAATCTAACATCTGTGAATAGTGTCTTCATCCACATTGCTTCTTGAGTGGCTATAGCAAGACCTCTGTATTCAGCTTCTGTGATGAGAGAGCAATTGTGGGTTGCTTCTTAGATGACCATGAGACAAGTTTTGACCCTAGAAAGGTAAGATATCCTCAGGTGCTTCTCCAGCCCAATCTGCATTAGAGAACAACTTTAGACTTAAATCAGATACATAAGTGTAGTATAATCCTTCATTCATGGTCCCTTTGAGATATCTTAGTATCCTCTTGGCAGCATCCATGTGAGATTTCTTGTGTGTGTGCTTAAATTGACTTAGCACACTCACACTATAACATATATCTACCATTGTCAATGTAGCATAGTTCAAACTACCCACAAGACTTTCATAACCTATGATATCTTCTATGAGTTCACCTTCATGTGAGCTCAATTTGTGATTAACCTCCATTGGAGTACCTTCAATCCTGCAATCTTGCATCTTGAGTACCTGCAATCCTACAATCCTACAATCCTGCAATCCTGTCAACAAGTCTTTAATGTATTTCCTTTGAGTAAGGAATAGACCATGATCTCTGTATACTACTTCCAATCCTAGGAAGTATGTGAGTGAACCCAAGTCACTTATCTTGAACTCTTCTTGCATCTGCTTCTTGATCTTCTTTATACATCTGCATCATTTTCTGTAAGCATAATATCATCCACATACACACACAAATAGATGACTTCAAAATTACTCTTTTTGATGAAGAGTGATGGATCTGTCTTGCTAGGTTGAAATCCTTTATCCTGCAAGAATGAAATAAGCATGTGATTCCATCCCTTGGGGCTTGTTTGAGTCCATATAGACTTTATTAAGCTTGCACATATAATCAGGATGTACTTGATTCTCAAAGCTAGGTGGTTGTGCCATATACACCTCTTCTGTTATCCATCCATTAAGAAATGCATTTTTTACATCCAATTGAAGTATCTTCCAATTCTTGGAAGAAGCCTTTTGCAATAAGCCTTGCCTTATACATCTGAGTTCTTCTTCAATTTGTAGATCCATCTTGAGCCTATCATTTTCATTGATGATGACTTGGTAACTAATTCCCAAGTGTTATTTTCCTCAAGAGCTTCAATTTCTTCTTCCATTGCATGCCTCCACTCTGATTTCTTCTTTGCTTCCTCAAATGTTGACGGTTCCTCTTGATTTATGACCTATGCTAGATAGATTGAATGTTTAGTAACTAGAGAAGTATCAAACCCATACCTCTCTAGTTTTCTTTTCTCCCTCATGGACCTTCTTAGGCCATGATGTGGTGATTCTGCCTCTTGTCCAAGTTCTTGCATTTTACCTTTACCTTTACACTTCCACATCTTGAGTTTTTCAATCTGAGTTGTTGCTTCATCATCTTTTGAGGTATCCTGTTCTTCAATTTTAGAAGGGTTATCCTTGACAAGCTTTGGAAAATCTTCTTCAAGATCATAAGGTAATTTGATCTTACTACATGAGTCTTCATACCAAGAACTATTCTCATCAAATATTACATCTCTACTCACCAAGAATCATTTGGTTGTTGGGTTGTATAAACTGTAGCCTTTTTTGTTGTTGGCATATCCAAGAACACACATCTTTCAGCTTTTGGATCCATCTTTCCTCTAGCATGTGAAGGAACATGAGCATAAGCAATACATCCAAAAATCTTACAATGATCTGAGCTTGGTCTTCTTCCATTCCAAGCCTCATATGGTGTCATGCCATCAAGTGATTTCAAAGGTAACCTGTTAATCAAATAAGTGGTTGTGGATATAGTCTCAACCCATAAATAATTAGGTAAATGTTTTTCATTTAACATAGACCTTCCAGCTTCAACAATTGTCATATTCCTTCTCTTTGCCACTCCATTTTGCTCAGGAGTGTACCTTGTAGTAATCTCTTTTTTTATTCCCCTGTCTTTAAGAAAGGATTCAAATTCATGGGAGAAGTACTCTCCCCCTCCATCTGACCTTAGCCTTTTTAGTGTTTTACCTGTTTGGTTCTCCACAAGAGCTAAATATCTTTTGAAGCATGAAAAGACTTCATCCTTGTGTTTCATAAAGTATAGTATAGTCCATCTATTGCAATCATCAATGAAAGAGACATAATACCTTGATCCAGATATTGAAGCATCCTTGCTAGGTCCCCATACATCTATATGAACAAAATCCAAGAGATCTCCATGCATATATCCTTTCTTCATGAATGGTAACCTGTGAGACTATCCAAATTGACATGCACTACACTTATAAATCATGTATTGCTTTGACAGATTAGGGAGTCCAAGTACACTTTGGCCCCTACCAATTTCTTTAAATGATCTTTCACCAATATGTGCTAACCTTTGTGTGAGTGTTTGACTACCATAAAAAAAGAGAGCAATGCTCCTAGTGTCTTGCAATTCAAATGTGAATAATCTACCTATTTTTTCACCCTTTGCAATCCTCCTGAATCCTTGACTTGGATCTTCAAAAAATGCTCCTCCTCTTGTAAACCTTACTTGTAGACCTTTCTCCACAATCTGTCCTTCACTTATCAAGTTCTTTGTGATGGTAGGGACATAGAGTACCTTGCTAAGTAGGTTGATGTTTCCATCAGGTGCTTTTACATTTCTTATCTTCTCCACCAGATGCCTTGTATCATCACCTCTTTGCACTTCATGCTTGTTCCTTCGATCTTCTTAATCTAATAGGAGGGCCACATTTCCTGCCACATGATTTGAGCAACCTGAATCTATGTAGAAAACATGCTCATCAGATTTACCTTGTGCCATTGTCATATTCATGAGAAGTAGAGTCTTCTTGATTTGAGTCTTCTCTGTCATTGTTGTAATCTCTTCTCCCTTTGTATCCTCCTTGGTAGGTTGAATTGTTGTAGTTGTTGTGGTTGCCATGGAAATTGTTGAACCTTCCTTTTGAGTAGCCATAACCTCCTCTGTTGTAGCCTCTACCTCTTTGATTCTTAGAATTCCTAAAGCAATTCTCAGTTGTGTAATTAGTTAATCCACAAATAGAACAAGGATTAGAGTCTTGGAGTCTCCTCCTGCCTTGTCTTCCTCCTCTGCCTCTACCTCTACCATGTCTTCTTCTACTTGCATAGTTAGCTTGGTGTGTACCTGCTTCATCATCCACTTTCTTTCCTTTCCCTTTGTTGTATTTCGCTTTATTTTTATCAGTATACGAAGCACAAAATTGATTACCTTTGGAACCTTCTCCATCCTTCATGAGCTTGGCCTCTTGAGTGAGTAGTTGTCCCATAAGTGTATTGAAATTTGGTACATGCATATCCATGTATAGATCCATTGTTGTTGTAAAGGCTTCCCACTTGTCATCTACCTTCAGACCATTGATGACTTGCCTTACAATTTGTTCTTCATCTATCACTTCTCCAATGCTTCCTAGCTGATCAACAATCTCTTTGATCTTTGTGACAAAATCAATCACATTTTGCTTGGAAGATTTCTTGAGTGTTGTGAAGTCCAACCATACTTCGTTCTTTCTGGCCTTTGTGCTTGAAGAGAAGAAGGCCTTAAGTGCATTCCACACTTTTTGTGATGTTTTACAAGTTCTAATGTGAGGCGACAAAAAATCTAAGATAGAGTTGAGGAGATAAGACCTTGCAAGTGTATCTTTGGAGCTCCATGTGCTCAATCTTTCTTGCTCTTCTTGTGTAGGTTGACCCTTAAAACTAATCCTTGGCATAACTTCATCTCCAGCTATATAACCATATAGATTCTTGCCTTGAAGATAAGCTTCCATCCTTAAAGACCAGGCTGAGTAGTTACCTCTATCCAATTCATCAATTGATGAAGGAAATCCATCTACCATGTTGTCCAACCTTGCTCTGATACCACTGTGAGGATGGATATGTACTTGATGAAGATGAAGTGGTGCTACAGAAACTTTGCACGACACTAGCCAAATGAACTAGAGAGATATGTAGTGGGCCCTTTTAGCTTGCCAAAGGATGTATTAGACACCCTATGTACCTTGGAAGATCACTCTCAAAAGATGAATCAAAACAGATAGGTAAGTGTTGATCCAAGAGTAAAAAAACTTGCTATTCTTGTTTGTGCACCTGTTCAGTGTTTTGAATAGTTCTCTGAGCACAGCAGCAATTGGCTTAATTCCTTTTGGGAAACTCTAATTAACTTAATAAGCTAACAATCATGGGTGATTTCATCAAAAAATGATAGACTACATGCAGAGAACAGAGTTTAGCAAGTCACAACTCCATCCTGACATTCACGGGTTGCAACAATCATCAGACTAGTGAGCAAAGATATGCTAATATCTGACAATCCCGAGAAGCAATGCTAATGAAACCTTGTAGGATTATAATAGACAGTATCTTGATTCTATCATGCTTCAAATCATGGCAAATGATCAACTACACACTGATAACAAGCTCTGAGAAAATCATTGTTTTGATGGAGTACTAACAGAGAAGTAAAATGAGAATATAATGATCATATATGTATTAAAACATGTACAAATACAATGTCATTGGCAACCATACATTGCTCAGTGTGTGAGAGTTGAATGAGCTACGAGATGAGCTCTGGTTTCACAATAAAACTCACTCAAAGTGATCTCATAGGCTCGAGATAATACACAGGTCTTTTGATCCCCTTTTTATAATCATGTTTGTAGCCAAGGTTTGAATTCAAATTCAAACTTCTGCCTAAAAGGTGAATCCTAAGGTGTGTAGGATAGATTCCCTCATGACTCAACAACTGATTGATTCGTGATTTTAGAGCTTCCTAACTCCACGTGGGTAACCCACTTTTACAAGGATAAATATGAAGGAATTTTACAAGAGACTATTCATATGTAATCTTGCATAGCTTATGCTAATAAATCAAGCATAAGTTAATCAACCAAGTATGTGGGCTTAGGTTTAATTGCACCAACATGGACAACCTCCTCCAACTCTATATAAGGAGGGACTACTTCATGTTCTTGACAAGCTCATTTCTAATCCATGTGATTTCACCCATTTCTTGGTTAACTCACTTTGAATCTCTGACACACATTCATTTTGTTGGTACACTCTTCTTTTCATTTTGCTTCTGCATGTGTGCTCCCTACATGTTATTAGAGCATTAGGTGGAGAACTTAGTGGTCCTTGTGGAAGAATCGATAGTGCTTTTTTGGAGGTCTTGGTGGCATTCTTTTGGTGTTCGAGTTTTTCACTATCCATCCATGCTTTGGAAGCATGTTTTAATGCTAATAGCCATTTTCACTCTCCCTCCCACCCTCTTTCCACCTCCCTTTTCTCACCCTCAAGCCCTTCCATTTGAAGGTTCTATTTTGAGGGATCACTTTGGTTCTTCCATGTTGGTGATTATACTTATGGAATTGGTAGTGAATCATGTCGTTTGAAGTGTTTATAAACACTTTTGTGGAAATTCCTTGATTAATTCCTCCATTTTGATGATGCTTTTGATATTGAACTCTCATCTAGTAACTCCATTATATTTTTCATTGGTGGTGCTTTATGTTCTTTTTATGCTCTCGTTTCAAGCTCATTATTTGCACAAAGCTAAATGCATCTTCATTACGGTGTAGTGACCGAATGCTAGATTTCTTCACAAGCTAGAGTACCTACTACAGAACATCCTATAATTGTCCCATTTTTTCTCTCCCTCTTCGTTTACATACTTGCACCATTTGCTAATACAACTTCATAACCACCTAGAGAAGATCCTATGATTGTCTCGTTTTTTTCTCTCCTTCTGTTGTTCCTCATCTTCCTCAAGTGTTCATGAGAGTTCATGCTTCTCTCCTTTTACGAGTTCTATACATTTTTTGATGGAAGTTCTCCTTCTCACATTTCATTTCGGAGTTTTCCTACTTGAGATACCAGTTGACCACCGTGCCTTTATTCGTCTTTCATCCCCCAAAAATGATGGAGAGCTTCAACGTAGCAGTTTCGGATGGGATTTGAGCTCATAATCTCTAGCAATTGATTCCATCCTCGTAACCACAAGGTCGTATTCAGATAATGTCCATAAAGAAAGGGTACAGACTATTTATGCTATAGGGAGTGGTTTTGAACCTATGACTAATCTATCAACAAGGGAATATCTTATCCATAGCACAACGCCATAGCTCACGGGACCATTTCTATCTATCAATACTTATATACCTGGTACCATGTTCGTTCACACAAAGGTTTTTGGATTAACTTTATAAAAAATAGATCTTTTAAGATTGCTACCAAGACGGCATTCGAATCCAACATCTAGCAAGTGCCTAGTAGTCTTCTGATCATTCTAATCATCATGCTACGTTGCTCTCTTGTTAGAGAATGTAGCAAAAGATATATTATCTGTTGTATGTACAATAAGATTCAAACTCACATTATGGATATGTGACGTGCTGCTGCCGTGAAGACGACGATCTATAGTACTTCTTTTGTTATGTATGTATATGTGTGTGTGTGTGTGTATATATATGTATGTGTGCGTGCGTGCGTGCGTGCGTGCGTGCGTGTATGTATATATATTTATTTATTTTATATGTGCAATGCTCGGGTGAACGATAGTCAAAGGTAGATTGGAGTCAATATCTCCGCCTGTTAGGCCAAGGAATCGATATATATACATATGTGTGTGTGTGTGTATGTATGTATGTATGTATATTTATTTATTTATTTATTTATTTATTTATTTATTTATTTATTTATTTATTTATTTATTTATTTATTTTATATGTGCAATGCTCGGGTGAACGATAGTCAAAGGTAGATTGGAGTCAATATCTCCGCCTGTTAGGCCAAGGAATCGATATATATACATGTGTGTGTGTGTGTGTGTGTGTGTATGTGTGTATGTATGTATGTATGTATGTATATTTATTTATTTATTTATTTATTTATTTATTTATTTATTTTATATGTGCAATGCTCGGGTGAACGATAGTCAAAGGTAGATTGGAGTCAATATCTCCGCCTGTTAGGCCAAGGAATCGATCTCAAGAATTAGGTGCAGAAAAGTGTTGCACTATCCATGGATAGCGTGATTGCGACTTATCCATCAGGTCCTAGTGTCTCTGTGATCGATTCTGGTAGTCCTCATATTGTGTACTTTGGTTATGCTTGGAAAAAGAAAGAATTATTTGTGATTGCTAGAGGGCTCGAAATCATAATATGGCATGTATAGTATTCCAATGTATCCACAACTCTAATCAGCTGGGATGAATGCTTCCATTAAGCTATTAGGCAATCATATTTTGCTGTCTTTACAAAACAAATTCTACACTCTACTCTTCGTGAGGCTGGGCAGGAATCAAGCTCAACACCAGAGAATGGAAGGCGAATGATTTATTCGCTACCACAACGAAGATATGTTGCAGAGTGCACATTGAATAACAACCTTCTTCAGAGTTAGGGATCACACCATGGCAGATCGGATGTGATCAGATGACCTTTAGAATCTGGAGCATTTGTTATATCCGCAGATCTGCATGGTTTCAGTTGTGCTTGCCTCATTGTACAATCTTGATTATGTATATTAAGCAAAGGGTCACTTTCAGGAACAGAGATTCAATTTCAGACATCACACATAAAGAAGATTGTTCTATTAGAGGCTACAATTTATTGATCATTTATCCATCGCTCTGAGAAGCAAAAGGTTTGTTCACTGAATGGAGGACCTCGGATTTTGAATGAATGGAGGACCTCGGATTTTGAACCCACTACCTGATGGAGGATAAGTTCACCTGCTATCCATATACACAACAAACTTCAATTTGCAACTCAAGGCACAGATTGTTCTAGAGGTGTCGAATCTGACAAATTAATCATGTACGAGCAATCCTGTATTCTATCGCCAAGATCCATCACTCAATGGCAAAGATTAGTAGGACTTACTACGCACCCCATGGCACAAACATATCTGCGCCTGCACATTGTCAACACTCGTCTAGAATCCTAAAGCTTCAAACAAACTGCACACCCAAAGTCCTTGAATTCCTGTATCACTTCCTCCGCCACGCTCAATGCAGACATACATACAAGGCTGATGAGTGTATAAACAGCAAACGCACTCACACACAGTTGCGACAAGACACGAGCATTTCCTTAAACAGTATGCATTATCTTACAACCCATAGACCATAAAATACCAAAATATGAAGTGTTTCACACGCATCAAGCTCTACAAAACGATTCTATCGTAGCATTCTAGCAGGTCACTGTGATGAACAGTGTGGTCAAGATAAAAACAATATATGGATATGTATTCTAGTTGTGACAAAAATGGAGTAAGATGAAAACACAGATCCTTAGCCTTCTCACAACTAATGGCGCAGAATCTTGGACACGGCGATATGAGACCCCTACTCTATGTTGCTCACTACTCTAACTCAACAATCTGGTAATTCAATTATCCCTCACAAAGGCAATGGTGAAGTTGAAGCCTGTGTCTGGCATGGCCTAATGTCGCAATACATGACAGTTCAAGGCGCTCATCGCTTTGCGTTGCTCAACAATCTGGTGACTTACTTTGCTTCCACAAAAGTACATTGGTAACAGCTAACGCATTCATCTCTAGCATGCAGTAAATATCATGCCTGCAGCGCAACTTCCATTGATGTGTAGTGAATTTTCACTAATAGAGTTAAATCATGCAAGTCATCTGATTATTGAAATTCTTCCTGACCCAAGATTCTGTATATGCGTGTAAATGAATGCTATTGGTAGTAAAGTTCACAGATTATCATCAATAATGTGAGGCTATCGATTCATGGAACATGGAACCAATCGAAATATCAAGGATGCACTAAATATACACATCCACTTTCCTGCTAATTGTTAGGCCTCTTGTTGAACAAGCCACACACGCACTTCTTCACAAGACTGGACTTTGATGCACACTTTCCAAAGTACTAAAGGCAGTGCAACAAGATCCTAATGGTATCAAAGCATCAACAGGAACCCATTTACAAAACATAAAAAACAAAAATAGAAACCACATTATAGGCATATGAAGCGAGGAACAATGTACTTACAAAACAATCAAACGACCATAAGAGACTAAATGGGAACATATGCATGCATTTGCAAGCAAGTACTGACGCGAACTCTCTCAATATTTTCCTATCATGAGGAGTATAATTTGGTTGAAAACAACACGGATATCCTTCAAGATGCAGGATCGTACACTCCCTGACTAGCCATAACCTAAAACTTGTAATGTGCAGAAAACATTTCATGCCCCTAGTCCTATAAATTCTGTTGCATATCCTGCTCCTAGGCAATCTTGACTTTAATTTTAGTGCTTATCATCTACATTGGAAATGCAGCATCCTTTACACGACCAAAACATGGCATAGGACCATTGAGCACATGCACTCTCTTGTTCATTACAAAACATAGCCTACTGTTCACCCTTAACAAAGGATTAAAAAAGGGATGCTACGCAACTTCTGTCAAAGTCATTCCGCAATGTTGGGGGAGAGGAAAGAGAAGCCAAAAGTACTTCGGGTATCACTAATGACCACCCTAGACATCTTCTGAAATATGACATAAATTTCCAAATAATTGACCCAACAGAAACACCGAATCCTCCCCCCATCTCCCCCAAAGAAAACCTTACCTATATAAGGAATCAGATAGTGATCTCTGTTGCAGTGACTATTTCAATTTTCAATGGCATCAGATTACAAATTAAAATGCAAGAATCCCTCAAGAACCAACTGAATTAACAGTTGTATGCGAATACACTGTTTCTAAGAATCATAGTTGCTGACGTAACGGTTTTGAGAAATAACACCCAACCTCTGTTTGTAGTATATTTAGAGCCAACTTTTTTGCCAGGACGACTCATCCTCTGTAAAGGGACTCTTGGTCTCCACTAAAATATAAAGCGGCTTATCTCCAAGCCTTTCCCTTCCCTGTAAGCAACAAAAAGAAGATGTGGAAATTGGTGCGTCACAAGCAGTTTAAGTAGCAAAACTGATCAATCAATACTATAAAGCTCTTAGGGCAGACCTTCAGTTCGGGGATTTCAATGATACATGCACATTCGACAATCTCTGCTCCTGCTCTTTCTAGAAAGATATAAAGAATAGCCAAACAGAGATCATTGGATTGCTTTAAGATCCATAATAACAAAATCTCATAGATCATAAAATTGTGCTAATGTGTCAGCTTAGCTCGCCTTACCAATCAATCTTATAGCAGCACACAAAGTTCCACCAGTGGCAATCAGATCGTCTACCACAAGGGCTCGATCACCTGGTTCCACTGCTCCGACATGCATCTCTAGACAATCGGTACCATACTCTAGCACATATTCCTCAAATATCACCTCACCTGATCCATCCAAAAGTTTGTAGCTTCAAGTAAAAACTTCGAATCGCATGATGTGTTTGGATCATGTTATTCAAAGACCAAACAACAATGATTGTGATATTATATACCTGGCAACTTTTTTGGTTTTCTCAATGGTACGAACTTTGCACCAATTGCCAAGGCGATAGGTGGCCCAAATATGAAGCCTCGAGCTTCAATGCCTAATACAATATAGTTCATGACATAAGCAAAAAATAACCTTACTGTTTAAAAAGGGTTCCAACGCTTACATCTGTCAGCAAGATAAACTCAAGATTTATCCAACAAAATCGGTAAATAAGGAACAAGAGAAACACATAATGTCATCTCTCCTTCTGTCTTTGTTTTGTTTTCAACTCTGTCATCATATGCAAACCAGGACAATGCAGGTAAACCCTAATTTCACCCCAAAGAGAAAGTGGGGCTACAAGTTCATGCTAGTCAACCACGAGAGCATATAAACATCTGCCCCATCATCATAGGTTTTATTGGCTGTTAGGCAGTGAAATGCATGTTAAAAAAACAACAAACCAATACTCAACATAAGCGTAATGAAAAACAACCATTTTCACTGTCAAAATACATTCACCCTTTCTTGGAGCTAGAAACTGCAAAATAAATTTTGAATAAGAAAGAAACAAAGGTGCAGGGCAGAGCCTACGCAGGGACGACGATGGTAAATGAAGATCAACGACCACCCCTGTTTCAATCTTAAAGAGGGTAGGCGTGTGATTGATGTGTGAAAAACGAGGACCGCAGTCATTTCGAGCTTGAAGATGTATGAAAAAAAACGAGGAACTATCCAGCACTTTATAGAGCTCGCAGTTCCACTGAGGAGGTATTCATTAACCTCAGTTTTTTCTCAGTCTTACGTCCCCCCTTTCTTATCCCTTCAAAAATGAAAAAGACTTTTAAATATACTGCAACAACAATACCCAATCAAATTTCCATATAAGCGAACTCAGCATTTTGGGACTCTTGTTCAGCCTCTAGAGAAGATTAAAAGCGGTTTGGTTAAATGATGTAAGCTCGAAATTCAAGCCAGAAATTCCATATCTAAGCGAGCTCAACATTTTGGGTCTCTTGTTCAGCCTCTACAGAAGATTAAAAGCGGTTTGGTTTAATGATGTAAGCTCGAAATTCAATCACGTTCGCCACGAAATCGTGCAAAAAAAGAAGCACATTTGATCGAAAGCTCCTACAGAGACATCACTGCCGGAAAGAAAAACTCATTTTACATACTGAGAATTCTGTTATGCTCCTCTGCTGCAAGCAGTGAATTCAAGCAAAAAAACATTTTTTTGTTCTTCAATGCCAAAGAAACAGTGAAAAAGTTGTAGCAGTTCTTTACGTAACACGAGATGCTGCTTCCATGCATTCCTCTCGACAGATAATACTACAGTTCAAAACCATCTCCTTTATAACAACCCTGAATTCTTTCACATTCGACATTCCGCCTCCGTTATCCTTTTCATTTCTCATGAAACCTCAATTTCTGCATGATGTGTAAGCTCAATAAGTCCGTCTGCATGATGACATAAAAGCCCAAAGAGTCCTTACAGCAAGTTTAGGAAAGAGTGGTGTAGTTGTGTAGTGGTTAGCACATGGGTACTGGTCTGATGGTCAAAGGTTCAATATCGACAGATGAGCCTGACGTTAGAACGCGAGTAGGGATAAATAAAGTGGATCGTGGTGGATGTGTGTGTGTGTGTGTGTTCTATTTCCAAATTTCAAGCTAAGGGAAGAGAACGTTGGAGACCGAACTTATAAAAATACTTACTTAAAAATCCAAATTAAACAAAAAAAAAAAAGCAAGGAAAGTGGTTGTTGTTAACAATGAATTTATGGAAATAAAAAACAATGCAAACAGAAAACAACGGCTAACTAATAATGAGGAGGCCCATTAACATTTGAATCAGATACCTGCTACGACTGTGATGCTCTTGTCTTTGAACCGTTCTACAAGGATGTCGATGCTGTCCTGAAAGGCCTTGGGATCCAACAGAAGGGTTGTAATGTCTTGAAACAAAATCCCTGGAGGTAAATTCCACTAAAGATTATATATCCTCCTTCCTTTTCCAGCATATGCCTTCATGCTAGTGGAATTCATATTAACATGAACACACTGAACATATGCACGCACGATTTGCTTCCATATTTTTTCAAAGGAGAAAGATTGGATGAATTGAATAGGGCATGGTATACTATAATCTGGGTTGGAAGGAAAAACTACAAACCGAACAGTCAAATGGATACAGCGGTTGAAGGATACTACAGAAAGATAGAAAGCAGTTGACGATAGCTAAGAGAAATTTAAATAGCTGAAAATGCACACTGCTACTCGGATGCATCACCATGTCGGTTGCAGCCACTGCGATAGGACTGGTTAAGAGATGGAAACAAGATTTCGATTATGAGAACGATGCAAAACAGACAACGTACCTGGCTTAGGGAAGTCAGGGACAACCCGGATGGCGGATGCAATTCTCTCTACGCGTGGATCTCCATCCTGGCAAGCGGACATTTTCAAACAATGCCTACTTAGTACTTCTGAGACACGATGGCTTGCCCGAAAATGGATTCAGGAAAGGCTACATGAAAGAATGGAAAGAAAAATGTGCCTTTTCAATCAGGAAAACATACATGGCTAAAGCCGAAGAGTGTCGCGCGCACGTGTGTGCATATGTGTGCGCGTGGATATGTGCGCGGAAGCAGGATCAGAAAGAGCGGTTGGGGTTTACCTGCAGATGGTCAAGCATGATCGTCATGATTGCCTGCGTGTGAGTCTAGAAGGGAGTGCGTATGCAAGCAGAAACGAAGTATGACAATTAATCGTCAGCACTGTGACCTAGCAGACTGCAGCAGTAGGCCCTCGAGACCTGGTAAGACGACAAATTCCGACAGATACGTGGAGGACCACCGGGGACCACGCAGAAGAAGCTGAGCTCGCTGCTGATGGGCGTGCGCTTGATTTGTCTGTGCACAAAGCACTGGAGGAGGACGTACTTCCTGCTTCTTTAGCAACTATCGGAGCTGGGGCTGGGCAATCGAGCTTTCCGAGTCCCGACCTCTCCGCATCTTCGCTGTCGTGCTTGTACAACACAATCTTCCGTATATATGGCGGTGAGATAAACGATGCCTCTCCTAAGTCCTGCGATTTCGCCACATCGCTTCTGCTTTGCATACAACGTATACTCGTCACTCTTTACAGTGTAGTACCCCTCGCTTGCGTGCGTACAGACGACAACTCGAGACGTTCCTCGTCTTCCTTCGTCCCTCCTGCGAAGTGCTTTGCACAGGGCCTTTCTGCTTAAAGGTGGTCCACAACGAGTAGGTGGCAGATCTCCAGATCTAAAGATCAACCGCAATGACGAGATTTGACGCCAATTCAAAAGTTCAAGCACATTTTGTCCCTCAATTTCTTAAAAAAAAGATTCGTAACACGAATGATTAAATCTGGATTCAGACAGACAGGTCAGTGTTGTACTTTGACGGTCTATCATGTCCTTCAATTTTGAACGTTATCTACATGTAATACTTACATGTATTTCAGATTTTAATATAATTTTGAAGGTCTAAAAAAAAATTTGTGATCTTGTTTTACGGTCCAAAATGGCCAAAACGGGCATACGATCGTCAAAATTCAACAGTCACACAAGTGTATAGATTTTTCAATACACATATTTTTTAGTTTTTTTTTAAATGGAGGTTCAACCGAAGTCTACTCTCCCGAACTTTAACTTTGAAATTGCAACTCTACAAGTGAACGAGCATAGTACCCGCGGGACCCTCCATATCTCACAAAGCAATGGTTACACAATGTTACAACATTACAACTGGTTTAACTGGCCAAAGCCATACATGTCCAGCCCGGGCTTGAACCCTCGACATCCGCCTCAAAAGACCAAAGCTCAACCAACTGCCCTACGGGACATGGACAATGCACATGATTTTGATCTGAGCAAGAAGGGGTCTTTTACTATGTGTCAAGCTTTCTACCTAAGATGAACTCATATATTTTGGAGTTAGGCATCTGCAAAAGCATGCGAATAGCACAAGAAAGAAGAAGAAGCTTGGAGCACAACACACAATACTGAATGTATTACCACTAGAATGTACAAAGATAAGTAGCCCGTTAGGGCAATAGACGTATATACAAGCCGGGGGAAAAAACCTCCTAAAGAGGGAAAAAAGTGTCCCGGTGGTCCTAGAGTGTTCACACACATCACTACCTAAATATATCAACAAATCCCCCCTCGGAATGATGTGGTGAACAAGGAGCTGACACTCATGTATAAGGAAGTGCCAAGCTATGTGGAATCAATCCACAAAAGGAAGTAAGCCCAAAGCTTTGTGGAAAGCTTCAAACTTCTCCCTAGGTAGAGCCTTCGTAAAAAGGTATGCAATGTTCTCCTACGTGGGCACATATGCCAAGCTGATCTCCCCAATAGAGAGCCTCTCCCTGACATAATGATAATGCACCTCAATGTGCTTAGTGCGAGCATGAAACACAGGGTTCCTCGCAACTACCAATGCGCTTTGACTCTCAGTGAAGATGGTGGTGGCAGAAGACTGACCAACACCCAAATCAACCATAAGGCGTCTAAGCCACACACACTTAACAATCACTATGAAACTTGCCCTATACTCAGTCTCACAACTGGAAGTGGCCACAGTAGGCTGCTTCTTGCTCAACCAAGATATACATGAGCTACCAAGCATGAAGCAAAAACCACTGGTGGACACACGAGTGTCATAGCAACCAGCCCAATCACTTCAAAAAACGCATGCAAATTTGGCGGTAGTGATCCCCCCTTGGGATAAAACAATCCAAGTAGTCGGGTACCACTCAAGTAGTGAAAGATGCGCTTAACTGCCTGCCAATACTTGACACCTGGGCAATGCATAAACTTGCTCATCTGTGAGAAAGCAAACTGAATATCTGGTCGAGTAATGCATAAGTAAATTAAGCATCCAACAGCCTCCTAATAGAGAACAACATCAAATGCAGCTCCAACATCATGAAGACTCAATCCTAAACCTATCTCCATAGGAGTGGCAATAGGCTTATAGTCTTCAAGGCCAAAACACTGCAATAATGTGTCAATATATTTCCTTTGACACAAAGCCATTCCACCATCAACTTGCATAAACTGAATGCCCAAATAGTGATGCAAATGCCACCAATCAGACATCTCAAATGAGGCATGCAAATCAGCCTTAAAATCAGCAATATGCATGTCATGAGGACCAGTGAGCAGCATGTCATCAACATACAACACAATGCTCAGAAGCACATCATTAGCACGCTTAACATATGTTGATGTATGAAACACCACAAGAAATGAATTAATGTGACACTAGAACACCTCTATGGTCACCATTAACTCATTGCCACTCCAAACTTTGAGAAATGATAGCCTAAAGTGAAAACTTTGCTTCTACAGAAATTCCTAGTCACCGAAATGGCATACCTTCCGTATTTTGCTAATTTCTCCTAGCTCAAGTATTATTTCTCCATGAAACTTTATAGTCTGAAACTAGAAGAGTAGAGCTTTCCAACAAGCTATCATATGCATCAAACAGATCTCTAGAACTCATGTTAGGGCCCTCACAAGATGACCCTGTATGACCTTCCCAAACTGGAAATTTTGCCTGTTTTAGTATTCCTGGGTGTCTAAAAATAAAAAATTCGATGCTTAGCATCGAATTTCAGTCAAGGTCGATGCCGGGCATCGACTTTGAGCTTTTTTAGGCCCTTTTTCTGTACCAGAAAAACTCTCTTTTACACACACATGAAGAAGACCACTTGTATGCTAGAAGTCGATGCCGGGCATCCACTTTATGCTGAAACTCGATGCCAGGCATCGAGTTGCTCCAAAAACTTCATGTTTTTAAAAGATTCAACAACAGTTAACACACAGAGAATGGAAATAATGACTTATTAGCCAAGATTCGATGCCAGGCATCGAATTGCTCAGAAAACTTGAACTTTTGAATTCATCACACAGTAGGCAAGCATGGAGATGATGGAGAGAGACTCATACACAGAACATTAACTATTTCTTCTCATAACTATGGAAAACTCAGAAATTTACAGATGCTTTCTCACTCAGAGAAGCCCGACTATACTCAATCGTATAAAATGAACTCCTTCCCTCTTCTTTCTCTCTATTCTCTCTCTACGTTAGTTGATACAAACTAACTTATATAGATTTTCGTATTCTCGTGATTTTAAAAAACTTCTAGAACTAAAGTGAACTAACTTTACAAATATGATACACTTGTGAATTTGTCCCTTCACATAGGCATGATGTTTTCTTCCTAAGATTTGACCTTCAAATATATGTCCAATTAGTGAGTGTTTCTCGAACAGCTCCCCCTCAATCACTAATTGACATTCCCTGTTTCTTCATATCATCTTCTTTTCTTTTACTCCTGCCATGCTTTTGAATCTGCTGGTCTTCACACCTCCAAGCTCTTTGTCATTATGTCTGCTAACTGATCTTTAGTAGAAATGTACTCCACTTCAATCTCCTTCTCCATTACCTTTTCTCTGAGAAAATGATACTGTATCTCTATGTGCTTTGTCCTTGCATGAAATACTGGATTTGCTGCAAGATAAAGTGAACTCATATTATCTCCATGTATTGTAGGTGTACCTTGATCAATGCCTAAGCTCTTGAACAATGTCTGCATCCATATGACTTCCTTAGCTGCTTCCACAAGTCCTTTGTACTCTGCTTCAGTTGATGATAATGCTACTGTATATTGTTTCTTTGAACACCAACTTACAAGCTTATCACCAATATATATCATGTAACCATGAGTTGATCTTCTGTCATCTTGATTACCTGCCCAATCTGAATCACTATAGGCTCTCAACTTCAAATCTGATGTAAAAGGATAATATAATCCTTCCTTTATAGTTCCTTTGATATATCTGAGAACTCTTTGACCTGCAATCCAATGTGGGTCCTTTGGACAATGCATGAATTGTGACAAAACTCCCACTGCATAACTAAGATCAGGTCTTGTTAGTGTAGCATAAATCAAACTACCCACAAGAGATTGATACTTCCTCATATCTTTGTAGTCTGCACCATCATATTTACTGAGCTTGTGATTAACTTCAAGTGGAGTTGAAGCTTCTCTGCAATTTTCCATATCAAACTTCTTCAACAAGTTCAGAAGATACCTTTCTTGTGACACATATATGCCATGATCTGTATAAGTAACTTCCATTCCAAGAAAGTATGATAACTTTCCTAGATCACTGATCTTGAATTCTTTCTCAAGCAATCTCTTTACCTCCTTGATTCCTTCATCTGAAGTACCTGTGATTATAATGTCATCTACATAAATACAAATGTAGATTGTACCTTCCTCTGTTCTTCTGATAAGTAGACTTGGGTCTGCTTTTGAACTTTGATATCCAAGATCATTGAGATACTTCACCAGTCTATAGTTCCAAGCTCTTGGAGCTTGCTTCAATCCATACAATGCTCTTCTCAACCTGCAAACAAAATTTGGATACCTAGAATCTATAAACCCTTGAGGTTGTTCCATGTATACCTCATCTGATATGTATCCATTCAAGAATGCATTCTTTATATCCAATTGACTTAGAGTCCATCCTTTTGAAGCTGCAATAGCAATGATTGTCCTTATAGTTGACATCTTAGCTACAGGACTGAATGTCTCATCATAATCTATGCCATAGGTCTGGGCATAGCCTCTCACCACCAGTCTAGCTTTGTATCTGGCTATACTTCCATCTGCAAGCTTCTTCACTTTATAAACCCATTTATTTCCAATAACTTTCTTACCATTTGGTTTAGGAACAAGTTCCCATGTCTTGTTCTAGTCTAGTGCATTGAATTTTTCCTTCATTGCTTCTTCCCATTGCTTCTTACCTTTAGCTTCATCATAGTTCTGAGGTTCTTCATCATCTTTGACCATATATGCATAGTTCTTCTGAGTTATGTAAGAAGTATCATAAGAATACCTTTCTGCTTGTCTCCTTGTCCTGCTTGACCTTCTTGGTTCACATTCTTCATATGTGTCTGGATACACTTCTTCATCAAATATAGGAGCTTCTTCATTTCTTCTTGTTAATCCACTTGTGGATGTACTTGCTTGCATATAGTCTTCATCTCTATTTACCTGCACAATTGATTTTCCTTTCTCACATCTTCTTACCTCTTCTTCAAATTCTTCAGCTGTATGACTTTGATCTGCATACCAACTTTTCTGTTCATCAAATGTAACATCTCTAGAAACAATAAATTGTTTGGTTAGAGGATTCCACAACCTGTAACCCATCTGCTTTTCATCATAACCAATGAACACATATTTTTCTGCCTTTGGTTCAAGTTTATGCCTAAGCTGTGATGGCACATAAGCATATGCAATTGATCCAAACACTCTACAATGATCTAGTGTTGGTTTCTTACCCCACCAAGCTTCATATGGAGTCATACCATTGAGAGCTGCACATGGTAATCTATTCACAAGATATGTAGCTGTATTTACAGCTTCAGCCCAAAGATAATTTGGACAGTTCTTCTCCTTTAGCATAGCTCTAGCAAACTCAACCAAAGTCCTGTTCCTTCTTTCTACTACACCATTTTGTTGTGGTGTATACCTGCAAGTTATTTCTCTCTTAATACCTGCATTCCAAAGATAATCATTGAACTCTTGGGAGAAGTATTCTCCCCCTCCATCAGACCTCAGTCTCTTAAGCTTTTGACCTGTGACTCTTTCTGCATATGCATGAAAATGCTTGAAAGCTCCAAACACTTCTGATCTTTCCTTCAAAACATATAATGTTATCCATCTTGTAGCATCATCAATGGAAAGAACATAGTACCTTGAGCCACTGATAGATCCTTCTTTTGTTGGTCCCCATACATCTGTATGAATGAGCTCAAGTACTCCATCATGTTTGAATCCTTTCTTTTGAAATGGTAACTTGTGTGCTTTTCCCATTTGACATGCTTCACATTTATAAACCATATGTTGACTTTGCACATTTGGTAATCCTAGTACAGACTGATTAGCAACCATAGCTTTAATTCCTCTTTCATTGAAATGACCTAATCTCTTATGCCAGAGATCAAGTTCTATAATCACTGCTTCACCATGTGTGAGCAAAGCTTGACCAATGTTCCCTTGTACTCTTAAAGTAAAGAGTCTACCTTCTTTCTTACCAGAGACAATCTGATTATATCCATTCTCTGGATCTTCCACAAATACTCCTTCATTTGTAAACCTGACTTGAAAACCTTTTTCAACTATCTGTCCCACACTAATCAAGTTTTTAGGTATTGTAGGAACATACAAAACATTGGTTATCAAATCTGCTCCACTCTTGCATTTCACTTTTCCAATTGAATGTACACTATGTCTTGTATTATCACCAGTTTGAACTGTGTGACTCGAAATACCTTTTTCCAATTCTGACATCAATTCTATGTTTCCTGACAAATGATTAGAACATCCAGAGTCAATGTAAAATACCTTTAGATCTTCTTTATCTGATGTGCTGATTGAATTCATCATCAATGATGTATGACTTTCATTCTGTGTGTCATTTGCATAATTGTAGTAGGTGGTGTTGTAGGATTGATTCTGTCCCCAACTTCTTCCTCCACCTCTACCATAGCCTCCTCTTTGACTTTGTCTACCTCTTTGAGAATTACTTTGATATCTTCCACCTCGGCCTCTGCTATTGTTGTTTTGATTCTGGTTTGATCCTTGTTGGTTGTGCCAACAGTCATGAGCCAAATGATTACTCAATCCACAGATCCAGCAAGCCTTCTTGTTGTTATTTTGATTACCTCTTCCTCTTCCAAAGCCTCTTGCTCTTCCTCTGCCAGTGCCTTTACCTCTTGCATAATAAGCTTGAGAACTAGACTCCTCTTCGTCCTTTGCTTTACCTTTATCTCCTTTCTTCTTATTCTTCATGTACATTGCAGAACTTTGTCCTTTATCTCCATCTCCCTTCAATTCTTGCTCATATGTGAGCATCAAACCAAGCAACTGGTTCAAATCTGGAACATAATGATTTAATGAAAGTTTTGTTGATAAGACAAAAGGTTTCCACCTTTCATCCCCTCTCAAACCTGCAAGTAGCTGAGCAATCAATCTGTGATCTTCAACATCTTCATCTATGGATCCAAGACTATCTGCTAGATCCTTCATCTTAGTGACATAATCACTAATACTTTGACTTGGCTTCTTTTTGAATGTTGTAAACTCTGACCATAGACTTGCTTTCCGTGCTTTAGTAGTACTTTGGAAATGATACTCCAATGCATTCCATATATCTTCAGATGATTCCAATCCTCTGATGTGTGGTAGCAAATGATCTGAGATTGTATTGTAGATGTAGGCTTTTGCACTTGCATCCTTCTTCTGCCAATGCTTTAAAGCATCTAGTTCTTCTTTCTTTGGTCGGCTTTCATCTTCGAATACTGGCTTCTCTTCTTTACCTGTAACATATATCATGAGATCCTTACTCATAAGTAAGGCTTCCATTCTCATTACCCATGCGGGGTAATTATCTCTGTCCAGTTTGTCAATGGAAATATGATCTGCCATAATTCTTTCCTTCTGCTGCAACCTATGAGCTTAAAGGATAAAGGATAATACCTTTTGAAGTTCTTTGTGTATGAGGATACTTTTGAAGTAACCTTTTGATGCCTTGTGTCTTCAAATGCTTCACCTTTCAAACTTTAACGGAAAACTTTACAAAACTTCTCGTACCTTTGTCGTCTTCTGCTCTCGAGAATCTTTCTGCTCTGATACCACTTGTTGATGTATGAAACACCACAAGAAATGAATTAATGTGACACTAGAACACCTCTATGGTCACCATTAACTCATTGCCACTCCAAACTTTGAGAAATGATAGCCTAAAGTGAAAACTTTGCTTCTACAGAAATTCCTAGTCACCGAAATGACATACCTTCCGTATTTTGCTACTTTCTCCTAGCTCAAGTATTATTTATCCATGAAACTTTATAGGCTGAAACTAGAAGAGTAGAGCTTTCCAACAAGCTATCATATGCATCAAACGGATCTCTAGAACTCATGTTAGGGCCCTCACAAGATGACCCTGTATGACCTTCCCAAACTGGAAATTTTGCCTGTTTTAGTATTCCTGGGTGTCTAAAAATAAAAAATTCGATGCTTAGCATCGAATTTCAGTCAAGGTCGATGCCGGCCATCGACTTTGAGCTTTTTTAGACCCTTTTTCTGTACCAGAAATACTCTCTTTTACACACACATGAAGAAGACCACTTGTATGCTAGAAGTCGATGTCGGGCATCCACTTTATGCTGAAACTCGATGCCAGGCATCGAGTTGCTCCAAAAACTTCATGTTTTTAAAAGATTCAACAACAGTTTACACACAGAGAATGGAAATAATGACTTATTAGCCAAGATTCGATGCCAGGCATCGAATTGCTCAGAAAACTTGAACTTTTGAATTCATCACACAGTAGGCAAGCATGGAGATGATGGAGAGAGACTCATACACAGAACATTAACTATTTCTTCTCATAACTATGGAAAACTCAGAAATTTACAGATGCTTTCTCACTCAGAGAAGCCCGACTATACTCAGTCGTATAAAATGAACTCCTTCCCTCTTCTTTCTCTCTATTCTCTCTCTACGTCAGTTGATACAAACTAACTTATATAGATTTTCGTATTCTCGTGATTTTAAAAAACTTCTAGAACTAAAGTGAACTAACTTTACAAATATGATACACTTGTGAATTTGTCCCTTCACATAGGCATGATGTTTTCTTCCTAAGATTTGACCTTCAAATATATGTCCAATTAGTGAGTGTTTCTCCAACAACATATAGGGTGCTTTGAATTGGAATGTTCTCAAAACCATGTGCAATGAGATAGGCATGTATCTTTTCATACCAAGCACATGGTGCTTGCTTTAAACCATATAATGCCTTCTTTAACATGCACACCTAGTTTTCATGCCCTTTGTGCACAAAGCCACGGGGATGAAAAAATACACTTCTTCATGCAACTCACCATTCAAAAATGTTGTTTTAATCTCCAACTGATGTACATTCCAACCATGATGAGCTGCAAGTGCACAAATGCTATGAACAATAGTCATTCGACAAGTAGGAGTAGAGGTTTCATCAAAATCAATGCCTCTTTCCTGCGCATAACCCTTTGCAACAAGCCTATTCTTATACCTGTCAATTGTTCCATCAGGTTTATGCTTCAGCTTGTATACCCACTTAGTGCCAATGGCCATCTTGCCAGGAGACAAGTCACATAAAGACCAGGTACCATTTTTCATGATAGCATCATATTCAGATTGCATTGAAGCCATCCAATGTTCAGAATTTTGTGTTTCATCAAACGAGAGAGGTTTAGTCTCATCATAGAGACTAGAGGCAGCCATAGCATAGCAATCTGATGCAAAAGAGGCACTATGAGATCCTGATCGAGTACGATATGACAGAGATGCATCTAATTTGTTGTCACGCAAAGTTTGCACTAACCATTTTGGCATAGTTTTTGCCTGCTCAATATCAGCTCTCTCATCGATAAGTGCATCATGTAAATCTGCATCAGAAATGGAATGATCTGCATCATCACATGAAACCTGCAAAGGTTGAGAAGTTGCCTCATTATGACTAGCACTAGAATGTCCACCTGTAAAAAGAGGCAGCAAAGTATCATACATGTCTTTGGAGCTAACAAATGTCTCCTTAGTACATGAAAGTAAGGGTTGAATAGCATCTTCCACAAAAACATCACTGCTAACCAAAGTGCGTTTAGTCTATGGATGATACAGACGATAGCCTTTATTTTCAAAATTATACCCAACAAAAATACATTTTACTACTTTATCATCCAATTATTTGTGATGTTGTTCAAACACTAATGCATATGACAAACAACCAAAACACGCAGATGAGCAACAGATGTCTTGCGACCATCCCAAGCCTCATATGGAGTGATAGATTGTAGCGCTTTAGTACAAATGCTTCACACATGACAGCCTCAAGCCAGAAACTATGTGGTAAAGCCTGACTCTTAACCATACACCTCACAATCTCCATGAGTGACCTTTTCTTTCGTTCAGCAACTCCATTCTGTTGAGGTGTATACGGCACTCTACACTGATGTTTTATCCCACGTTCAGCCAGAAATGCATTAAAGTCAAAAGACATATACCCCCCCCCCTCCGATCAGAACAGAGGGTGCCCATTTTACATGCTGACAGATTTTTAGCCAAAACCAGAAATTTTTTGAAGCACATAAACAATTCGGACTTTGCCTTCCATGGATATACCCATGCATGCCTGGAAAAATCATTGATGTAAGTCATGAAGTAAATATCTTTCCCAAAAGAAGGTGTGTGCATAGGACCACAGACATCACTATGTAAAAGCTGCAATTTCTCAGTAGCTCAAACTGAACCATCTTTTGGAAAGGAAGAACGCTGCATTTTGCCCAAAATATAGCCTTCACAAACATGTTTTCCGGGTGCCACAAGTTTGGGCAAAGAGGACATCATTTCAGATTTCTGTAGGCATAGCAAACTAGCAAAATTCAAATGACCAAAGCATGCATGCCAAAGCTTTGCATCTGACATAGCATGAGAATCATGTACTGCACATGCCGAATCATTTTTCATAGTCTATGAGCTTATACAACCCACGAGACAAAATGCCAGAAGTAATAATGACGTCGCCATTTGAAAGATCATGAACTGTACATCTGTCATCAACAAATTTCACAACCAAGCGAATCTTGGCTGATGCAGAAAGTGATATTAGATTTTTCTTGATACTTGGTGTTAGATTTATTTAGACTCCATGGTCTACCATTGGTCTACTTGCATTTGGTCGAGGACCCTAGTCAGGTCAAGGACCAGAGCTCAGGGGAGCCAAGGCTCTAGCACGGATCTTCAAGGTTATTCCATCTCCTCAGTGGCCATATGAGGAGTGTTTGGACCTTAGAGAAGATTCTAGAGGTGCCAAGGGCAAGGGCTATTTAAGGTTGGGAGGAGAGTGGCAAGTAGCTAATTGGGATCTTGGCACAAACAAAGCATTTGACAAAGTGAAAGAACTACCATCAGCAGTAGTTAAAATGATCTTACAAACTACCATAACAGGATAAGAGGAGTTGTTGGTGCATGTAATAGTATTCCCTGTAGGCGCAGGCTCGAACGAAGAGAAGACACTACGCTACAAGGTAATATGTTTGGTCGCCTCACTATCAAAGTACCAAACATCTGAGTCTACTGCAGACATGCACTATTCATGAGAAGATGGGTCAAAACTACAAACAGTAGTAAACACCCATTCTTCTTCCTGCACAAGATTAGCAGACTCGGTTTTCAGTGTAGAGGCCTCTGCAACAACCATTCCAACCTCTTTCTTCTTTGCCTCTTTAGCAGCCAGTTTTGGACAGCTCTTAATGACATGATCATTTCCTTTATAGTATTTGCAAAACAAGTTCTGCTTTTTTTATTTCTTCTCATCTTTTTCTTCCTTCTTTGAATGTGTAGCATTTGTAGATTTCTGCTTACTAGTAGAAGAGCTCCATTTTCCTTTGCCCTTCTAATTAGCCAGCAAAGCTTGATCTACAACACGCATAACAGACCTGTTCTGCTTAGACTGGTCTTCCTACAACAAAACAGAAACTAACTCTTCAAATTTTAAGGCATTTGGATTGCCTTCCATCATCAAAGGAAGAGTAGAAGCAAAACTCTGATATGAGTTGGGAAGAGCATTCAGAACAGTCTGCACAAGTGAACTATAAGGAAGGACTTCATCTCCAGAAATCAACTATTCCTTCAAATCCCTGATCTTTGTCAGAAAATTGTCCATAGAATCACCTTCATTCATGTGCTCACTCCCCAACTGTTTTCGGAGGTAAGAAACATGAGCCTCATTCCTAGCCTGGTACAATGTGGTAAGTGTATCCCAAACATCCTTAGCCATTCTGCAAGAGCAAATGTGAGGAATAATGGCACGTTTTACAAACAAAGCTATCAATGCATGTGCCTGAGCATCTCTGCCATCCCAACAAATTTGCTTTGCAGTAGGTGCAACAAAAACAGCACCACAAACAGGAATCTGTAGAATATCACCATCTTCAACACCTTCTACATCAGCTTCAGTACCTGTAGTTGTAACACTTGCAGGTGTGATAGGACGTTTTTCAACACCCTGAGTATGCTCACCAAATTTCGTGTAATTCTGAGACTGCAACTGGAGAGGTGTCGACAACACCCTAGATGAAGCGGCGACCTACTCTGATACCAATTGTTGGAGTTAGACGTCTACGGAAGCACTCAAAAAGCACAAGGAAGAAGAAGAAGCTTGGAACAAAACACACAAAACTGAATGTATTACCACTAGAATGTACAAAGATAAGTAGCTCGTTAGGGGAATAGGCATATATACAAGCCGAGGGGAAAAAACCTCCTAAAGAGGGAAAAAAGTGCCTTGGCGGTCCTAGAGTGTTCAGACACATCACTACCTAAATATATCAACAATATATATATATATATATATATATATATATATAACCTCGCTGGTTGGACATGTAATGACAAATGAAATAGACTTAGGATAATGGGAAATATTCAAAGGACTATTGATCTCAAAGACAAATTTATGATAAACAGTCAAAAATTCATCATTAAATCACCATAGAAGCTAGATAACGAGATTAGAAGAGAAAACAAAAGCTCTCAAGTTTTCATTAATCATCAAAATTACAAAACGATCTCTACCTTCAAAATGAGTCATCATTGACTTAAATACTATTTCAATATCCATTTTCACAAGTGAAATTAGGTCTTCAAAACTTCTATTCTAAATTTCTACTCACTTAAGAGCTCTCGAAATTCTACAAAAGATTGCATAAGTGACATCATGTCATGAGGAAGACTATTGCTCATTTTGACATCAATCTGGATTATCTAATTACAAAATTAAAATCTGTTTCTTTTTTCTTCTTATAAAAAATGTTCGTCCAACATTCTTCCCCTCCTTGCCTTTTGTCATCCTTGAAAAAACTTTGTGGTGGCCTTGTTTATTGTTTTTCCTTTCTTTGGTACACCTAAGCCACTAAATCATGACTTTTTTGTTATGTGACATTAAGGTCATTCAGCATCTCGAACAAAACTTTTCTCCATTGTATAGTAGCAATTAACTTGTCTATTACATCCTTCTTGATATATTCTGTATATGAAGCTTCATATGTTGTTAACTTAGCTATAATGACCATTGATAATTTTCCAAATATTTCTTATTCTCTTTAAAAAAATCCATAGTCGAAAACCTCTTCAAAAATTTGGACATAATGGCTGCCCATGAATACTATTCTACTGTAGTAGGCCATTAGACATATTCTATTAGGTGTCTCACTCAAATCAAAAAGTACTGCATCCGAAGGTGAGTTGAATCTTATGTAATTTAAGGTTCTAATATCCATGTCAGTGAAGGTTTCTATACAGGTGATAATCAACTTCAAAAATTCTAACTGGTAGTATACAAGCTCAATCATTTACATTCTTGAGATTCTCTATTACGACGTTAGAATTTGTCAACATGTATCCTAGTTGGAAAAGCTCCTTTCTTTGGCCTTGCAATTTTTGGAAAATTCACCCATTTTGCTCAAATAATATCATCATTTCTTTTCTACCAAAAGGTAGGTCAATCTCTCCTTCTTACTATTGGACAAAATGTTGGATTGATCTTTAAATGTAGAGGAGCCTTTATCCAGATCTTTCTACATTCTTTATTTTTATCTAGCCACTTGTTTCTCCATCAAGGGTTGGCTCTTTCAAATAGCTCTTTAATGATTTCCATATCTTCTTCATATTCGAAATATTGGTTTGGTTCTACTCTCACTCTAGTAGTTTGATAATTCTTTATGCTTTCTAATACCATGCAAAATGGTATTCCCATACCATCTGCGGCCCAATGATGATGATGAGGGCTCACTCCATTTTCTAAAGCAGGTTTCACTATTTGATCTTCGTACTGATTATGTATCTTCCTGGTATATATCTCATCCTACCTTCTCGGTTTTTGAGCAATTGCTGTATGAATTCATTTGAATCTTCATCGATTTGCTCAACAACTCGCTGATCTTCTGCATACATATCATGCACATGAGAGGATATTCTTTCTGTAATAATTGGCCTTTCTTGAACCACATCTTCAATAGCTACTTCTTTGACCTATATAACAGCTTTGGCCTTCCATTTTTCAATTTCTTTTAATAGTTCCACTCTTTGTTGTTCCCAAGTGGCTCTTTCTTTTTTAGTCTTCTCATTTAAACTGTTGTATCCTTTCATTGCATTAGGAGCATGTATGCTAACTTGTTTCTCTAATTCCCTCGCATCTTTTAATTCCTCCTTATTCTGTTCCAGTTCTTGCTTTTATAACTCTATTTCTTTCTCTTGATCCTTTAACTTGTTGGTCTCCGCTTTTAGATGACCTTCTTCCATGAAAATCTTGTTGATTTCTTCATTAGCTTTGGATATCACATGATAGGAAGTTTGAAGAAATCTATTCTTTGACTCTAGTTTTCTCATGTCTTCTTCCATCTTTTTGATGGTTTCGATCCTTGTAGTTCTTTGAAATATGACAATGGTGCAGCTTCCTTCTTTATGAACACCACTTCGGTATCAACATTTATCATTTATTCATGGAGATATTCATAATGCTCCATTTCTTGATGTGTCCAATATGTGGCCTTATCAATAAAATCCTCCTGCATCTTTTGATATTGGGCTTCATACGCTACTCTCTTGTCATTATCCTCTCTCTCCCTCTTCAATTTTTCTTCAGTAACATTTTCTTCCTCAAGTTCTATTTTTCTGAGATCCACCTTTCTCCTCTTACTTGGCTGAGGTGCCTCCATTACTATCTCCTTCCTTTTTCTGTTAGCCTCTATTATAGACACCTTCTTTACTAGACTTCCGATTCCTATCATTGTTGCTCTGAACACTTGAGCTTCTAGAGCTAGCAACAACTTATCCTCAATCCTAAGAACATGATAAATTATTTTAGTTAGCAATTGGGCTCCATTCATAAATTTTTTGGACTCCTAGTGCTTGGCTACTTCCTTCAATTTCTCATGAATGTATGGGGTCATATCCACTACTCCAAAAGGTTTTGTCTTATCTTTATTGTTCAATATCACCAAATTTACAGGTTTGTGAGGCATGGCATATCTCGATAGCCTTGGAAAACATAACAGTTGGAAGAAGATTCTGATAGAAAATTCTTCATTTGTTGTATCCTTGAAATATGAGAGCTTTGTAAATCCTGCATAAGTGGCTGCATTCTTTTTTTACAAGGCTAACATCCACCTTTGTTCCAATAGGATAAAAATTTAAAGGATCTATGATGTGCTCTGCTTTCATGGTAATGCCTACCATTTCATTTTCCTAATTCTGCACTCTAGAAACAAAATATGCTTCTGTAATTCTCTTTAGATCTTGTATGGAGAACATCACATGCTCACATGTGTCAAAATCAATGAAAAACATTGGTTCTTCTAATAATTTGTGAAGACCCAGTGCTTTGCATCTTTTATATGCTTCTGCAGATCTCATATGAGCCATACACACTCAATAGTCCCTGTGAAAGCTGCCCTATACTCAAACTCACAACTAGAAGTGGCCACAGTAGGCTGTTTCTTGCTCAACCAAGATATATATGAGTTACCAAGCATGAAGCAAAAGCCACTAGTGGACACACGAGTGTCATAGCAACCAGTCAAGTTAGAGTCAGAAAAAGCATGTAAATCTGGCGGTAGTGATGCGCCCTTGGGATAAAAATAATCCAAATAGTCGGGTACCACTCAAGTAGCGAAAGATGAGCTTAACCGTTTGCCAATGCTTGATACTTGGGCAATGCATAAATTTGCTCATTTGTGAGACAACAAACTGAATATCTGGCTAAGTAATGCATAAGTAAAGAGCAACATGCATCTCCAAAATCATGAAGACTCAATCATAAACTTGTCTCCATAGGAGTGGCAATAGGTTTATAGTCTTCAAGGCCAAAATGTTGTAATAATGTGTCAATATATTTCATTTGACAGAAGGCCATTCCACCATCAACTTGCATAAAATGAATGCCCAAATAATGATGCAAATGCCCCCAATCAAGCATCTCAAATGAGGCATGCAAATCAGCCTTAAAATCAGCAATATGCTTGTCATGAGGACCAGTGAGCAACATGTCATCAACATACACAACAATGATCAGAAGCACATCATTAGCATTCTTAACATATTAACACACATAATAGACATGTTCTGCCTAGGTTGATCTTCCTACAACAAAACAGAGACTAACTCCTCAAATGTCAAGACATTTGGATGGCCTTTCATCATCAACTGAAGAGTAGAAGCAAAACTCTGATATAAATCAGGAAGAGCATTCAGAACGGTCTGCACAAGTGAGCTATCTGGTATAACTTCATCAGTATAAATCAATTGTTCCTTCAAGTCTTTGATCTTTGTCAAAAAATAGATACATGATTACATGCATACACATAGACACATACACACACATACACACACATAGACACATACACCCTCATAGACACACACAAACACACACACACACACATCCATACACATTTACACACACATACACATGCATATAGACACATATATATAGATACACACATACACACACACATACACACATATACACACACACATAGACACATAAAAACATAGACACACACACATACACACACACATACACACACACATACACACACACATACACACATACACACACACATATGCATACACACACATGTAGAGAGACATACACACACATACACATACATGCATACATATGCATACACACACACATGTAGAGAGACATACACACACATACACATACCTGCATACATATGCATACACACACACACATGTAGAGAGACATACACACACATACACATACATGCATACATAATGCATATGCATATGCATACATACATACTTACATGCATACACACACATACACACACATGCATACATATGCATACATAATGCACATGCATATGCATACATACATGCTTACATGCATACACACACATAAACACACATACATATACACACATAGACACACACACACACACAAATAGAGAGAGACACACACACATACACACATATATATGCATACACACACAAACACACGTAAAGAGAAATACACACACATACACATACATGCATACATAATGTGTATGCATATGCATACATAAATACTTACATGCATACACACACATACACACACACATGCATACATATGCATAAATAATGCACATGCATATGCATAGATACATGCTTACATGCATACACATACATAGATAGACACATACACACACATAGACACATACACACACATAGACACATACACACACATACACACACATATACACACAGATTTACACACACACATAGACACACACACACATACACAGACACACTTACACATGCATACACACATACACACATAGACACACACACACACACATAGACACATACACATAGACACACACACACATAGACACATACAAACTTACACACACACACAGATACACACACATATATAAACACACACATACACACATACACACATACACACTTACACACACACATACACACATCCACACACATTTACACACGCACATACACATGCATATAGACATATATATACAAATACACATGTATATACACACATAGACACATACACACTTACACACACACACACATCCACACACATTTACACACATGCATATAGACACATATATACAGGTACGCATGTATATACACACATAGACACACACACACATACACACACATGACACATACACACACATATATGCATAGACACACACATAGAGAAATACACACACATATATGCATACACACACATAGAGACACATACACACACATACACATACACATACATGCATACATAATGCATATGCATATGCATACATACTTACATGCATACACACACATACACACACACATACACACGCATGCATATTTGCATACATAATGCACATGCATATGCATACATACATGCTTACATGCATATAGACACTCACATATACACCTACATACACATATATACACATACATATGTTCATGTATATATATTGATTTCTAACCCATTTTGTTTTATATGTACATGTATTATGGATCCTAGTAGAGAGAGAAAGGCAAAAATCACTCTCATAAAAAGTCTTATGAGAGCAAGAGTTCCGCCTGATACTCTAGGGATCATCATGCATGAGTACACAGAGATGTTTGATGATGAGCTAGATTTTATGATCCAAATGCTTACCCAGCAATCAGAGGAGGGCTCTTCTGCAGCTCCACATGTAGAAATACAACTATCTGCTCATAGGTATGTTTTTTCTTTCACAAATTTTATTTAATGATATTATAACACATATTTTTATTTATTTTTATCTATCTATTTTTAGGACACCTATACCACCTCCAGATCATGATAGCAGAGCACATGTACCTATGAGGACATGCATAGGCACCTTAGGGCTAGAGTGCGATATAGAGCCAGACGGGAATATTATGTACATAGGAAAGCGATTGGAGTTCAAGAGAAGAATGTGAGCATTATGCGACTCTTACCTACGCCTTGTCCACTTGCAGTGGAAGAAAGTATAAATTTTACATATAAATTGAAATAAATATCTTATGTTTTATTTACATGATTTTTTTATTTTTGTAGTGATCATGATTAGAGGGATAAAAAATATGTACTTAGTTGACTTGAGACAAATTTTGGGACAAGATGGTCGCATAAGTGGTGTCTAAAAGTGATGCAAACACTTATGGCTCATCGTCGTGATAATGCACGGTACACATTGCTTTTATGTATATATATATGTGGATATGAGTATGTGTGTTTATGTATGTATGTATGTATATGAGAGAGAGAGAGAGAAAAGAGTGAGACTAGAGGTACAAATACACGCATACATACACATATACATCATACATGCACATTTACACACATATACACATACATGCACATTTATACATACACACACATACATGCATATTTTTACACACACATACACATGCATGCAGTTACACACATATAATGAATACACACATAGACACATACACATACTCACATACACATACACATACATAATCATATGTACACACACATAGACTCACATAATCATATTTACATACATATATACACATACACATGCATACACACACACACAACACATGCATACACACATATAGATACACATACATACACACACATGCATATATATATATATATATATATATATATATATATATATATATATATATATATATATATATATATATATATATATATATATATATATATATATATATATCATTTTATAAAAATAGATATATACACATATACATACACACACACACACACACACACACACACACACACACACACATATATATATATATATATATATATATATATATATATATATATATATATATATATATATATATATATATATATATATATATATATATATATATATATATATATATATATAATTATATATCTATATATATGTATACTGTTATATATATATATATATATATATATATATATATATATATATATATATATATATATATATATATATATATATATATATATATATATATATATATATATATATATATATATATCCTAATTCAAAAACCCTATTATAAATATTCTAATTCAGAAATCCTATTTCAAAAATCCTAATTCGGAAACACTAATTTTGATATTAGGGTTTTACAAACCCTAATTTAGAAACTCTAATTCAGCCTTTTAGCCATATGATTGAAGTATATGTACACATTGCATCTATTCCTCCGACGTCCTACTATAGAGATGTCTCTCCTCCCAACCTTATGCCTCTATATATAGCTACTCGAATCAATGAAGATCATAATATATATAAAGATATATACGCATCATGTAGATACACATACTTAAATATAAAATGGAGTAGATACATTATGCATCACACATACATGCCTATATGCACACATAAATATATATACATGCATACATATTTACATGTACACATTTACACATAGACACATATACATATATACATGTACACGCCACATATACATGCCTACATGCACATATGTATACTTATACATGCATACAAAGTTATAAACACTTGCATATATTACACAAATGCATATGCATATATACACGTGTGCATACTAACACATGTATACATATATCACACACATGCACACACATACATATACATGAAACACATATATATGCATACTAACACATGTATACATATAATACACATGAATACACACACATATGTATACATACATGAGAAAAATTTTCTCCTCGAAGATAAAGCTATATATAAAATAATTAGGCATACCCCCGAGCTTCATGTTCTAACTTAAAAGAACATGATTTCATCTCTCTAGTAGGATTCATCCACCTTCTAGTTGAATAAAGAAGAATCTATTATCTGATATCCATTCAGAAGCTTCAAGTTACTGATCGATAACTAGAGTAGAATTTACTATCTAATTTGCTCATATGTTTTCATTATTACCATCATTTTGATAAGACATCAATATAGTCTCATCTTCATTATCCTTATTGATTTCAGTTATTTCTTCTATTGTCAAATCTATGTTCTCATGAGTCACATCATCTATTGATGGATGAATATCGATTTCTGTTAATTCCTCTTCATCATCAGTAGAATCAACATGTAGAGTATTATCCTCTTCATAAAAAAGATTAGTATCAATATCATGTATAATGATTCTAATTTCTTTTTCAGATGTTGATGTATCAGTATCTGATGGTGAATGATCAAGAGGACTTTCTTCGATCTCTCTAACAATAAACTGTTCAAACAATGACCTACCTCTAGGTTGAAGATGAATGACTTGCCACCAAGGATGAGCATCTGGTTTTTTATTAAAAAATGCTTGTTCAATATGCCTAGGAAGAATATATGGTTCTTTAGTAGATCGCATTATCTTGGAAGAATCAATTGCCCAAAACCCAGATAATTCCTTTGTCAATGTGGAATTTGTTGGAGAAACACTCACTAATTGGACATATATTTGAAGGTAAAATCTTAGGAAGAAAACCCCATGCCTATGTGAAGGGACAAATTCACAAGTGTATCATATTTGTAAAGTTAGTTCACTTTAGTTCTAGAAGTTTTTTAAAATCACGAGAATAAGAAAATCTATATAAGTTAGTTTGTATCAACTGACGTGATGAGGAAGACAATGAGAAAGTGAGAAGATCTCATTTTTGTATAACTGAGTATAGTCGGGCTTCTCTGAGTGAGAAAGCACTTGTAAGCTTCTGAGTTTTTCATAGTTATGACAAGAACTAGTTAAAGTTCTGTGTATAAGTCTTCTTCCTCCATCTCCAGTGTTTGTCTTCTGTGCAATGATTTGAAAGATTGAAGTTTTCCAAGCAAGTCGATGTGTGGCATCGAATGTATGTTGAAAGGTTGAGTTTTATGGGAGCAACTCGATGCCTGGCATCGAATTCCAGTTGATAAGTCATATTCTAAGTGTGCATGAAATCACCTATAGTTTTGGTGTCCAAAAGATCAAGACTTTATGCAGGAAGTCGATGCCCGGCATCTAATCCCTGCAGAAAAGTGGTAAAAAACATCCCAAGTCGATGCCCGGCATCGAATTCTCGTTGCAAGTCGATGCTAGGCATCGAATTCTAATTTTAAACAGGCGCTCTTACTAAAACAGGTAAAATTTCCAGTTTTGGAAGGTCATACAGGGTCATCTTGTGAGGGCCATAACTTGAGTTCTAGAGATCCGTTTGATGCATATGATAGCTTGTTGGAAAGCACTACTCTTCTAGTTTCAGCCTATAAAGTTTCATGGAGAAATAATACTTGAGCTAGGAGAAATTAGCAAAATACTGAAGGCATGTCATTTCGGTGACTAGGAATTTCTGTAGAAGCAAAGTTCTCACTTTAGGCTATCATTTCTCAAAGTTTGGAGTGGCAATGAGTTAATGGTGACCATAGAGGTGTTCTAGTGTCACATTAATTCATTTCTTGTGGTGTTTCATACATCAACAAGTGGTATCAGAGCAGAAAGATTCTCGAGAGCAGAAGACGACAAAGGTACAAGAAGTTTTGTAAAGTTTTCCATTAAAGTTTGAAAGGTGAAGCATTTGAAGACACAAGGCATCAAAAGGTTACTTCAAAAGTATCCTCATACACAAAGAACTTCAAAAGGTATTATCCTTTATCCTTTAAGCTCACAGGTTGCAGCAAAAGGAAAGAACTATGGCAGATCATATTTCCATTGACAAACTGGACAGAGATAATTACCCCGCATGGGTAATGAGAATGGAAGCCTTACTTATGAGTAAGGATCTCATGATATATGTTACAGGTGAAGAAGAGAAGCCAGTATTCGAAGATGAAAGCCGACCAAAGAAAGAAGAACTAGATGCTTTAAAGCATTGGCAGAAGAAGGATGCAAGTGCAAAAGCCTACATCTACAATACAATCTCTGATCATTTGCTACCACACATCAGAGGATTGGAATCATCTGAAGATATATGGAATGCATTGGAGTATCATTTCCAAAGCACTACTAAAGCACGGAAAGCAAGTCTATGGTCAGAGTTTACAACATTCAAGAAGAAGCCAAGTCAAAGTATTAGTGATTATGTCACTAAGATGAAGGATCTAGCAGATAGTCTTGGATCCATAGATGAAGATGTTGAAGATCACAGATTGATTGCTCAACTACTTGCAGGTTTGAGAGGGGATGAAAGGTGGAAACCTTTTGTCTTATCAACAGAACTTTCATTAAATCATTATGTTCCAGATTTGAATCAATTACTTGGTTTGATGCTCACATATGAGCAAGACTTGAAGGGAGATGGAGATAAAGGACAAAGTTCTGCAATGTACATGAAGAACAAGAAGAAAGGAGATAAAGGTAAAGCAAAGGATGAAGAGGAGTCTAGTTCTCAAGCTTATTATGCAAGAGGTAAAGGCACTGGCAGAGGAAGAGCAAGAGGTTTTGGAAGAGGAAGAGGTAATCAAAATAACAACAAAAAGGCTCGCTGGATCTGTGGATTGAGTAATCATTTGGCTCATGACTGTTGGCACAACCAACAAGGATCAAACCAGAATCAAAACAACAATAGCAGAGGTCGAGGTGGAAGATATCAAAGTAATTTTCAAAGAGGTAGACAAAGTCAAAGAGGAGGCTATGGTAGAGGTGGAGGAAGAAGTTGGGGCCAGAATCAATCCTACAACACCACCTACTACAACTATGCAAATGACACACAGAATGAAAGTCATACATCATTGATGATGAACTCAATCAACACATCAGATAAAGAAGATCTAAAGGTATTTTACATTGACTCTGGATGTTCTAATCATTTGTCAGGAAACATAGAATTGATGTCAGAATTGGAAAAAGGTATTTCGAGTCACACAGTTCAAACTGGTGATAATACAAGACATAGTGTACATTCAATTGGAAAAGTGAAATGCAAGAGTGGAGCAGATTTGCTAACCAATGTTTTGTATGTTCCTACAATACCTAAAAACTTGATTAGTGTGGGACAGATAGTTGAAAAAGGTTTTCAAGTCAGGTTTACAAATGAAGGAGTATTTGTGGAAGATCCAGAGAATGGATATAATCAGATTGTCTCTGGTAAGAAAGAAGGTAGACTCTTTACTTTAAGAGTGCAAGGAAACATTGGTCAAGCTTTGCTCACACATGGTGAAGCAGTGATTACAGAACTTGATCTCTGGCATAAGAGATTAGGTCATTTCAATGAAAGAGGAATTAAAGCTATGGTTGCTAATCAGTCTGTACTAGGATTACCAAATGTGCAAAGTCAACATATGGTTTATAAATGTGAAGCATGTCAAATGGGTAAAGCACACAGGTTACCATTTCAAAAGAAAGGTTTCAATCATGATGGAGTACTTGAGCTCATTCATACAGATGTATGGGGACCAACAAAAGAAGGATCTATCAGTGGCTCAAGGTATTATGTTCTTTTCATTGATGATGCTACAAGATGGATAACATTATATGTTTTGAAGGAAAGATCAGAAGTGTTTGGAGCTTTCAAGCATTTTCATGCATATGCAGAGAGAGTCACAGGTCAAAAGCTTAAAAGACTGAGGTCTGATGGAGGGGGAGAATACTTCTCCCAAGAGTTCAATGATTATCTTTGGAATGCAGGTATTAAGAGAGAAATAACTTGCAGGTATACACCACAACAAAATGGTGTAGCAGAAAGAAGGAACAGGACTTTGGTTGAGTTTGTTAGAGCTATGCTAAAGGAGAAGAACTGTCCAAATTATCTTTGGGCTGAGGCTGTAAATACAGCTACATATCTTGTGAATAGATTACCATGTGCAGCTCTGAATGGAATGACTCCATATGAAGCTTGGTGGGGTAAGAAACCAACACTAGATCATTGTAGAGTGTTTGGATCACTTGCATATGCTTATGTGCCATCACAACTTAGGCATAAACTTGAACCAAAGGCAGAAAAATATGTGTTCATTGGTTATGATGAAAAGCAGATGGGTTACAGATTGTGGAATCCTCTAACCAAACAATGTATTGTTTCTAGAGATGTTACATTTGATGAACAGAAAAGTTGGTATGCAGATCAAAGTAATACAGCTGAGGAATTTGAAGAAGAGGTAAGAAGATGTGAGAAAGGAAAATCAATTGTGCAGGTGAATAGAGATGAAGACTATATGCAAGCAAGTACATCCAGAAGTGGATTAACAAGAAGGAATGAAGAAGTTCCTATATTTGATGAAGAAGTGTATCCAGACACATATGAAGAATGTGAACCAAGAAGGTCAAGCAGGACTAGAAGACAACCAGAAAGGTATTCTTATGATACTTCTTACATAACTCAGAAGAACTATGCATATATGGTCAAAGATGATGAAGAACCTCAGAACTATGATGAAGCTAAAGGTAAGAAGCAATGGGAAGAAGCAATGAAGGAAGAGTTCAATGCACTGGAGGAGAACAAGACATGGGAACTTGTTCCTAAACCAAATGGTAAGAAAGTAATTGGAAATAAATGGGTTTATAAAGTGAAGAAGCTTGCAGATGGAAGTATAGCCAGATACAAAGCTAGATTGGTGGTGAAAGGCTATGCCCAGACCTATGGCATAGATTATGATGAGACATTCAGTCCCGTAGCTAAGATGTCAACTATAAGGACAATCATTGCTATTGCAGCTTCAAAAGGATGGACCCTAAGTCAATTGGATATAAAAAATGCCTTCTTGAATGGATACATATCAGATGAGGTATACATGGAACAACCTCAAGGGTTTATAGATTCCAGGTATCCAAATTTTGTTTGCAGGTTGAGAAGAGCATTGTATGGATTGAAGCAAGCTCCAAGAGCTTGGAACAATAGACTGGTGAAGTATCCCAATGATCTTGGATATCAAAGTTCAAAAGCAGACCCAAGTCTACTTATCAGAAGAACAGAGGAAGGTACAATCTACATTTGTATTTATGTAGATGACATTATAATCACAGGTACTTCAGATGAAGGAATCAAGGAGGTAAAGAGATTACTTGAGAAAGAGTTCAAGATCAGTGACCTAGGAAAGTTGTCATACTTTCTTGGAATGGAAGTCACTTATACAGATCATGGCATATATGTATCACAAGAAAGGTATCTTCTAAATCTGTTGAAGAAGTTTGATATGGAAAATTGCAAAGAAGCTTCAACTCCACTTGAAGTTAATCACAAGCTCAGTAAATATGATGGTGCAGACTACAAAGATATGAGGAAGTATCAATCTCTTGTGGGTAGTTTGATTTATGCTACACTAACAAGACCTGATCTTAGTTATGCTGTGGGAGTTTTGTCACAATTCATGCATTGTCCAAAGGACCCACATTGGATTGCAGGTCAGAGAGTTCTCAGATATATCAAAGGAACTATAAAGGAAGGATTATATTATCCTTTTACATCAGATTTGAAGTTGAGACCCTACAGTGACTCAGACTGGGCAGGTAATCAAGATGACAGAAGATCAACTCATGGTTACATGATGTATATTGGTGATAAGCTTGTAAGTTGGTGTTCAAAGAAACAACATACAGTAGCATTATCATCAACTGAAGCAGAGTACAAAGGACTTGTGGAAGCAGCTAAGGAAGTCATATGGATGCAGACACTGTTCAAGAGCTTAGGCATTGATCAAGGTACACCTACAATACATGGAGATAATATGAGTTCACTTTATCTTGCAGCAAATCCAGTATTTCATGCAAGGACAAAGCACATAGAGATACAGTATCATTTTCTCAGAGAAAAGGTAATGGAGAAGGAA
Source organism: Ceratopteris richardii (assembly GCA_020310875.1). Classification (NCBI taxonomy): domain Eukaryota; kingdom Viridiplantae; phylum Streptophyta; class Polypodiopsida; order Polypodiales; family Pteridaceae; genus Ceratopteris; species Ceratopteris richardii. Next base: position 152,171,250 of record CM035424.1, read on the forward strand.
ATTGAAGTGGAGTACATTTCTACTAAAGATCAGTTAGCAGACATAATGACAAAGAGCTTGGATGGTGTGAAGACCAGCAGATTCAAAAGCATGGCAGGAGTAAAAGAAAGAAGATGATATGAAGAAACAAGAAATGTCAATTAGTGATTGAGGGGGAGCTGTTGGAGAAACACTCACTAATTGGACATATATTTGAAGGTCAAATCTTAGGAAGAAAACCCCATGCCTATGTGAAGGGACAAATTCACAAGTGTATCATATTTGTAAAGTTAGTTCACTTTAGTTCTAGAAGTTTTTTTAAATCACGAGAATAAGAAAATCTATATAAGTTAGTTTGTATCAACTGACGCGATGAGGAAGACAATGAGAAAGTGAGAAGATCTCATTTTTGTATAACTGAGTATAGTCGGGCTTCTCTGAGTGAGAAAGCACTTGTAAGCTTCTGAGTTTTTCATAGTTATGACAAGAACTAGTTAAAGTTCTGTGTATAAGTCTTCTTCCTCCATCTCAAGTGTTTGTCTTCTGTGCAATGATTTGAAAGATTGAAGTTTTCCAAGCAAGTCGATGCGTGGCATCGAATGTATGTTGAAAGGTTGAGTTTTATGGGAGCAACTCGATGCCTGGCATTGAATTCCAGTTGATAAGTCATATTCTAAGTGTGCATGAAATCACCTATAGTTTTGGTGTCCAAAAGATCAAGACTTTATGCAGGAAGTCGATGCCCGGCATCTAATCCCTGCTGAAAAGTGGTCAAAAACATCCCAAGTCGATGCCCGGCATCGAATTCTCGTTGCAAGTCGATGCTAGGCATCGAATTCTAATTTTAAACAGGCGCTCTTACTAAAACAGGTAAAATTTCCAGTTTTGGAAGGTCATATAGGGTCATCTTGTGAGGACCATAACTTGAGTTCTAGAGATCCGTTTGATGCGTATGATAGCTTGTTGGAAAGCTCTACTCTTCTAGTTTCAGCCTATAAAGTTTCATGGAGAAATAATACTTGAGCTAGGAGAAATTAGCAAAATACTGAAGGTATGTCATTTCGGTGACTAGGAATTTCTGTAGAAGCAAAGTTCTCACTTTAGGCTATCATTTCTCAAAGTTTGGAGTGGCAATGAGTTAATGGTGACCATAGAGGTGTTCTAGTGTCACATTAATTCATTTCTTGTGGTGTTTCATACATCAACAGAATTACTACCTTTATACTCGGCTTGAAACCAGTCAACCTTCAAAATGACCTATCAAAATATATAAAAACAAAAACCCATTATTAGGTGCTTAAAAAAATAATAAACTCTATCATAAAAAATATAAACTTTTTTCTACGTGTTTGAATGTACAAAATGATATTTCGTAGATACCAACAACAGCTCCCACGTAACCAAGTTCGCCATCTGTAAGGTTCGTGTCTTTTGAGCTAACATGTGATAGTTCTTTGAAAGAAGCAACAATACTAGAATCCTCTGTTTTATGTAAAGAATCAATGGATTTGATTCTAATATGCTATCCAAAAGCCCACATATTAGTGAACATTCGAGCCTGCAAAAGAAATTGAATTAGTAAATAGAAACTAATATACATATATGAAAAAAAATATTATTAAAATAAATTTACCTTTCGTTCACAACCTATCATTAACTCTCTCTGCTCATCTGAGATTTCTTCATTATTTGCGTTGGCCCGTTGCAAACGACTATATAGCTAATCCGTGAAAGAAGATATATTTGTAATTTCATTATTATCGAGATTACATCTATATCTTTTTTTTCTTCGTCTTTTACTTCGGAGATTTTGAAGTTCCTGTTCATACTCGTTAAGGAATGCTTGCATGCATTTGCTATTCTATGCTACAAAAGTAGAAACATCATTTTTTTCTTGCAATGTAAATAAAAATGGAACTCCCTTACCTGATAATACCTCATCTGTTATTTTTGAAGAAGACTCATTGGTCCATGCATGTGGAGCTTCTTCATGAACTCTTTCAAGGTCTCACTAACATAATACATGTACTCTTCAAGCATCCAACCCTTTGCCATGGATCCTTCTGGTTTCGCTCTTTGTCGCACATAACCTTTTAATATTCCCATAAATTGCTCGACCCAAAACATCCATCGAGTGTTGATAACACCTGCAATCTCTATTTCATCTACAAGATGGACTAATAAATGAACCTCAACATCAGAAAATGAAGTAGGAAGCTCTTTCTTCATCAAACATAGTAGCTCTTTGCATTCACGTTTTTTTTGTGGGATCGAGTTTTTGTCAATCTCTTTTGATGTAATCACCTATACATATCATAAAAAAATTATAAAGAAGTTAATTCAAAAATAAAAGATATCAAATATTGATATATATAAAATATAAAAGTATCATAATTACCTTATAAGCGATCCAAGATGATAGATCACATCTCGTACTCCTTTCGTTGTACATCCATTGATAACCAAAGGTAAAATATGTTTCAAAAAGTTATGCCAATCATGGGTCTTTAACCCAGATAAGCTATTATCATTCATAGTAAACATGTTTTGGAAAGATGCTCCATATCCTGTAGGAGTCCGAATCAATTGAATCCTATTGTTGATAGTCTATATCTCTTTTGTCGTAAGTACCCAAGGAGCAGGTGCATAAGTCGTTTCCTGCCGATGTCTATCAAAAACTGGCCATAACTTTGGTTTTGAGTTTTGGTCTTTCAAATCATTCCTTGATGCTATGGTATCTTTTAGTCCAAGAAGATGCTACCATAGTGAATAACCAATATTGTTGAATATATGCATAGGAGCAAGAAGATGACATAATTTTAACTCTTTCCAATACTCCAAATAATACCATATTGATATCTTCTCTCTGAGTGCCAATTTTCCTTTATCTGTCTTTACATACTCATTATCTTCATCATCACTGAAGATTTCTAATTCTGGATCTATCAGAGATCCATTTGTCCATTTTTTATACCAATCCATAGGCATCATAGGTTTTGGACACTGACCTGTTTCAAGCTTTCCATTAAAATGTATCACTTCTCTTTTAGATCTTAACGGATGATCATCATGCAAGAATCGGCGATGTCGAAGATAAATTTTTCTTTTTGAGATTCTTACTATAGATTGATCTCAACCAATCACCACAATATGGACAAGCTTTATAACCCTTAGTAGATATTCATGCATCATGAAAACAATAAAAATATAATTAGATTAACTCACATTTATTTGTATGCATATTGAATAAAAAATTACATCAATAGCTGAACAAACACCATATCCTAGAAAATTGTGAATAGTCCAAGCCACAATAGCATGAACCGTAATATATCTTTCATTGATGCTTTTCGATACATCAATGACATTAATACCTCTCCATAACTCTTGGAGATCGTCAATGAGAGGAGCAAGATATATATTCATAGCTTTAACTTGTCTTTTTCCTGGAATTAAAAGTGAAAGCATTAAATGTTCTTTTTTAATGCTAAGATATGGCAGAACATTGTAGTTTATGACTACCACTGGCCATATTGACCATTTATTGGATTTCATGGATAATGGATTAACCCCATCTAATGAAACTCCTAACTTTAGATTCTATGGATTTTGTGCAAATTCAGGCGATGTAGAATCAATATGCTAAAAAGCAACACTATCATGAGGAATTCTGATTATTCCATCAATACTTTTATGATCATGTCCCCATGTCAAAAGCTTTGATACTTCGGGGCTTTGAAACATATGTCTAATTCGTGAAGCCAATGGAAAATTTCTCAATAGCTTTTTTGGGATTTTACCTTCTTCGTCCTTATATCGAGGGGATTGACATTTTGGACACGTCAAAGAGTCTGCATATTCACCTCTATATAAAATACAATCGTTAGGACATGCATGTATACATTGATAATCTATACCAAGATTGTTGATTATCTTCTTCATTTCATCATGTGAGGTAGGAAGAATATTCTGACTTGGTAAAAACTTTTCAGATAATAACCTATAAGTTCATAAAAAAAGACCTATTAATCAAAATAAATAAATAAATAAATAAATAAATATATATATATATATATATATATATATATATATATATATATATATATATATATATGCATATAATTTTATATATGTGTATGCTTATGTGTATGTGTATATGGATGTGTATATGCATATGCATGTGTATACGTATGTGTATGTGTATATGTATGTATGTGTGTATATGTGTTTTATATGTGTATATGTATGTATATATATGTATGCATATGTGTATGCATATGTGTATGTGTCTGTGTGTATATATGTGTATGTATGTATGTATGTATGTATGTATGTATGTATGTGTATGTATGTATGAATGTGTATGTATGTATGTATGTATGTATATGTATGTATGCATGTGTAGCTGTATATATTTGATTTCAATTTTAATTTTTTTTTGTATATTGTGGTTTGTAGACTTTCATATCTAGACCATTGAATTGTTTGGTTGTCTCCCATTTTATAGTCAATCTATTACCTACCTTGCTAACTAAGACTTACATATTTGTTTACAAGGATTAAGTATCAGTTAACTATGGAGGTATTAGGTTGTTTGAAAATAAGACAAGCAAATTTCTCTCGACAATTTTGGAAAATGGATGAATAATTCTAAAGTATGGGCGAACATGAAGTGTTCATTCAATGCAAGTTCTTGTTCTTACCATGGCTAAGGTAAAAACAAAAACCTGCATTGAATGAACGCTTTGTGTTCACCCATCCTTTAAAATTATTCTTCCATCCTTCAAATTCTTCAAGGTAAATTTACTTCTCCTATTTTTCAAACGACTTAATACCTCCATAGCTAACTCATACTTAATGTTTGCATGCAAAGTTCATAAAAGAGTTAGCAGTGCAGGTATTAGGCCGACTAGAATAGGAGAAGCAGATGTGTCAGGAAGATTCTAAAGGTTGGGTGGACAATTCCAAAGGTTAGATGGACAAAATATCTTCATTCGATACACGTATGTATAATTTGACTTTACTCTCATAACATGTGTATATGTATGTTTATGTGTATTTATATGTGTATGTATGTATGTGTATGTATGCATGTGTAGCTATGTATATTTGATTTCATTTCTAATTTTCTTTTTATTTATTGTGATTTGTAGACTTTCATATAGATATCTAGACCACTGAATCATCTGGTTGTCTTCCATTTTATAGTCAACCTATTACTTGCCTTGCTAACTAAGGCTTACATATTTGTTTACAAATATAAAGTATCAGTTAGCTATGGAGGTATTAGGTCATTTGGAAAATAGGAGGACCAAATTTATCTCGAAGATTTTGAAAGGTGCATGAATAGTTTTAAAGGATGGGCAGACAAAAAGTGTCCATTCAATGCAAGTTCTTGTTCTTACCTTAGCTAAAGTAAGAACAAAAACCTGCATTGAATGGATGCTTTCTTTCTACCCATCCTTTAAAATTATTTTTTCATCCTTCAAAAACTTCGAGATAAATTTGGTTCTCCCATTTTCCTAATGACCTAATACCTCCATAGCTAACTGATACTTAATATTTGTACGCAAATTTCTTAAAAGAGTTAGCAACACAGGTATTAGTTCGACTAGAATAGGAGAAAGAGATGAGTCAAGAAGATTCTAAAGGTTGGGTGGAAAATTCTAAAGGCTAGATGGACAAAACATTGTCATTCAATACATGTATGTATAATTTGACCTTACTCTCATAACATGTGTATGTGTGTATATGTGTGTATGCATTCATGTATAATTATGTGCATGTCTATATATGCATGTATTTATTTGTATATATTTATGCATGTATATATAAAAATAGAAAGAAAATTGAAAATTATACCTTAAATAGTGCCAAAACAAATACATTTATCCATCCAAAACAATTTTGAAGATTGAGAATAAGTAATCTCGCACTTAGTCGTGTCAAACAACTTCCTTCATATACATGCTTTAGACATTCCTCTCAAAGATATTTCTCATTTTTAGAACTATCAATGCTCTCACTGTCATTTTGATACCAATCCTCAATAAAATCTGCCATGCCATCATCTTCATCATTGGTGCACAAATCTTGTATTTTATCTTCTTTTGAATATAGATCATTCAATCTTGCATATTCCACAGGATCACTTTTGCGTAGCCTCCTCATAGAAGCTTCTGATAAATGAGGTCTTATTGGCAATTGTGAATGGTGTGGAGGAATATCATCAACATCATACGTAGGAATCTACACACATGAATAAAAATCATTAGTATTCCATAAATGAATAAAAAGTAAACTTTAAACATAAAATTAAATATATAAGTTATTAAATATGGATAGAAAATTTTCATTCTCTCTCTAGCTAAAAGGTGCTCTTGGAGGTCTACACCATCCATAATTCACTAATAATTCATCACCAGCATGTAATGTAGTAATAGGATTGACAACTATGTATCTTGATACATCTCTACTCATGTATGGTGATTCATGACTATTTTCACGCACCTCAAATGTGCAATTAGTCCTTGAACTACTATGTAACCCTCAACTACTATTTATTAAACCTACTATATTTCCATGCATGTAATGTCTTCCATCAACATACAATCTTTCATTTTCTACATGTGAAATCCTTCTTCTAGTAAGGGATGCTGCATTCAAGCATATTTTATAAGTACTCATGCTTTGAACATAACGTGCAAGTCGATGCCAATCTCCCCTTCCATATATAGGACCACAAAATGACATAAGAGTGACTTCAGAGTTTGGAGGCACATACAAATCCTCTATAATAAAGGGACCATGACCAACATTAGTAATAGTGGATGGAGAAATCATATAGTGATTACCCCAAAAGTTAAAAACCTCTCCATCTAAAGGAAGTGGTCCTCTATTCCATCCTCCATATCTTCTTCTATCATATGTTTGTACTAGAAAACGATCACGAGCTTGCAATGGATAATCTCCAGCCGTTTCAGTCTCTAAACCAAGAGGTAGAGGATTTCTATAAATCTTTGATTGTGACTGATGAACAATTCCATGACGTGTACGAGTTATATTAACATTACGAGTATGAGCAAAATCCATATAGATAGGCTTTTAGGTTGTTATAGAAATATTTTCATGCCTAAATTTTGCTCAAAGACACTTGTTCTTGCAATTTTTTCTTGCTTATGCTCAAGTACACTCGCTTACTCAAACTATGTTCACTTGTTTGTTTGCTTATGTCGACATAGCAATCCACTCGAGCACATATAGACTCTTGAAACCACTCATGCATATGTGCACACACTCAAATGGTTGCTCTTATTCAAGCTTCCACAAAAATACCATGCAACAAAAAAAAAAGTGTTCGAGATTGACTTGGATGCTCACCATGACACTACCTAGGTGTTAATGATACAACATTAGTGTTGAAAACACTAACCTCACAACATGACACCTATGATGTGTCAGTGATAGGCAAGTGTTTATGACACCATGACACTAGTAAAGGTGAGTGACAGCATGACACTGCCCAAGTGCCATGATACTAGGATGCCCTTAATACCAAGGTGTCATGACACTAGTGAAATGTCATGATACTTCACCAATGGCATGATACCTAGGGGTGTCCCGACACTTAGTAAATGTTGATTTCCCTTGGTTTCAATGATATTATTGAGGTCTAGCTGACACTGACACTTGGTGATACCTTGCAAGTTATTGTGACACCTCATGGTTGCACCAATTGACTAAATGTCATAGCACTTAGGGAATCAGGTGTCACGACATCTGACTCAAACCAAGTGTCACAAGACTTTGAATTATGTGAGTCAAAATGAAAAATTTTGGTGATGTGTTTTCTCTCCCCAGTCTCCTCTTCCCGTTATGTGTCTAGTGTCAAGACACAAAGAAATAAACTAGCCCCATGACACAAAGGTTCTTTCATAAGTTGTTACTTGGTGTCGTTTTTGAAAATCCAAATGTAGGATTTGTAGCTTACCTCAAAGGTTTTGTGTCTCAAATTTGAGCTCTAATGGTCAAGTGCATAGTGAGTAATAAGCATGCAAAATATCCATGACACCTAATCTTTCTCTCTCTCTCTCTCTCTCGACTTGCAACTCTCACAAATGAGGGGAGAAGTGGTCTTGGGGTCGTATCAGTCTTGGAACTTAAGGAAATGAGTATTTTTTTGGTGGTTTCCTAATTTTCCTCACTCCCTCCAAATGCTTATTCTACCTAGTAATTTTCCTAATCTACCCTACTCATAACAACTCACTTCACACTTCAATAGTGGGTGAGGTGTGTGGCAAGTGCAAAATATGTTGTTTCTTAAGCTGACTCTCTCTTTCACACACATCTACTCGATGAGCAAACTATATTCATCACAAAGACATCTCGACTTAGGTCCTCATCCCCAAAAATGGCACCAAAAACATGTAAAACTCACTAGGAAGTGATCCTAGCAATCACATGTCCTACAAACAAGATCAAGTGGTGACTTGACACGACATGCTAAATTATCAGACCGAGAGTCAACTAGCTAGGTGCATAGAAGCATGTGTTCACATGATGGTTTATGGATGGGAAGGTAAAATGAGCATCTATTAAGAGTGAATACCCTCACAAAACTGCTTTTTACACCCCATACCTACAGTCCAAAACTTACAATAGCAACATACATAAAAATGGACTTTTCTCTCAGCTCAAATATTCAAAACTATGGCCAAAAGACAAGGTTTTGGGAATCACCTACTTACAATTCGAGACTCCCTAAACTTCACTTAAGTAAGAAAGTAATGAAAAAATATGGGGAAGTGGTAGAAAGCACACCTTAGTGCATATTCCAAGACATAGACATGCACACAAGTTCACAAAGAAGGAGATAAGAGGTCAAGAAAGAGGAGTTATGGGATCACACTTCTCCATATTAGTTTGCTATTCAAAATGGTGTCTTCTACAAATGAAGTGGAATATTCTTATATACATGTGCCCAAACTCATGTTCATTCATACATTTGGATGGGCGTTCATCAAAAGGACTCTTCCTACTCTAATTGTTAGTTGACTATCATACAAAATTGAGGATGTGACACTAGAGGACTCCTCTTAGTGCATCTTTACAAGGTTTTTCCCATGAAGCTTTACATTATAAAGAATGATTTTTTATGAAAATTTTAGGGGCCCATTTCTTTCCATCGTTGCTTTGGCTCTTGTGTTTTCTTCCCTACAACACTTGCTATCAAGTAGGAAGGCAATGCCTATATCGACAAAGAGTACCTTTATGTGTATTTAATGAAAAATAAAAAGAGCTCAATGAGGGGGAAAATGATCATGAACATGTCTACGTGAAAAGGACATTGTTCTTAATCAAGTCTTTGCATGATAAGGCGACCTAACAAACTAATTTGTAGAGACTAAAGAGTCCCTTTGGACACTTCCACTAGGTGGAGGATTAGGTGCCTCTTTTATTAAATTGCAAGAACTTAGATCGTCTAAAGTGCCAAACATGGTCGTGTATGAAAAAACTAATGAAGGGAGAATTTTGGGTACTGGATCCTGGCATTTAAGATGAGTACTTGTATCAAGTCCAATTGGTCTTTGTAAATAGTGTGCATAGGGCTGACACACTCACTCCTAGGTTCCCTACTCGAAATCCTAGTGCACCTCAATTGAACATGGGAGAACCAAGGTTCAAACAAACATATGATAATGCTTCTCAAATAAGTAACCAAGGTGCTAGGTTAGGAGAAAAAAAATGCAAAGGGAAAATCCTCTTGAGGCATGAATGGTTATCAAAAAGACTAATCTAGGAAAGAGGGTTCGACCTCACCAAGTTGCCAACTACATGAGAGAGTCTTATGAGCATCATGGGGATCCCCATGACCAGGCCATGGAGTTCAAAGAAATTCTATCTTCCGATTAGTTTAATGACTTTTTCACTCAATATAAGGCCCTTGGACACGTTCTCAAACAATCTTTGGTGGTTTGGTACCAATGAGGAATTTATCATAAAATTTTCCAAAAGAGGGTTTAGATATGAAACTTCTTCACTGATCATAGTTTCAAACAGTCAAGTTTGGAAATTCTTGTTGGAGATCGAGGTATGTGGAAGCTCACAAACAACACAAGGAAGAAGAAGAAGAAGAAGAATCTTGGAGAACAACATAACACAAAATATATTACCAAGTGAATGTAAAAAGATAATTGATTTGTTACGATTATGGAATATATAAGATGGGGGGAAAACCTCCTAAAGAGGGAAGAAGTACCCCGATAATCCTAAATGTGTTCACACACATCACTACCAAAATATAGCAACAAATCCCCCCTAAGAGCGATGCGGTGAACAAGGAGCCGGTACTCATGTATAAGTAAAAGCAAACCTATGTGGAAAGAAATCAAATCCACAAAAGGAAATAAGCCCAAATCTTTTTGAAAAGCTTCAAACCCCTCCCTAGGTAGAACCTTTGTGAAAATGCAACATTATCTTGTGTGTATGTTTAGGATAGAAGGACAAAATTCCTTACATAGTCGTTTTGATAGTGTGATCGAAGTCCCAAATGAGCTGAAATAAAAATTTTTATGCCATGAAAAAATGTTGTTTTGAACTCCTAATCAGCTCTAGTATGCTCACTAATTTTCATGCAATTCTGAGAATGTGAACGAAGGGGTGTTGCAAATGCCTTGGATGAAGCAGTGATCTGTTTTGATATCACATGGGAGGAGAAGCACACCAAAAACACAAGGAAGAAGAAGAAGCTTGGAGAACAATAGAAAACATAATATATTACCAAGTGAATGTACAAAAATATGTGACCCATTAGGGTTACAATCATATATACAAGTCGAGGAAAAAAAACCTTTTAAAGAGAGAAAGAAGTGCTCCAATGGTCCTAAGTATGTTCGCACACATCACTATCAAACTATATCAACAAGTGCACAATTGGATGCATGAAGTTTCAAACAATACATCTCTAGATGTCCTCATCATGAGTTTCCCTCTAAGGAAAACATGATCTCACTATTCATTGATGATTAATCAATAGCAAGATGTGAAGGTTAGTCTTCATAAGGTGTCCATCTACCATGGATGAATGTATAAAGGAGTGTATAGATCTTAAAGAGAATCTAGAACTTCCTAAAGAGATTTCCAAAATCAATAGTACTATCAGTGTGGAATCAGACTCATCCTTGGATAATTTAGGAAAAAAGCTAGCAAAGCAACTCTATTGTTGACAAGAATCAAGAGCGGCCATAATCTAATAGACATAGTCGTAATTGCAATGGCAACCATTCTACTAACTTCTATCCTTGACATAATCAAGGTAATAGGGCTCATCAAAATCGTGTGAACTCTTTGCAGTGTGATAGAACAAAAAATGACCAACCATGCCACTATTGATTGTTACTACAATAAACAAGTTGTACATCATTCACAAAATAAGCAAAGGCCTCAAGCTTATCAAAATCCACCAAAATATCAAGAAATGCGACCATTAAACCAACACGTGAAGTAACAAATTACCCAATATGTTCATAGGCTACATCATAATAGGGATCAATCCTATGTTCATAGACAAAAATACTATGCTTATGAGCCAAGGTACAACTAGTATGGGAAACCATGAGCACAACTAGAGCTTGGACAATATCCATCTCATACAAACCAAGTTGTGCCACTAAAATACATAGTGGAAGAAAGCCCTCAGAGATTCATAGTTTCAATTGCACCAACTGATCCAAGGAGTGATGTAATGAACTATGACTATGGTTTTATGACATGTACAATGATGTGCCAAGTGAATACTCTACGGGATAGGCTTCTCAATGGGATCAAAATCAAACTCTTTATGGACCTTTGTGAAAAATTTATGCAACATTATCGTCTGTGTATGTTTGGCACAGAAGGACAAAATTTCAATAGGTAGAACCTTTGTGAAAAGGTATGCAACATTATCGTGTGTGTATGTTTGGCACAGAAGGACAAAATTCCTTACATAGTCATTTTGATAGTGTCATCAAAGGTTGAAATGAGCTAAAATAAAAATTTTGATGCCATGCAACAATGTTGTTTTGAACTCCTAATCACCTCTAGTATGCTCACTAATTTTCATGCAATTCTGAGAATGTGAACGAAGGGGTGTTGTGAATGCCTTGGATGAAGCAGTGATCTGTTTTGATATCACAAGGAAGGAGAAGCACACCAAAATAACAAGGAAGAAGAAGAAGCTTGGAGAACAATACAAAACATAATATATTACGAAGTGAATGTAAAAAGATATGAGACCCATTAGGGTTACAGTCATATATACAAGTCAAGGAAAAAAAACCTCTTAAAGAGAGAAAGAAGTGCTCCAATGGTCCTAAGTATGTTCACACATATCAGTGACTATCAAACTACATCAACAACTGCACAATTGGATGCATGAAGCTTCAAACAAAACATCTCTAGATGTCCTCAACATGAGTTTCCCTCTGAGGAAAAGATTATCTCACTATTCATTGATGATTAATCAATGGTGAGATGTGAAGGTTAGTCTTCATAAGGTGTCCATCTACCATGGATGAATGTACAAAGGAGTGTATATATATTAAAGACAATCTAGAACTTCCTAAAGAGATTTCCAAAATCAATAGTACTACCAGTGTGAAATCATACTCATCCTTGGATAATTTAGCAAAAAAGCTAGCAAAGCAACTAAATCTCCCATCTATTCCTGACAAGAATCAAGAGCCACCACAACCTAGTAGACATAGTCATAATTGCAATGGTGACCATTCTACTAACTTCTATCCTTGACATAATCAAGGTAATAAGGCTCATCAAAATCGTCTGAACTCTGTGGTGTGATATAGAAACCAACCATGCCACTATTGATTGTTACTACATTAAACAAGTTGTACATCAATCACAAAATAATCAAAGGCCTCAAGCTTATCAAAATTTACCAAAATATCAAGAAATGCAACCATTAAACCAACACGTGAAGTAACAAATTACCCAATATGTTCATAGGCTACGTCATAATAGGGATCAATCCTATGTTCATAGACAAAAATACTATGCTTATGAGCCAAGGTACAACTAGTATGGGAAACCATGAGCACAACTAGTGCTTGGACAATATCCATCTCATCCAAACCAAGTTGTGCCACTACAATACATAGTGGAAGAAAGCCCTCAGAGATCCATAGTTTGAGTTGCACCAACTGATCCAAGGAGTAATGTAATGAACTATGAATATGGTTATGACATGTACAATGATGTGCCAAGTGAATACTCTACGGGATAGGCTTCTCAATGGGATCAAAATCAAACTCTTTATGGACCTTTGTGAAAAAGGTATGCAACATTATCGTGTGTGTATGTTTGGCACAAAAGGACGGCATTTCAATAGGTAGAACCTTTGTGAAAAGGCATGCAACATTATCGTGTGTGTATGTTTGGCACAGAAGGACAAAATTCCTTACATAGTCATTTTGATAGTGTGATCCAAGGTTGAAATGAGCTGAAATAAAAATTTTGATGCCATGCAACAATTTTGTTTTGAACTCCTAATCACCTCTAGTATGCTCACTAATTTTCATGCAATTCTGAGAATGTGAATGAAGGGGTGTTGTGAATGCCTTGGATGAAGCGGTGATCTGTTTTGATATCACAAGGAAGGAGAAGCACACCAAAAAAACAAGGAAGAAGAAGAAGCTTGGAGAACAATACAAAACATAATATATTACGAAGTGAATGTACAAAGATATGCGACCCATTAGGGTTACAGTCATATATACAAGTCAAGGAAAAAAAACCTCTTAAAGATAGAAAGAAGTGCTCCAATGGTCCTAAGTATGTTCACACACATCACTATCAAACTACATCAACAACTCCACAATTGGATGCATGAAGATTCAAAATAAACATCTCTAGATGTCCTCAACATGAGTTTCCCTCTGAGGAAAAGATTATCTCACTATTCATTGATGATTAATCAATAGTGAGATGTGAAGGTTAGTCTTCATAAGGTGTCCATCTACCATGGATGAATGTATAAAGGAGTGTATAGATATTAAAGACAATCTAGAACTTCCTAAAGAGATTTCCAAAATCAATAGTACTACCAGTGTGCAATCAGACTCATCCTTGGATATTTAGCAAAAAAGCTAGCAAAGCAACTAAATCTCCCATCTTTTCCTGACAAGAATCAAGAGCGGTCACAACCTAGTAGACATAGTCATAATTGCAATGGCGACCATTCTAATAACTTCTATCCTTTACATAATCAAGGTAATAAGGCTCATCAAAATCGTGTGAACTCTGTGGTGTGATATAGAACAAAAAATGACCAACCATGCCACTATTGATTGTTACTACAATAAACAAGTTGTACATCAATCACAAAATAATCAAAGGCCTCAAGCTTATCAAAATCCACCAAAATATCAAGAAATGCAACCATTAAACCAACACGTGAAGCAACAAATTACCCAATATGTTCATAGGCTACATCATAATAGGGATCAATTCTATGTTCATAGACAAAAATACTATGCTTATGAGCCAAGGTACAACTAGTATGGGAAACCAAGAGCACAACTAGTGCTTGGACAATATCCATCTCATCCAAACCAAGTTGTGCCACTAAAATACATAGGGGACGAAAGCCCTCAGAGATCCATAGTTTCAGTTGCACCAACTGATCCAAGGAGTAATGTAATGAACTATGACTATGGTTATGACATGTACAATGATGTGCCAAGTGAATACTCTACGGGGTAGGCTTCTCAATGGGATCAAAATCAAACTCTTTATGGACCAAATGATCCAAAGCAAGCACGTTTTTAGTATACCAATATTAGATCCCAACGGAATAATTAAACAAATACGCCACAAAGGCCACCGATACTAAGGGGCATGTGATTTTGATGCGATGGAGGTCATCTCATTTGTGATTTCCCTTTTGCACAACCATAAGTAAATCCACCAAAACCATCCTTTTGGTGTTGTAAAGGTTGTGGGGCCAATTATGGTCTCAAGCATTGTGCCAAGAATCCTAACACAATTAAAGTAACACCTTTGAATGTGGTAACCCATATACTATATGGGAGTCACAACGACAAAGTAAAACCCAATCAAGTGCTTATAAGAGCTCAAGAAAAATCTTGCGTATAAGAAAACGATCCCAATTGCATTGAAGAATATGTAAGTTTAGATTCTTCAATAAATGAATCTAATACGTTACATGAAAAATAAAAAGAAAATCTAAGATACATAATAAGCCAAAAAATCAAATATAAGAAAGCTCCATAAAAATTAAAAAATAAAGAAAACCCACATCGAAAGAAAAATGGACATGAAGAGTTAGATCACTAAAGAAAAATCTAGAAAAAATGACTAACTTACTCTCATAAACTAACTCACATCTTCATGAACATAAATTGGAGTGTAAAGTTAGATATGAGGAATAAAACTCTAATGTATAGGAAAATAGAATAGAAAATCCAATCATCAAGGACAATGTACCTCCTCCTAAGGTGCCTACTACACATTCTTTGTTAGAGATTCAAGAAGGAGAGCATTCACAAAGTGAACCCATAATGCACTCTCAAACACCCTTGGAACCCATTGTACCAAGTGTTCCAGTGTCAAAAGCAAAACAACACCCATATGAGCCAAAAGACTTGCCTTCAACAAATGAGGAAAATCAAGAATTTGATTCCAACATCCTAGATGTTGAAGAGTGGACTCAGAACACAATGAAAAATCTAGATGTCTAAGCATTCGACCTATTAGTGAGGAATTTTTTTATTGCAAGAATGCTAGTCTCAATACCTCACCCATGTATTAGCACATTTCAAGATTAAGAAAACCACTTTCAAAAAGGTTCCCTAGGAACTCTAAAAGATCTCAAGAAAGTTGAGGCAAAATGCACTTTTAAAGTTGAGGAACGAATGAAATTCAAGCCTTAGTACTCGAACAATGTTGCTAGACAAGCAAGATGGGATCCCAAAACAAGGAAACTCATATGTGGATGTGCAAAGTAGCTCAATGAGAAGAAGCAAGGCATAGAAGAAACGAGAACTTAAAGTGTAAGGAATGCAACTTCAACAGAGTCGTATGATTGGGCATAATTACCAACCACTCTAGATGTGGCAGTCAAGCAAAAGACTTTGATTTCATGCTAGGATGGAGATGGTTATGACTTATTCAAGTAGAGCTAGTGAGTGAAGAAGAGGAATTCATAGATCTGCAACTTCCTCAAGTATGTGTGTCTGATAATGTCAAGGAAGAGAAAGAGGCTTTGAAGAGGAACTAAGAGATTAGAACTTTGAAGAAGGAACACAACGAACTCACCCATGTATTTGATATCCACTACAAGTTTGGCACTAGTTATTTGACTAAAGTGGGACTTTTAGATTCTAGAGACACACCAAAGTTAGTCAACGATTGTAAGGAGTTTTATACAAGAGACTAAGTCCAAGACCTTCGATGATCATATAGAAGATTAAGAGTCTATCTTTGAGGTCCTAGACAACTTTAAACAATACACAATTGAAGAATAGAAGATTCAAGTTGGGATACCAAGGAGGGAGGCAATCCCGGTTTGGTCTTATGATATCAAAATAGTACTAAGAAAGTAATCGTTTCCTTGAGAATGGAGAAGAATTATGCACCTCAATTGCAAATGACCCCTCAAATGGAGAAGAAATGGAATTGTTTAATCTTCTATGAGGGCGTACATATGTCTTTGCATGTTCTTAAAAGGACTTGAAAGTAGTTGATTGAGAAATTTGATTTCATAGAGTACCTATGATGAGTGAAGATAAACCTATGAAAAAACAACCCTTTATGTATTTCTTCAAGGAACCCCTTAAGGGAATGCCTAGAAGTACATGTAGATTCTATCTGCACATTCAAAGGTATGGATTCAACACATACCAGATCTTTGGTGGATTTTTGACAAGTTCCAAGTTTATAAGGTAGACCTAAACACTAAGAATTGTGTATTTAGGATGCAACAAGGTAAAATACTTGGTCACATAATCTCAAAGCCATGATATCTCCGCTGATGAAGAGAGAATCAAGCTGATTGTAGATCTCTCAAGACTAAAGCTAGCTAAAGAGGTCCGAGCATTCATGGTCCATCGTGTCTATTATCAAATCTTCATTCACATGTACAATATCATTGCTAAATGTCTTTATGCATTAATCAATCATTTTCTATGGATTGAAGATTATGAGAATTCATTTCAAGAGTTGAAAAAGATATTGATGTCACCACCGATATTAAAAGTGTCATACTAGAATAGTCATTCCACATATACGTGCATGCTTCCAATTATGTCATAGGTTGAATATTAGCTGAATCAATTGATGATGCTAAGCTTGATTTCCCTATAGCCTATGCCAAGCAACAATTAAACAGTGTTTAGTTTAACTTAAGCATGACGGAGAGGGAAGGACTTGGCATGGTTTAAATAGTGAAGAAGTTTAGACATAATCTATTATCTAATAAATTTAAGATCTTTATAGACCACCACAAACTCCTAAACTTACTAAACAACTCATGCACCATAGGAAGGCTAGTTAGATGGTTTTCATTACTCATAGATTATGACTTTGAAGTTGTAGTGAAAAAAGGTAGGGTACATGTTCAGGACAAGCATCTGTCTAGACTAACCAATAGAGAAGTGAATATGGAATCAATAATGACGGCCTTGATGAATATTTATTTGAGTTGGAAGTTGTTTTTAAGTGGGTTGAGCACCTATTTCCAATTCTCATGTATGGTTTGCATCATCTCGACATCAAGGCATCTCAAAAGAGAATTAGAGAAGCTAAAGAGTTACAAATCAATGTAGGTCGCCTATATCACTATGTCAACTAAGACATACTCCATTGTTGTGTTGATGAAGCTAAACATTGAACGCTAATAGACAGAGTTGAAAAGCACTTTTTGGGGTTCTACTTTCCTAGTTCTTGAACATTGAAAAATTTGAGGAGAGGTGGTGTACAATGGCCATCTATGAATAAAGATGTAGACTCTATGCAATGAATTGCACAAATTGCAAGCTTGAGTTTCTAGTTGAACATGCCACATTGTGCCTAGTAGCTACCCCTAAGTGGAATCAATATATGGTTGACTATCTCGATTTGGGTAGGCTATCAGTAGATATGTTCTCAATACAACACTCTTTTCAAGCGAACACAAGGGAATGTACTATTATGAAGGGACCAAAGATTTCCGTGAGTTTCCCTCATGAGAAGGTAAGAAAAAACATTTAAAATGACACGAGGGATTTTTAGATATCTGAAATGATGGAGAGTTTTAATCTCCAAAAGAACAAGTTATCCTTGATGTTAGAGCACCTCTATATCAAGAACAACTCAAAACTTTAACCAATCTTGGAAGATCAATGCCAAATTATCAAGACTTTAGCTATCTATGAAGAAAATCACTACACAGAAAAGTATGCTGCACATAACTCACTTATTGACTCATCAAATGTGTAAAGTTTCTAATGAAACTTTGTACAACGTGTTGCCTAAACGTTGCACACCTTCTCCAACTACCAACCAAACTTTGATATTGCTTCATGTCCTTGAATTCTTCTCCTCCGTATCTGCTCAATTTGTGATTCACCTCCATTGGAGTAGGTGATACCTTGCAATCTTCCATTTTAAACTTGATTAGTAAGTTCTACATATACTCCATGTTGGGTGTATGAAATCTCCATGCCCAAGAAATATGACAAATCTCCCAAGTCACTGATCTTGAATTCTTTCTCCATTTGCTTCTTAAGACTTTGTATGCCCTTCTCATCTGTACCTGTAAGAATTATGTCATCAACATAAATGCACATGTAAATGAACCCATCATCACTTGCTTTAACAAGCAAGCTACTATCTACTTTAGACACTTGGAAACCAAGCTCCTTCAAGAACTTCACAAGTCTATAATTCCATGCCCTTGGGGCCTGCTTCAAACCATACAAAGCTCTCTTGGCCTTACATACATACTCTGGATACCTTTTATCCTTGAAACCTTCTTGTTGCTCCATGAAAACATCATCTAAAATGCAACCATTTAGAGAAAACACATAGACTAATTGACATATCTTCCAACCTTTACATGCAACAATAGCTATGAGAGTCTTTATAATTGTCATCTTTGCCACAAGACTATAAGTCTCATCATAATCTATACCATATGTCTAAGCATACCCTTTCACAACAAGTCTAGCTTTATATCTAGACACACTTCCATCTGCATACCTCTTTGTTTTGTAGACCCATTTGCATCCAATGATCTTCTGACTATTTGGCTTAGGAACCAAATTCCATGTTTCATTTTCTATCAATGCATCATATTCTTCCTGCATAGCTTTCTCCCAATTTCCCTTACCTTTTGCCTCTTCATATGTAGAAGGGTCTTCCTCTACTTTCACCATGTAAGCATAAAGTTTAGTAGTAAAAAAAAAAGGTATCATAGCTATACCTTGTAGGTTGCCATTTGTGCCTTGATGATCTTCTGAGTTCTCCACTCGTTGAAGTTTCTGGTTCATCACATTCTGGATCAAATGTTGGCATTTCTTCAACTTCAACTTGTGCTTCATTATTCTCTTCTTCATCAAATATTTGAACCTTTGATTTACCTTTCTTCTGATTCAAAGTTTCTTCATCACCTGCATGAATATTAATTGTATCGCATACCAAGTACCTTGCTCATCAAATGTAACATCTTTTGACACAAGGAATTGCTTTGTGGATGGACTCCACAACCTATAACCCATCTGCTTATCATCATAACCAATGAACACATACTTTTCAGCCTTTGGTTCCAATTTATGCCTCAACTGAGATGGCACATATGCATAAGCCAAACATCCAAATACTTTGCAATGATTTAAGGTAGGTATCTTACCCACCAAGCTTCATATGGTGTCATACCCTACAAAGCTTTACATGGTAACCTATTAACCAAGTATGTGGTTGTATTATAGCCTCCGCCCACAAATAATTTGGATAATTTTTCTCCTTCATCATTGATCTTGCAAACTCAACAAGAGTTCTATTTCTCTTTTCTGCTACACCATTTTGTTGAGGAGAGTACCTGCAAGTAACTTCCCTTTTTATACCTGCATTCCACAATCATTCACTGAACTCATTAGAGAAGTACTCTCCCCCTCTATTTGACCTTAGTCTCTTCATTTTTGGACCTGTGATTCTCTTTTCTGCTACACCATTTTGTTGAGGAGAGTACCTGCAAGTAACTTCCCTTTTTATACCTACATTCCACAAGTATTCACTGAACTCATTAGAGAAGTACTCTCCCCCTCCATCTGACCTTAGTCTCTTCAATTTTTGACCTGTGATTCTCCCTGCATACAGATGATAATGTTTAAATGTATTGAACACCTCTGATTTATCTTTGATCACATATATAGTGATCCATCTGGTAGCATCATCAACATAAATCACATAATATTTTGAACCATTAAAGCTAAAGTCCTTTGATGGTCCCCACACATCTGTCTGTACCAATTCAAGCTTCTCTGAATATATGAAACCATGTTTATTATATGATTGCTTATGAGCCTTACCTAATTGGCATGCCTCACATCTGTATGTCCTATGTTGACCTGCAACATTAGGTAACACAAGCACTAAACCATTGTTAATCATATCCTTAATACCTCTTTCATTGAAATGTACAAGCCTTTTATGCCAAAGATCTAACTCAGAGATCTTATGTCCTCCATAAGTGAATAAGGCATGACCAACATTGCCTTGAATTTTCAATGTGAATAGCCTTCCTTCTTTCTTTCCTAAAACAATTTGTTTATACCCACTTGTTGGCATACAAGCATGAAGGAGCAGTCATGCACAATCCGGCAACAAGGCCTAATCATTTTTTCCATAAACTATTTCCAACTCAAGTGATTTTCATCACTACACAAACATTGTAAATTTTGTTTTTGGTAGAATGGACTCCATTTTGTTCAAGCCGAGGAGTCCTGGAGCTTGAAGACTATTAGAACTAGCTACATACCAATTTTCATAATTTTTAGATCCCGTTTGGACCCTCAAACAAGATCTAGAACCTAATTTTTAACTGGGTCGGACACTAGGTGTGGACAAGACCAAAGCTAGTCAAAAACCTATAAAAAGAGCTAGAGAGCTCATTTCGAGGGAGCTTGTTAGTGATTTGAGATTGTATATGAGACTTTTTGAGTAATCCAAAGAACTCCGTTGTTCCTCTCTTTGTTCTTGCCTTGTGTGCACGTGTGTGTGTATGTGTGTGCATGTTTGCATCCTTCTCACTCACACACTTGTGTCATCACTTGCTCGTGGTCTTCATACCATCCTCATGTCTTTCTGGATTGACATTAAAGGAAGTGCTACTCGTCATTGAGCTACACCAAATTTTGGTGACGTTGCTCGGGATCAAGCTTTGAGGACGAGCATGTGATGGTAAGACGTAGAGAGGACATGTTGGAATGGTGAATAGTAGGTAATTTCTTTGTTTTTCACTATTTTCTTCGTCTCCATCTCCATTTCCATCTCTACTCTACATCCCCCATCTCCATCTTCCCTTCATATTCCCACTTCCATTTCATTCACCTCATTTGCATAATGAGAGTTTGAGAGAGAGCGAGAGTGCATTAGTGTTTTTGTGTGTTTTTCTTGCATGTTCTTGCATGTTTCAGCACCATCATCATCTCCAACAAGCTTAGCAGGTACAAAATTTATCTGCGCAACCCCCGATATGCCGACCTTGATCTATCGGGACAAATAAAAAAATCACCCATTTCACGATTCTGAGTGCATCACGACACAGCAAAGGCCGAGAGCATTAGCTTGATCACAAGAATTCACCATATTTTGGTCTATCACGACATACCAAATCCGTGACAAGTGACAGATGCCATCAATCGCGATAGGCACGGTCTACCGCGAGAGACCGACCCTCACGATAGACTGCCAGCTATCGCGATAGACCAACCCTCACGACAGACTGACCCCATGACACATACCCATCTATCGCGATAGACCGACCCCATCTATCACGACAGACTGATCCACGATAGATGATAGGCCCATCTATCGCGACAAACCGAACCGTCTATCACGATAGACCGACTCTCGCAACAGAGTAGTTTTACGATAGATGCCCATCTATTGCGATAGACATGCCTATCGCGACAGATTATCGGCCACGGTAGATTGCCATCTATCATGACAAACCAAATTTTTTGCAAATTTTTGGGTGTTCAATTTTGGTAATTTTGGGCGTAAATTTTGACAAATTAGGGCTATTTTAGAGCCTTATAAGGGGCAAAATACATAGAAAACCTTAGAAAAAAATTCATGAAACCTTGAGAGCTTGTTTTGACCCCTAAGTACTTGAACGGTCATAACTTCACCATACGAACATGTATTTTTAAGTTGACCATTAGGTGGGATTAGTTGGTCACATGATTGTTTTTTGGGTACAGTGAACTATTCCAAAGGGAGCTTATACTTTTTGATATGCGCCTGTCAATTCATTGTGATAAAAGGCAATATTAACTTGTGAACCCTTGCAGGAACATTGTGAGCAATCAAGGCATCCAAAGTAAGCTAGCAAGGGCAAACATCAAGCTCAAGAGAAGGCTTCCTGGGCTTGCGCAACAATCTGAACAACACGTGATTTGAGGTTGGAAGTTCTCTCAACCCTCCTTTGTCAATTCCTAGCTTAAGCTATGTACAACCTAGGTGTGGTGATTAATTAGGGTAATGTTAAGCACGAATCAAGTCCAAGAGACCTAATCAACTAAGTACAAGCATTAAGTAGGTCTGAAGTGCGAAAACCCTAAGGGACAAAAGTAAACTTGAATCGACCAATTATCAAGTGTGATATTCATTCAAGTATTCCCAACTACGTGATTTCAAACAAGGGCCTAACACAATAATCAACTAAAAAGAACAAAGTGATTGATACGAACTAACCTGCAACGAGATTGTACTTGGGACTAGAGGGTAGAGAAACCAGGCATATGAACCTTCGGTTAGGAAGACACCTAGGCAGAGACAGATAAAGCCTCAAATCTTCTGAAGCTAGTGTCAATCATACTGCTAGGTCTTGGGCCCAACAGTTGAGTGATTATCCATACATTCTAAGTTCAGAAACAAGTGATTCTGAGATGTCTTATAGCATGGAGAGACCAGTAGGTAGCTCAACAGTGGCTTACCTAGAAAAGCTAGAAGGACCTTACAAGACTCAATTTGAATATATCAGGACCAACCATCTAGGTGCTCGCATCTATGAAGATGGCCTGAGAAGATCTGTTGTCCATATTAAAAACCCAGATCGACCCCTTGGACTAGAGCATCTGGTAGTCAAATTCAAAAATGGAGCATACCTAGATAAAGAAGGAACGATGTATGTGGTCACCACCCACCCAGATAGGATAGACGAGTTCGATAATGTGATCTTAGAGGCTGACATAGGTGACATAAGGGAACTTAGGAAGAGCCGGAACTCCCCGAGGCAAATCAATCCTTACTAGAATCATCACTCCAGAATGGGTTCCCTAGGACAAGAAGAGTATAGATCTACTCTTAAACCAAGAGACCAATGAGGCTTTTTGGAGGTACAAGCCTGACTAACCTAATGAAGTAGGAATGCTCACAATCTATGAGTTTAAAGATCCTGATAGCCCAAGAAAAGTGACTTATTTAGACAATACTTCAGAGAGAATCTTTGTGGTCTTAGAGCATGGTAGGCATGCCTACCCTTGAAAGGGTGAATTTGTTTTTTCCCAACCCAGATCAAATGTCTCTTATGGTCCCCAAGGAGCCGGAACATCCCAAGCCCATGGAGCTCAAAGGGACAAGAGTCGAGACAGGCCGGAAGTAAGATTTGCTAACTCAATAGGAAGAGAACATGGTTTCAACCACTACATGAGAGGCAGTTCAGGAACATAGACCAACTTCTAGAAGCTTTCATCATAGAGTTTTCTAAAAGTGGCATATGACACAATACTTCCTCATTGATACATAGCTTCAAGCAAACACCTCAAGAGACGGTTAGACTTGCAAGAAGAAGGTTTAAGCAATACCTAGAGAGATGTCCTATTCCAGAGTTTCCCACACCAGCCAAACAAGTGGCTTTATTCTTAGATGGATTGTTGAGTACCAAACTAAGATCATATGTGTACTTAAAAGACCCTAGATCCATAGAAGAGTGTGTATGCATGTGCATAGACATTGAGGATAACATAGGGGATGAATTAGAGCTATCAAAAATCTACAAAGATTCAGATAGCTCTACTAGCCTCACTTCAAATCCATCCACATCTATTGAGGAACTCACCAAGAAAGTCGCTCAAAAGTTAGGAGTCTCAAGCAAACAAATACCACGGTTTGCACCGGTGAAAAGATGTTATACTTGTGGAGGTGACCATATGGCGAATGTATGTCCCATTATGGCTCAACCCCAAGTGAACCCTAGCAGTCAATACTGCACCATAGAGCGAAGATACACTAACCACACTGCACAAGATTGTCCCTATAACAAACAAATTATCAGTTGCAGAAGAAAATCCGAATAGAGCTTAGTGCCAGTAACACCATTACTTTTAGAAAGTGACCCAAGTGATGATAGTTTTGACTCCACTCATATTGATAGCCCACAGGCTTACTACATGCAGTCACCTGAGCATAATGAGTCATATTACTATAAAGACCCGAGTGAACCTAGTTGGGAGCCAGAGTATGCAAATGTCATGTATGCAAACCCCAACTCTAGACCCCAACCTAGGCAGATAAGACCTCCATTTCCTACAGGACCATCCTACCAATGTCAAGGAGATCACCTCATTCGTGATTGCCCTCTACCTGCACCTACACAAACCCAATCGGTGACAATTCAAGGATTCTGTCAAGATTGTGGGAAGGAGCATCTCTTGCGAGACTGTCCTAAGAACCTCAACAATATGCCAAAAATCACTCCTATCAGCATTATTGAGTTAGTGGTAGACTCTATAGGAAGTGTGACTTCCACTACCCTAGTGCAGGTGGTCACTAAAGCTCAAGCTTTGCAACAAAACCAAGGGTCAAGATAGGAAAAGATTTTTGAGGTTAGTGAGACTGAGAGCATAACTAAGAAGAGGACCAGAGCTCGGAAGGATATTCACGAGAGAATGAGAAGGAAATGGTCAAAGAAAATGAACGAACTTGAGGAAAGCTTGAGAGAAACAAAAGCAAAGATAATTGAACTCACATCTCAAACTCACTCTCACACTACTCCTCCACCACCATCCCCATCACCTCCCATCCCACAACATTCTAATCCACCACACATAACCCACCCACCACCCCGAGTAGGATCAGTCTTAGGAGATCCCAGCTTAGGGCATATCAGGCCAGAATCCAGGAAGGGCCAAATGTAACAGATCATGAAAAGTGTTACTCTAGAGCTAACCTAGAGCTAGAATGAACAAAACTTTGTGCCAAGATGGTGGAGTTGGCTCAAGCCATGTTTGAAGCCAGTCGCCTCTTCAATTGTGTTGGAGAAACAATCACTAATTGGACATATATTTGAAGGTCAAATCTTAGGAAGAAAACCCCATGCCTATGTGAAGGGAAAAATTCACGTGTATCATATTTGTAAAGTTAGTTCACTTTAGTTCTATAAGTTTTTTAAAATCACGAGAATACGAAAATCTATATAAGTTAGCTTGTATCAACTGACGCGGCGAGAGAGAATAGAGAGAAAGAAGAGAGGAGTTCATTTTATACGACTGAGTATAGTCGGGCTTCTCTGAGTGAGAAAGCATCTGTAAAACTTCTGAGTTTCCATAGCTATGAGAAAGAACTGAGTAAAGTTCTGTGTATGAGTCTCTCCCCATCATCTCCATGCTTGCCTACTGTGTGATGAATTCAAAAGTTCAAGTTTTCTGAGCAATTCGATGCCTGGCATCGAATCTTGGCTGATAAGTCATTGTTTTCATTCTCTGTGTGTTACCTGTTGTTGAATCTTCTAAAAGCATGAAGTTTGTGGAGCAACTCGATGCCTGGCATCGAGTTTCAGCATAAAGTGGATGCCTGACATCGACTTCTAGCATACAAGTGGTCTTCTTCATGTGTGTGTAAAAGAGGCAATTTCTGATGCAGAAAAAGAGAAAAAGAGGCTAAAAAAGCTCAAAGTCGATGCCCGGCATTGACCTTGACTGAAATTCGATGCTAGGCATCGAATTTTTTATTTTTAGACACCCAGGATTACTAAAGAAGGCAAGATTTCCAGTTTTGGAAGGTCATACAGGGTCATCTTGTGAAGGCCATAACTTGAGTTCTAGAGATTCGTTTGATGCATATGATAGCTTATTGGAAAGCCCTACTCTTCTAGTTTCAGCCTATAAAGTTTCATGGAGAAATAATATGAGAGCTAGGAGAAATTAGCAAAATACTGAAGGTATGTCATTTTGGTGATTAGGAATTTCTATAGAAGCAAAGTTCTCACTTTAGGCTATCATTTCTCAAAGTTTGGAGTGGCAGTGAGTTAATGGTGACCATAGAGGTGTTCTAGTGTCACATTAATTCATTTCTTGTGGTGTTTCATACATCAACAAGTGGTATCAAAGCAGAAAGGTCTTGAAGATCAGAAGGCGGCAAAGGTACGAGAAGTTTTGGAAAGTTTTCCATTAAAGTTTCAAAGGTGAAGCATTTGAAGACACAAGGCATCAAAAGATTACTTTCGAAGTATCCTCATACACAAAGAACTTCAAAAGGTATTATCCTTTATCCTTTAAGCTCATAGGTTGCAGTAGAAGGGAAGGAGTATGGCAGATCATATCTCCATTGACAAACTGGATAGAGATAATACCCCACATGGGTAATGAGAATGGAAGCCTTACTTATGAGTAAGGATCTCATGGTATATGTAATAGGTGAAGAAGAGAAGCCAGTATTTGAAGATGAAAGCCGACCAAAGAAAGAAGAACTTGATGCTTTAAAGCATTGGCAGAAGAAGGATGCAAGTGCAAAGGCATACATTTACAATACAATCTCTGATCATTTGCTACCACACATCAGAGGATTGGAATCATCTGAAGATATATGGAATGCATTGGAGTACCATTTCCAAAGCACTACTAAGCACGGAAAGCAAGTCTATGGTCAGAGTTTACAACATTCAAGAAGAAGCCAAGTCAAAGTATTAGTGATTATGTCACTAAGATGAAGGATCTAGCAGATAGTCTTGGATCCATAGATGAAGATGTTGAAGATCACAGATTGATTGCTCAACTACTTGCAGGTTTGAGAGGGGATGAAAGGTGGAAACCTTTTGTCTTATCAACAGAACTTTCATTAAATCATTATGTTCCAGATTTGAATCAATTACTTGGTTTGATGCTCACATATGAGCAAGACTTGAAGGGAGATGGAGATAAAGGTCAAAGTTCTGCAATGTATATGAAGAATAAGAAGAAAGGAGATAAAGGTAAAGCAAAGGATGAAGAGGAGTCTAGTTCTCAAGCTTATTATGCAAGAGTTAAAGGCACAGGCAGAGGAAGAGCAAGAGGTTTTGGAAGAGGAAGAGGTAATCAAAATAACAATAAGAAGGCTTGCTGGATCTGTGGATTGAGTAATCATTTGGCTCATGATTGTTGGCACAATCAACAAGGATCAAACCAGAATCAAAACAGCAATAGTAGAGGCCGAGGTGGAAGATATCAAAGTAATTTCCAAAGAGGTAGACAAAGTCAAAGAGGAGGCTATGGTAGAGGTGGAGGAAGAAGTTGGGGACAGAATCAATCCTACAACACCACCTACTACAACTATGCAAATGACACACAGAATGAAAGTCATAAATCATTGATGATGAACTCAATCAACACATCAGATAAAGAAGATCTAAAGGTATTTTACATTGACTCTGGATGTTCTAATCATTTGTCAGGAAACATAGAATTGATGTCAGAATTGGAAAAAGGCATTTCTAGTGACACAGTTCAAACTGGTGATAATACAAGACATAGTGTACATTCAATTGGAAAAGTGAAATGCAAGAGTGGAGCAGATTTGCTAACCAATGTTTTGTATGTTCCTACAATACCTAAAAACTTGATTAGCGTGGGACAGATAGTTGAAAAAGGTTTTCAAGTCAGGTTTACAAATGAAGGAGTATTTGTTGAAGATCTAGAGAATGGATATAATCAGATTGTCTCTGGTAAGAAAGAAGGTAGACTCTTTACTTTAAGAGTACAAGGGAAAACATGGTGAAGGAGTGATTACAGAACTTGATCTCTGGCATAAGAGATTAGGTCATTTCAATGAAAGAGGAATTAAAGCTATGGTTGCTAATCAGTCTGTACTAGGATTACCAAATGTGCAAAGTCAACATATGGTTTATAAATGTGAAGCATGTCAAATGGGTAAAGCACACAGGTTACCATTTCAGAAGAAAAGATTCAAACATGATGGAGTACTTGAGCTCATTCATACAGATGTATGGGGACCAACAAAAGAAGGATCTATCAGTGGCTCAAGGTACTATGTTCTTTTTATTGATGATGCTACAAGATGGATAACATTATATGTTTTGAAGGAAAGATCAGAAGTGTTTGGAGCTTTCAAGCGTTTTCATGCATATGCAGAGAGAGTCACAGGTCAAAAGCTTAAGAGACTGAGGTCTGATGGAGGGGGAGAATACTTCTCCCAAGAGTTCAATGATTATCTTTGGAATGCAGGTATTAAGAGAGAAATAACTTGCAGGTATACACCACAACAAAATGGTGTAGCAGAAAGAAGGAACAGGACTTTGGTTGAGTTTGCTAGAGCTATGCTGAAGGAGAAGAACTATCCAAATTATCTTTGGGCTGAGGCTGTAAATACAGCTACATATCTTGTGAATAGATTACCATGTGCAACTCTCAATGGAATGACTCCATATGAAGCTTGGTGGGGCAAGAAACCAACACTAGATCATTGTAGAGTGTTTGGATCAATTGCATATGCTTATGTGCCATCACAGCTTAGGCATAAACTTGAACCAAAGGCAGAAAAATATGTGTTCATTGGTTATGACGAAAAGCAGATGGGTTACAGGTTGTGGAATCCTCTAACAAAACAATTTCTTGTTTCTAGAGATGTTACATTTGATGAACAGAAAAGTTGGTATGCAGATCAAAGT
The DNA here is from genome assembly GCA_020310875.1 of Ceratopteris richardii. Lineage (NCBI taxonomy): Eukaryota > Viridiplantae > Streptophyta > Polypodiopsida > Polypodiales > Pteridaceae > Ceratopteris > Ceratopteris richardii. Next base: position 152,200,390 of record CM035424.1, read on the forward strand.
CATACAGCTGAAGAATTTGAAGAAGAGGTAAGAAGATGTGAGAAAGGAAAATCAATTGTGCAGGTAAATAGAGATGAAGACTATATGCAAGCAAGTACATCCACAAGTGGATTAACAAGAAGAAATGAAGAAGCTCCTATATTTGATGAAGAATTATATCCAGACACATATGAAGAATGTGAACCAAGAAGGTCAAGCAGGACTAGAAGACAACCAGAAAGGTATTCTTATGATACTTCTTACCTAACTCAGAAGAACTATGCATATATGGTCAAAGATGATGAAGAACCTCATAACTATGATGAAGCTAAAGGTAAGAAGCAATGGGAAGAAGCAATGAAGGAAGAGTTCAATGCACTGGAGGAAAACAAGACATGGGAACTTGTTCCTAAACCAAATGGTAAGAAAGTTATTGGAAATAAATGGGTTTATAAAGTGAAGACGCTTGCAGATGGAAGTATAGCCAGATACAAAGCTAGACTGGTGGTGAAAGGCTATGCCCAGACCTATGGCATATATTATGATGAGACATTCAGTCCCGTAGCTAAGATGTCAACTATAAGGACAATCATTTCTATTGTAGCTTCAAAAGGATGGGCTCTAAGTCAATTGGATATAAAGAATGCATTCTTGAATGGATACATATCAGGTGAGGTATACATGGAACAACCTCAAGGGTTTATAGATTCCAGGTATCCAAATTTTGTTTGCAGGTTGAGAAGAGCATTGTATGGATTGAAGCAAGCTCCAAGAGCTTGGAACTATAGACTGGTGAAGTATCTCAATGATCTTGGATATCAAAGTTCAAAAGCAGATTCAAGTCTACTTATCAAAAGAACAGAGGAAGGTACAATCTACATTTGTATTTATGTAGATGACATTATAATCACAAGTACTTCAGATGAAGGAATCAAGGAGGTAAAGAGATTACTTGAAAAAGAATTCAAGATCAGTGACCTAGGAAAGTTATCATACTTTCTTGGAATGGAAGTTACTTATACAGATCATGGCATATATGTGTCACAAGAAAGGTATCTTCTGAACTTGTTGAAGAAGTTTGATATGGAAAATTGCAGAGAAGCTTCAACTCCACTTGAAGTTAATCACAAGCTCAGTAAATATGATGGTGCAGAATACAAAGATATGAGGAAGTATCAATCTCTTGTGGGTAGTTTGATTTATGCTACACTAACAAGACCTGATCTTAGTTATGCAGTGGGAGTTTTGTCACAATTCATGCATTGTCCAAAGGACCCACATTGGATTGCAGGTCAAAGAGTTCTCAAATATATCAAAGGAACTATAAAGGAAGGATTATATTATCCTTTTACATCAGATTTGAAGTGGAGAGCCTACAGTGACTCAGACTGGGCAGGTAACCAAGATGACAGAAGATCAACTCATGGTTACATGATATACATTGGTGATAAGCTTGTAAGTTGGTGTTCAAAGAAACAACATACAGTAGCATTATCATCAACTGAAGGAGAGTACAAAGGACTTGTGGAAGCAGCTAAGGAAGTCATATGGATGCAGACATTGTTCAAGAGCTTAGGCATTGATCAAGGTACACCTATAATACATGGAGATAATATGAGTTCACTTTATCTTGCAGCAAATCCAGTATTTCATGCAAGGACAAAGCACATAGAGATACAATATCATTTTCTCAGAGAAAAGGTAATGGAGAAGGAGATTGAAGTGGAGTACATTTCTACTAAAGATCAGATAGCAGACATAATGACAAAGAGCTTGGATGGTGTGAAGACCAGCAGATTCAAAAGCATGGCAGGAGTAAAAGAAAAGAAGATGATATGAAGAAACAAGGAATGTCAATTAGTGATTGAGGGGGAGTTGTTGGAGAAACAATCACTAATTGGACATATATTCAATGAAGGTCAAATCTTAGGAAGAAAACCCCATGCCTATGTGAATGGAAAAATTCACAAGTGTATCATATTTGTAAAGTTAGTTCACTTTAGTTCTAGAAGTTTTTTAAAATCGCGAGAATACGAAAATCTATATAAGTTAGCTTGTATCAACTGACGCGGCGAGAGAGAATAGAGAGAAAGAAGAGTGAAGGAGTTCATTTTATACGACTCAGAATAGTCGGGCTTCTCTGAGTGAGAAAGCATCTGTAAAACTTCTGAGTTTCCATAGCTATGAGAAAGAACTGAGTAAAGTTCTGTGTATGAGTCTCTCTCCATCATCTCCATGCTTGCCTACTGTGTGATGAATTCAAAAGTTCAAGTTTTTTGAGCAATTCGATGCCTGGCATCGAATCTTGGCTGATAAGTCATTGTTTTCATTCTCTGTGTGTTACCTGTTGTTGAATCTTCTAAAAACATGAAGTTTGTGGAGCAACTCGATGCCTGGCATCGAGTTTCAGCATAAAGTGGATGCCCGGCATCGACTTCTAGCATACAAGTGGTCTGCTTCATGTGTGTGTAAAAGAGGCAATTTCTGGTGCAGAAAAAGAGGCTAAAAAAGCTCAAAGTCGATGCCCGGCATCGACCTTGACTGAAATTCGATTCTAGGCATCGAATTTTTTATTTTTAGACACCCAGGATTACTAAAGAAGGCAAGATTTCTAGTTTTGGAAGGTCATACAAGGTCATCTTGTGAGGGCCATAACTTGAGTTCTAGAGATCCGTTTGATGCATATGATAGCTTGTTGGAAAGCTCTACTCTTCTAGTTTTAGCATATAAAGTTTCATGGAGAAATAATATGTGAGCTAGGAGAAAGTAGAAAAATACTGAAGGTATGTCATTTCGGTGACTAGGAATTTCTGTAGAAGCAAAGTTCTCACTTTAGGCTATCATTTCTCAAAGTTTGGAGTGGCAATGAGTTAATGGTGACCATAGAGGTGTTCTAGTGTCACATTAATTCATTTCTTGTGGTGTTTCATACATCAACAAATTGCTCTAGCTCCACTAGAACACCATTGCATTTTGATGGTCTATTAGACAGATTGGAGAGGTTAATTGCAAAATCAGGAAAGGAAGCCACCTGCCAGGGTAAGGACAAGGTGAGTGAAAGAATGAGCATTGCTCCCAAGGATGCTTATGTGCCCAATTCCACTGAACTAGACAACACTTCTTCTATGAATCGATATTCCCCAGAATTTTTAAGAGAGATTCAAGAAGAGAAATGGGCTAAAGAAAGTGAAAATCCTCCTCCAATTGAACTTGTGGATGAAGCGCACGATCAATTCCCACAAGACATTCCTTCCATTTATGAAGAGCAAGAGGATACCCAATCTCTTGAGAGATTAGATTTCGAGTCTAATTTCTTGCAGGAATTACCCCATTTCACAGGCCCATGAGAAGCAAAGTCCACTTGTATAAGAGCACCCACAGTCATGGTAAGGAATGAAGACTCGATAATACCTAGGAATACAAAGGTAGTGAAGAACACTAAAGTGTAGTGCAATCTCAGTTTAGAAGAGCTACTCAAGGTTAAGCTAGAATTATGGAAACATGTAGCCAATCAGGTGCCAAAAGTAGCAAAACCTCGTTCCCATGCAGGATCTCATAGAACAGTGCCAAAAATACCTTTGGACAAGATAGGAGACATGAGCGAAGGAGAAGAAATGAACACCTACCTTCCAATCACTCACCAAGGTTACACAACCAAGGCAATTTTGGACTTAGGTGCAGGAGTTGCCATTGCCACCACTTCCCTATGGAAGCACTAGGGCAAGCCAGCACTCAAGCCAATGAGAATGAAACTGCAGATGGCCGATGGTCACATTGAGAGACCCTTAGGACTACTAGAAGGAATAACTCTCACTACATGTGGTGTAGAGTTTGAGCATACATTTGCCATATGTGACTTTAGCAAGAATCAAGCCTATGAGATGATTTTGGGAAGACCATTTATGTGAGAGTTGCAAGTGGTACAAGATTGGGGAACCAATTTGTTGTATTTGCAACACCTAGGTGTTACAACCAATGTCAATCTCAAGGATTACTCTCATAAAGACGTACCCCCTATTCAATGGAACCCCATCCATAGAGCAAAAGATGATACGGAGTCAATGCATTCCATAGGATCAGGATCCTCATGGATGCATGAAGACACCCACTTATGGATGTGTAAAGTAGCAGTAGAAGAAGAGAAGAGAGAAAAACCAGAGAGATAGGTGCGAAGGAAACTCATAGATTAGTTCAAGACCCAGCCTATGCACCTGTAGTTTTCCCAGACAAAGAATTTGAACCTCATGGTTGGGCAGAAATTTTAGCAACAATGGATGTAGCCATCAATGAAGATCAATGGACACCCCACTTTGACGAGGATGGCTATGACATTTCAGTCTTCACCATAGAGCCAATAATGTGTGATTCGGTTATAAAGGAATGTGAACCTATCACTGATGCACTCGAGGACGCAAGTGACTCTGATCTAGAGTCGATCATTATGGATCCACCATTTGCATCGGATGAGGAATATTTCTACAAAGTGGAAGCTCACCCTCAGAGACATGAATAACTGACAAATGATGTGAGATTAGCCACATATGTAACCACTAATAATGAAGGCAAGAAGAGGAAGAAGAGAGAAACCACACCAAAAGAGGAAGAATCCTTGTTTGAGGTCCTGGAAAACTTTAAGAAGTACAAGATAGAAGATAGGAGAGTCATGATAAAAATGCCTAAATGTGATGCACAAGCTGGAGAGGCCTATGATAACAAAGAGACCACGAAGAAAATCATAGTGACTATAGAAGAAGGTGAGGAACGATGTACCTACATAGTACATGACCTAAGTAGAGATGAGGAGCAAGAGTTGATAACCTTGCTAAGAGAATATAGAGATGTATTTTCTTGGAGCTATAAGGACTTAAAAGGAGTAGACCCAGACATATGCTCACATATGATCCCCATGACCTCAAATGCCAAACCCTCTAAATAGAAGCCATACACATATAACGATAACTATGCTGCAAAGATAAAGAAAGAGATAGATAGATTGGTAGAAGCTGGATTCATCTATGAAATTCAGAACACTGAGTGGGTATCCCCCATCGTAGTGGTGCCTAAGAAGAATGGAAAGTTACGTGTATACATTAATTTGAAGAAAGTTAATGCAGCCACTATTAGAGACAGTTATCCGCTTCCTATCACTGAACATCTCTTAGAAAGAGTGGCAGGTAAGGAAGTTTACAGCTTTGTTGATGGCTTCTCTAGCTACAATTAGGTAGCCATTGCTCTAGAAGATCAGCATAAGATGGCTTTTGCCACAGAGTGGGGCATATTTGCCTTTCGAGTAATGCCATTTGGTTTAACCAATGCGCTCGCTACCTTTCAAAGGCTGATGTATCATGTATTTAAAGAATTCTTGAGGAAGAATTTGGAAGTCTATGTTGATGATCTCTGTGCTCACTCTAACATTAGACAAGCCCATATCCCTGAGTTGAGAGCTATCTTTGACAAATGTAGAGAATAGCAAGTCTGCTTGAACCCAGAAAAGTGTTTCTTCATGGTCAGGCAAGGCAAGATTTTAGGACACAGTGTGTCAAAGAACACCATATCTACGGATGAGGAAAAAGTGAGAGCTATTCTAGAGCTACCTAGGCCCAAGAATGTAAAGGAAGTACAAGCTTTCATGGGGCATTGTGGCTACTATCGCCGATTCATTCATACGTATGTGATCATTGCAAAGCCATTGTACTCCTTTTTTACTAACTTTGAGTGGACAAAAGAATGTGAGAAATCTTTCAATGAGCTTAAATGGGGATTATGTTCGGCACCAATCTTCACTACCGCAGATTGGAACAAGCCATTCCATGTGCATGTGGATGCATCCAACTATGCTATTGGATGTGTGCTAGCACAACCTACGAGTGAAGGTAACATGGATCTACCAATTGCTTATGCAAGTAGGCAATTGAATGCTGCAGAGAGGAATTACACCACCATTGAACGAGAAGGATTGGACATGGTATATGTGGTTAACAAGTTTAGACATTATTTTCTTGCAAATAAGTTTTAATTTTTTACTGATCACCAGTCATTGTTATACTTAGTAAACAAACCTTGCAATACAAGCAGATTGGTAAGATGGTTTCTCTTACTAATGGAATATGACTTTGAGGTAGTGGTGAGGAAGGGCAAGACTCACTTGAGAGTAGATCATCTCTCGAGACTCACATCCGGAGAGGCCCCACAAGGAGTATCAAATGATCTTCCTGATGCTTACTTGTTTAATTTGGAAGTTGTACAGCAGTGGGCCAAGACATTAGTGCCAGCATTGACATATGGGCCTAAACATCCAGTAATAAACACTCAAGATAGAGAGGTAGTAAAAGCCCAAAAGTACCATATCATGGCAGGGAGTATCTATAAGCATACAAATCAAGGAATATTAGCTTGTTGTGTGGAAGAGGATGAGCACGCCAAGTGGTTGCAATTAGCACATGTGGGAGCATTAGAGCAATACTACTCGAGGCAAAGAACCTTACAGACACTAAAGAGACTCGGAGTACACTGGCCAACTATGGAAGCAAATGTCCATAGGATGTGTAGGGAATGCCCAATATGCAGCACTAGACCTCGAGTGGAACATGCCACTCTTTATCGAGTGTCTTTAGTGCCAGATGGGAGCAAACCCCTAGTAAACTTTCTGAGGACGAAAACATTCCCTCAAGAGATGGCATTGGTTAGGCAAAGGAACTTAGAACAGGAGGCACTAGACTACTCTCATTGGAGATAATTTGTACAAGCGTGGGAAAGATGGTTACCTCAGACTGTGAGTCCATGAGAGTGAATATCTTAAGATCTTGGAAACTGCTCACCAAGGTGTAGCAAGAAGACACTTTGGACCCGATAGAGTGATGAAGTCAATTCTATTTGCAAGCTTGTGGTGGTCAACCCTTCACATGGATGCACATACCTATGTTAAGCGGTGTGATATTTTTCAGTGAACTCAATATTCGATACACAAGGATGAGATTTCATTGAAACCTATGATGGGTGGACGTGCATTCTCTAAGTGGGGAATAGACTTTGTCGGTCCTATCAATCCCCCAGCTAAGGGTTCACATGCTGAATACATTATTGTAGCCACAGATTATCTAACCAAGTGGGTAGAGGTGAAGGCCACTACAAAAAATGATGTGCAAACCATAGCCAAGTTCCTATTCAAGAATGTATTCACAAGATATCGGCTACCGATAGAGCTAGTAAGTGATAGAGGTACCCACTTCTTGAATGAAGTCATTGAAAATCTTCTCCAAGAATTCTTAATAGTACATAAGAAGTCTGTCCCTTATCATTCACAAGCTAATGGACAAGCTGAGAGCACCAATAAGATCCTATGTAATGTGCTAACAAAATTAGTGAATAACAAATGCTCTGATTGGGACAAACAGCTACACCATGTTATAAGTAGGTGAAGCCCAACAGGACCTAGTTGACTATGTTGCGAACATTTGTTTTATGTAGGGTACAAGTTTCAAATTATGTAAATACCTTTAGGAAGTCTTCAAATACTTCAAGAAGGCTCATATTATCCATAAAATGTAGCAAAAATACCACGTGACTTCTAGAACATGGTGAGTCAAATTAGTGAGTCACAAAGGAGCTTCAGTGGTGTCCTAGTGGAAGGTCGATGTGGCTAGTTCTCAAAGTCCATCAATACTTTGCTTATTTGAGCACTTGAGTCATGTAATACCTCCATCCAAGTGTCTACCACGAATTTAGATGTATTAGGAAGGTTTTAGATTAGTTTCCCATGCTATAAAAAGAGGAGAAAAGTCGTGATCTTGTGGGATGTCCAATAGAGTCATATGTGTATCTCTACACTATTGTAATTTTGTATGCAGACATTGCAGAGCTTGTATCTCCCTCATTATATATTGAAATTACATGTTTGATAGCTCATTGAAAAGCTCTTACTGTCTACTTTATTCCTGTAAATTTTCATAATAATTGGATTTGTGAGCTGAGAGCAATACTCTCTGCAAGTAGTGTGTGTTCTCTGTTTTTAATCCCTGCTGAAGGTCTCCATTAAACCTCAAACTTGCAGAGGTCATATCTCCTTGTGTATGTATGCAAATCATGTTTTCTTTGGCTTGTTAGAAAGCTCTTTAAGTCTAATTGTATTCTGGAAAGTTTCAAAGTCATTGGAGTTGTGAGTTAAGAGCAATAGTCTCTGCAAGTGATGTGTGTCCTCAGGTTCATCTCTATTTCAAGGTCTCCATTAAAGCTGCATATTGCAGAGGTCATAGCTCATTGTGTATTTATCCATTTGAGGTGTTCTATATCTTGTTGGAAAGCTCTTAGAGTCTAGTTTATGTGTGTGAAACAGTTTTGGAAATTTCTAAGTGAGTAAAGAGAAATTTGCTCTGCAAGAAAATTGGTCTATGCATACAAGTTAGTGAAAAAGTCAACTAGGTCCTGTTGGGTTTCACCTACTTCTAGCTGTACTTTGGAGATCAATAAAATCCAACAATTTGGGCATATAGAGTTGCCTATAAAACGGTACTCCAAGCCACACCCTTTCAGATGGTATTTGGCCAAAATGCAGTGCTACCATTGGACTTCTTGATACCTACACTGAAAGTAGCACAGGAGCAGGAGTGGACAGGGCATGAACTCTCTTCAAGGATCTTTGATCTTGAACGGCTAGGTGAAACGAGACTGAGAGCTACCATAGGGATTCATGCAGCTAAGAAAAGACAAAAGGCATACTTTGATGCCCATGTAAAGGATAAGGGCTTGAAAGCCAGAGACTTAGTTTTGGTGTACACCTTGAAACAACATGCAAGGAAGCTAGAGAAGTGTGGCTATGGACCTATGATCATAAATAGGATCTCAACTAGTGGAGCAGTTCAATTAGCTACTCTAGAAGGTGATGTCCTCGATAGTTACATCAGTGGATGCAGAATCAAACTATATCAAGAACCCCTCACTGAGGAGATGCTTAATCGGCTCAACACGGCCAAGAAACGTAAGGAAGAAGAAAAATGAATCCGAGAGGAAGTGCAGGCAGAAGCTTTGGAACGGAATGAAATTGAGAAGACAAGGTAGAGATCAGCCTATGACAGATGCCTATGTAGCTCCAAGATGTCACATGGTTATGTGTGAAGTTTCAGGTGTAAGTTCCCATAGAATAATTGACCGACTTCCTTTTGTGACCTTAGATATAGGACAAGGAAATAGTGCAAGGACTGTACGGGCCTTGATCAACTCAGGTGCAACCACTAGTGTTGTTAGATTTTCTTACTATCAAGAGTTGAAATTAAGTGTCAATCCTATAGAAGCATACCTCATAGGATTGGGAGGTGTGGAAACCCCTTGCATGGGCGAGGTGGAGCTTCCCCTCCACATTCAAGATGTTCTAATGACAGTTAAGGTGCTAGTGTGTCAAGACGAGGATCTCACTGAGCCTCTTGTCTTGGGTCAAGACTGGATATATGATCATGTGGTCAATCTCGACCTAAGATGTGGACTTCTTCAGGTCTGGGTGAACCAGCAATACATCACAATAGAACTAGCTATTGAAGCACTCAAGGAACCAGAAAAGGTACCTACTCCTAGTCACTCTAGGAGCTCACATCTAGATAAACATGTTCCAATTGTCCAAATCTCTGTGATGCAAAAAACGATGGAAATCTCTACGGAAACCAAGAAGGAGCACGATCTCCCATCCTCCTTGACAACCATTAAGCCACATCAACCAAAGGAGTACCAACAGTATATGTCTTCGAAGAGTAAGGCCCCTGGCCAAAAGCAACTCCCCGATGGACAAGCTCACTCAAGGAAGCAGATTTGGGTACCCAAAAAGAAATATGATACTACTTTGCCACCAAGATCTCAACGATCTACGTTCTCAAGAAAGCAGAAGATGACCATATCCACAAGGCCTCCCTCTTACAAGACTAAGCAAGTTGTCTGTATATGGGTGCCTAAGCAGTTGATGAAGGTTGACCCACAGCCTAGAAAAGTATGGGTGCCTAAGACTTGCTTGCACACTCAATTAAAACCTATTAGGAAGATGAACACGATTCACCACTCACCACCCCATAGTTACTTAAAAATTAGGACATCTCACTTCCTCATGTCATGAGCACATTGGTCACCACACACAACCTGGAAATGGATACCGAAAGAGAAGTTCACACTGAACACGTCACTCACAGGGCTTTTGAGTGCATAGACACTGACTCCATTAATACATGCACATCATAGAAAATTTTGGAGAGTGAAAATCTCAACATCACCACCTCATTCAACACCCTATAATTACCTGTCACCAAATTAGAATCACCTAAGTTCCTTGCACATTTCGAGTAAGCATGTAAGAGCATGACTAACCTACTAGCTCTCCCTCACCCTTGTAAAGCACTTGACTAACCATATGCTAACATCAATTCATAGGGCTGAGGAGAGGACCATACATTGTTATGTCCATTGTAATACTAATATGGTCTTCCATTCGTCTATCAGACATCGGCTCTCATCGCATCTGACTACAACTATGATGAACGGAGCGGGCACTAGTTCTCAAGTGGATTGGGAGGCCATGCCCGTGGAGGCCCCACTGACAGCTAGGCCTAAAGGGAATCACAATGTAAGGCAAATACCCATTTTTGACCCACTAGGCGGTTTAACAGAAAGAGTGAAAGGACACTCTCATTGGTTCAATGAGATGCCAGGGGCGTTGGGTGATGCAGCTCACATCTAGGAGTATAAGATTGAATTTGGATCAGTTTGGTGGACATTCCAATTCTTCTCGAAAGAGTTTGAGTCACTATAGAATGCATCGGCTCTTCAAGATATTTGGTAGAAAGCAGGATTGAAGGACTACTTCAGTGTACCCCTACCCAAGCTGGATTTCATTAGATGTTACTATCTGATTTCAACTCTCAAAGCTACAGGAGATCGTGCACAGTCAGGCACATTCCTGGTGCCATCTCTATCAAACAACGAAGAAATGAAGAAGTTCGAGTTGAACTTAGGATTAATTAAGGAGGCTCTCCAAATGAATGGTACCATGTGCCATCTGATCAAGACTCTCTGATACCGGAATGCTATGAAAAACAGCAAGCTACGGAAGTTGAAAGACATGTGTGCCCTCATGCCAAATATCATCATCCCATTGTGCATGTGCCTTCAACACTTTGCATTCCCAGGTCAAGATTGGTTCACTCAACCCCAAAAGAAGATTTGGTTCAACCTATACTTAGTGGAGATAGGGAGACTGCCCATCAAAATGCCGGTATGGATTCTCGATCAATTGTACAAAGCAGGCAAAAGAGGACCATGGAAGCCTTCTCTGAATGGTTGTTGTGCCATTACCAGGATCATATACAGATGTCTAACATATGATGTACTGCACTTATTCAAAGGACACAAATCAGGGGTTCAACCAGCTAAGCGCATGCGGGGATCGCTTCCCTATGTTTCAATTCCTCGTGAGTCCACCCCGAAAGTCGCCCCTAGAGAAGAAGGACAGGTGGCCCCATTCACCATCTGCCTCCAATGACCACATTCAGAGGGCACTACACAAGCCACTCCTTCAGCTCCTCCATTACCACGGGATTTTGAGTTCGCCACCACAAGTGAATTGGCGAGAGCTCCTTCCTTTGATTTTGAGACCTTCTTACAAACAACACAATTGTCTGATGTGGAGTTCTTTTCTGAAACAGAAGGTCCAAGATCATCATCCCATAGAGGACGTCCACATCGAGAAGAATGACGGATACGTTGGGATGATGAAGAACAACAAACACAAGTTCAGAACACCCATGAACAAGAGGAGGAGCAACAACATGTATTAGAGGAAGATGAAGAGGAAACCCCTGCATACACTGCAAAGATCAAACGGTTCTATGAGACAATAAAAAAAGTACAAAAAAGACACAAGTTGTCAGAAGAGGCAAACAGAGCAATTGTGAACCAGATTCTTCAAGCAGATGATGTGGACCCTCACTTAATTGAATCTTTAAATCTTCTAACAGAAACTTGTGGAATTGTAGAAGCAATGTAGATGATTGGAAACGCTAAGGGGTAAGATGATTCACGTTGAAGTATCCTCCCCAGTCTCTACCATAGCTCAAGAAGAAGTTCAAATGACCAACCCCATAGACAATGGTACCCTTGATGAAATCACACAGATACTATCTCCGCCATCATTCCCCATCCATCCTACCCAAACCCTCACCACTAGCATCTCCAAACAACCAGCATTCACTTTTCGTGAGCCTACATCACACACCACCCTTTTTTCATCCTTCCCTTTCCCTACCTCAAGCATTTCCATCCAATTTTCTGAACACCAAATAGGTCATCCCGCCACTCAGCAAACCATAATAAGTAGCCCGTCTTCTCTACCAGCCTTGGGACATCCACTCACCTCTACCCAATCATTGACACCATCATTTCCCTTCACTACAACATTCTCTCTTTCCGAACCATGAACCACCGTGCCCCCCTTAGCCTCCTCAGAATCGATACAAACCACTCTGCCCCCACTTTGGCCAAACTTTGTAAATATTATGCAATGAATTGGTGATTATAGTAAAAACCCCCTTCCCACCCCACCTCACCCATGTTCATGCCCACCACAGACACACCACCAACCGTTCCAGTATTCATGATCCACACATCACACACAATCACGTCCGATCCCATGGACATTTCACCATCCCTAGAACCACCCACCACCACTATCATCTCAACATCACCACTTTTTACTTCACTCACATCACCACTTACACCCATTGCAAGCACAACATCAACCATCCCCTTCCCCATTTCCTGACCCCGTGCATTTTCCACCACTGACTCTGCACCCACTTCATTTAGTCATGCACTAGATACCATGTTTGAATGTGCAACACAGCTTAAATAGGAATATCGATTATTAAAAGAGTGCAATAAAGAGCTATGCGATCTGTCTGCCCACCTCCAAGGATGCGTTGCAGCTTTGGAGTTGAGTAAGACCGAATTGCATCAAGAATGCACATCACTCAAGAAATCGTATGCTGAGATTGAGGCCAAATATACAGAAACAGGTAAGGCGACCGAAGAGGAACTCAGAGATCAACTAGCCCGCAATGCCCGACTACAAAGAAATATGGCATTACTTCGACGACACTTAGCAGCCGCCCAAGAAGAGAACAGAAGATTACAATAGCAAAATCAAGGAAATCTTGAAGCGACCATTGAAAACACTCCAGGGGCACCCATAGATCTTTTTAAATTCCAGGCTATTCCCTCATAAAATATCCAACAGGTATTGGAAAATTTTGCGAACCTCTTGGAAGCACATGACCGACTTGCAAACCAAGTGAAGGAACTTTAGAGACAACCAGTGCCTACACCACATATGTTAAAACCTAGAGATACGCTTAGCGTCGCTACTTCACCACAACCAAAATCATCAACCGACAATGAGCTACTCGAGCTACAACAACAGGTCACCGAGTTAAAGATGAAATTATTACAATACCAACAACCACCATCTCCACCCGATCAACCTTCATAAGAAGAGGTAGTTATCATTCTAGTTGAAGAGACCTTCGAAGAAAATTATGAACCTCAACCTCTCCCAGGAGGCAGAGCCACAGATGAAGGATGAGACATATATGAGGAACCCCCTCCCGAATGGATGAAACAAGTAAAAGAGATGGCATGAACCCATGATGACCGCATAGTCACTCAGATGCTTGCAATGAAAGCTATTAAGGAGACAGTACTGCAATCAGAATATTTCAAGAACTTGGCTCCTAGATGACTAATCACCAATTCGAAATTACAGTATAAGCCTTACTTTGTGCTATTGGTAGATTACAACGCTGATATTAAACACAAAACCAATAAGTATCCTTCCTTTGCAACACAATTCCAACTAGAGGGCATCTCGAATGAAGCCCAACAAGGTGCCAGGGGAGTAAGGATCAAAGAACACGAGCTAGCCACAGACATAGTCCAATACTACATCGATCACCCCATGGATCAAAGGTCTTTCAGAGATGACACACGCTAGAGAGTGGGGAGTGTTTTCATACAAGCATGAAGGATCAATCATGCACAATCCAGCAACAAGGGCTAATCATTTTTTCCATAAACTATTTCCAACTCAAGTGATTTTCATCACTACACAAACATTGTAAATTCCATTTTTGGTAGAATGGACTCCATTTTGTTCAAGCCGAGGAGTCCTAGAGCTTGAAGAGTATTAGAACTAGCTACATACCAATTTTTGTTATTTTTAGATCCTGTTTGAGCCCTCAAATAAGGTCTAGGACCTAATTTTTAACTAGGCCGGACATTAGGTTTGGACAAGACCAAAGCTAGTCAAAAACCTATAAAAAGAGCTAGGGAGCTCATTTTGAGGGATCTTGTTAGTGATTTGATATTGTATATGAGACTTTTTGGGTAATCCAAAGAACTCCATTGTTCCTCTCTTTGTTCTTGCCTTGTGTGCACGTGTGTGTGTATGTGTGTGCATGTTTGCGTGCTTCTCACTCACACACTTGCCATCACTTTCTCGAGGTCTTCATACCATCCTCATGTCTTCCCATATTGACATTAAAGGAGGTGCTACTCCTCATTGAGCTACACCACTGGTAGGGTCTTCCACAAAGACTCCATCAGTAGTGAACCTTACTTCATAACCTTTCTCTGCAATTTGTCGTACACTTATCAGATTCTTTGAAATTGTAGGAACATACAAAACCTTACTCAAAAGGGTACTTCCATCCTTGGCCTTTACTGATCCAATGGACTTCACATTATGCTTTGTGTTATCGCCTGTTTGAACCACATAATTACTCAGCTTATTCTCCAAATCAGTCATCAAAGCAATGTTGCCACTCAAGTGATTGCTACACCCTGAGTCAATGTAGAAGACTCTTTGATTTTCACTTTGTCTTTCACAAGTTGCATTCATAATTAAGGTTCAATCCTCCTTCTGATCTGAAGCATAGTTGTAGTAGGTATTATTGTAGGATTGACTTTGAAAGCCTCTACGTGCATTTCTTCCAAAGAAACCTCTACTACCTCTACCTCTAAAATTACCTCTCTAATTTCTATTACCTCTTCCTCTTGAATTAAAGTTTTGATTGTATCCTCCACCATTCTGATTATTATGCCAACATTCATGAGCTAAATGATTAGTCTTACCACAAATCCAACAAGCTTTGACACCATCTTTATTGCTTCTGCCTCTTCCTCTTCCTTTGCCACCACCTCTTCCTCTTAGGAAGTTAGCTTGCCTAGTTGCACCTTCTTCTTCATTCAATTGTTGCTTGCCTTTGTTAAAATTCTTCTTTTCCTTTGAATACATTGTTTGACCTGTACTTTTATCAACATCACCTTTGACATCCTGCTCAAAGGTTAGCATATGTCCTAGCAATTGATTCAAATCAGGAGTGAAATGATCTAGTGACAATTCAGTAGACAAAATGAATGGCTTCCATTTCTCATCTCCTCTCAAACTTGTGAGGATTTGCCTTACCAATTTATCCTCTTCAATATCTTCATCAACTGCTCCTAATGCATCTGCAATGTCTTTCATCCTTGCTACATAATCACAAATGGATTGAGAAGCCTTCTTCTTGAATGTGGTAAACTCTGCCCATAAAGATACCTTCCTTGACTTTGTAGTATTTTGAGCATTCCATATGTCACTTGCACTTTCAAGTTCCTCCAATGTGAGGTAGCAAGTATTGATTGACTCCCATATAGATAATGCTCCTTTCTTGAGCATCCTTCTTTATCCATGCCTTCAAATCTGAGAGTTCATCCTTAGTTGGAACACAAGGATCTCTGAATTCTGGTTTTTCTTCTTCACCTATAATGTATCCTATCAAGTCTTTGATTGTAAGATGACCTTCCACCCTCATAGACCAAGCCGGATAGTTTTCTCTATCCAATTTCTCTATCTGAAGAGAATCTTCCATCCTTTCTTCACCCGTGTATTAAATTCTTCAAGATTTGTGAGGAATAAATGTATCTTTACTTCAAATGTA
The DNA here is from genome assembly GCA_020310875.1 of Ceratopteris richardii. Taxonomy (NCBI): domain Eukaryota; kingdom Viridiplantae; phylum Streptophyta; class Polypodiopsida; order Polypodiales; family Pteridaceae; genus Ceratopteris; species Ceratopteris richardii. Next base: position 152,216,373 of record CM035424.1, read on the forward strand.
GTTCCTTTTGATCTTCTTGATAGCTTCAAGCTTCCTTCTCTAGCTTTCACTTCAAACTTTCACCTTTTGAATCTTCAAAGGTTGATTTCTCTATAACTGCAATAGTCGGGGTCCTCCTTTCTTCAATTTTGATAACTCCTGCTCTAATACCACTTATGGAGAGTGTTAATCTCCAAAAGAACAAGTTATCCTTGATGTTAGAGAACCTCTATATCAAGAACAACTCAAAACTTTAACCAATCTTGGAAGATCAATGCCAAATTATCAAGACTTTAGCTATCTGTGAAGAAAATCACTACACAAAAAAGTCTACTGCACATAACTCACTTATTGACTAAGCAAATGTGTAAAATTTCTCATGAAACTTTGTAAAAGGTGTTTTCTAAATGCTCCACACCTTCTCCAAGTTAAAAATTCTCAAAAGATTTAGTAAATCTTGAGATATAATCCAAACAATTTACCTATGTCTGAAATTGTTCTTCTATATAGTCCACTTTGACACTTGCAACTTCTAATGCATGATTCTCCCAAACTAGACACCGTTTATTCAAATGCTTTTAGCCATAGGTAGCTTACACTTCAACTTAAAGAATGAGTGCTTATTTGCTCAAAAATTTACATTGTGGAAGGATAATTGACCAAAACATTATCATCAAAATTGTGCCTGTTGTAGACTTCTCTTCTGTACATTTACATGTCTCTTTTGGGATGCTAATAGAAGAGCTTTTGAGAACTCGAGCACTTGTTTCTTAATGTAAGGTTTGAGCTTTGGTTGTAGTAATCTCCTTGCTCATTTTAAATCTTGTTCTACTAACAGATTCATGTAGTCCTCGGGGATAATTTTGATTGATTTAGGTGGAACTACTTGGAAGCATGAGGGAGTTACTAGGGTTTTGCTTGTCATTTCCATGGTGCCTTCCAATTTTTGTTCATTTTGCCTCTGCAATCTGCTCCCTTGCGACAACAAGATGACTTTGTAGAAGTCTCATATTTTGACTTATGTTTGCATTCCTTTCCATTTGTACCCAAAAATTATTTTCTAGTTGCTACACGGATTCTTTATCTTAACGTTATAATTGAGCTTCAAGCATAATGTGTGCCCCTTTGAGTGTCCAATAGTGTGCATGAAGAGATGCATTTTCGACCATTAGGACATTAACTTGTGTTTGAAATGATGCAGCTTGAGCCTCCAAGGTTTCATTCAAATGTCTGAGGGATGTGATTTTTCTCATACTTGATACATGCATGCCAACATTTGAGCTAAGGCATTCTCGATGTATGACATTGAAAAAATTGGGTTGATATATATAGCTGTAGGGGGTTGGTTTTGAAATGCAAGGGGATCGAGAAAGAGGTTTGGGAATGTGGTTATGCTTGTGCATGGTGGTGGAGGGGGAATGGCATAATTATGAAACATTGGAACAACAAGATGTGTGAATTGGGCAAAAAGTGGTGTTGTAGGTGGTACAAGTTGGGCGACTGATGCAAAGGGATTAGGTCCGAAATTCGAGAAGGATGAGAAGGGCAAAATCCACAAAGATATAGTGGTAGTTGTGATGGTTGTCAATGAGGATTCTGAGTGTGAAGCAAAATTTAGAAGCAGAGGACAGACAAGTGTTGGATGATGGGTGATCATAGGTGGATCCAATGGTTGTGAAGGAGTGATGGGCAAGGATGTAGTGTCGATCAGTAGGGTGATTATGTGTGGTGGGGTTTCAAAACCAGAAAGTACATCTTACAATTGCTCACTAGCAGAGATTTGGAGATTGTGTGGTGGCAACTGAGGATGTATTGATTGGAGATATGGGTGTGGTGTATGGCCATGGATAATGGATGTTGTGAGAGGTTTGGGCATACTAGCACCTGAATAGTGATACCAATAGGCATTCATTGGTGGAGACTGTGAGGGTCGTAACAAGCTCGTGGCCACTTCATCAAAAAGCAAAGAGCTTGTCCCAAGCCGCTTATCCGGGTGGTTGGGCCCCTCGCCTCTTGAGGCGGGGGTGAGGGTTCAACCCCCACCGGCAACATGTAAGGGACATGTTTATCATGAAAAGTTGTATCTTGTGGCTGATGTGCCACCGTTTGTCCTTCCTCGCGATAGTTGTGACCGCAGTCTAACCCAGCTATGTTAACCTCTGTTCTTGTGGGATAACGGGGGTCCCATGGGTACTATGCCCTTCCTTGTATAGTTGCAATTTCAAAGTTAAAGCCTGGAGGAGTAGGCCTCGGCCGAACCTCCATTAAAAAAAAAAAAGCAAAGAGCATCTACGACGTTGCTTTCCTCTATCAATAAATGCATTCTCTCTAGTTAGGAGTTTAACATCGTTTGCTAGCAGAGGAATCTCTAGAAGACCAATTGGAGACCCTAGATACCCTAGCAAAAAAATATTTGAGAAGTTTTATGTTACTTTAGGATATGCAGGCTCGATAAGAGAAGCGGCATGGTCAAAATGTGTGGATCTCTATTTTTAAGATTTGGTGATATGGTTCTTTTTTTTTTATTCCAAGATAAAAAGAAAGCCAAAAAAATTAAGACTCGGTGGATTGGGCTTGTTTTACATCGAGATTGAAGTGGGTCTTTCCACGTTCACTTTATTTTATGTTACTTTAGGATATGTAGGCTCGATAAAAGAAGCGGCATGGTCAAAATGTGTGGAACTCTATTTTTAATATTGGTGATATGGTTCTCTTTTTTTATTCCAAGATAAAAAGAAAGCCAAAAAATTTAAAACTAGGTGGATTAGGCTTGTTTTACATCGACATTGAAGTGGTTCTTTCCACATTCACTACATGGAACCTTCATGCAATCTCAATTCCCAATCTGATAGATGGATCTAAACCGTACAAGTAGTGACATAATTCACTATCCTTTCCTACCATGTTTCCATATGTGGTAGGTTCTTGTTGATATATTCTGGTAGTGATGTGTGTGAACACACTTAGGACCATTGAGGCACTTGTTTCCCTCTTTAGGAGTTTTTTTTCTTGGCCTATATATAGACCTATAGCCCTAATGGGTCACTAATCTTTTTACATTCACTTGGTAATAAATTCCGTATTGTGTTGTGCTCCAAGATTCTTCTTATTCTTCCTTGTGTTGTTCTTGTTCTTCCATAGAGTTGAAGCTCCAACAATTGGTATCAAAGTAGGCCATTGCTTCATATGACTTCATCGACACCCCTCTGGTCAAAGTCTCAAAATCGCATAGAAATTAGTGACCATATTTGGGCTGATTAGGAGTTCAAAGTAGCTTTGATGTGTTGCATTGAAATTTTGATCTGAACTTGTTTCCACCTCCGAATGTACTATCGGAGTGATTGTGCATGCAATTTCACCCATTTCTACCAAACATATATACATGTTTTGGCTCTCTAGTACAAGCGTATCAAAGTTCGCTATAGGTTTAGCAGAGCTCGACAAGGTGTTTTTGTTCAACTTTTTGAGATACAATCAATTTTCTACATCAACATATTTAGTCACTAGCCATGGCTAAAAGCAAGGATGTATTTTGTGTTGATATATTTAGGTAGTGATGTGTGTGAACACTCTAGGACTGTCGGGGTGTTGGGAAAGATGGATGGATGATCCAAGAGATTGAGTAGGTACTGCTAAAACCTGCTTTGTACCAGCCCTCTTTAGCTTCAGACTTGATTAGTAGACTCCCTTAGCTTTCCAATGACACCAAGAAATGGCCTATGTCCTTTGGAAATGAAGTGTGCAATGATTGAATCAAAACAGATAACTTTGGAAGTCACAAAGTCAAGAAAACCTTCTATTTTGGTCTTGATACCTGCTCAATGTTTTGCTCAGTGTGACCAGCACAGTAGCAATTGATAAAATTCCTTCTAGGGGTATTCAATTAGCTTAGTAAGCTAACATTTGCAAGTGGAATGATGTAAAATAATGAACTATGCTAAGAGAAATTAATTTAGCAAGATTTGGTATACCCCTGACTTTTTAGGACTGTAGCAGAGATAGACCAGTGAGCACCTCGACGATGATTTCTCTGAATTGGATGAATGAAATCACTTCAAACTTTGTCAGCTTGTAGATGACTTTGAGCTGAATCCAACAAGCTTTAAATCACTGAATTTGGTGGAGTATTGACTGAGATATGCCCTTGACAAGTTGACAGACTTTTGAGTAGACTTGCAGAGAACACAAAAGATGAATGATGTAAATGTATCTATTGATTAACAATTGTGTACAATCCCATTGGCATGGATAGCATTGCCAAATGATGTAGAGAGGTGTGGGCTATGGTATAGTCCTTACACACACTCAAACTCAGTAGAGTAAGCCTCGGGAAAATGAAGAGATATACCCGCGACTTTTCCAAGTACATTTTATAGGATATGTGCAAAATTTGAATTCAAATCCAAATTTTGGCTTCCTATGATCAAGGTCCTAAAAGCTTGGAGATATTCTCTCAATCAAATAAGCTACTTTTTCCACGACTCACTTTGGTAGGTGATTACAAAAGATTCCAAGTCATTTTGACTTTTACAAATGAGGTAAAGTGGTAAGTAATCACTAGCATATGTTCCTATGGTTCTTTATGTATGTAGAGTCTTCATGATAACTTCCAAGCCAAATGTGTAGGCTTGTGATTTTCACCAACAGCTCCCCCTCAAGCCAAACATTTTGGCTTAAGTCTTCATCTTCAATCTTCAAGTACATCCTGCAATCCAATCATAGATTTGAACCTGCAAAGTTTGGTCCCATCCAAAGCTTTAGTCAGCAAATCTGCACATTGCATGTTGGTTGACACATAGGTCAGCTGAATGTCCTTACTTAGCAACTTCTCTCTCACATAATGATAATGAACTTCTATGTGTTTGGTCCTGGCATGATAAATAGGATTAGCTGCAAGGTGAAGAGAACTTGTATTATCTCCAAAGATAATTGGAGGCCTAGTATATAAGCCCAATTCTGAATACAAAAGCTTAATCCAAATTTCTTCTTGAGTGGCATTAGCTATCCCTCTATACTCTGCTTCTGTAGAAGACAATGCAACAGTTGGTTGCTTCTTTGCAGACCATGAAATTGGTTTGTCACCTGCAAAAGAAATGTATCCAGAAGTGCTTCTCCTATCATCCTTGCATCCTGCCCAATCTGCATCCGAATAAACTTTTATATCAATATCTGAAGTGTAAGGAAAGTACAAACCATGGTTCTGTGTACCCTTGAGATACTTCAAGATTCTTTTGGCAGCCTCTAAGTGAGGTATCCTTGGCTTGTGCATAAATTGACTTAGCACACTAACTCCATATGCAATATCAATTCTTGTAAGAGTAGCATAGTTCAAGCTACCTACCATACTTTGATAACCTCTAATGTCTTGAACTTCATCACCTTCATGGGCACTTAGCTTTAGGTTCACCTCCATTGGAGTACTAGCTGCTTTAGCATCCTGCAAGTGAAATTTCTTCAACATGTCCTGCACATACTTCTTCTGAGTAATGGATATTCCTAAATTAGTGTAAACTAATTCAATTCCCAAAAAATACTTCAATAATCCAAGATCATTGATCTTGAATTCCTTCATCATCTGGCTTTTGATGCTTCTGATTCCATTGACATCATTGCCTGTAATGATGATGTCATCAGCATAAACACAAAGATAGATTATCTCTGAATTACTTCTCTTAATGAACAGAGAAGTGTCAGCCTTACTCATGACAAAACCTTGGTCTTGGAGGTATGTAGTTAGCCTATAATTCCATGCCCTAGGTGCCTGCTTCAATCCATATAAAGCCTTCTTTAATTTACAAACATAAGTTACCTTCTTAGGGTCTTCATAGCCAGGAGGTTGTGACATATAAACCTCTTCTGAAATCCATCCATTCAAGAAAGCATTCTTGACATCCAATTGGTACATGTTCCAATTCTTTGATGCAGCCACGCTCACCAACACTCTGATTGTTGGCATCTTGGCCACAGGAGAAAATGTTTCTTCATAGTTAATGCCTTGGGTTTGTGCAAAACCCTTGGCTACTAATCTGGCCTTGTACCTGTTAATTGTGCCATCAGAATTTATTTTCAATTTATAGATCCATCTCGATCCTATTACCTTCATGGAGTCCTTCTTGGGTACTAACCCCCATGTATCACTCTCCTTGAGTGCTTCAATCTCCTCATCCATAGCTTCCTTCCATTCTGATTTTGTGATTGCTTCTTCATATGATCCTGGTTCTTCATTTAGCAAATCCTTTGCAAGATAAATTGAATGTTTAGTAACAAGAGATGTATCATACCCATATCTGATAGGTTTTTTGCTCTCTCTTTGAGACCTTCTGATTGATTGAGTTGAAGATTCTGGTATGTCCTCAAGCTTCTTCATCTTCATTTTGCCTTTGGACTTCCATGCCTTGAACTCTTCAAGGTTGATTGTATCTTCATCATCTGAACTTGACTCTCCATCCTGAGTAGGTTCCTCCTTTGTAAGTTTTGGAAATTCTTCTTCCAAATCATAGGGTAGTTTGACCTTCCTACATTCATTCTCATACCAAGAATCATTCTCATCAAAGATCACATCTCTGCTTACCATAAATCCCTTATTGGTAGGGTTATAAAACTTGTAACCTTTTTTATTTAAATCATATCCAACGAAAATACATTTTTCAGCCTTTGGATCTAGCTTTCCTCTTACCTGTGAAGGAATGTGTACATATGCTACACATCCAAAAATTTTGCAGTGATCCAATGATGGTCTCTTACCATGCCATGCTTCATATGGTGTTATACCATCAAGTGACTTATATGGTAACCTGTTTATGAGATAGGTGGCAGTAGAGACACTCTCTGCCCATAGGTAGTTAGGTAATTTCTTCTCATTAAGCATAGATCTAGCTGTCTCAAAAAATTAACCTATTTCTTCTTTCAGCTACCCCATTCTGTTCAGGAGAGTACCTTGTGGTTATTTCCCTTTTGATGCCTCTGTCCTGCAAGAAGTCCTCAAATTCATTGGAGAAGTACTCACCTCCTCCATCTGACCTTAGCCTCTTCAATTCCTTCCTGTCTGATTTTCAACTAATGCAAGATATTTCTTAAAACAATTAAATACCTCATCCTTGTGCTTCATAAAGTACAATACAGTCCATCTACTATAGTCATCAATAAAAGACACATAGTACCTTGAACCTGAGACTGAGGGGTCTTTGGTAGGTCCCCATACATCTGTGTGTACAAGCTCTAGATAGTCTTCATGCATATATCCTTTCTTGGAGAAGGATAACCTGTGAGACTTACCAAATTGACAAGCACCACACTTGTAAATCATATGTTGCTTGGATACATTAGGTATCCCAAGCACACATTGGTCCCTGCACATTTGCTTCAAGGTTCTTTCTCCTATGTGCCCTAATCTCTTGTGCCAAATCTCAAGCTCTGAAAGTGTCTGATCCTTATAACTGTATAATGCAATGTTCTTTGTATCTTCCAACTCAAAAGTGAAAAGTCTACCTGATTTTTCTCCTTTAGCTATCCTTTTGAATCCATGTCTTGGGTCCTCCACAAATGCTCCATATTGATTGAATCTGACCTGCAACCCTTTCTCTACAATCTGACCAACACTCATTAAGTTCTTTGTAATTGTAGGTACATAAAGTACTCTGCTCAACAAATTCTGATTACCATCACAAGTTTTCACATTTCCAACTTTAACTACAGAATGCTTTGTATCATCACCTGTTTGGACTTGGGGTTTACCTTTTGGTTCCTCAAGATCAGAGAGTAGTGCCACATTACCAGCCACATGATTTGAACACCCTGAATCAATATAAAATAAGTGATCATCATTTGTACCTGACTTTGAAGTCATGTTCATGATCAAGAGAGAGTCATCCTGCTCCTCTGTGTAGTTGTTGTAGTCCTTTCTGTTTCTGAATCCTCCTTGGTAGTTGCCATTGTAATTTTTGTTGTAGTTGTTGTTATAATTGTTGTTGTGGCCTTGGTGATGGTTGAACCTTCCTCTAGACTAAGAGTATCCACCTCTTTGGTAGCCTCTTCCTCTCTGATTTTTGTAATTCCTGTAACACTCATCTGTGGTGTGGTTCGACAAACCACAAATGTTACATGGTGATGAGTTATAGGGTCTCCCCCTACCTTGCTTACCTCCTCTGCCCCTACCTCTTGAAGATCTACCTCTCCCTGCATAGTTGGCTTGGGAGGTAGAGCATTCATCTTCCACCTTCTTACTCTTGCCTTTATCCTTAGATTTCTTATCAGTGTATAGGGCAGAAGAGTTGTTACCTTTGAAAGTATCTCCACTCTTGGTAAGCTTTGCTTCATGTGTGAATAGTTGACCCATGAGAGTTGTAAGATCTGGAGTGTGCATGTCCATGTAGAGATCCATTGCAGTGGTGAAGCTTTCCCACTTGTCATCAGCCTTGATTCCATTAATTACCTGCCTTACAATTTGTTCTTCTTCAACTTCTTCTCCTATGCTTGCTAACTGATCTGCAACATCTTTGATCTTGGTCACAAATTCTGAAACAGCTTGCTTAGGTTGCTTCCTTAGTGTTGTGAATTCAATCCACAACTGATTTTTCCTAGCCCTTGTATTAGAGGAAAAATATGATGACAAGGTTTCCCAAGTCTCTTGGGAAGTCTTACAATTTCTGATATGAGGTAAAAGAAAGTCAGATATAGAGTTGAGTAAATAGGACCTTGCCAATGCATCCCTTGCACACCATGTGTTGAGTTTTTCTTGCTCCTCCTTGGTTGGCAAACCTCTTGCTTTGAATGAGGGAAATTCCTCATCTCCTGAGATGTATCCATAGAGACTCCTTCCTTGTAAGTAGGTCTTCATCCCTAGAGACCAATCTTGATAGTTGTTCTTGTCCAATTTATCAATGAATGAAGGAAAACCATCTCCCATTTTACCTTATTTGCTTTGATACCACTGTTGGGAAAGATGGATGGATGATCCAAGAGATTGAGCAGGTACTGCTAAAACCTGCTTTGTACCAGCCCTCTTTAGCTTTAGACTTGATTAGTAGACTCCCTTAGCTTTCCAATGACACCAAGAAATGGCCTATGTCCTTTGGAAATGAAGTGTGCAATGATTGAATCAAAACAGATAACTTTGGAAGTCACAAAGTCAAGAAAACCTTCTATTTTGGTCTTGACACCTGCTCAATGTTTTGCTCAGTGTGACCAGCACAGTAGCAATTGATAAAATTCCTTCTAGGGTTATTAAAAATTAGCTTAGTAATCTAACATTTGCAAGTGGAATGATGTAAAATAATGAACTATGCTAAGAGAAATTAATTTAGCAAGATTTGGTATACCCCTGACTTTTTAGGACTGTAGCAGAGATAGACCAGTGAGCACCTCGACAACAATTTCTCTGAATTGGATGAATGAAATCACTTCAAAGTTTGTCAGCATGTAGATGACTTTGAGCTGAATCCAACAAGCTTTGAATCACTGAATTTGGTGGAGTATTGACTGAGATAGGCCCTTGACAAGTTGACAGACTTTTGAGTAGACTTGCAGAGAACACAAAAGATGAATGATGTAAATGTATCTATTGATTAACAATTGTGTACAATCCCATTGGCATGGATAGCATTGCCAAATGATGTATAGAGGTGTAGGCTATGGTATAGTCCTTACACACACTCAAACTCAGTAGAGTAAGCCTCAGGAAAATGAAGAGATATACCCGCGACTTTTCCAAGTACATTTTATAGGATATGTGCAAAAATTTGAATTCAAATTCAAATTTTGGCTTCCTATGATCAAGGTCCTAAAAGCTTGGAGATATTCTCTCAATCAAATAAGCTACTTTTTCCACGACTCACTTTGGTAGGTGATTACAAAAGATTCCAAGTCATTTTGACTTTTACAAATGAGGTAAAGTGGTAAGTAATCACTAGCATATGTTCCCATGGTTCTTTATGTATGTAGAGTCTTCATGATAACTTCCAAGCCAAATGTGTAGGCTTGTGATTTACACCAACACGGGGCACTTTGTTCCCTCTTTAGGAGGTTTTTTCCCCCCGGCTTGTATATACGCCTATTGCCCTAAAGGGCTACTTATCTTTGTACATTCTCTAGTAATACATTCAGTATTGTGTGTTGTGCTCCAAGCTTCTTCTTCTTCCTTGTGTTGTTCGTGTGCTTCCACAGACATCTAACTCCAACAATTGGTATCAGAGCAGGTCATCGCTTCATCTAGGGCGCTGTCGACACTCCTCCGTTTGCAATCTCAGATTCGCACGAAATTGCGATCTGAGCTCGTTTCGGCCTCCAAACGCACTATCATAGCGCTCTTGCAGGCTATTTCATCTTTCTGTGCCAAAGGTATATACCAGTTTTTGTTCACTAGTATAAGCGTCTTGAAGTCTGCTACAGGTCTAGCAGAATTCATCTCGGCAGTTCTGTTCAACTTTTTGAGATACAATCAATTTTCTACATAAAGGTATTTTAGTCACCGGCCATGGCTCAAAGCAGTGATGTATTCCGTATGTTGGCTGTTGAGGATAAGTTGGATGGTACCAACTACCCATTATGGGCTTATATGATGCAACATGTGTTGGTTGCAAAAGGACTGTGGAACATTGTGCAGGGTGTCAAAAAACATCATATCACACCTAGAACTGTTACAACTACAAGTACTGAAGCTGATGCATAAGGTTTCGAAGATGATGATATTTTGCATATTCATGTTCGTACTGCGGTTTCTACTGCACCTACTGCAAAGCAGATTTGTTGGGATGGCAGAGATGCCCAGGCATATGCATTGATAGCTTTGTCTGTCAAACGTGCCATTATTCCTCACATACGCTCTTGCAGAACAGCTAAGGATGCTTGGGATACACTTACCACATTGTACCAAGCTAGGAATGAGGCTCGTGTTGCTTACCTCCGAAAACAGTTGGAGAGTGAGCACATGAATGAAGGTGATTCTATCGACAGTTTCCTAACAAAGATCAAAGACCTGAAGGAACAATTGATTTCTGTTGATGAGGTTATACCAGATAGCTCACTTGTGCAGACCGTTCTGAATGGTCTTCTTGATTCATATCAGAGTTTTGCTTCTACTCTTCGGTTGATGATGAAAGGCAATCCGAATGCCTTATCATTTGAGGAGTTAGTCTCTGTTTTGTTGCAGGAAGATCAGTCCAAGCAGAACAGGTCCATTATGTGAGTTGCAGATCAAGCTTTCTTGGCTAGTCAGAAGGGCAAAGGAAAATGGAGCTCTTCAACTAGTAAGCAGAAATATGCAAATGCTGCACATTTGAAGAAACAAGACAAAGATGAGAAAAAATCAGAAAATCAGAAATTGTTTTGTAAGTACTGTAAAGGGAAGGATCATATCATAAAGAACTGTCCAAAACTGGCTGCAAAAGAAGCAAAGAAGAAAGAGGCTGGAATGGTTGTTGCAGAAGCCTCTACACCAAAAACGGAGTCTGCTAATTTTATGCAGGAAGAAGAATGGGCGTTTACTACTGTTTGCAGTTTTGACCCATCTTCTCATGAACAGTGCATGTCTACAGTAGACTCAGATGTTTGGTATTTTGACAGTGGAGCGACAAAACATATTACCTCGCAGCGCAGTTTCTTCTCTTCACTCGAGCCTGCCCCTACAGGGAATATTGTTACATGCACCAACAAATCCTCTTATCCTGTTATGGGAGTTGGTAAGATCATTTTGACTACTGCTGATGGTAGTTCTTTCACTTTGTCAGATGCTTTATTTGTGCCACGGATCAAGAAGAACATGTTATCAGTTTTTGCATTAGCCAAGATTGTCTTGGTTGTGAAATTTGTTGATGACAGGTGTACAGTTCATGATCTGTCAAATGGCGATGTGATTATTGCTTCCGGCATTTTATGTCGTGGGCTGTATAAGCTCATAGACTATGAAAGATCTATAAATGATTTGGCATGTGCAGTAAATGATTCTCAAGCTATGTCAGATGCAAAGCTTTGGCATGCACGCTTTGGTCATCTGAATTTTGCTAGTTTGCTATGCCTGCAGAAATCTGAAATTGTGTCCTCCTTGCCAAAACTTGAGGCACCTGGAAAACATGTTTTTGAAGGCCGTATTTTGGGCAAAATGCAGCGTTCATCCTTTCCAAAAGATGGTTCAGTTCAGGCTACTCAGAAATTGCAACTTATACATAGTGATGTCTGTGGTCCTATGCAGACATCTTCTTTTGGGAATTATCTTTACTTCGTGACTTTCATCGATGATTTTTCCAGGCATGCATGGGTATATCCATTGAAGGAAAAGTCCGAAGTGTTCATGTGCTCCAAACAGTTTTTGGTTTTGGTTGAAAATCTGTCAGCATGTAAAATGGGCACCCTCCATTCTGATCGAGGGGGGGAATATATGTCTTTTGATTTTAATGCATTTCTCGCTGAACGTGGGATAAAACACTAGTGTACATTTCCGTATACACCTCAACAGAATGGAGTTGCTGAACGAAAGAACAGGTCACTTGTGGAGATGGCGAGGTGTATGGTCAAGAGTCAGGCTTTACCACATAGTTTTCTGGCTTGAGGCTGTCATGTGTGCAGCATATGTACTGAACAGGTGTCCCACTAAAGCACTGCAGTCTATCACTCCATATGAGGCTTGGCATGATGGCAAGCCATCTGTTGCTTATCTGCGTGTTTTTCGTTGTTTGGCATATGCATTAGTGCCTGAACAACATCGCAGAAAATTGGATGATTAAGCAGTAAAATGTATTTTTGTTGGGTATAGTTCTGAAAGTAAATGCTATCATCTGTATCATCCACAGACTAAACGCATTCTGGTTAGTTGTGATGTTGTTTTTGTGGAGGATGCTATTCAGCCATTGCTTTCATGTACTAAGGAGACATCTGTTAGCTCCAAAGACATGTATGATACTTTGCTACCTCTTTTTACAGGAGGACAGTCTAGTGTTGGTCCTAATGAGGCAACTTCTCAGCCTTTGCAGGTTTCATGTGATGATGCAGATCATTCCATTTCTGATGCAGATTTACATGATGCACTTATTGAGGAGAGAGTTGATATTGAGCAGGCAAGAACTATGCCAAAATGGCTGGTGCAGACTTTGCATGAAAGCAAATTAAATGCACCTTTGTCATATCGTACTCGATCAGGCTCTCATAGTGCCTCTTTTGCATCAGATTGCTATGTTATGGCTGCATCTAGTCTCTGTGATGAGAATGAGCCTATTTCGTTTGATGAAGCACAAAATTCAGAAAATTGGGTGGCTGCTATGCAATCTGAATAGGATGCAATAATGAAGAATGGTACTTGGTCTTTATGTGACTTGCCTCCTGGAAAGAAGGCCATTGGCACTAAGTGGGTATACAGGCTGAAGCGTAAACCTGATGGTACACTTGACAGGTATAAGGCCAGGCTTGTTGCAAAGGGTTATGTGCTGGAAAGAGGCATTGATTTTGATGAGACCTTTGCACCTACATGCTGTATGACTACTGTTCGGAGCATTTGTGCACTTGCAGCCCATCATGGTTGGAAGGTACATCACTTGGACATTAAAACTGCATTTTTGAATGGTGACTTGCATGAAGAAGTGTATGTTTTTCAGCCCCGTGGCTTTGTGCAGAAAGGGCATGAAAACCAGGTGTGCAGGTTAAAAAAGGCATTATATGGTTTAAAGCAAGCACCTCGTGCTTGGTATGAGAAGATACATGCCTATCTGATTGCACATGGTTTTGAGAACAGTCCAACTGAAAGCACCTTATATGTTAAGCATGCTAATGATGTGCTTCTGATCATTGTTGTCTATATTGATGACATGCTGCTCACTGATCCTATTGAGAAGCATATTGCTGATTTTAAGGCTGATTTGCATGCCTCATTTGAGATGTCTGATTTGGGGCATTTGCATCACTATTTGGGCATTCAGTTTATGCAAGTTGATGGTGGAATGGCTTTGTGTCAAACAAAATATATTGACACATTATTGCAGCATTTTGGCCTTGAAGACTGTAAGCCTATTGCCACTCCTATGGAGACAGGTTTACGATTGAGTCTTCATGATGTTTGAGATGCATTTGATGTTGTCCTCTATCAGCAGCCTGTTGGATGCCTAATTTACTTATGCATTACTCGGCCAGATATTCAGTTTGTTGTCTCACAGATGAGCAGGTTTATGCATTGCCCAGGAGTCAAGCATTGGCAAGCGGTTAAGTGCATCTTTCGCTACTTGAGTGGTACTCGGCTACTTGGGTTGTTTTATCCCAAGGGGGGATCACTATCACCAGATTTGCATGCTTTTTCTGACTTTGATTGGGCTGGTGGCTATGACACTCGTGTGTCCACTAATGGCTTTTGCTTCATGCTTGGTAGCTCATGTATATCTTGGTTGAGCAAGAAGTAGCCTACTGTGGCCACTTCCAGTTGTGAGGCTGAGTATAGGGCAACTTTCACAGCGACTGTTGAGTGTGTGTGGCTCAGACGCCTTATGGCTGATTTGGGTGTTGGTCAGTCTTCTTCCACCACCATCTTCACTGACAGTCAGAGTGCATTGGCAGTTGCGAGGAACCCTGTGTTCCATGCTCGCACTAAGCACATTGAGGTGCATTATCACTATGTGAGGGAGAGGTTCTCTGCTGGGGAGATCAGCTTGGCATATGTGCCCACACAGGAGAACATTGCAGACCTTTTCACGAAGGCTCTGCCTAGGGAGAAGTTTGAAGCTTTTCGCAAAGCTTTGGGCTTACTTCCTTTTGTGGAGTGATCTCCACATAGCTTGGCACTTCCTCATACATGAGTGTCAGCTCCTTGTTCACCGCATCACTCCCAGGGGGATTTGTTGATATATTTAGGTAGTGATGTGTATGAACACTCTAGGACCGCCGGGGCACTTTTTTCCCTCTTTAGGAGGTTTTTTTCCCCTAGCTTGTATATACACCTATTGCCCTAAAGGGCTACTTATCTTTGTACATTCTCTAGTAATACATTCAGTATTGTGTGTTGTGCTCCAAGCTTCTTCTTCTTCCTTGTGTTGTTTGCGTGCTTCCGTAGACGTCTAACTCCAACATTTTGGATGTTGCCTATCAAGGATAAGTTGGATGGTACAAATTACCCATTGTGGGCATATATGATGCATCATGTATTGTGGAACATTGTCGAATATTGGGATGACTCATTTGCATGCATTGAAAGCTTTATCAGTTAAATGTTCCATTATCCCTCACAATTGCTCTTGTCAAATAGCAAAAGATGCTTGGGATACACTTACAACTCGATAACATGCAAGAAATGAGGCTCATGTTGTTTGCCTCTCAAAACACTTGGTTAACGAGCATATGAAAAAAGAAGATTCTATGGACAATGTTTTGATAAAGATCAAAGATTTGATGGAGGAGTTGATTTTTGTTGATGAAGTCTTGCTAGATGGTTCACTTGTGCAATCTTGCTAGTCTTCCAAATTCATATCAAAGTTTTTCTTCTAATCTTGGATTGATGATGCAAAGCAATCCAAACTCCTGAGCATTTGAGGATTTAATCTCCCTTTTATTGTAGGAAGATAAGTCCAGGCATACATGTCAATTATGGATGTTGCAAATCAAGTTTTCTTAGCTAGTAAGAATGGCAAAGATAAATGGAGCTCATCTACTAGTAAGAAAAAAATCTACCAATGTGCACAAAAGAAGAAGCAAGACAAAGATGAGAAGAAAATAGAAAGAAAATACTTTGAAAATACTATAAGGGAAATGATAATTTCATAAAGAGTTGTCCTAAAATGGTTGTTAAAGAGGCAAAGAAGAAAGAGGATGGAATGGTTATGGCAGCTAGCTCTACACTTAAAACAGAGTCCACTAATCTTGTCCAGAATGAAGAATGGGCATTTACTACTATTTGCATCTATGACCCACCTTTGTATGAGTAGTGTATGTTTGGAGTAGACTCAGATGTCTAGTACTTTGATAGTGTGGCAACCAAACATATTACCTCATAGCGTGGTTTCTTCAGAGCATGTCCCTATGGGGAAAACTATCACATGCACTAACAAATCCTATTATCTTGTAAGGGGAGTTGGCAAGATTACTTTGACTACTACATATGTTGATTCTTTCACATTCTTAGATGCTTCATATGTGCCAGGTATCAAAGAAAACTTTTTGTTAGTTTCACTATTAGCCAAGATTGGCTTGGTTGTCAAATATGTCGATGACATATTATAGTTCTTCATCTCTCAAATGATGATGTTATTATTGCTTTTGACATTTCATGTCATGTGTTGTATAAGCTCATAGACTATGTGAAATTTGTGAATGATTCAACATGTGCAAGTCAAGATTCTTAGGCTATCTCAAATGCAAAGCTTTGCCATGCACACATTGGTCATCTGAATTTTGCTTATTTGCATTGCCTACAAAAATCTGAAATGGTATCCCAACTTGAGGAACTCCTAAACATGTCTATGAAGGCTATATTTTGGGCATTCCTCCTTCCCAAAAGATGGTTTAGTTCATATATCAAAGCTTATTCATAGGTATGTTTGTCGTCCTATGTAGCCACTTTAATTTTGTCATGCTTTATACTTTGGAGAAGCACTATCTTATGTGAGTTTCAACTTATATACCCATTTACATGGTAAATCTTTCATACCCTTTGGCAAAGGTATTAAATCCCAAGTACCATTCTTGTGAATAGAATCCAACTCACTCTTCATGGCACGCTCCCATTTCACATGATTTGTTGTCTGCATAGCCTCTTTGTAGTAAGAAGTCTCACCAGCATCTGTTAGCATAACAAAATCCAAACTTGGAACATATCTATCAGGTGCATGTGAGACACATGTAGAGCATCTCAATGGTTGCTGAATAGGAACATTTGTAGACAGATCAGACATTCTCTTGAACATCCCTATGTGCAGCATTCTTATGCATGCCAAGTGGAGGAATAATATCCTCAAACCACTCTTCTCACTTCAACCTCCTTAATGGCCTGTTTATGCATCTTAGACTCATTGAAAATGACATAAGTACTTTTGATCGCTAATCGTGTTTCAGGATCCCATAAGCGATATCCAAATTTTCCTTCTCGACCATATCCAAGAAAAATGCATTTCTTTGACTTATGGTCCAAATTTTATCTAAGATTCTTGGGTATATGAACATATGCTTCACACCAAAAACTCGACGATGAACATAATATGGTGGCTTCCCTATTGATAACTCTTGTGCCACTTTCAGACCTTTGGTAGTACTAGTTGAAAGGTTAATCACGTGAACTTCTTGAAGGGTTTCGAAGGCGATGCACCACGGTGCGCTCTCCTTATCGAGAGCTCCACGACAATATCCTCAGAGTAGAAAACGGATCTCCTAAGGTTGCACATGATACTCCACACAGTGCCTGCAAAAATACGCAGAAAACACAGTACACAGGGAGCACGAAGACAGACTTCTTAGGTCTTACAAATGCGGTCAAACTTACAGTCTGTGACAGACCAGGCCACTATATGTTTTATTAAAGAACCTATACAAAGAAGTTTCCAGTGGCCATTTGGCCTTCGCATGGACACTAACGGTAACAATCTCCCACTAAAGGCCAATATGGCCAAAGTAACTATGGAAGAAAAATAAAGAATGATAAACAATACCTAAGTGTAAGTATACAAACTATACCTCCCACCTGATGGGCATGTTACACAGTATACAAGTGACTATGTAAGATCATGAATCAAGTAACCCCCATCAAGTGACAACAATGTTGAAAGCTATCATGTGGTAGAGGTTTAGTCAAAGCATCTGTAGCATTATCTCGAGTGTGAACCTTCTCAAGAATAATGTGCTCAGCGGCTAAGCAATCTTGAATGAAGTGATACCTCACCTCAATGTGCTTGGTCTTTGCATGATAGACCCGATTCTTAGCCAAAGCAATGGCACTCTGACTATCACTGATCAAACGAGGTACATGCTGAGATAAACCCATATCACAATCAAGGCGAGAAAGCCACAACGCTTCCTTACATGCCTCACTTGTTGCAACATACTCTGCTTCTGTGGTGGAAATAGTTGTACATTCTTGAAGACGAGATCTCCAAGAGATAGCACCTCTAGCAAAATGAAAAATGTATCCTAATGTAGACTTACAATTGTCTACACAATTAGCATAGTCAAAATCTGTGTAACCAATAATGGATGCTTCCCCTCTACCTAAGCATAGACACTTGTCCTTAGTGCCACTCATATATTTTAAAATCATCTTGACCGCTTCCCAATGTTTCTTGTCAGGATTAGACATATATCTGCTCACAACTCCCACTGCAAATGCAATGTCTGGTATCGTAGCTACCATAGCATACATGAGACTACCAACAGCAGAATGATAGGGAATTTTGGTCATGAATTCCTTTTCCTCATCTGATTTGGGGCAATCATCCTTGCTCAATTTCACATATGTGGGTAAAGGTGTACTCAATGCCTTTCCACCTTGCTTATTGAACATGTGAAGTACTTTGGATATGTACTCACTTTGAGACAAGTATATGCATCTTCTACTCCTATCACAAGTAATGTGCATGCCAAGAATATGTTTGGCATCCCCCAAATCCTTCATATCAAATGTGTGACTCAACTTCTTTTTGAGAATTGACAAATCATAATAGGACTTCCCAGCAATAAGCATATCATCGACATAAAGTATCAAGCGTATCAAGCTTCCATCTAAGCATCTCTTTGTGTATAGACAATGATCCTCATTGCTTCGAGAATGGCCTTGAGACTTCATAAAAGCATCAAACTTTTGGTACCATTATCTACGGGACTGTTTAAGTCCATACAAGCTCTTCTTAAGCTTACAAGCTAGACTTTCCTTGCCAAGAACTACATAACCCTCTGGTTGTTCCATATAGATCTCATCTGTAAGATCTCCATGCAAGAAAGCAGTTTTCACATCCATTTGGACTAGCTCTAAGTCCTCCATTGCAACGAATCCAAGCAACATATGCAGGGTAGTCATCTTGACCACAGGAGAGAAGATTTCCTCGAAATCAACACCATGTTGTTGCTTAAAACCCTTTGCAACAAATCGTGCTTTATAATTTGGAGAAGCACTATCTAATGTGAATTTTAGATTATATACCCATTTACATGGTAAAGCTTTCCTGCCCTTTGGCAAGGGTACCGGATCCCAAGTATCATTCTTGTGAATAGAATCCAACGCACTCTTCATGGCACGCTCCCACTTGACATGATCCTCTGTCTGCATAGCCTCTTTGTAGCAAGAGGGCTCAGCGGCGTCTGTTACCATAACAAAATCTAAACCTGGAACATATCTATCAGGTGGATGTGAGACACGTGCAGAACGTCTCAATGGTTGCTGAACAGGAAAATATGCAGACTAATCTGAATGGACATTCTCTTGAACATCCCTATGTGCAGCATTTTTATGCGTGCTAACTAGAGGAATAGTATCCTCAAACACCACTCTTCTCACTTCAACCTCCTTAATGGGTTGTTTATGCATCTTAGACTCATTGAAAATGACATCACTACTTCTGATCACTGACCCTGTTTCAGGATCCCATAAGCGATATCCAAATTGTCCTTCTCGACCATATCCAAGAAAAATGCATTTCTTTGATTTATGATCCAACTTTTGTCTAAGATTCTTTGGTATATGAACATATGCTTCACACCCAAAAACTCAAAGATGATCATAATATGGTGGCTTCCCTGTCCACAACTTTTGTGCCACTTTCAAACCTTCGGCGGTACTAGGTGAAAGGTTAATCACATGAACTGCAGTCAATACTGCTTCTGCCCAAAAACCTTGTGAGATGTTTGCATGATGCAACATAGAGACTAGTCTATCTTGAATAGTTCTATTCATCCTCTCAACTACGCCATTCTGTACTGGGGTATAAGGAGCTGCAAACTCTCTATGAACCCCTCTAGATTGACAAAAAAAGGGTGAATTCATGTGAGGTATACTCACCCCCATTATCTGAACGTAAAGCCTTAAGCTTAGTTCCTTTTTCAATCTCAACTGAAGCAAGCAATTTTTTGAAAGTAGGGAATACCTCATCCTTCGATTTGATAGGATATACCCAAACTTTTCTAGTAGCATCATCTATGAAAGTGACAAAGTAAAGAGAACCACCTAAGGACCTAGTCGGCATAGGACCACACACATCTATATGAACGAGATCTAAAGGCTGAATTGAAGATTCAATGTGCATTCTATGCACATTTCTAGTTTGCTTTCCGTATTGACAATGCTCATAAAATGAAAAATCGGAGAAAGATAACACAAGTAAGTAGCCAAAACGAGAAGGATTTTCCATTCCACTACGAGATATATGGCCCAAATGACCATGCCAAATACAAGCCATAGGCTATTCAGTAACAACCAACAAGTGTTCTTTCTATGGTACAAATAAAGGATAAAGTGATCCAACTTTGCTTCCTTTTGCAATAACCATATTGCCCTTTTATATGCGAAAAGATTGAGCATAGAAGACCACCTTGTAGCCAAGGTCATCAAGTTGACCAACTGACATCAAACTGCATGATAACTGAGGTACATGGCATACATTATGCATAGTAAATTTTGAACCATCAATGAACTGCACAACCACATCTCCAATCCCCACAACATTACACTGGTAAGAATCACCAAGTCTCATGGTAACAAGAGACTTTGCTGCATAATTAGAGAACCATTCTCTATGTGGTGTCACATGGAAAGAAGCACCAGAATCTAGCAGCCAGGTGTGGGAAAGAGAATCAGCCATAAGAGCCTCAGTTGGCATAGTACTATCAAGTGTCAACACATCAGCATCATCAAAAATAGCATTAATTTCTTCAATCTTCACAGTCGAAGTAGATGGTGCAGGTAACTGTTTAACATGCCCATCAACATTCTGTCCTTTACCTTTAGCATTCTTTAATGCATAACAATCCTTCATGTGTCCTTTCTTATGACAATAATGGCATTCGATATCCCTCTTCCTTGATTTACTTCTACTCTTATTCCGTTGACCATTCTTTTCCTTATTCTTTCTCCTCCCACATTGTTGATTCTTTCCTTGGTAAGAATCACAAACATTATATGCATCTCCACTCTGAGTGCCAACTATAGATTTTCTACGAATCTCCTCACTCAAGAGTGCTCCGCATATGTCATCATAGACGAGTTTACCACCAAGTGCACTATTGCTAATAGCAATGCAAAATGTATCCCATGATGAAGGCAAGGTGCATAACAGAAATATTGCTTTCATTTCATTATCCATATCCATTTTCTGAGCCTGTAACTAATAGAATATAGCATCAAACTCATTTAGATGAGCAGCAACACTATATGTGTCCTTCATACGAAAGTCATATAATTTTCTCATCAGATAGACTTTATTTGATGCCATCTCTTTTTCATATGTATTGCATAACTTCTTCCAAAGCTCCTCCGAACTTTCACAGTCTAATACTGTAAAGTAAACATTATTTGCCAGGTGCAAACAAATGGTAGACCTGGCCATTTCATCTAACTCATCCCAATCACCTTCATCAATGTCAGCAGGCTTCTTTGAAATTCCATTTACTAGCTTCCATTGTCTCCTTTGAATCAGCACATCTTTAATATGATTCTTCCATAGAGCAAAGTTTGTGCCATCAAATTTTCGGATCTCAAAATGGTCTCTGCCCTACAAGTTATAGCTCCTCCTCGGAACACTAGCACTAGACCCTAATCCATCGGATGTGCCTGAGACCTCTGATGCCATGATGGTAGAGAATTGAATGGAATGATAATGGAGCTAGAAGAGTCCAAACGCCAACAAATAAGTGTATCAAGGAATAAATCGACCACTGTATAGTTGAAAAACCCAAAAATCTGGAAAAATTTTGCCAAACTATCCTCTGTAAAATGATCGTATGACCAGTGTCAAAATATCATAAAACTGCAAGTACTGACATGTTTGCCTGCATAGTGAATCACTGACTCCACTACATATAATCAATTACCCAATAGAAGCCAACTAGGCTTATCGAGCACCTAAGAACAGCTATCGTACATCTCCTATGGTGAGGCTGGGTAAGTCTTCCACCTGCATCATCGAAGAGACCCCGACATCTAGGTGTCTCCCAGTTAAGAAAACCTCACCACAACCCTCTTTATCAAACGTAAAAGGCTTTATGCAAAGAACGTAACTGCTATATCAATGACCACATGGATGTACATAAGCGGTATCCACAGAAGCGTACATAATATGTATGTGCTCAGTATTTGCAGTAAAATGATACTAAAAGGCTGAATGCACAGTCCAAACAACTAAGCAATAACACCTGCAAGTGTCTATCAACTCTGACGTTTTTGGCTCAAAAAACCTGCATAAATTTGCAACGGTTGCTCCCACCAAAACTCAAATCTTTCAAGAAAACTATAGTTTTATGAGTGTGGCTGAAAATACAGCCCCAAAGGTTGATATTTAATTTCAGAGAAGTACAAAGAACACTCTTCTTGATCTTCTTGGACCTGTGTGAAGAGAACTATGTGCGGAAGTACTCCAAAACGGCTCCAAAAGACACCCCAAGAATGCTTTAGAAATAGGCTTTGAAAGCAAAGAATAAATCTTTGAGGGACCAAAACATGTTCAAGGTAATGTCAACCTTAGTCTTTCCCCTTCTTCAGACACCACAAGAGTCTAGCTTAGTGGCAAGAGATTGCCACAGTTAAGCAAGCTCCAGGGGGAACAATACTGGGATGGGTGACCTCTCGGGAAGTATCAGGAACCTCTATATTCCTTGATCGTTGAGGTCCTCCATCGTGCGTAGCCAATGGCACCAACGGTGGCTTCGGTGACTCGGATGACAAGGTATGGCAAGGTCTATGCCTTGGTCGCCGCCTTAGTTGTAAGCCTTGGAGAACGCCGAGGGGGGGTACACGCTTCGCTTGCACAAAAGGAACAAAGCTTTTGAGTCGAACTGCTCTGATACCCGTGAAGGGTTTCGAAGGCGATGCACCACGGTGCACTCTCCTTATTGAGAGCTCCACGACGATATCCTCGGAGTGGAAAACAGAGTTCCTAAGGTTGCACACAATACTCCACACAACGCCTACAAAAATACGCAGAAAACACAGTACATAAGGAGCACGAAGACAAACTTCTTAGGTCTTACAAATACAGTGGAACTTACTATCTGTGACTGACCAAGCCACTATAGGTTTTATTAAAGAACATATACAAAGAAGTTTCCAGTGGCCATTTCACCTTTCACGTGGACACTAACGGTAACACTGTAGTCAATACTGCTTTTGCCCAAAAGCCTTGTGAAAGGTTTGCATGATCCAGCATAGAAACTACTCTATCCTGAATAGTTCTATTCATCCTTTCAACTACATCATTTTGTACTAGGGTATAAGAAGTTGTAGACTCTCTATGAATTCCTCTAGACTCACAAAAAAGGTTAAATTCATGTGAAGTATAGTCACCCCCATTATCTGAGTGTAAAGCCTTAAGCTTAGTTCCTTTTTCAGTCTCAATTGAAGCAAGCCATTTTTTCAAACTAGGGAATAACTCATCCTTTGCTTTGATAGGATATGCTCAGACTTTTCTTGTAGCATCAAAGTGAGAAAGTAAAGAGAACAACCTAATGACCTTGTGGGCATAGGACCACACACATTTGTATGAACGAGATCTAAAGGCTGAATTGAAGAGTCCACGTGCATCTTGTGCACATTCCTAGTTTGCTTTCCATATTGACAATGCTCACAAAATGAAAAATCAGAGAAAGATAACACAGGTAAGTAGCAAGAACAAGAAAGATTTTCCATTCTACTACGTGATATATGGCCCAAATGTCCATGCCAAATACTAGCCATAGGCTATTCAGTAATAGCTAACAAGTGTTCTTTCTATGATACAAATAAAGGATAAAGTGACCCAACTTTGCTTCTTTTTGCAATAACCATATTTCCCTTTGATATGCGAAAGGATTGAGCATACAAGACCACCTTGTAACCAAGGTCATCAAGTTGACCAATTGACATCAAACTATGTGATAACAACAAGACTGCTTTCATTTCATTATCCATATCCATTTTCTGAGCCTGTAACTAGAAGAATATAGCATCAAGCTCATTTAGATGAGCAGCAACACTATCTGTGTCCTTCATGTGAAGTTCATATAACTTTCGCATCACATAATGCCATCTCTTTTTCATATGTATTGCATAACTTCTTCCAAAGCTCCTCTGCACTTTCAAAGTCTAATAATGTAAAGTAAACATTATCTCTAGGTGTAACCGAATGGTAGACCTCGCTATTTCATCTAACTCATCCCAATCATCTTCATCCATGTCAGTAGACTTCTTTGAGATTCCATTTACTAGCTTCCATTGCCTCCTCTGAATCAGCACATCTTTAATTTGATTCTTCCATAGAGCAAAGTTTGTGCCATCAAATTTTCGGATCTCAAAATGGTATTTGCCCTGCAAGTTACAGCTCCTCCTCGGAACATTGGCCCTAGACCTTGATGCACTAGATGTGCCTAAGACCTCTGATGCCATGATGGTAGAGAATTGAATTGAATGATAATGGAGCTAGAAGAGTCCAAACACCACTAAGGCTCAAAGAAGGATGACCAAGTGTCAGATTTTGGGAGAGAATTCAGCAATCTTCTCAAAAAAATGAATTAATGAATAGTAATGACCAACTAAAAGGATTATGTGAGAATAAATGTGCTCACACCAATAAGTGTATCAAGGATTAAATCAACCACTATATAGTTGACAAAACCAAAAATCTAGAAAAAAAAATTGTCTGAGTATCCTCTACAAAATGAGCATATGACCAGTGTCAAAATAACATAAAATTGCAAGTACTGACATGTTTACCTGCATAGTGAATCAGTGACTCCACTGCATATAATCAGTTACCCGAAAGAAGCCAACTAGGCTTATCGAGCATGTATGAACAACTATTATACATCTCCTATGGTGAGGTTGGGTAAGTCTTCCACCTGCATCACCAAAGAGACCTCGACATCTAGGTGTCTCTGAGTTAAGAAAACCTCACCACAACCCTCTTTATCAAATGTAAAAGGCTTTATGCAAAAATGTAACCGCAATATCAATGACCACATGGAAACACATAAGCGATATCCATAGAAGCGTACATAGTGTGTATGATCTCAATATATGCAGTAAAATGGCATTAAAAGGCCGAATTCACTACCCAAACACTGGCCAACCACACCTGAAAGTGTCTATCAACTATGTTCTTTAGGCTCAAAAACCTGCATAGACTTGCGGTGGCTTCTCCCACCACAATGAAAAGCTTGCAAGAAACTTGTAGATTAACTAGTGTGGCTGAAAACATAGCCCCAAAAAGTGAACATTCGTTGTTGAAGAAGTACAAAGAACACTCTTCTTGATGTTCTTGGACCTTTGTGAAGAGAACTATGCATGAAAGTACTCCAAAATGGCTCCCAAAATCACCCCAGAAATGCTTCGAAAATAGGCTTTGAAAGCAAAGAATGAAGCTTTGAGGGCCCAAAACATGTTGAAGATAATGTGAGCCCAAAACATATTGAAGATAATGCAAACCTTAGTCTTTCCCAAGCACCACAAGAGTGCATCTTAGTGGCAAGAGATTGCCATGGTTAAGCGAGCTTCGAGGGGAAGAGTACTGGGATGGGTGACCTCCCGAGAAGTATCGAGAACCTCCGTCTTCCTTGATATTGAGGTCATCCCTCGCACCCAGCCAATGGTGACTTCAGTGACTCGGATGACAAGGTATTCCAAGGTCTATGCCTTGGTCATCACCTTAATCATAAGCCTTGCTCTGGTGGATGGGCGGATGCTCACTTCGCTCGCACAAAAGGAACAAAGTTTTTGTGTCGAAATGCTCTAATACCAGTGAAGTATTATGCTGGCAATGCACCACAGTGCACTCTCCTTCTTGAGAGCTCCACGACAATATCCTCAGAGTAGAAAACCAAGCTACAAGCACTGCACATGGTACTCTGCACAAAGGCTGTAGAATACACAAAAAAACATAGTACACAGGGAGCACGAACACAGACTTCTTAGGTGTTACAAAATGCGATTGAACTTATATAGTCTATGGCTGACCAGATCACTATATGTTTTATCAAATAACATATACAAAAGCGTCCCGTGGCCATTTGGCTTTTTACATGGACATTAAGGGTAACAATTTTGGCATGATTCTTTGAGCCATTGTGGAGTACTTTCATGCATAGTTCTCTTTACACACGTTCAAGAACATTAAGAAGAGTGTTCTTTGTACTTTTCAAATAATGAATATTTATATTTGGGGTTGTGTTTTCAGCCACACTACTAAATCTACAGGTTTCTTGAAAGGTTTTTCAGTTGTGGTGGGAGCAGCCATCGCAAGTTTATGTAGGTATTTTGAGCCTAAAGAACAGAGTTGAAGAACACTTGCAAGTATTGTTTGCTAGTGTTTGGGTTGTGAATTCAGCTTTTTCAATGCCATTTTCATGCATTTATTGAGCACATACACACTATGTAAGCTTATGTGGATACTGCTTATGTATGCCCATGTGGTCATTGATATAGTGGTTATGTTTTTTCATAAATCCTTTGATGTTGATAAAGAGGGTCATGGTGAGTTTTTATTAACTAGAACACACCCAAATGTTGGGCTCTCTTCAGTAATGCCAATGGAAGACTTTCCTAGCCTTGCCATAAGACATTTATGCTAGTTATTCATAGGTGCTTGATAAGCTTAGTTGGCTTCTTTCGATTAACTGATTATATGCAATGGAGTCAATGATTCACTATGTAGTTTTGCATGTCTGTACTTGCAGTTTTTTGAGATTTTGACACTCAGCATATGCTCATTTTTGTAGAGGAGATTCTAGCAAAATTTTTCTAGATTTTTCGGTTTTGTCGACTATATAGTGGTGGATTTACTCCTTGATACACTTATTGGTGTGAACACATTTATTCTCACATAATCCTTTTGGTTGCTCATTATTGTTCATTAATCCATTTTTCTAGGGAGACTTTGATTATTTTTTCCCAAAATCCAACACTTGGTCATCCTTCTTTGAGCCTTAGTGGTGTTTGGACTCTTCTAGCTCCATTATCATTCTAGTTAGTTCTCTATCATCATGGCATCGAAGATCTCATGTCTACCATTTGATTGGACTTGGCAGATAATGTTTACTCTACAGTATTGGATTGCAAAAAATGCAAAGGAGATTTGGAAGAAGTTATGCAATACATATGAAAAAGAAACGACATCAAATAGAGTGTACTTGATGAGAAAGTTAGATGACCTTCACATGAAGGACATAGATAGAGTTTTTGATCATCTAAATGAGTTTAATGCTATATTTTCTTAGTTACAAGCTCAAAAAAATGGAGATGGATAATGAAATGAAAGCAATTTTGTAGTTGTGCATCTTACCATATCATGGGATACATTTTGTAGAGCTATTAGCAATAGTGGAGTTGGTGGTAAACTAGTCTATGATGACATATGTGGAGCACTCTTGAGTTTACAAGATTCATAGAAAATCTATGGTTGGCACTCAGAGTGGAGATGCATATAATGTTCATGATTCATACAAAGAAAAGAATAAAAAATATGGAAGGAGCAAGAACAAGGAAAAGAATGAGCAATGGAATAAGTGTAAAATATGAATCAAGGAAGAGGGATATCAAATGCCATTATTGTAATAAGAAAGGAAACATGAAGAAAAACTACCATGCATTAAAGAATGCTAAAGGTAAAGGACAGATTGTTGATGGGCATCTTAAATAGCTACCTGTGGCATCTCCTGTGACTCTAAATATTGAAGAAAATAATGATATTTATGATTATGTTGATGTGTTGACACTTGATACTATTGTTCCCATTGAGGCTCTTATGGCAAATTCTCTTTCCAGACACATGGTTGTTAGATTCTAGTGCTTCTTTCCATGTGACACCTTATAGAGAAGGGTTCTCTAATTATGCAGCAAAGTCTCTTGGTACCATGAGACTTGGTCACTCTTACCACTATGATGTTGTGGGGATATAAGATATGGTTGTGGATTTCATTGACGGTCCAAAATTTACTATGCATAATGTACACCACATACCTCAGTTATCACATAGTTTGATGTTAGTTGATCAACTTGATAACCTTGGTTACAATTTGGTTTTCTATGCTCATTCCTTTTGCGAATCAAAGGGTAATATGGTTATTGCAAAAGGAAGCAAAGTTGGCTCACTTTATCCTTTATTTGTATCACAAAAAGAGCACTTGTTATCTATTACTAAATAGCCCATGGCTTGTATTTGCAATGGATGTTTGGGCCACATATCTTGTAGTGGAATGGAGAATCTTTCTCGATCAGGTTACTTATCTGTGTTATCTTTCTCTGATTTTTCATTTTGTGAGCATTGTCATTATAGAAAGCAAATTAGGAATGTGCATATGGTTCTCCTTACTTTGTCACTTTCATAGATTATGCAACAGAAAAGTCTAAGTATATCCTATCAAATAGAAGGATGAGGTATTCACTACCTTCACAAAATGGCTTGCTTTAGTCGGGACTGAAAAAGGAACAAAGCTCAAGGTTTTATGTTCAAATAATGGGGGTGAGTATACCTCACATGAATTCAACCTTTTCTATCATTCTAGAGGAATTTTCAGAGAGTTTACAACTCCTTATACCCTAGTATAAAATGGTATAGCTGAAAGGATGAATAGAACTATTCGGGATAGAGTAGTTCCTATGTTGCATCATGCAAACCTTTCACAAGGCTTTTGGGCAGAAGCAATATTGACTACATTTCACATGATTAACCTTTCTCCTATTACTACCAAAGATCAAAAAGTGGCACAAGATTTATGGACAAGGAAACCACCATATTATGATCATCTTTGAGTTTTTGGGTGTGAAGCATATGTTCATATACCCAAGAATCTTAGACAAAAGTTGGACCATAAGTCGAAGAAATGCATTTTTCTTGGATATGGTCAAGAAGGCCAATTCAGATATTGCTTATGGGATCTTGAAATAGGGTTAGTGACAAGAAGTAGTGATGTCATTTTTAATGATTCTAAGATGCATAAACAACCAATTAAGGAGGTTGAAGTGAGAAGAGTGGTGTTTGGGGATACTAGTCCTCCAATTAGCATGCATAAAAATGCTACAGATAGGGATGTTCAAGAGAATTTCCAATCACATCAGTCTACAAATGTTCTTGTTTAGCGACCATTAAGACACCTTGCACATGTCTTACATCCACTTGATATATATGTCTCGGGCTTGGATTTTGTTACACCAACAGTTGTTGATGAGCCTTCTTGCTACAAAGAGGCTATGTAGATAGAGGATCATGTCAAGTGGGAGCATGCCATGAGGATTGAATTGGACTCTATTCACAAGAATGGTACTTGGAATTTAGTAACTATTCCAAACGGAAGGAAAGTTGTACCATGTAAATGGGTATATAAGCTAAAATTCACCTTCCCCAAAGTATAAAGCAAGACTTGTTGCAAAGGGTTTTGAGGAACAATGTGGCATTGATTTCGAGGAAATCTTCTCTCTAATAGTCAAGATGACTACCCTATGCATGTTGCTTGGATTCGTTGCAATGGAGGACTTAGAGCTAATCCAAATCGATGTGAAAACTACTTTCTTTCACAAGATCTTAAATATGAGATCTATATGGAACAAACAGAGGGGTATGTAGTTCCTTGCAAACAAGTTCTAGTTTGTAAGCTAAAGAAGAGCTTATATGGACCTAAACAGTCCCTTAGACAATGGTACCAAAATTTTGATGCTTTTATGGATATTCTTGAAGCAATGAGGATCATTGTCTCTACACAATGAGATGCTCAGATGGCAGATTGGTATGCTTGATACTTTAATGCATTGATACGCTGATTATTGGGAAGTCCTCTTATGAGTTGACATTTGATATGAAGGATTTGGGGGATGCCAAGCATATGCTTGGCATGCACATTATTTGTGATAGGAGTAAAAAGATGTATATTCTTTTCTCAAAGTGAGTAGATATCCAAATTACTTCACAAGTTCAATATGCAAGGTGGAAAGGCATTGAGGACACCTTTTCACACATATGTGAGATTGAGGAAGGATGATTGCCCCAAATCAAATCATGAAAAGGAATTCATGAACAAAAATCCCAAAGGTGTCAAAGTGTTGAGTATGCTTTGAATATATCACAATAGAACATTATCACAAGATATCAACCCACAAGAAGAGTAGGGTTTTGAATACTACATACTTCTTAACAATAGAATTTCCATTTTGAAGTGAGGTGGAAACTTTCCACTAGAAATAAAACAATCGATGGAGAGAGAACACTTACTATGAAATGGGGTAAACTCACATCAGTACCAATCTACAAAAAACATGAATATTGATAAGGATCAATGGATGATAGGAACTTTTTTAGATATAAAGGGATGAAAATTAAAG
The DNA here is from genome assembly GCA_020310875.1 of Ceratopteris richardii. Taxonomy (NCBI): domain Eukaryota; kingdom Viridiplantae; phylum Streptophyta; class Polypodiopsida; order Polypodiales; family Pteridaceae; genus Ceratopteris; species Ceratopteris richardii. The sequence continues at coordinate 152,246,791 of CM035424.1, forward strand.
TTAGAAAACCTTTAGTATTTATTAATAGAAAGAAAACATTATGTATATAGTGTAAATAATATACATCAACGAATATCTTCCAATGAAAAGTCAAGACACTTATAAGGTATTCTACCCTTGGTGTGCAAGAAGAACAAATGAAAATCCTTTCATATGTTCTTCATTTGCCCTCATATTATGATCAGGTTAAGAACATAAGAAAGGGTTATTTTCAAGCAACCAATCACTTCTCTCTTAGAAACAAACACTATTAAAAGAGAAATAAGTTGCTATAAAAATATCTCAAAAAAAAAGGGGGGCGATCCTTGTAAAAATCTAACTTCAAAGAACCCTTGCAAAATAGGAATCACACTTCTTGTTAAATTTTTTTTTTTAAATCTTACTTGGGGGATCAGTAATTGTAGAAGAGACCTTGTGTTTAGGCATTTCCATGTGGTTAGATAAAATAAATAAAGGTTATAAAATATTTGTGGTTTTTAAAAATTGGGCCATGTCTCAAACTCTTGATTCTTTTGATAGGGATGGCTAGCATAGTCATGATGATAAAGAAAAGTGTTTCATTTAAATATATTATTGATTTATTTTACCATATTTTCAAGTGATTTATTATTTATAGTTTTTTGTTACCTAAGAATTTATATTAGAAAGAGTATTTTGTAATACATATCCAAAAGATGTCATTTGGAGTCACATCAATACAGCTCGGTAGGGAAACTCTATATCATTGAGCTATTCGCATGTGAGAAAAAGACTTTCACAAAAAGACTTTCACAAGTTATTTGCATTTGTGGTAACATAAAGGATGAAACTCTAATACGTTCAATTGTGTGAATGTTGTTCCCATCAAGATTTATATCTTATGCTAGAACTTGAACTTCCATGTGGCTAGACTCCCTTCTAGAATTACACTCCCTTCTAGAACTTGAACTTCCATGGTGCCATAAAATCTAGAACTTGAACTTCCATGTGGCTACACTGCCTTATTAGAAATAGCATCTAAACACACCTCAAAAAATGTATACTCATAAGACATGAATCTGACTCAAGCCGCAATGACAAACCCTATTAAGCTTAACCCTTATATTAATGAGAAAAGTTAAAGCCACATGAATGTTAGTTATACTAATGAACAACTCCAACCACACATGAATTTTTGTGTGGATGATTCCAACCTCCAAAAGCTATGTCCATTTGACAAGAATCAGTTGAAGAACCATTGAAAACTCAAAACATCATGATTGTATTGAAAACTGGTCATGAGCTAATCCCATTGCCACACCATTCATGTGGGTAATATCCATTGGAAAAGCACAAAGTGGCATTTATGTTGCCTTGTCCATGTGAGTAATATCCACGGTAAGGTAGGATTTTCTTTTGAGCTTGCCAACATTTAGGTTGGCTTTCATTGTATGCAAGAGGGTGTTACACTTATGTGTTCCTCGAGTAGCTTTGATGTGAACCTTTTCCCTATACATGGGCACTTTTTACTCTAGTGCTGGCTAGAGGTTTTTTCCCCATGTTACCACATACTTGATACTCTCATATGTGGTGGTACTTTGTACTTAGGGATATTATTCAGCTCTTACTTCAGTTCAGTTTATCGATCAATAGAGAGAGCTATTCCAGCCATCGTCTTCTACGTGTGTCTTGCTGTGTTTGTGGTCCTTGTGTGTGCTTCTTGTGTGTCTCTCGCACTTCTACACACACCCAACAGTGGTATCAGAGCAGGTTGAGCTTCTTCTCAAGTTTCGGTTTTTCGCGTCACAGGGCGCGTGCACTTTAACAGTGCAAATCGACTTCGGAGCATAGAAGTGTGAATTTCAGCAGCCCGGAAACATTTCCACCAGGTGCGCTGGAGTTTTACCCCCATTTCGAAGCCATTCGTGCAGTCAGAATCGCCATCAGAGTGACGGTTTGTGAGCTGAAATTTCAGCACTCATTTCAGTTTTCATCGAAGTGAAGATTTTGTCACATTCTTGTTCCTTAGTGAAATGGCGGGCAGCAATGACTTGTTTGGCATGCTTCAAGCTGAAGATAAGCTTGATGGGACCAACTACCCGATGTGGTCTTACATGATGAAGCACGTTCTTGTTGCAAAACAACTTTGGAACATAGTGGCAGATGTAGATCGAAGACCGAGACGTGCTTCTACTTCACAGTCTACTGTCACAGATGGAGCTTCTTCTTCGAGTACAGTGGTTTCTCCTTCTCCACCTACACAGGACCAGCTTAGATGGGATGGAAAAGATGCTCAAGCTCATGCTTTGATTGTGCTTTCAGTGAAGCGTCATATAGTTCCACACATTCGGTCATGTTCTACATCGAGACATGCATGGAACACTCTTGCTTCTTTGTATGCCGTGCGTAATGAAGCACGTGTTGCATACTTGAGGAAGCAACTTGAGGATGTATGTATGGCTGAAAATGAGTCAGTGGATGTGTATGTGACACGCATCAAGGACTTGAAAGAGCAATTGGCAAACATAGATGAGATCATTCCGGATGCATCACTCATTTCTACATTGTTGAAAGGATTACCGGAATCTTTTCAAAGCTTTGCTACTACACTTTGTTTGGTTGCAAAAGGAAATCCTAATATGTATGCATTTGATGAGGTTGTGTCTCTTCTTTTGCAAGAAGAGCAATCTAGAGTGAATAGGAGTGGTTTGATTGAAGGAACGCAAGCACTTGCTATCTCACAAAAGGGGAAAAGCAAGTATGGTTTAGCTTTTGGTTCATCAAAACCAAAGCCTCAAGCTTCCTCTTCCACTCATTCCTCTAATGATGGTGATTTGCAAAAGAAGAAGAGATGCAAATATTGCTGGAAGGCTGGTCATACTATTGATGAGTGTAGAAAGCTTGCTAAACGCAATGAAAAGAAGAAGGAATCGGGCACGTCTATTGCTGAAAATTCAGCAAATGCAAAGAATGATGAAGCTAACATGGCTCAAGATTTTTGGGCATGTGTTGTTACATGTCATTATGATGCTTCTTTACATTCTAAATGTATGGTTGTGTGTGAGGCTGATTCGGATTGGTTCTTTGATAGTGGTGCTTCAAAGCACATAACATCATGCAAAAGATTTTTTGCCTCTTTGAAAGATGCACCTAAAGGAGGACATGTGGTGTGTGCAAACAATGCCTCTTATCCTATCATTGGAGTAGGAGAAATTGAGCTTACGGCTGCAAATGGAGGTGTGATTCTCTTGAAAAATGCATTGTATGTGCCCGGTATCAAGAAGAACTTAATTTTAGTTCCGTTGATTGCCAAAGCTGGACTTCATGTACACTTTGTTGATGATAAGTGTATGGTTCATGATTTCAGCAATGGCGATGTTATTGTGATGTCCGATACATTATGTAATGGTTTGTATCGCATGGATACATACGAGAGGGCTGCCTCGAATGCCTTAGTTGCTCATACTTCTTCCATGGCTGAAATGGAGCTTTGGCATGCTCGTTTGGGTCATTTAAACTTCAATGTTCGCTCTACTTGCAAAAGAAGGACATGGTTATTGGCTTGCCTACACTTGAGTCCATTGAAAAGCATGCATGTGAAGGTTGCATTCTTGGAAAAATGCATGGTGCTTCTTTTCCAAAAGATAGTCACACACACACTACAAGAAAATTGCAACTTGTTCATAGTGATGTATGTGGTCCCGTTAAGACTCCATCTTTTGGGAAGCATGTATATTTTGTTACCTTCATTGATGATGCTACTCGCCATACATGGGTGTATCCTATGAAAGCAAAGAATGACGTATTTTCTTGCTTCAAAGCATTTTTAGCTATGGCTGAAAATTTTTCTTCACAAAAGCTTTTGACTCTACGCACGGATCGTGGTGGTGAATACATGTCACATGAGTTTAATGCTTTTCTTCGTGAAAGAGGTGTTTCACACCAATGTACGGTGCCATATACACCTCAACAAAATGGTGTTGCCGAGCATAAAAATAGAACTCTACTTGAAATGACACGATGTATGGTTAAAGGAAAGCATCTTCCTCATAAGTTTTGGATGGAAGCGGTCATGTGTGCAAATTATGTGTTGAATCGCTGCCCTACAAAAGCATTGAGATTCATCACTCCTTATGAGGCTTGGAATGGTCATAAGCCTATGGTTAGTCATATGTGTGTGTTTGGTTGTTTGGCATATGCTCTTGTGCCATCACAACAACGTCACAAACTTGATGACAAGGCAAAGAAATGTATATTTGTTGGTTATAGTGCTGAAAGTAAGGGATATCGGTTGTACCATCCATTGACGAACACAATTATTGTGAGTTGAGATGTGATATTTGCTGAAAATTCTGTTTTCCCTCTACTTGAATGCAAAAAACTGCCAACAGTTAGCTCACAAGATGTGTTCGATACACTCATGCCTTTGTTCCAAAATGGTGTGCTTGACTATGGCCATGTAGAGCAGCCAACTGAGGTTCAAAGGGCTGAAAAATTCCAGCCAAATAGGGCTGAAAATGCAGAGAATTTCCAGCCAAACATGGCTGAAAAAATTCAGCCAAAAATTGCCAAAACTCTTGGAAATTTTCAGCCACATATGGCTGAACATTTGCGTCCAAATATGGCTGAAACTGAGCACGAAATTCAGCCCACGCATGATGTACATATTGAAGATGTATTACATAATGAACGCATGTCTATCAAAAGTGCACAATCTATGCCAAAGTGGCTGAAACAAACTTTGCAGGATAGCAAATTGAGTGCACCTTTACTTGGTAGAACAAGATCAAGCTCTCACCATGCATCAAATAATTTTGTGGATTATTCTCTTATTGCTACAGCATGTAATGAAGAGCCACTTTCTTTTGAAGATGCATGTGACGATCCACAATGGATGAGTGCTATGCAATCAGAAATGGATTCCATACATAGGAATGGTACTTGGGAGTTATGTGAATTGGCAAAAGGAAAGAATGCCATTGGTACAAAGTGGGTTTATAAGATTAAGAGAAAATCTGATGGTAGCATTGATCGCTACAAAGCTAGATTGGTTGCCAAAGGATATGTGCAACAATATGGCATTGACTATGAGGAAACTTTTGCACCTACTTCACGGATGACTACCATTCGTACGGTGGTTGCATTGGCTACCCATCGAGGTTGGAAAGTGCATCAGTTGGACATAAAAACAGCCTTCTTGAATGGAGATTTGCAAGAAGAGGTTTATGTGAAGCAACCTCTTGGATTTGCTATGAAAGGGAAAGAGCATATGGTTTGTCGCTTGCATAAAGCCTTGTATGGTCTCAAGCAAGCTCCACGTGCATGGTATGACAAAATACATAAGCACTTGATTGCTCTTGGCTTCACATGTAGTCCGATTGAAATCACACTCTATGTACACAAAAATGGGGCTGATCTTATAGTGCTTGTTCTTTATGTCGATGACATACTCTTGACTGGGTCATGTGATGCAAAACTTGACATTTTTATGGCTGATTTGCAGCATACTTTTGATGTCACTTATCTTGGTCTTTTGAGCTACTATCTTGGCATCCAGTTTGTATCCGTTGAGGGGGGAATTGTTATGCATCAAGCAAAGTATGTTGAAAAACTACATCGGCGTTTTGACTTTGAGGATTGCAAGCCAGTTTCCACACCAATTGAGACAAGATTTAGATTCTCAGTTGAGGATTCCAGTGATGCATTTGACACTTCTCTTTATCAGCAGGCTGTGGGATGTCTTATATATGCATGCAACACAAGGCCGGATATACAGTATGCAGTTTCCCACTTGAGTCGATTCATGCATAGCCCTGGCACTAAGCATTGGCAAGCGGTGAAACGTGTGTTTAGATATCTTCGAGGCACTTTGAGCTTAGGTCTCTTTTATGGCAGAGATGTTCAGCCATGCTTGCATGCTTTTACAGATAGTGATTGGGCTGGTTGTTATGATACTCGCGTGTCCACTAGTGGTAATTGCTTTTTCCTTGGAGACTCATGCATATCTTGGTTGAGTAAGAAGCAACCTACAGTGGCGACATCGAGTTGTGAAGCTGAGTACAGGGCAGTTTTCACAGCTACAGTGGAGTGTATATGGCTGAGACGCCTATTGATGGATCTTTGCATGGAGATTGATGTTGCTACGCATATTCTCACAGATAGTCAGAGTGCTTTGGCTGTTGCACGAAACCCAGTGTTTCATGCACGGACCAAACATATTGAGGTGCATTATCACTATGTGAGAGAGCGCCTTCATGCAGGAGATATTGATTTGGTATATGTGCCTACACAAGATAATGTGGTAGACATATTCACCAAAGCTCTTCCACGGGAAAAGTTTGAAGCTTTTCGCAAAGCTTTAGGCTTATTACCTTGTGGGGGTTGATCTATCACTCCCTGTATGTGTTCACATCATTCGCTCCAGGGGGGTTTGTTACACTTATGTGTTCCTCGAGTAGCTTTGATGTGAACCTTTTCCCTATACATGGGCACTTTTTACTCTAGTGCTGGCTAGAGGTTTTTTCCCCATGTTACCACATACTTGATACTCTCATATGTGGTGGTACTTTGTACTTAGGGATATTATTCAGCTCTTACTTCAGTTCAGTTTATCGATCAATAGAGAGAGCTATTCCAGCCATCATCTTCTCCGGGTGTCTTGCTGCGTTTGTGGTCCTTGTGTGTGCTTCTTGTGTGTCTCTCGCACTTCTACACACACCCAACAGAGGGTAGATGGAATATACACATGTTTGAGTTGAGGGGGGAAAATGTAGTGGTAACACTCTTGAATTTTTGGCCAAAGTCCAACAATTCATCTCCCATCACTTGATGCATGGATAAAGGGAGCTCTTGAGTGTGTGTGTATGTGTGTGTGTGTCTGTGTGTGTGTAAACGATTTGAAGTTCTCATGATATAGAGCCTTTATCAAAAGCTTTTCAACATTATCCTATGTGGGCACATAAGCCAAATTGACCTCTTTAGTAGAGAGTATCTCTCTGAAAGAATGGGAGTGCACCTCAATGTGCTTAGTGTAAAACTAGAACATTGGGTTCCTTCCAACAAAAAATGCACTTTGATTATCAATAAACATGGTGGTTGCAAAATTCTAATCAACACTCAAATAATCCAATCGGTTACTTTTTTCAAGCCAAAATATAAATGAGCTAAAAAACCTGAATGATAATGAAAACAAATGTGGATGCATACCCTAAGGCATAAAGGCTTATGGTGAAAGATCTTGTAGCTCCATAGATCACAAGATCATAGTAAGAGAGACCCTGAGAGAAGAATTGTATAAAAGACAATACACAAATATGATGAAGAAGAGGAGAAGAAGAAGACATAGGCACAAATTGTATAAAAGACAATACACAAATATGATGAAGAAGAGGAGAAGAAGAAGACATAGGCACAATCTCTATTGGAGTCACACCATCTACATAGCTATGTAGTTACTTAATTTTACGTTTTGAAATATATTGTCATGATGGTGTGTTATAATGATTTTTTTTTATCATGAATGAAATAGATACATATTTACGAGTTACTATCTTAATTTTGTAGTATTTTGTGCTCTTTTGTCTTGTCTTCTTGATTGATTCTGTTTTACCATAATTGAGAAAGTCTTCCTATGTTAGATTTTGCTCATTTTTTAATTCAATTGAAATATTGTTAATCCTAGATAATCTATATACAATGTTATCTTTGAAGTAGTTTGTTTGAATGATAGCCTAAGATTGAACTATTTTCACTTGAGTGATGTTCCCCTTCTAGTACAAAATTATATGTTCGCTCTAAGTAGTGAATGTGGATGAAGAAGGAGATCTAGTTGTTAAGTTAGAATTTTCCTTAGTAGGGGATACTTGTTTGCCTCTCTACTAGTAGCTTTGAGTGTTCATCAGAATAGTATGGTTAGTGTGAGTCATAGTCATTAGCCCCATAAGATTTTGTGTTCAGTGATCTCCACATAGTTGCTTCAAGAGATAGCCATCACGCAGGGGACAACAGCTTAAAAGATCAAGAAGTGTATCCACAAAATTTTGTAATAGACTTAAATTTGTAGCCCATTACAATGATGACCCAATTATGCATGTTTGGACGTTTGAGAATCATTATAGTATATTGGATGGCAACTATAATCTGGTGCATAAGTGTCATGTGAAATCAATAAGAATATCCTACTTGAGAAAAAGATGAGGATTTGGTACCCCAAAGTTCCCATTCCCACATTCTCTCAGAGATCATGTTGGTACATGTCAATCTATTTTTGGCCATATCTTTCTCATTCGATATCCATTTTTTATGTACAATGGGTCATCTTAAAGAGAGAGAGAGAGAGAGAGAGTACTACTTCTTGAATATGTAAAAATAGTTAATCTTTGAGAAGCCTTGAATTTTTTGTATCTTAATTTTCTAGGATGCATAACTTTGATATTTAGCATCCAAACAACACAATTTCATTTCCTCCTAATTGATTACTTGGAAAGAATGTTTTTGAGCAATTTCCGGGTCACGTGAGGATTTGTGAAATATGGAGAATAAGTATTTCTAGGTGTCTAAAACTTTTGGCATGATTTCAAAACAATTTTTAGAACATTAAGATCGTTTTCTTGCTTTTCAATATGTGCCAAAACCAACTGGATATGTTAAATTTCCATTTTGGCCCTAGAAAGGAAGATACTAGCAAGATTTCAAGTCTTTGGGTTCATCAAATGTATATTTTTTAGCTTGTAGAGTGCAAGAATCCTATTTTAGATTTTAATTGTATATTTTTGGCAATTGTAAGTGCCTAAGACACTCTTGTATATGCATAATTGCACTTGATAATGCTCATGCAACATTTGTATGATGCCGCATTGTTAAGGGTAAAAGATCCATTCGTATTTGAAGGATTGTGAAGAGAAATGAAGCAGATGCAAGTGGGTCACTAGACTTCAAAGAGAATGGGATGATACAAGACCAAGACAAAGCATCTTTGAAATGTCAAATGATGACAAGGATCAATGGACCATCTCAAGAAAGCCTCTTTTGCTTTTCATTCTCCTTTATTCATTTTGGCTTCATGATGCATAGTATAGTGTATATGCATGTTTTGGAAGATGAAAGGTAGGAAAGTTTGAATTATTTTGTTTAAGCATTCAAGAAAGGTTTGTTCACCTTTGTTTAAAGAAAGGACCCACGTGCATGTTCACTTTTATGTATAATTATGATGATAGTCATGGTCTGCTAAAGTTTATGGGGCTAATGAAATTTCAAGAGTATCATACAAATTTAACAAAGTAAAGATTACCATTTTAAAGATAAGATATTGACTTAAAGGATAAGATTAAGTTCACTATAAAGAGTGTTGAAAGGTAGATTTATGGGATATCATTTGATATCCAATGTTTTCTTTGCTTGAAGGGAGATTATCATATTCATTTCCACATAGATGAATATTATGATATCTTCATTAGAGACTCATAGATTGTTATGAGACTAGGTGGCACATGTGGTAGGAGCCTAGAGAGTGGGCCAAATCACTATGTAATTCAGGTATATTAAAGAGATACCTATGATGTATTTCATAGTTAGTGAAGGTAAGAAACCTTGAAGGAGAGTCCCTTAGTTGTAGAGACTATTGATGCCAAAATGGTTGGTGCATACTTTGAGAGATAGTAATTTAGATGCACATTTTCCTTCTCGTACTCACTCAAGCGTCAATGGTGTTTCCTTTGTGTTTGATTGTTGAGTGATGACTATCTCTAGTCTTTTTTATGAGAATGAGCCTCTTTTCTTTGATGAAGCACAAAATTCAAAAAATTGGATGGTTGCAATGCCATCTGAACATGATGCTATTATGAAGAATGATACATGATCTTTATGTGATTTGTCTCATGGCAAGAAAGCCATTGACTCTAACTAGGTCTATAAGTTCAAGTTCAAGTCTAATAATAGTATTGATTGCTATAAGGCTAGGTTTGTAGCAAGAGGTTATGCCTTAGAAAAAGGCATAGATTTTGATGAGACCTTCCTATCATTGGAGAAGGAGAAATTGAGATTACGGTTGCAAATGGAGATGTGATTCTCTTGAAAAATGCATCGTATGTACCTAGTATCAAGAAGAACTTAGTTTCACTTCTGTTGATTGCCAAAGTTGAACCTCATGTACACTTTGTTGATGATAAGTGTATGGTTCATGATTTCAGCAATGGTGATATTATCGTGATATCCTGTACATTATGTAATGGTTTCTATCGCAAGCCTTATATGATCTCAAGCAAGCTCCACATGCATGGTATGACAAAATCCATAAGCACTTGATTGCTATTGGCTTCACATGTAGTCCAATTGAAAGCACACTCTATGTACAAAAAGATGGGGTTGATCTTACAGTGCTTGTTCTTTAAGTCGATGACGTACTCTTGATTGGCTCATGTGATGCAAAACTTGACATTCTTATAGTTGATTTGAAGCATATTTTTTATGTCAGTTATCATCGTGGTCTTTTGAGCTAGTATCTTGGCATCCAATTTGTATCCGTTGAGGGAGGGATTGTTATGCATCAAGTAAAGTATGTTGAAAAACTACCTCAGTGTTTTGACTTTGAGGATTGCAAGCCAATTTCCATACCAATTCAGATAGGATTTAGGTTCTCAATTGAGGATTCTAGTGATGCATTTAACACTTCTCTTTATCAACAAGTAGTGGGATGTCTTATATATGCATGCAACATAAGGCCGGATATCCAGTATGTAGTTTCCCTATTGAGTCGATTCATGCATAGCCCTGGCACTAAGCATTGGCAAGTGGTGAAATGTGTGTTGAGATATCTCAAAGGCACTTTGAGTTTAGATCTCTTTTATGGAAGGGATATTCAGCCATGCTTGCATGCTTTTACGGATATTGATTGGGCTGGTTGTTATGATACGTGTGTGTCCACTATTGGTAATTGTTTTTTTCCTTGGAGACTCATGCATATCTTGGTTGAGTAAGAAGCAACCTACAATGGGAACATCGAGTTGTGAAGCTGAGTAAAGAGCAATTTTCATAGCTACAATGGAGTGTATATGGCTGAGACGCCTATTGATGGATCTTTGCATGGAGATTGATGTTGCTATGCATATTCTCACTGATAATCAGAGTGTATTGGTTGTTGCACGAAATGGAGTGTTTCATGCACGGAACAAACATATTGAGATGCATTATCACTATATGAGAGAGCACCTTAATGCAAGAGATATTGATTTGGTATATGTGTCTACACAAGATAATGTGGCAGACATATTCACCAAAGCTCTTCCACGATAAAATTTTGAAGCTTTTCACAAAGCTTTAGTCTTATTACCTTATGAAGGTTGATCTATCACTCCTTTTATGTGTTCACATCATTCGCTCCAGGTAGGTGTTCCTCGAGTAGCTTTGATGTGAACATTTTCCCTATACATGGGCACTTTTTACTCATGTTGGCTAGAGGTTTTTCTCCATGTTACCACATACATGATTTACTCACATGTGGTGATACTTTGTACTTAGGGATATTATTCAACTCTTACTTCAATTCTGAACATCATGAATAGAGAGAGCTATTCCAGCCATCCATCTTCTCTGTGTGTCTTGCTGCATTCGTCATCCGTCTTCTTTGTGTGTCTTGCTGCATTTGCCATCCGTCTTCTCTGTGTGTCTTGCTGCTTTGTGCTTCTTGTGTGTGCTTCTTGTGTGTCTCTCACACTTTTACACACCCAACAGTCCAAAACATAGACCAATCAAAGCTATCATCTTTGTTATTTCTAATAAGCTCATTTAAAGGAATGATTTTGATTTTATGCAAGAGGTTTCGAATGTTTTATTTTTTCTACATTGTGTTTTGACAACATGAATTGGATCATGCTAACATTGAGGGAGTAATGAATTTATGATATCCAAAACAAAATAAAATATCCATATGGGCTCCAAACCTACAAACATATCGTAGAAAATTATCCAATCCACCTTTGATCTCTCCATTTCATATATTGATTGCAATACATATATTTCACATATTGTGTTGAAAATACGCTTATAAATTATTTTACGGTAAGGAATTTGGTTTGGATATCATCTAATCATAAAGTTGATACCAATAATTCAATAGTTTTTAATTTAAAAAGAGTAGAAAGGAGGTTATCTATAAGACTACACTGTACTATAATAACAAGCAGTTGATCATACCAACAATAAGCATATTCTAATTTGCTACTAATTACCTGAAGATGTTGCTAGCACCTTTACATGATACAAAGAAAATGAGGAAAGAAAATCTTAACACAACAATTACGTGGTATTCCAACCCGTACAAAAATGCATTTCAATCCAAAATCTGGGTTTGATTTACTAGACAAAGGCCCCAAAATTCTTTTGTTTTCAGACAATTATCCAAATATGCTAACACTCTTTTATACAAGGCCTCATATTCAAATTGTGTGATCAGTTTGTTCCATGATTTGGATTTCTTAAATCATGGTATTGATTCCTGTTTCTGGTTTAGATTATCCTTGACTAACACACAACTTTAAAAAAATAATTAAAGATGGAAAGCAACCAACAGCAGAACGATAAATGGAGAGCAATTTTCCTAATATATGGCAAGAAAAAAAAAAATCTATGTTGCCCGTCTAGCATAATGAGGACTTTAATGGATAAAAACACTCGACTATTGTTAATAACTTAACACCACAGGATTGATGTGCAAACAAGAATCACTGATGTGTAAGATCATATAATAATGATGATTGAAACGGGAAGCTCGAATACACGCACTGATAAACTAACATTATGAATCAAAAAAAAATGAGGAAATAAAAATACTCCATAATACCTTTTAAGAACGCACACATGATGGAAAACAGCTGTACATACACACTGAAAAAGCTTAAAGATTAATGCTATTTAGGAGTGGTCATTATTCCGAGCCAAAAGAAAAGAACCGCAAGAAAGAAAACAAAATAATTAATCTGCACTCTGCACCACATACATCACTACCAGAATATATCTACACGTCTTTTTTGCCATGCCTGGTGGTCTGATGTAGCTTTCTCAACATGATTGGCCATTTAGGTTTCTTCAAATTCAGATATTAGATTCTCTAATACTAGCATCATTATCCATCGTAACTTGTTTTCATTAGAACATATCTTACTCCTAGAAGAGAAACAGAGTTTGATACAAGATCTTCTGTTATATGTCCATAGTAAAGTAACTCGACCATAGCCAACCATTGCCAAGAGCATGGGCATTCATATTTGTTGGGACATGTGCAAAGTAGCTCCCCAAAACTAGCATTCATTTAAAATTTTTCCTGTGTATGTAGAGAAAATTGGTTGAGGAAATCCATGAAGCTAATGCCAACGTATGTCTTCCACCACATGCAATATATTTAACAGCCCAATGGCCATTCACTGAATCACCTTTAAATTCATTGTCTCCATCACAATGGCTTCTCCCATTGCTCAAGCTAAAACTTCTGGGAGCAAGCTTTACTGGCACTTCAACAGGGTGTCCGGTTGTGAGAGCTCGATCATATCCCAATCGTCCATGATCAGCTCGCCCAAACTATGCAACACATTTCAATTCATGAATATGTAGTGTACTGTCACATTATTAGAAGAAAAAAGAAGCAGAAAACTCTCCCTCCCCCTCCCTCCCTCCCTCCCTCCCCACCTCCCTTCCTCCCCCCCCCCCTCCTGCCCTCCCCCCCCCCTCCCTCCCCTCCTGGAGTCCTGCCCTCCCTCATCCCCCCCCTTTTTTTCCCTCCCTCCCTTCCCCCCTCCCCCTCTCGCCTCCCTTCGGATCCAATCAAATTTATCTCTTCTTGCTTCCATGCAAATGGCTTCTTTGGATCCACCACCTTGAGCATTGGAACTTCTAAAATGGATTATTTCAAAGTGTCAATCAAAATTATCTCTCTTCTTGCTTCCATGCAAATGGTATTTCACCTTGAAGCACATTCGTCATAGGCATGCTATAAACAATGTTTCCCCTCATCTTGAAGAGTTGGCCATTATAAAATAAGTGAGATCTAGAGAGTCGGGACCCATCTTGACCCCATCGGCCGAAACTATATGCCCTAGATACTCTATCTCTGGTAAGAATAATTGAGTTCTGTCAAGATTTACAAACAACTTATTTTTTAAATTTTATTTAACACTAATATAGGACAACATTGACCTACTATACACTAACAAATTATCTAAAAAATCCAAAACAAATTTGTCAATGAGAAGATGCAATCTGTCATTCATTAAGATCATAAAGATAGTAGGTGCATTGGTAAGGAAAAATGGCATAACCTAGTACTCATAATGACCAAATCAAGTCCTAAAACTTGTCTAATATACATCCTTCTCTCTAACTCTAATATCCTCGTAGCCACTTTTTAAATCTATCTTACTAAATATGATTGCTCTACCTAGAGCATCAAATGGATCATCTATTCTAAGCATGGGTATTTGTGTTTGACGGTGATCTTGTTGGGTGTGCAATAATCTACGCTCGTCCAATAAGACCCATCACTAGAAGAACTGGTGTGCAAAGGGCAATTAGTTGGATCTAATCAACTCTTCCTCCATATACTAGTTGACAACCTTGCAAACTTTGTTCTCCTCTTGTCGGCTCATGCGAAATGGTGGCCCAATGATGAGACTCGCTTCTAGCACCAACTCAATCCTATGCTCAATGTTCTTGCAAAGAGATAAACCAAAAGGTAACATAAAAATAGATTTTGAAATTCTGCTCTCAACTTCGCGAAAAGTGCTTGAGCATTCATACTAGAACTTCCTTGACTATCAAAATCCATCACAACACAAGATGAATAAACAAAATATAAAAAACAAATATACTTACAATCAATCTTGAGTAACATGGGTGTGATCACTAATCTTGTCTTTGGAGACTTGGCTCTCAACAAATCAACAATAACCTTCCCTTGTACTCAAATTGGTATACATGCTATGCAAATCTATGACTAGTCGTTTCCTAACATGCCATTGTTTACTAAGGACTATGTCAAAACGCGCCAATCGTGCAATTTGAAAATATTTGCTATCCTTATTGAATTGGATCTATATAGGCAAACCAACTACTCATTCGTACCATGTCTCTATCCCCTCCCCATCGACAAACTCAACCATGTAGGTGTAAACTGACTCCATAATAAAGTATAGCCCTCTGACAAGACAAAGGATAATGGCATATTATGTGTGGAGCATGTGTCAAAAAGTACCTTGATAGACTATCCTTCCATGATTCTCATGACAATAAGCTTCATGTCTTGAATATAGTCGCCTTTCTATGCTACTGGTTAGAGCACAAGGTCCAGGACAGAAGGTACCTTTTTAGTGACCATCTTGGCCACTATGGAAGATGGTGTCTGAGATCGGAAATCATTGAAATCCTCATCTATATCACTCCCTACTTGTGTAGGGTTTATTACTATGGCCGGGGTGACTTTCTTCTTCTTAGGATAGTCTTTGAATCAATATTGTCATAAGCACCCATAGCATAATCCTTCCTTCATTGCCCTCCCTTTCTACTAAGGGACCGTCATTGCCACGATAGATGATGGTGGTTGAGATGGGAATCATTGAAATCCTCATCTACATCACTTCTTGCCTTTGTAGGATTTACTATTATGGCTCCACTTATTTTCTTCTTCTTAGGATAGTCTTCAGATCGATGTTGTCATAAGCATCCATAGCATAATCCTTCTTTCCTTGCCCTCTCTTTCTGCTAAGGGAGTAAGAATAGACTTTATCGAAAGCACTCTTAACCAACTCCTTAAACAATCTATATCACATGCACCTGCTTAGCGTCTCTTTGAGGTTGTGCACTTGTCAAAATTGAAGCACTAAAAGAAGAGGAAAGACTCATCTTAGCCAAGGAGGATATCTAGCCCCAAGAGCTTGTGCCCTTATGGCCATCCTTATACAATAGAGTCATCTGAATGGCCTGTGACAAAGAGTGACAATCTCTTTCCTAACTGAAGGCCTGATAGTTTCTCTTAAGCCCAATACAAACTTATGGGCATGGAGAAACTCTGGGATGGAATTATGCACTTTCAAAAGCACCTCCCTATACTTATAAGCATACTCCTGAATAGTTTGGCTTTTCTCACTGATGAAAAACCAAATGTCCAATGCTCTAGACCTCTCCTTAACAAGGCATAAAGTTATTATAGAACAGATTTTAAATTCTTCCCACATAGTGGCATCTTTCTTATCTTATTCGCAACAACCTATGGGCATAAGCGGAAACATTGTTCCCACTTAGCCACTGCTCAACATCATATATAGTGCAAGCACTCGTAGATTCATAATAGCAGGACAACTTAAGATCCTTAAATCCCCACCTATATATATTCCAAAATGAATCCAAGTAAACCCCAAATTCACCCTCTAATGAAAGTGAAACTATAAGCTCATGGTAGTCAAGACAAGATACAGAGCATATCAACTTCATTATGCACAATATGGACTCAATACTATGACATCCCCACTAACTTCATCCATGCCTATTAATATCATTAGTCATCGCCTAGCCTCTTGAGTCTCTTGTCGAGATTCCCTCACTAGAGACTTTTGGAGTTCGTTGCTCTCCTAGAGCTCCCAACTCCTTCCCTAATGCCCCAAACTTAGGCATGGCCTCATCCTGCTTAGAGCTACATATGTGCTCTAAGATGCTATCCAAGGTACTTTACAGATGTGAAATTCTCTAACTCATGGTCTCTATATACTCTAAAGAGTGCTCGGTCATGTGCATGTCTTCTTGGTTTGGGAAAGATGGTCTTGATTTCATATCTATGGGTGTGTTAGTTCTTCTTGGTTTTGTTCTGTTTTATGTTTTTTAATGAATGTAAATGTGTATATATACCTAAGACTATGATATTAACAATGGCACTTACAATACTAAACAATCGCTAATTTTTGCCAAAATGAAAACAAGAATAAGAAATATGCATGTTAATATGCTTTCTATGATGATTCAAGCAAGCAAGCAAGCATGCATAGAAAAATTTTAAATTTCTGAAGCATTTTCTACAATATTTTAATAATCTATCCACAAAAAAAAATTGATGTACTCTACATACTTGTGCTTGGGAGCATGGATTACATCTGTAACCATAGGGCACTACACACCCTTTTCGTTCTCCAAGTATTGTTTAGAAGATCCTCATGTGTTGACAACCAACTTTGAAGCTCTAAATGACAAAAAGACAAAGGCCAAATGATGGCCTGCAAGTAGTAGTCGGTGTACTCTCAAAGCAGGTATCAAAAGTAAGTGAATTTTGAATTTTTTACTTGGATTTATATGGAGAGAGATAAGCCCCAAGTAGTGGACATGTGCTGCCAAACGACCCTCTGTTGAGGGGGTGTGAGGAGGATTAGCTCCAAAGAGAGGAGGATGGAGCCTCTAAAGCTTCGTGCAAATGTGAGTACTCCATAGAAGGGCACTCAACTTGGAATTATCCCATATACAAGCCAAAGGGTGCAAAAAACAAGTGTATATGTGAGGACCTTGCTTCTCTTATCACAACAACATGAGGTTGACAAGGGCTCCTCTAACCTATTTAGATCATATGGGAGGCACATGGGCAGCTAGGATGGCCTCCTTGGCTATCCATATATGGATGCACACTTACCATATGGAGTACAATGTGCTATTTATCAAATGCATGCACCCTCCCATCAGCTAGAGTCTAGAGATCAAGAATAACCACTTGTACCAATACATCTTTTTTATCCTTCTCTTGCACTAACTCCTAGATTCGTTGAGCCCAAACCTCTACAATGGACTGAAAGAAAATATGACTTTGTAAGTATTTTATCTAAAAATACAAGTACAAAAACACATATGCTTGAAGAAAAGGAATTTGAAAATAAAATCTCTGGTTGGATTTCTATAATTGAAAAACATCAATAATCATTCATAATTTCTATAATTTCTATAATTTCAATAAAATCTGTGGTTGGATTTCTATAATTTCTATAATTGAAAAACATCAGTAATCATTCATAAAATTCATCCTTTTTGAAAAAACATTCACATATCTTCTTGGGAAGATGGACGAAATCATTGTATAAACCAAAATGAAAATTTCAAGACAAGAACATCTTAAAAACTTTTCAAAATTCAACAGGTCTTGGACTTCAAAGGAAGAAGTGTTTTCATAGATTTCAAACGATGACAACATATTTACAAGTCCCAAGATCTATGAACCTCTTGTTTCATGTATCTAGAGATATTCTTGAACTTCAAATTCAAATAACATTTAAAACTAGCCTATTGAGAGATTTATACCTCAAGAGACTTTGACGAGAATAGAATATTAAAAAGATCATCAATATGGTTCTAAACTACATATTATTCCCATACCTTTGACAATTAGAATTTAGGGAGGAAATTGTAGGGAAATTATCAATATGACAAATTCAAATTGTATAGATTAGTTTAGCACCTTCAAATCACTGTATACATCATGAATATTCATACTTGAATTATACATTAGGGAAATTTTAGTCATAGGCCAAAGTTGGTCAACGATATGATCAAAAAGTCAATTCTAAGCTTTTTGGAATAAACCACACAATCATAAAATACATCAAGAGAGGGTATGAAATATCCTATGAAAAAACATAATTTCACCCTCAAAACTTAAACCCTAATTTCTAGCATGAAAATCCTAATTTGCCGGTATAGTCAAATTAACAAGTCAAACTTGACACTTTGTGACTATAGTCTTGTGAAGAAGTTATATATGCCATCTCACCTAATTTTGTCACGAGCACATCTTTTGCCAAATCACCTAATATTTATGTATCCTAATGATATAATTTTTTGTTTTTGCCATGAAAAAAAGTGGCTTACTACACTTTCTAGAAGTACATTCGATTCACACATAAGTGCCTAGTATAACCAATAAGACATAACAAAGTTCCATTTAGAGCCAAGTCCACTCGATCTGACAAAGTGCTCACACAATTGCCTATCAATGCATAACAATGCATCTAGATGGACCAAGTAAAGACGATAGGACGAGGAACATCCCTCTTCGTTTCACCCTATGCACACTTGTCCCAAGGTTGGATCAAGATTTAGTGAATGGGAGAAGATGCTCTCAAATCAATCCTTATCATTTCTCTACACTTTGCACTAGATCAAGCTTATCAAGTGCAAAGCAAGATTGGGAAGGGTAAAGACTCCACAGACTCGCCTCTTTTCATATCGAGTCAACAATGCAATCTCCATCTGATGGTGAATTGGAGAGGAACACAAGGCTCCCTAAAATCGGACCATCTGCTTGAGCGATATGCCCTAGAATGCTTTATAGTTCACACTCATTTTTGAGGATGAAAATGTTTCAAATTGTTTAAAGGGAGAGGGAATGTTGTGAACTGACTCTTTACATTGGTTCAATAACCCTAGAGGTAAGAATAATCCCAACGTACACTAACGCTTAGTCAAGCAAGCAATGGGCTTAGCTTAATGGTAAAGCATCGAGGTAAGAAACCTGAGGTCATATGAGGCTACTCTGAACTTCTACAAGATCCCACTCCAATTAACTCAAGTGGACTCCAGTGAACTAGGACACTTGTCAAGGTTAATTGAAGTGGACAAGGACACTTGGACAAGCCAATTCAAGTTCACTGAAACACATGGCTAGAACAGAGACGACCACACATCCCCATGCTCAGATGCATCAGACACCATGAAACTGAGATTCAGAACATCAGACTATACAATACCCTCAAATCTGCTCCATATACTTCTGCATCTCCACAAATGTCATACCCACATAAGAATGCAGACATGTTTCCTTATGCATTTATCGTGGTTGTACCTTTATGGCATCTAGTTTCACTTTCTCTATCCTGACATTCTACACCATGTCAACCCCATGTTTTTATCCTGCATATGCCACTGTTTACTGTGCACCTATTTTTCAATTCAGCATGCACATTTTTCCTCCTTTGCATGATATTATATCGTGGAGGATTTGGCTCTTCATACATGCTAATATCATTTTTTTCTCTCTCTCACTCCATCCATGCCCCTCCTTTTTCCATTCCACTTACTCGCATCCTTTTCATCATTGTATTCACAGTCCATTATTACATACTGCAAATACACCTACATTCTTTTATTCTACTTGAAGTTCATCCTATTTTAATGGCTCTATATGTATGCATTTGCAAAAGGAGGAAATTAAGAAAGAAAAAAGGGGCAGGAGTGGGTGGGAGAGAGGGGGGGGATAGAGAGAGAGAGAGAGTTTAAAATCACATCATGTTGTCACGTTTTACTCACAGAATACATCCGCCCTCCAGCTGATAATGCCACTGAATGAGTGCCACCACAAGAGACCTAAAGAACATGACAATCACTTACAGATCATATAATTTTAGTTTACTTAAATAAAGAATGATTTGCAAACCTGCAGAATGGTCTCCTCTGCAAGAAGCATAACCCTCTGAGGAACCATTTTGCTACTCTTGTCATCACCAAATCCTAGCCGACCATGCTCACCCCTACCCCATGCATATACCTGTCATATGTAAATGAAAATATATATTGTGATATCAAAATGATTGAAGGCATTGTTATGTGTATACGGGTGTCCATAATCACTGTATGAACATGAAGGGATATCTCCTTAGTCTGGACATGCATGTATGAATGTCACTGTATATCTGATATATTCTCAAATCTCATGTACAAAGAGATGGTAGGCGTAGCCAAGTGCAACCTCATTTCTTTGTTTTTTGGAATGACAATTGATCCCGTCAACATCTGCCCAACTTCTCTCAAACAGAAAAAATATCACCAGAGAGTGATTGCTTTTATGTTCAATAAAACAAGTCATTGACGAATTGTGCTTTTATGTTCCAAAGAGTCAAATTGTGCTTGTATATTTATTTTAAAACCCATATACGTACAAATCAGAACGTACATGAGACAAAGATAGCTTAAAAACATAAAATCCATTCATCAAAGGAAGCTGCTTCCAAAATCAGGTACATGCATAATGTATGGCTGCAGGAATAGGGATGACAGCACCGGAGATCAAGCCCCTCTTTTAGTAGAAAGGACAAAGAAACAAAAACTTTGAGCTATGCATGCATGTATGTATCATGTGATGAACGGATGATGAAGCATCATTCATGCCATTATCAATGTATTTGTCATTCATGATGTGCTCTCTAGAATTAACTTGTAAATCATTGAACGATGTATCATGCACTAATACGCTATCCACTGCAGTGAAGTCATCCAAATGCCATTTCAATTCATACTTCATGCATCTCTCCTTTGGCATTGACCTTTGAGCATCTTATCTCCTTTTTGCAGATGCCAAGTAGATAAATAGTGGAAGTTCATAAATCGGGCTACTTCTGTGATCCATTTTAGTTTTTTTGGGAGGCAAAAAATTCTGACTCATGTTAGGAGTATATTATAATGTAATTCTTATGGGGTTTCTGTATTTATCCTGTTTAGAAGTCAAATTCCTAGTAAAATCGACCCTGCTAGAACCAAATATCAAGAATTAAGGAAATTGGAATACTATACATATAAAAAGACACTAATTCACAAGGAAAGTAATCAGACAATGGCTGCCAAGGTATGCTTAAAGGTGGAGCATGTTGCCAATTCTAAAAACAATAATCTTCATGAGTAAGACACATAATATTGCAAATGATGAAATATATATCCTCAGCTACTACAGCAGTCCGAACTAACACTATCCAAACCTTGAAATATGAAAAGAATAACGAAGCCAAGAAATCATACTAAATTCTTAAACGAACCTCTCCTAATGGAGTCAATGCCATGGAATGCCATCCACCAGCTGCAATGTCCTTCTACATAGAACCAAAAAAAATAGCGACTTTGAGAAAAAGTCTACTTCAATGGATGCAGACTACACAGAGGCAAGACTGATAAGGGTACAAATATAAAAAAAATACATTCAAATATATAAAAGACACAAACCATGATAAGACCATCCAAGCCTTGAACAGGAACAGGAGAAGCCCTTGGTTGAGTGTCTCCCGTTCCTAACTGACCATATTCATTGTTACCCCATGCCCATACCGAACCACATTCTAATAAAGCTAAGTTATGGAATGCACCAACTGCAATAAGTCTAACATTCTCCAATCCTTGTACCAACACAGGAGTTGATATTTGTTTGCTGTATTCAAAGCAAACACAATAAAGCACAATAGGCATGTGTATAAACACAATATCTTATTATCTATTGAATTGAGGAACATACATGTCACCTGGAGGCCATGGCTGCCCCCATGTCCACACAGACCCATCATATGTAAGTACCACAGAATGTGTCCCACCTGCTGCCACCTGTTACATTCCATATATCATCATGAAGAATCCTGAAAAGATTCTTGATGAGAGCCGTGAACTTACCTGCCGAACTCGGAGATGAGGAGCACAACGTTGAGGAATTACAATGTCTCGCCTTAGCACCTTATTTTCTCCCTTCTGTTCTGGCTCTTCAGCACATTGTCCATATTCATTGCCACCTGAAAATCCAAAGACCCTTGCAATAATTGCAAGGCATTTTGCACACAAATCATGAAAAACTTGATATAGTTATGAACATCATTTTCCTACAAAGGTATTGAAAATCACAAGATCGTTCACCAAATAAAATAAACATAGAATCATAACAAGATACAGAGCTTGAACCAGAAGAAATACTCCAAGGACTCAAGTAAAGGATTGAAAAATAAAAATTGTCTCTCTTATATGCTGGTAGTGGTCAGATAAATTGAGTTGAGCCTTTAAAACAAAATAAAATGAAAACACAATATAGATGCTGAATATAACTTTCATACTTTACAAAACCTGCTGTAAAAACAATAACCAACCAAGAAAACTTCAATCCTTCAATTCTCGATGATAGAACTCCTCTAAAATGGTATTATGGTTGTAAAAGAAGGTACAACTGAAAATATGGCTGTAGGAACCCAAAAACAAGAAAACACCTTCTAACAGCTGTACACATAAAGATGGCAAGGTGTGGATGAGTTGTAGGAGCTTTGGAGCTGAAGACGATGAAACAGGTTTGTGAAAATCAGCAGCAAATCCGAGTAAAACTGCTCCAAAATGTCGGTTATGGCAAAGTATACGCAGAGAAGATAAGAGTTGCCAAAACTTGCACAAGATGAGGCTGAGTCAGAGCTTTCTGGTCTAATTTGGTAGTTCTTAATGGCCTTTAGATTATAACTGCTCCTTTCACAGATTTAAAGCTAATTTGCACAATTATCTCTTTCATTGATGAGTCACACAAGTTAAATCACATTGACATTTCATAAAATGTTCATAAGATGTTCATAGAATGTTCTTGAAATATGCAACTAAATTTACAGACCTCCTTATCACAGTTATATACAAATTTCGCCGAAGGTGGAGCTCTATGAGCGCTCTCCATAGATTTTTCTTATTTTTTAATTAAAAGAAGGATACCAAAATATGTCCAAAAGCTTTTCAATTGTTTTAAGCTGATAAGAGATCTTGAGAACTCAAGTAGCATTATCCTCCAGCATTCTCCCTCTCATTGCTGATTGAACAAAGGTTTTTAATGCCTTTTGACATAATCGAACGAACTGCTCTCTTGAAAAAGTTGCTATAGATAATATAATTTTCTTTTCCAATATTTACTCTCTAATATAATAACAATGAGCTTCGATGTGTTTCATCTAAAAATGAAACACTGTTGACTGGACTTCTTGCAATTGCATTTGCACTTTGACAATATGAATGAATTTTGGTAAGAAGATTCATTCATTAGGGTTTTTTTTTTATGTAATCATATACACTCCAAAGTTGCAATAAACTCAGCTTGATATTCAGCTTCACTTGAAGACATAACAACCGCTGGTTGTTTTTCACTAAACCAAGAGACACACCAGTCTCCAACAAAAAAAGTAAATCAACTTGCCAACTTTCTTGATACCTTATCACCTATCCAATCTAAATCATAGTATCTTGTAAGCTCAAAATTGCTAACCTTTCAAAACATCAATGGATAATCGGAAGTAGTTTTCAACTATCTTAAAAATCTTTTAACCACCTTTCAATGTAATACAAAAGGATCATGCATGTGAAATTTCATATCAAACCTCAAGACTAATGTTATATGAATAGATCAAGCATCCAATAGTTTACCTATACATAGCAGAATCAGAAGCATTAAACTCAAAAAAAAAACAAAAAGATTATACATTAACATCAATGGATAATCGGAAGTAGTTTTCAACTATCTTAAAAATCTTTTAACCACCTTTCAATGTAATACAAAAGGATCATGCATGTGAAATTTCATATCAAACCTCAAGACTAATGTTACATGAATAGATCAAGCATCCAATAGTTTACCTATACATAGCAGAATCAGAAGCATTAAACTCAAAAAAAAACAAAAAGATTTGTTTGTGAATCCATTGGAATATTGATTGGTTTAAAATCTTGCATATGAAGCCTCTGTAAAAGCTTTAAAATCCATGTCGATGGAGACAATTGCCTTCTTATCTAACAGAGGCTGTGGAAGGTAGAATTATGGACTTATTTTGGGGCTGAATTTCAATCATAAATCTATCATCATAATCACAAAAGAGGTAATATTTTTCCCAAAAAAAGGGGACATTCTTCAAATCTGAAATTTCTGCACTTGGCTAAGAAATTGAATTTTCAACCTAAGCATTGAGGCTGAAAATCATTTTCCCACTCTTAAGAATACGAGGCATGTATCATTCAAATTCTATAGAATAATCAATAAATATGCACTTCAAAGCTTTACTAATAAGTTTTCACAAATTCTATCTATAATATGAGCAAAGAAAGCTGAATCAAAGACATTAAAACAACCAATTAAAGCCTTTTAATCATAATAAGCCTCATAAGAAATAATCCTTCGAAGAGCCTTGGTAGCTTGCATCTTCAAAATATGGTTTCGCACATAAACTGCATCATACCAAATTTTGTGATCAGGTTTCTTTACAAATATTATAATGAGTCATCTCAATAAGAGTTCTATTTTTGTGTTTGCCACTCCATTTTGTTGTGGCGTTTATTGAATTATCATTTGATGTTTGATGCCAAACTCTTTTGACACATACTCAAGACCCCTATCAAAACAAAAGACTCATACTCTTTCATCTATTTCACTTTCAATTTGTGCAAGCAATTCTTGAAAAAGAGAATAATTCTTATTTGGCCTTCAATCCAAATTCCAAGCAAAAAGAGAATAATCATCAATAGAGGTACGAAAATAATAGACTATTAAAGTGAAAGAGTGCACATAGGCTCACAAACATCAAGATACAAACACATCCTTCATATTCTTGAGCCCTTAGTGGAATTTGAAGAACAAGAAGAGAATCAACCACGTTGTTCTCTTTTATGCACATGGGTGATTTGTAATTAACATGCCCAAAACAAACATGCCATAACCCCATGTTCTATTCCTATGAATTTAAAAAACTGTTGATAAATATCTCATTCTTGTCACAATCCTTGAAAACATACAACCCATTCTTTAAAATTCCTTTAAAAAATTGTGTAGAACCAACGAATGATTATTTTCCAACAAATTCTACCTTGAAACCAGCATTCATAAAAGAGAATATGGCAAGAAATTTTTTGTGATTCCAAGAGCAAATAACACATCATGTAACACAAAAAGGAATCATCAACTAGATTAAGTAGAATTTCACCAACATCTTTGACTTCATAACTCTACCCATTAGTGCATGCCAACTTCCCTTGAGCTACATTGGAAAAGGCCCAAAAAAAAATGCATCCGGTATAATATGCTTAGTGAAATCGCTATCAAAAAGCCATGGATTTGACGAAGTAGCATATAAAATTGTTTGATCAAAAGATACTTCAGAAATGAACACAAATGCATAGTAATAACCACCTTGAATAAAAGATACCAAATTAGTGTCAAAAGTGGACTCTTGTTCTCCTATCCTGTACTACATGAAGCTTGCCTCTTTTCCTTAGAAATATGCTTCCTATAGTCTACAATATGATCACTGAATTTATTATATAGTGAAATTGCCAATCTTTTTGCCTATATGATGATGTATATAAAGTGTTTTACAAAATCAAAAAAGAATTTGACTAAGGTTTAAAAGAATCACCATTCTTTTTTGCTTTACTTTGATCAGTCTCTTTTTTTTTTCCTTTTCCTTTACTTTGGCTCTGAAAACCATGGAGACTTCTAAATTGTTCCTTAAGTCCCCAAAATTTTTGCAAATCGAATTTGAGAAAATCCAAAGCAAATGCGAGGAAAACTGCTCCAAAAGGTTGGCTATGGTGGAGCATACAAAAAGAAAGAGATGGGAATTCGCAAAAGCTTGCACAAGAAATTAGATGAGGCTATGTAGTCGTTTTTTGGTCTAATTTGGTAATTGTAATTAGCCTTTAGAAGATAATTTCTCATTTCATATGAATTGGGAGTTACTTTGCACAGTTAACACTCTTTTGTTGATGAGTCACACAAACTAGATCATATCCACAAACTGGATCACATGGCTGTTCATAAATGTTCAATATCCAAATATTTCAAAAACTTCAAGCTCACATTGATCAAAATTCGGCTCAAATTTCACCAAAGGTGTGTCTTCATGAGAACTTTCAAATGAATATAAGCTCATACCATTCTAACACCTTCATAGCTAAAAAATAAATCAATTATAATCCCAAAAAATAGGAAAAAAATAGAAAAACATGCTCAAAAATTCTTCCAATCGTTCTAATCTCATAAGAGATGTTAGAGAACTCAAATAGCATTCTTCGACAAAAGATTGCACAAAAAAACTTGATGATGACGATGAGCATGCACCAAAGATGTGTATTCAGCTATTAAGCACATATATATACACACATATACATGCTCATAAACATGCACCAAATAACACCGATGAGCATGCACCAAAGATGTGTATTCAGCTATCGATCACATATATACACACACATACACATGCTAATGAACATGCATAAACGCACACACCATAGTGCCCAGAAATGGCGTTTCTAGGCTCCAGAAACGGTTCGGCCGCTTCTGGGAAATGGACCGGCCCAGAAACGCCGTTTCTGGGCCCTTTCTTCCGGATTTTGTTTTTTTTTAACTTTTCTTTGCCTCCTTTCTTTGCTAAAATTTCTTGCTGCCTGAGAGAGAGAGAGAGAGAGAGCCTCGGTTCTCAGCCTTTAGACTTGAACCCTCTGATTTTTTCTGATTTTGTCCATTTTTTTTTATTTCTTCCATTCAGTAAGTAGGACATATCATATATGTATTTAGTATTTACTTTTGTGTCTTGTGTAACAGTGTATATACTATGAATGTATGACGTGTGTATGTATATACTATATATTATATATAATATAGTATACTAATAACTATAAATGTATGAGTGCATGTGTGTGCATTGTGTGCGTATGGAGCACGTGTGTTTGAGTGCATGTGTGTGCACAAGTGCATGTGTGCATACGAGTGCATGTGCATTGTGTGTGTATGTACTATGGAGCAAGTGTGTATGTGTGCATTGTGTGTGTATGGAGCAAGTGTGTATGAGTGCATGTGTGTGTATGAGACTTGAGTGCATTGTGTGTGCATTGTGTGTGTGCATTAGCTATCATGATTCATCTATGTATGACATGCTGCATGCACTCAAGTCTGAATGTTCAATGCATGTATGTATGTGGATGAGCATTGAGTGTGTGCATTGTGTGAATCTATAAATAATATATATATATATATATATTTCATGAATCATATTTTTACCGTTTCCCGTTTCCTACCGTTTCCAAATTTTTGGAAACTCCAAAACTCTGTTTCTGACCGGTCCGAACCGACCATTTCCAACCATGCTGGGCACTATGGCGCACACACATACATACATTTTTTTCAAGAATATCGTTCCTTTATTATGTAGAGTGGAACATGCCCCCAATGGACAAAATACAAAAACCTTCCTCTTGACCGAAAAAGTGGTGAATTCTATGGATTACATGGAGTGTTGAATCTCGATTACAGGGCTAATAATTGGATGGAATGGATCACACCAAGCAAGCACTCTTTCATACTTGGCTGGGAAACTGGAATAGAGATTGAGCAATGAGAACACGTCTTTTCTCAACTATGAGCATGTTATGTGATTGTCAAATGAACCACAATATCCAAAAATATAGTTACCCCATGATCCATGAGATGTCATGGTTCTGAGTTTGCAAAGTCTAAAGCTGATGCAAAAAGGTGAAAGAGTATGAACAACATGTACAAGACATGAGAGGATCTCACCCCACAAATGTTAAATGTAATGTAAGTTCAAGAAAGCATTCACATAGTGGACAGCAACGAAAACACAATGAAGGAGTTGAATATTGATACATAAAAGATCTTATTCGGATCACTCCAAAAATAATCCTCCAAAGAAAACATGGTGGTGGAAGTACAAACGCTTCTTCCAAATATTAGTGCATCAATGCTTCCCCATAAAGGGCTATAAAGGCTCCACTTGTTACAAAGACTCTAATCAAAAGATTGGGGGAGAACATAATAATACGAGGGAACAAAAGATTAAACTTCCCAATTTCCAATCAAACTCATGATTGAGATCAATGGATGAGGAAAGCAAAGTAGACCACCATATCCATATGTTGCAAGTGAGCAAGATCACCTATAGTGAGCAAACATTAGAAAGACATCGACAACCAAAAGGAAAAAGAAAAGACAATGAAAATGAGTCAACTTGCATACATCATCCCAAATTTGTGAATCCTTTCCGATGAAAGTAATGTGCATCAAAATCAACATCGATAATGGCTGGAAGTGTACCCTAAAAAGGGAACAATAAAGACTCGTAGAACAAATAATTCCAATTGTGCTCCACTCTCCCATCCCATTGAAGTTCGGGAAGAAGATGTTCCAATGAATATGATAGAAAAGTACTAAACATAGGAGTGTACCTTCGAAGGGACATAAGAGAAAATTTTAGACCATAGTCTAATTCCCATGTTCTTGAAGGAATTCCTAAGGAAAAGAACTTGTCTCTCTCCGATTAGTTGTGCATGAAATCATGCATGAGATGGGGCCTTAGTATGCTTAATCTTGTTACACATGCACACTAGTATATGTACTCTTCTTTG
The DNA here is from genome assembly GCA_020310875.1 of Ceratopteris richardii. NCBI lineage: Eukaryota > Viridiplantae > Streptophyta > Polypodiopsida > Polypodiales > Pteridaceae > Ceratopteris > Ceratopteris richardii. The sequence goes on from CM035424.1 coordinate 152,275,936, forward strand.
CAAGTTCGTCTACTTGTCTCATGCTTGGGCTTGTGTTATGAAGGCTTTTCATTGTTATTGGTAGTTTTCATGTCAAGGTAAGGCCATAGAGATGCGACAAAGATGGCTTACCAACTCCAACTACAAGAGAATAGCCAGATCCATCCAATATTTCACATGAAAAGATCAAAGAGAAAATTGGATAAATATGATAAATTTATTTTTGTCAACAAGATTGTAAAGCCTATTTTAGTTCAACATGTTCCACATAAGCCAAAAAGAACACGTCATACTCAACAAAATTAGATTAGACATCACCTATATTAAAAACATATCGTAAAGTGAAAAGATAGTTCTTAAAAATCAAAGAAGATTGCAAAGAATGACAAAGAACAAAAACTAACTGAGAGTAAGAAAGGAGTACAAAACACATGAAATCCTAAAACATGTGATAAATTCTACAAGACCTCTTTCATGTTGCAATTTCTATGCTTGAATACAAGAAACATCCACATTATGTTGCACAATCCAAGACCGACGGGTTTCCCATTCAGCAAATGAATTGAGGCCCTAGACGTTCCAAGTTCCAAAATAATTCAAAACAATATTTAAGAGCTGAAAATGGATTCTCCCTCTATCCAAGTGGTCCATCTCCTAACTCTATGCCATTTATATTCAAGTGGTAATCAAGCATCCCAACATGTTCACATGAAGAAATCTTCATGAAGATTTTTTATTTCTAAACAAAAAAAAAAAACAACCTTGTTGGTTCTTTGTCATGTTCATGATTGTAAGCAACCAACATAAACTCATCTTCACCAATAGGAGGTTACAAATCCAGTGAGCATTTAATCAAAGAAATAGACGGAATCAAGGAAGAAGAACTTCCAACAAAAGCAGTACAATAACTACCTACATTAAGAGAAGTTGGTTGGCCACAGCTTTCCCCTTGTCAATAAGGGCAAAAGGTTTAGGTTATGAAATCATTGATCATATCCCCCCCCAAAAAAAAAGGTATATATGTATGTGTGTGTATCTATATGCATATATACATGCATGCATACATATATTTCTAGGTACAATATATGTGTATGTGCACGGATGTGTCTGTCTACTTGTCTATGTACACCAATGCATGTGTATGGTAATGAAAGAATAAAGCTAACTGTAAAGTGCACTGCCAAATTGGTCCTGGAAATACAGCTGGATCTTTTTTACATTATGAACACAAAAAAGCCGCTGAAGATGTCAGCCAGAGACCAAATACAACGGGTCCATGAATTGCTTGCACCATGTCCTTCATGAATCAATCACAATGACGAATAAAAATGACGTTTATATAGACTTTCATAAAGTTGAAATTCACCGACCCCAAGCATATGTGCGCCCTTCTGCATCAACTGCTAGGCAATGCCAGCCTCCAATTGCAGCCTGAGCATTATTTCGCAAATGAATGTTTGTCCAATGACAGGTAAATACTTGACGAAATATAGGAGCTGCTTACCTGAACAACCTTTACATGTGCAAGTGCTTCCACCTGACTTGGTAAGCATTCTGTCTTGCTTTCCTGTGGATGACCAAGTGTCCCACGTTGATTCCAACCCCAGGTGAAAAGCTGTGAAAAAAGAAATGATATGAAGCCATGCTAATGCGTGAAAATATACATTTGAGCCAAAATAGAAGAATAAGCACACATGGATTGGGGTGCTCAATTACCCGCCCATCCTCACAAATTGCCAGCGAGTTCCGACTTCCAGCGACAACACAAGTGACTTGCTCCCCTTCCAAGCCTTCAATCTCATTAACTTCAACTTTATCGAAGACATCTCCTAGGCCGAGCTGGCCATCTTCACCAGCTCCCCTAAAGCCACACATCCAGCAGTTAAATATCCGCTATCGATTGCATCCTTCTTACCCATCGTCCTGCACTGAATCCGAATATCCAACCAAGGCACCCGCCACAGTGGTGCAAAACAAACATCTCCGCAAACGAAAAAATTTAAACAAATATTCATGATTGCTCGGCAATACGTTGAAAACAATTATGTACGGCAAAAAAAAAAATCCGCAAACACCAAAAAGGAGAAAAAAACACGCCCGCCCGCGAGCGACAAAATGAGTTCATGCGCAGCACGCTATGCGCATAGACGCGCCAGTAGCAGCGTAACTGAGAGGGGCAAACGTACTCACCAAGCTAGAACAACGTCGTTCTGCATGTTCACCTTGACATGAGCAGAGATTCATTTGAGCTGCCACCCGTGGTTTTAAGCGCGCGAATGTGGAGTACAGATCGACCAGCAAAAAGTAGACTGCTCTGCATAGCAAAATGAAAGTTATTCATATGCTTTTGGGCCATCTTTCGACACTCCCGTTTTGCCGTATCATTTGATATGAGCAAGTGAGCTCTTTCTAAGGTGTGGTTCACATGGGTGATAAAAAGAGTCCCCTCCCTCCCCCTCAAACACCCAAAGTACACATGACTTAACAATAATTATGGATATGGAAGGTGAAGATGAGATAATGCATATTTAAAATGAATCCTCTCCCTAGTATACATAGGATTGTAACAGCTTTGCAAATTTCATGTGGGATGGAAAAAAGGTTTCCTCCTTCATAAACCCTAATTGATGTGCATGGGAGACACTTTTTAAGGTTTGGTTAGGATCAATCCATAGGCACCATATGCAAATTCATCATGTTATTATGCCAAAATTTAATTTTTTATATTGATTTGAACATTGATGAGCTTGATCTTTAAATTTATAGTTGATATGTAGCCAAAAGCCTTCATAGTTTATTATGATTAAGCTGATTCTCACCCTTCAGTTTTATACAATAGGAGGCAAGGTGATTTTGTTTCTTCCAAGTAAAGCCGATTTGAAGAAGTCTCCACTTGATCCCAATAGTGTCATACATCACAGTTATGAATTGGAGTAGCATGTTAGAATATGGAGATAAAAATAACAAATGATCATGCATAGACATTGAATCTATCATTGTATTTATTTACTATGTTGGATGTTAGGATTGGTACTATTCAAAAACCAATCTATCGAAACATTCTTTCATGTGGGTAGACCTATGAAATCAAGGAAGAAATAGATGGAACTAACTCGAAGATATTGAGCAAAGTCTCAAATTGGAGTATGAAGATTGGTTTCTTCTTAGGATTCGGGTATTAGTATGGTTCAAGGAGGATCATATTTAGGTATTAGAATGTATTGGAAATAAAGAAACCACATAAAAGATGTTCCTTGCATTCAAAAAGTAAAGGACATGAACATGGAACTAAACAAGAGATGAAAGAAACAATGGTCCAATATTAGATGGAGCTTAAATTCTATAGCTTACAGCAACCATTGCTAGAGGCAAAAAAATATGTCCTATTTCAAAAAAAAAGTTCATACAGGTATTTGGTGCCAAAGATGGAAAATTTAAAATCACCCCTGTGTGGTGAAAATGTTGCCATTTAAAAGAAGAAGACCTTGGGTCATGTTCAAAAGTGTTGTTAGATCTAGAAGAACCTTCATTTTAGACTATAACTTGACATCAAAATCACATCGCAAACAAGTTATTCTTGTATGATTGGTCAGTTGTTTTGCCACCCTCTAGAATGCTATCAAAGGATAGGCCTTATGGAACATCTTGAGAACTAGGTGATCAAGCAATTTGGAGACAACCATAAATAAAGCTCTCTCTTTATATACAAAAAGAGAATGAATATAAATAAAAACAAGAAGGAATATCCTCCTTGCTATCACTCCTTGATCTTCTCTCTTTATACCCAAAAAGAGAATGAAAATCTAGAAGGAATATCCTTCTTTCTATCACACCATGATCTTTACCATTAAGGTACAACAAATCCTCATTATAGGATGATAAACTACAAAATTGCAGATGATGGTAAACTTACAAAACTATAGATGTTTGGTTGTGTGGCATAAAAACAAGGCATAAATTTTTTTTCACATAGGTTCTATTTTAGGATCATGCTTGAATTTCCAACATGTGATTTGTTCAGCTTCATGGACATGTATGAAATGTTTAGATAGACTATCAAAATATGAAACATAATGAAGAGCATTTCCAAGTGCAAAAAACATGAGACTGGCTATAGCATGTGCAAAAAACATGAGAGTAGAAATGTACTATAATGAATGACAAGGGAACAAACCTTTTTTTGTCTCTACTAATCTACCACAAAACTTGGTATGTGGATATATGTTAGTCTATTGATTGCTGATTTTTGTAAACCAATGTGTTGATGTTGTAGAGTAAATAAAAAATAGTCACGTAAAAACAAAAATTGATAACATTGGATATTCTTAACCTTTGATGTCAAATGCCTAAATTCACATATGCCTATGGCAAGTCAAAGGTCAAAAACTATGAAAATTTCATCTATGCATGAAATGTGCCAAGTTCCTCAAGCTCCCCTCCACCCTTCCATGTCGTTGTGCCTTCTAAACCAAGTGATCTCTTCTATGTATACATGGAACTCACCCACTTTAGCTCGTAGTTAGCTTTAGTCCACACCTTTTTTTTTTGTATGACCCTCATTCTTCAAGTGTCAACTCTTACTCTATCTTATTCTACTTAACTCCACTTTTGTCTTCAAAAACAATGTTGGAAGGAATAATAGAAGAGATAAAGATAGCTACTCCCATTGAGCCCCATGCAATACATTTACATGGTCATTTGCATGTGGTGCTTCTCCATATCCTTCCCCTTAAAGAAGCCTTTTGGGAAGGTATCTAAGATTTAGGGAACCATCTTTGAAGAATGTCCATTATATCCCATGTATGCCTATCTTCCCAACCACCACTCCAATAATATCAAACATCATCTAAATGACACAATATCATAAGCTATGCCTTCAATGCCTCATGTAGATTTTATGGAGTAAAATTGTGAAGAGTAAAAGATTAAGCCAACTAATCTAAGACTTTACTCTTTTACCATAAAATCATCAAAAATTCATAATAAATTCCCATAAAGTGATTTGAAACCCCTATAGCACTATATGAAACTCTTGCCCTCATACCACTCTAGTATTTATTAAAACCTTGAGTGTAAAGACAAGTATTACTTTGGCCTAAAATTTTACTTGTGTTCTACAAAATTCCATCATTCAATTTATGTAGAAAAAATTATTAATAGTGCAACGAAATCTCTACATAAGTGAATTAGATTCCTTGAAAGAGCCTCTTTTGGCATTATGATTCAAACTTGTAACTACTTATCTTCACTTTTGTGATATGAATGCACAAGCATTCCTACTTGAGAGTTACTTTGTCATTGAGGACCAATCTTCCACAAGTCAAATCATCAAGTAAAATATCGATGCTTCTACTTGTTAGATTTATATGTACCTCTTAGAAGTCCTTTCTTAATGGGAAAAATAGTTACACTATTTCCATCGCATCAATGTTGGTTGTTAGAACTCCTATCCTAATTGAAGACTTGGTATAGATATAACAACTTCCTTCTAAAAGTTTTCAAGCGGGACTCAATGTCCATTATAAATATATGATCTCCCTAGTGCCCTTAATAGATAGTGCCACTCCCAACTAGGCAATCTAAGATATAAATCTCTATAGACTATTCATCTAGTTGCAAGTTACATTTACTTCCTGTAGAGATAACATGGTAACTTCTTTTTATCTAAGAATAAACTATGCCTACTCCCTAATAGAAACTAATAGGCTCATCTACATGGTTAAATGCAACTTACTGCCTCCACTAATAACAATTTATGTTTTCTTTATCTTGTGTAATGAAGAATGTTTCAAGTGAATTTTCTCCTATTTCTCCTTCCCTTAAAAGAGTTATTGATGGATTCATCTTTCCTCGCTTCCATGAATGAGATCATGTACATAGAATCTCAAAAGAATATTCGTGATTAATGGAGAAAAAATATCCCATGTCATTAAAGGAGAATCTTTTTGAAAATTGAAGCAAATGGACTCATATTTAGAGCCATAAACTAATCTTGGAACTATCAATAGTCATCCAAATGGATCTCTATGCTAGAGGTGTTACACTTATGTATTCATCAAGTGTATCCTATGTGAACCTTTTCCCTATACATGGGCACTTTTTACTCTTTTGTTGACTAGAGGTTTTTTCCCCATGTTACCACATGCATGATACACTCATATGTGGTGGTACTTCGTACTTAGAGATATTATTTCAGCTCTTACTTTAATCAATTCATCATCAATAGAGAGAGTTATTCAAGCCATCCATCTTCTTTGTGCTTCTTGCTACATTTGTGCTTCTTGTGTCTCTCACACTTCTACACACACACCTAACAGTGGCATCAGAGCACGTTCAGCTCCTCCTCAAGTTTCAATTTTTTGTGTCATGGTACTCGTGCACTTTTAACCGTGTAAATCAACTTCAGATCATAGAACATTGATTAGGAAGTTGATTTACATGAATGGCTTTGATAGTGATTCTTCAAAGTACATAACTTCATGCAAAAGGTTTTTTGCATCTTTAAAATATGCACCCAAAGGAGGACATGTGGTGTGTGCAAACAAAGCCTCTTATCCTATCATTGGAGTAGGATAAATTGAGCTTACGATTGCAAATGGAGGTGATATTATCTTGTAGTCATATGTACTTGATGACAAGAAGAACTTAATTTCAGTTCCTTTGATTGTCAAAGTTGGATTTCATGTACACTTTGTTGATGCTAAGTGAATGGTTCATGATTTCAACAATGGTGATATTATCATGATGTTCAATACATTATGCAATGGTTTGTCTCCATTGGATACATACAAGAGGGTTGCCTCCAATGTTTTGGTTGCTTATACTTCCTCCATGGTTGAAATGGAGTTTTGGCATGCTCATTTTGGTAACTTGAACTTCAATAGTTTGCTTTAATTTCAAAAGAAGGACATGGTTATTGGTTTTCCAACACTTGAGTCCATTCAAAAGCATGCATGTGAAGGTTGCATTCTTGGAAAAATACATCGTGCTTCTTTTCCAAAGATAGCCATAGACACGCTACAAGAAAATTGTAGCTTAGTCATAGTGATGTATGTGGTCCGGTGAAGACTCCATCTTTTGGGAAACATGTATATTTTGTTACCTTCATTGATGATGTTACACCGTAAAATTGACTAGTACAAAGTGGGTTTACAAGACTAAGAGTAAGTCAGATGGTAGCATTGATCACTAGAGAGCTAGAATGGTTTCCAAAGAATATGTGCAACAATATGGCCTTGACTATGAGGAAACTTTTGCATGCATTCCACACATGAATACCATTCGTACCATGCTTGCATTGGCTCCAATGAGATTGAAAAGTACATCAGTTGGATATAAAAATAGCTTTCTTGAATGGTTATTTGCAAGAAGAGGTTTAGATGAAGCAACCTCCTATATTTGACATGAAAGGGGAAGACCATATGGTTTGCCGCTTGCACAACGCTTTGTATGGTCTCAAGCAAGCTCCACGTGCATGGCATGACAAAATCCATAAGCACAACACACTCTATGTATGCAAAGATGGAGGTGATCTTATAGTGCTTGTTCTTTTTGTTGATGGCATACTCTTGATTGGGCATGTGATGCAAAATTTGACATCCTTATGGTTGATTTGTAGCATACTTTTGATGTCGTTATCTTTGTCTCTTGAGCTACGATCTTGACATCCAATTTGTATCCGTTGGGGAAGGGATTAGTTATGCATCAAGAAAAGTATGTTGAAAAACTACTTCAATGTTTTGACTTTGAGGATTGAAAGCCATTTTCAACACCAGTGGAGATAGAATTTAGGTTCTCATTTAAGGATCCCAAAGATGCATTTGACACTTTTCTTTATCAGCAAGCTATGGGATGTCTTATATATGCATGCAACACATGGTCAGATTTACAGTGTGGATTTTCCCAGTTGAGTCAATTCATGCATAGCCTTGGCATTAAGCAATAGCAAGTGGTGGAATGTGTGTATAGATATCTCAAAGGTACTTTAAGTTTAGGTCTCTTTTATGGTGGACATATTCAACCATGCTTACATGTTTTTATAGATAATGATTGGGTTCGTTGTTATGATACTCACGTGTCCACTAGTGGTAAAAATTGCCTTTTGTTTGGAGATTCATGCATACCTTGGTTGACTAAGAAGCAACCTACAATGGTACCATCGAGTTGTGAAACTAAGTACAAGGTAGTTTTCACAACTATAGTGGAGTGTATATGGTTGAGATGCCTAATGATGGATCTTTGCATGGAGATTGTTTCTACTACACATATTCTCACTAATAGTTGGAGTGCATTGGTTGTTGCATGAAATCCAGTGTTTCATGCATGAACCAAACATATCGAGGTGCATTATCACTATGTGAGAGAGCATCTTCATGCAGAAGACGTTCATTTGGTGCATGTGCCTACATAAGATAATGTGGCAGACTATTCACCAAAGCTCTTCCAAGGGAAAAGCTTGAGGCTTTTCGTAAATCTTTAGGTTATGGCCCACAGGGGGCTCATCTATCCCTCCCTATATGTGTTCACATCATTCACTCCAGTGGGGTTTGTTACACTTATGTATTCCTTAAGTAGCTTTCATGTGAATCTTTTCCCTGTACATGGGCACTTTTTACTCTAGTGTTGGCTAGAGGTTTTTCCCATGTTAGCACATACATGATACACTCGTATGTGGTGGAAGTTGTACTTAGGGATATTATTTTGGCTCTTAATTCAGATCATTTCATCATCAATAGAGAGAGTTATTCCAGCCATCCATCTTCTCCATGTTTTTTGTTGTGTTTGTGCTCCTTGTGTGTGCTTCTTGTGCATCCCGTGCAGTTCTACACACACCCAACAAGAGAAACTACCTCCCGAGTTTCCACGATGTGAAATTGTGATCAAAGTTCATTGATCCTTACTAATAGGAAACTATCCTTAGTGATCATTATCTATGTGTGGATCTAAAGTGGTACATACTCTCTAATAGAATCATTCTCCCATTAAACTCTAACTGTATGAATATGCCACATATGTGGAGATCAAATTGCCCTATTTTATGGATGAAAAAATCAATATCTCAGAGAGAAGCTTATTTACATCCCCCTTTTTGTCTAATGGAAATTGCTCAGTATGAATGATGAAACCTTTTCCACCTGATCATAGCAAGAAATATCTCAAAGGTAAATGATCTCCACCATCCCATACCAAGGGATTTCATCTCCAACCCATAGAGGTACAACTCCACTAAAAAAGCTATGCAATGAATTCCATAACTAGGATCAAATTTTCATATACACTAACAAAAGGATTATTGTGAATCTCTCTACTCTTATAACTAGACTAGCGCCTTTTAGATGATGATCTAATCATGGATATCCCAAGACTAACTAGTGATTTTTTTTTGGATTCATTTATATTGGCATCCAAAACTTACTTCCTAGATCTAGTGTAATTTTTATGACATCATATCTATTACTTGAGTCATGTGAGAACTCATTCATGTTTTCCGTTGAAACCCATTTTAACCACATGATTCAAGTTAATGATTGCTACACTGATGTTTTTAACTACTACTTTGTGTGCATCTACCTATGTAGCCATAGTCTTCTTTAGTATTTTATGAGATTATCTTTGATAGTACCTCAAACCATGGGATCTATCACCTTTTTTGTTCAAAATTAATGCAAATACCATAGACATACACCTACCATGACCATAAAAAAGTAAATTTGTAATAGCCATAACCATAACCATAACCATAAACCATCCATAACCATAATAAAATAATGTGGTATAGCCAAAACCATAAACATACCCCTTCCATAACCATAAAAGATACACTTAACATAACCATAATCATAGCATCCATACAATAACCATACCATAACCATAAACCTATCATTTTTTCAACTAGCTCTCTTTTTTGTATCAATTGTGTGAGCCTGACTTGGAGTTGGAGATGGTGATGAACATGATCCATTTCTTTATCATGTTATCATAAAAACCATTTTGATCATGGTGTGATCAAACTCATTTTTTTATTGTGGTGTGATGAAAACCATTTTTTATCATGGTGAAATCAAACCCATTTTTAATCATGGTGTGATAAAAACCATTTTTGATTGCCGTGTGATGAAAAAAAATTATCATGGTGTGATCAAAACTATTTTTTATCGTGGTGTGATCATTTCCATTTTGATCAGGTTATGATCATTTTCCACACTATTTGGGTCTCATTGTTCGATGATGAAGGAAGTTGAGGGTTGACACAAGAAGCTTGGCAAAACATGTATCTATCCCATCTACTTTTGTTGTCTCGTGCAACTAGGGAAAGGTCTACTCTTTGTGAATTTTGACAAATTAAAAGTGTATGAAATTTGATACAATGTCATTTAATTTGATGTAGAAATCTAAGTGGAGTACATGGTAGATTTTGACAAATTAAAGGTATATGAATGCCATGTATTGCACATCACACAATGCCTTCTAGTTTTCCCTATAAGTCTTTGGGCTTCTGTGGGTGATAGTGGGGTGATGGTATATTTGATCACCTTCATCTTGTCAAGGTCAATTGCAATTCCTTGTCTCAACATGACACGACCACGTAACTACTTATACTTCCTCCATGGTTGAAATGGAGTTTTGGCATGCTCATCTTGGTAACTTGAACTTCAAGAGTTTGCTTTACTTTCAAAAGAAGGACATGGTTATTGGTTTGCCAACACTTGAGTCCATTCAAAAGCATGCATGTGAAGGTTGCATTCTTGGAAAAATACATCATGCTTCTTTTCCAAAAAATAGCCGTACACACGCTACAAGAAAATTGTAGCTTATTCATAGTGATGTATGTGGTCCGGTGAAGACTCCATCTTTTGGAAACATGTATATTTTGTTACCTTCATTGATGACGTTACTTGCCATAAAATTGACTGGTACAAAGTGGGTTTACAATACTAAGAGAAAGTCAAATGGTAGCATTGATCACTACAGAGCTATAATGGTTTCCAAAGAATATGTGCAACAATATGGCATTGACTGTGAGGAAACTGTTTGAAAGAAAGAACATGTATCTTTTGGAGAGGGTGAGGTGTATGGTCAAAAGTCAGGCTTCACCACATAGCTTTTGGCTTGACATTGTTATGTGTGCAACATATGTACTTAACAAGTATCCCACCAAAGAAGTATAGTTTATCACTCCATATGAGTCTTGGCATGGTTGCAAGCCATCTATTGCACATCCGCATGTCTTTGGTTGTTTGGCATATGCATTAGTAACTAAACAACAACACAAAAATCTGGATGATAGAGCAATGAAATGTATTCTTGTTGGGTACAGGTCTGAAAGTAGAGGCAATCATCTATATCATCCACATACTAAATGCACTTTGGTTAGCTATGATGTTGTGTTTTTGTGGAAGCTTTAATTCAACCATTACTTTCATGTACTAAGGAGACATCAATTAGCTCCAAAGATGTGTATGACACTTTGTTGCCTCTTTTTACAGGTGGATAGTCAAGTGCTGGTCCAAATGAGGTATTTTCTCAGCCTTTATAGGTTTCACATGATGATGCAATCATTCCATTTCTGATGCAAATTTACATGATGCAGTTGTTGATGAGAGAGCTAATATAGAGGAGGCAAAAACTAGGCCTAAATGGCTGGAGCATGCTTTGCGAGATAGCAAATTAGATGCACCTTTATCATGTCATACTAATTCAGGCTCTCATAATGCTTCTTTTGCATCAGTTTGCTATGCAATGGCTGCCTCTAGTCACTATGATGAGAATGAGCATGTTTCTTTTGATGAAGCACAAAATTAAAAAAAATGGATGGTTTCTATGCAATCAGAATATGATGCTATGTTGAATTGGAGTTAGAAGTACTTGCAATTGTAATAACTTAGTTGCATATTTAGTACTGCTCAGTCATATATTTTGTAACTCTGCTAACTCGGATATGTATTGAATCAGATTTTGCTAAGTTCGAATCTGTTATAAGTAGTTATAGTTGATTGTTCCCTGAAAGTCATGTGACTTAGTTGTTGTATTAACGTGTACTAGATTGTTCTTTATTATAGAAAAAGAGGAAGCTCTATGCTTCGAAGGGATAGAACACGAAGAGAAGAGAGAGACAAGAATGAGTGTATGATGATTTCCTCCATAATTTATCAAGATCTATGGTATTTCGAGTTTTGTCTCATCAATTTGATTATTCTTCCATTTCCAGTAACTCTTGGTTTGTTCAATCTATTCTGTATTGTTGTGCATTACGCTAAGTCTGATGTGTCAAGTAGTATGTGTAGCATTTAGTGCTGTAATCTGAATACTCTCCTAGATATATTTTTGTATGTGTTGTTGAACCCCAACACATTTGGTGATCTTAGTGATCTTGTCGGGTATGAGGCAAGATATGAATGTCACAACAAGTGTGAAAATTTGGGAGTGTATTATACAAGGGCTCAGGCTTGCATTGCTAAATTGGATTCATGGCATGATTAGGAGGAGTGGTATAATAAGCTAGAAGACCAAAACAATCAAGAAACTATGAAAGACCAAGAAAGTGAGGGTTCTGTTGCAACCAAAGCAAGACTGATTGGAGGATATCTAGGATCATTGATCCTGACATGAGGGAGTGCAAGGACAAGAAGGCAACTCCAATTCGACCCACTTGCAGGGACTACCAAGTTTAGGAGATCTCCCAAGCCAACTAATATGGTGCAACCACCCCCTTTACCCCAGAGTGAAGGCTGACAAATTTAGAGGAGAATCCAAATAAGATGTGGATTGTCATGTTGCTCAATTCAAAATTAAATGGACAACCAATGGTTATGCATCATTGTATGGGGATGCCGTTAAATTACAACAGTTTGTGATGACACTAGAAGGTAAAGCCATGAACTCGTTTAGCCAGTATGACATTGCACATTTTGCTAATTATAATGCTTTAAGAATAGAATTGTTACAAAGATTTAGAAGGGAAAAGACTCCAACAAATATTTTTAGAAAACTTAGAGCAATTTGATAGAAGAATATGCTAGTGGAGGATTATGCGTAGAAGTTTCGGATCTTGGTAGATAGATTGCAGGGAAATGAAAGACCTACCGATGTTAGCGGGATATTTCTTGAAAGGATTAAGAAGTATTTTGAGGAATGCAGTGGCTAACATAGTACTACACATGGATTAAACATTTTAGTATTGGCTGCTTACAAGGTAGAAAAGAGATTTGGAAGAACAAGAGGGAAGTGTGGAAGACATGAGAATTCCAAATCAGAGGAAGAATTAGAGACTACATCTGATTCAGGTCATGACGCGGCATATACAGATTCAAGTAGTGAGGATAAGGAAGTTCAAATAAGGAAAAATCGCAAGGCAAAAGGTAAACATATCAAAGAGGAAGATTTGATTAGTAGATTAAAGAAGTATGGGTATTTCGTGCTTCCTCCAAAGGAGATTTTTTTTTGAAATTTGTGAAAAGGAAGGGCATAATACAACTCAATGTTGGTATAGCCCAAAAAATAGAGGCCAGTCTTTGATGTATGAAGAGAGAGGCAAAGGAGAAGTAGCAACAAATTAGGGATTTTTGATTAGGGAATGAGAAGGATTTCAAAGAACAAGACTAGGAAGGTCTCCATTGAGAGAGTATGAAAATCAATAAGGCAGAGCAACAAGAATAATGCCTTGTGTGTATTGCTCTGTTCCATATCATTGGATAGGGCCAAATTGTATGTTGTGGGTAAAGCGTAGGGAAGAAATAGGAGTTCTGATGATTAGATATAATCAAGCAAACCAGCAAGTGCAACCACAATAGAAAATTCAATCGATAGCTCAGGACAATGTGATTATAATTGAATTAACTAAGGCGACGGAGCAGGTTAGTCAGATGTCTACAAGTCATGTACATAAAAAGAAAGAACACATGGAAGAATGGAGTTTTGATTGTAATGAATGCTCAACAATGAATAAAGTTGAGGCTTTGGTTGTGATAAGATCTAAATAGAAAGGACCAATAGATTGGAAGGAGCAAAAAAAAATCAAGGATCAAGTGCAGAAACAGATTCAATAGAATCAGGAGAATCAAGAAGTATCTGACTCTGACAATGAAAATCGATTGGTTCCTTGACAAAAGGAAGACAACAACAGGATCACGAATGATATAGACAATGATTGGTTTGAGGTACTCATCAATGCTCCTATAAAGTTGTCATTAGAACAATTATTATCTCTAGTTCCAACATTTAAGGAAAGGCTATTAAACAAACTTCATGGCCAATAATCAAATGTAGGACAAAGCCACAATGCGTTATCAACTATTAACAATATTGATCATGCGCATGTGGATTTTGTTGTACCTATTATTAAGGCCTAATATCAGGACAAAATGTTTGAGGAAGATGGTGGCTCAAGGGTAAACATCTTAGCCGAGAAGATCTACAAAGAGATGAGGGCAAGAGAGTTAGCCCCAGCTCTATTCCAAGTTAAAATGGCCGATCAAATAAGGGTACAACCCTTAGGGATTTTGTAAAAGCAAGAAATAGAAGTTGCAGGAATGAGTTTTTTGGTGAACTTTGTGGTGATTCAGATGTCAGAATCAGCATCTCCTTATGAAATGTTGCTAGGTAGGCCTTGTTTCTAGATTGATAAAGTAAGTAGGATTGGGGCTTGAATGTGGTATTTGATAACCAAAGGCAAAAGAAAGATAATGATACCAATGCATGTGAGGAAAAATATTTCGCTTAAGGAGAAACCCTTGGTTACCCAAAATATTAACTTAGCTCAAGAGGATGAAGAAGATGAGTTTTTGAAAGCTAATCCAATAGTTGTTCTGTATTTGAAGTTGACATTGATAGTATATTGCAACATGAGAGAATTCTGTTGAAGGAAACCATTGAGACATTGCCAAGTCAGAAAATAGAAGGTATAGAACTCAGCAAGCTATTTGCGGTGAAAGAAGAAATTCCAACTAAGGAAGGATTGGAGCAAGAGGAAAAGGAGGCTAAAGAGATGGCGAAGAAGATGTATGATAAGAATTATGATATGTCTAATAAGGTAAAAGAGGATGATCTACAAGAGCTTAATTTGGGTACGAAAGATAACCCAAAGATCGTATGCACCTAGAAGGACATTTTTTGGAGGATCTAATTAGGTTATTAAAAGAATATATAGATGTCTTTGCATGGGAATATTCTTAGGTGAAGGGTATAGATCTGGAATTACATCAACATCAAATTAATTTAAAAATGCATGTAGTATGAGTACTACAACAAAGATCAGGATGAATCCAAATTTTGCAAAGCAAGTTAAGGAGGAAATAGATAAATTATTGGTGGCGAGGTTTATCAAACCTGTGATTCAAGTGACATGGTTGTAACTGATAATTGTGGCACATAAAATGTGTTTGAACCCTATTTACAAGATTTCATGAGAGTCGTTGTTGATGATTTTTTTGTTTTTGGTAAGAAGGACTTGCTACATCTGAAGTTATGTTTTGAAAGATACAGGCGATACAACTTGATATTGAATCCATACAAGAGTGTGATTGCTTTCAAGAGTGAATTCTTATTAGGTCATGTCATATCCAATAAAATAATGGCAATATATTTGAAGAAGGTGGAGGCTATTCAAACAATAAAACCTCCATGTAATTTAAGAGAAGTAATGAGGTTCGTAACATTAAGTGGCATGCTCGATATCTCAAATATTTAGCCAATATTTCTATGCTATTGACTCATTTAACCAAGATGTTTGTGTGGGCAAATCCTCAATAAAATGCATTCCAATTGTTAAAAAAGATGGTAATTGTTGCACCTGTTTTGCAACCAACTAATTGGTTTTTGCCTTTCCACGTTTTTGTTGTGCCTCAGATGTGGCTATAGGGCTGATTTTAATGCAAGAGAAAATGAAAGGATGGTATAGTACAATCTATTATGCAAGTCATGTGTTGTCCTTAGTTGAGAGGAATTATGTTGTGACAAAAAGAAAAGCCTTGGGAATGGTGTATGCTCTGAGAAAGTTTAGACATTATTTATTGGGAAACAAGGTCGTGTTTCATGTGGACCACCAAGCATTGTTATATCTCATTAAGAAGCCTTCATTAGCAGGTAGGCTAGCAAGACAGATGCTTTTACCTTGATAATTTGACTTTGTTATTGTTCATACTCTAGGGAAGGAACATGTGATGGCATATTACTTTAGCATATGAGAAATAGGTGAAGCACCAATTGAGGTGGATGATGAGTTACCTAATGCTCCTTTATGTAGTGCACAAGTTGGTGAGTCTTATTCTATGTATGATCAGTTGTAATCATTTTTTATTGATGGGATTATGCCAGTTTAATTTACTCCGAACCAAAGAGGGAAATTTACCTTGAAGAGTAGACTGTATTTAGTAATTTTAGGGGCTCTTTATAAGAGAGGCATTGATATGGTAAAAAGATGTTGTGTGATTTTGAATAGAAGCGGTATTGTAGGAAGCTCATTCTGGTTCAGGAGTTGACATTTTTCAAAGGAAAAAGATTTTACAAGTAGGATTATGGTGGCCAACACTATTGAAGGATGCTCATGAGTTTGCAAAAAGATGTGTTATGTGTCAAAAGCTTGGTCATCCGAATAATGTAGATAGAATTTTAGATCACCCTGTTTTACCTTTAGAACCTTTTCAGAAATGGGGAATGGATTTTGTAGGACCCATCAAGCCAACAACTCAATGAGTTAATCACTATATTTTGGTGGCTACTGATTAATGTATAAAATGGGTTGAAGCTGTAGCTCTAAAAGATAACAAGGCAACAAGTGTGGCTAGGTTCTTATATCACAATATAATGACCAAATTTGGTTGTCTAGTGGAATTAGTTAGTGATAAGGGAAGTCACTTTTTGAATGAAGTAACTTCAGAGTTAACAAGAACTCATATTATTATCCATAAGAAATCTACAATGTATCATTCTCAAGCTAATGGATAGGTAGAGAGCCCTAATAAGACATTGATAAGAATTCCTAAAAAGAGCAAGAAAATTAGAAAGGCTGGGATTTGAAATTAGATTCGACTTTGTGGTCTTTCATAACAGGTTTTAAAGTTACAACAAGTATGACACCATTCATGTTGGTGTATGCACTTGAGGCACTAGTACCAATGGAGTTTGTGGTTCCAAGTCTAAGAGTAACAGTTATAAAGATGTCTCCAAGTTTGTCACTCAAACACAGGAGCAAGTATTTGATGCAATTGGAGGAGGATCGATTGGTCAATTTTTATATTACTAAAATCATTCCGAGAAGGAGGCAAGCTTGGGTAACTATGAATGCCAAATTTAAGGTGTTTCAAGTTGGTGATTGGGTAATGGTATATAATTCTAAACTAGGACTGCATCCTGGTAGACTGACATAGAGGTCCATATTAGATTGTGTAGGATTTTGTGCAAGGCACCTTCAGTGTAGTTGATGTGTTTGGAACGAGGGTAGAAAAGCCCATCAATGAACTTAGATTAAAGAAGTTTTAAGGTAAACCACCATTTTGATTGGCATGATGTAGCATTAATATAGGTGGAAAATTCAATTTTGGAAGTACTTGGTAGATCAAATCATATTTGGAGAAGGTAAGGTTTAAGGTT
Organism: Ceratopteris richardii; assembly: GCA_020310875.1. Classification (NCBI taxonomy): domain Eukaryota; kingdom Viridiplantae; phylum Streptophyta; class Polypodiopsida; order Polypodiales; family Pteridaceae; genus Ceratopteris; species Ceratopteris richardii. The sequence continues at coordinate 152,293,501 of CM035424.1, forward strand.
TGCTTGATTGGATTAGGTTGTTTTGAAAGCCATTGGATCGGATATGTTTTACTAACTCAAATTTTGAAACATGACCTGCAAATGCAAGAAAGATGGCTGCTCATGTTTGGAATTGCATTGCATTTGAGTGGAGTATTTTATGGGGTACTCACAAGTGTCAATTATCCTATCATAAGAAAGTACATGTATGATCATTTGCAATTACATGTATGATCATTTGCAAGTACATGTATGATCATTTGCAAGTACATGTACGATCAAGCTATAATGAACATTTCGAAAGCTAAAAACAATACAGCGGTATAATTAGTAGAGAAGGACGAACAACTTGAAGTGATGAAGAGGATGTTGGAAAACAATGTCCCATTGGTCAAGGATTGGTCAATTTTGTCCAGAATTTATAACATATGTAGAGCTTTACTATACTCCTTGAACACCAAACGGCGATTGGTGGGTTGGTTAAATCGTGGTACTCTCATCCAGACCACGAGGGTTCAAAACTCATCTCTAACAGCAACGTAGCGCGTAGCTTTTTGAAACAGCAATCCACGAAATTAGCTTTTGGAACTCAGACGACGGACGGAGATGATCGCGAAGTTTTTTTAATCGTTCTACGATCGTGGCTTTCTTTGAGAAAAGTGCTTTATTATCTGCTTTTCAAGGCTACATAAACTACTATATAAGGAGAGTATTGGGCTCATTGTAAATTATCCTTCACCTAGTGTTCAACACAAGCTTTGGAAGCTTGAACCTCAATAGAGGTGGTGTTTCTTCTAGCACATGGGGCAGCCATGGTGCTAACTTGAAGCATGTTGAGGAGCAGCTATGGAGTTCTTCTTAATGATTCTTCTTGGAGAAGATGAAGGGTGTGCTCACACTCTACCTCATGGAGAGGAGGTTATCTCTTGTTCATGGAAAGAAGACTTGGTCATTAGCAGCTTGATGGTGAGGATCGCCCATCTACATGATGTATTTGAAGATCATCTTCTACAAGAAGATGTTAGGTTGAAGATTATCTTCTACAAGAAGATGTCTGGCTACTTCAAAGACATTGGATGGGACCATCTACATGGCGTATTTGAAGATCATCTTCTACAAGAAGATGTTAGGTTGAAGATTGTCTTCTACAAGAAGATATCTGGCTACTTCAAAGACATTAGATGGAGTTTAACATAAGATTCACATCTTATGTTAAAGTATTCAGGTACATATTCTCTTTATGCACACAGGTACTACTTGAAGTTTATGGAGGTTGTGGCGTTCATATCAGGAGGAGTCCTATTTGGCATAGGTACAAGAGAATCAGTACTTATATGCTTTATGCATATTTTATGAGGTGTTTAAGAAGGTGTGTTCACATGAGTTTGAGGATTTCCGTTCACACTGATCCTTCCTCTTTCAGTCACTCATATTCACTCTTCTATAACCTATAAGGTCACACATCTCATGTATATTCAGATTACTGCCCACACATCTGAATATGTTTGTTACATTGTACATTCACTCATTCATCTATTTCTCATCACATAGAGTGGTTGAGAGTTTTGCTATATATGATACTATGAGTAAGCGATGGCTTACGTAACACCTTACACATGTTGTCTATTCTTTCTCTATCTTTGTCTCATCATTTGTATGATTAAGTTGTGGTATGTTCATGTTTTGTCAATATGGAAGATTGCTGGTATTAATGTTGTATATACTGGACCTATGGAACCATGGACCTGTGACATGAGCCTAAGGGCCTACCTCACTTCCAACATTTGGTATCGAAGCACTAAGGTTTTGGTTTCAAAAACTTTAGATCTTTGGCATCAATGCATTAAGGCTCATTCATAATCCCAGGTTCCTAGACTTCCAGATTTACAACATATGATTTGAAAGCATCTTCTAACATTTGACATTTGACATACACACTTAATCTAGATGAGTAGAGATTTGAGAATTAGACACTTCAGTTACATTCATCAGTGTGGAGTACGAAGTTGATGATCTGTTAGCAGCCGAATATTTTTGAAGAGTATGCAAATACTTTACAAAATTATTGTTTGAAGACCCAGACTTGATGAAGAGAAGACTACTTCAAATTCAAGGAAGAACAATGGTTTAGAGAAGATGAAGGAATCAGATCAACATCAAATCACAGGTATCAGTTTCTACTATCAGATTATCATTTGCAGGTCATATTTTAGAAGAGCAGTTATGAAGAGATTTGAAGAAATTCAAGGATTGCTTTTATACGCTTTCATCATTTGAAAGCATTAGCTACATCAAAACAGGTATCTAGAGGTTTTTCTAGAGAGTTTTTGAAAGATCTCTTTCATGGCAAGAAAGTTCATCTAAGAAGACAAGCGCAGAGATGAGATGAGTTTTTTCAGCCAATTTTCTATTGTAAGTTGGTTGGATATCAAGGTACAAATGTATCTAGAGAAGGTAACTCTAGAAGGGCAATTCATCATTCAGACAACGATTGGTGAATTTAGTCGTTTCAAACATTTGAAGCAGAATTTTTATTCAGAGATATGAGGAGATGATAAAACATGTTTCTATATTCACTTCCATTTGTATACCATGTTTGTTTTTTTCTCTTACTCATAGCATTAGAGGAAGAGAAAAGTTCATTCGAAGAAGCCAAGAGTGCTTGCTACTTCAAGATGAAGAGAACAAAAGGTATGGAAGAGAAGTTTGAAGATGTTGACATCATCAGGTGGAAGAAAGATGCAGAAGAAGAAAGTCCATCATTTCCAAAAGAAAAGTAAGGCTTCCTTTTCTCATATATTTTCCATATACTTTTCCTATTTTATCCTCTACATCCAAAGACAAGTCTACGAGAACATCTTGTTTAAAGAAGAAGCAGTTTCTTGTTTTGCATTACACTTGGTCATGATTTAGTAGATTTGACAAAGAATTGCATTGAGAGAAAGAAAAGCAGCAGATATATGTTTTAACTCATATATGTATGAGTTATGTTTTAGTTGAAGCTTTTAAGCAGGCAGCTTATATGTTCCCTCAAAGAATTCTTGGAGTGTCAATACAGAGCTACTTGATATATGACAAGTTGTAGAGAAGTATATTTCTTCTTTATCTAACTCTTGAGGTAAAAGAGTTTTTTGTAGCAGATGTTGAAGACTTGGGTTGAGGTTTTATGTTTGGAAAAGGTTACCTCATATTCAGTACTTTCAGAAACTTCAGAAAATTCAGACTTGTTGATGTACCAGTCTGTTGAAGAATCTACTTTTTATGATTGTCTAGTTTTTTGGATACATGTTTGTATTCAAAAAGGTGTTCCATCATATCCTATCACTTGATTGAGAAGTGGAGTTAACCAAAAGAAGATCAAGCAGATACTATCACATTTCACCCGGGTAGAATATGAAAGTTATGAAGTATCAACTTGCAACTTTTGGAGTTCTCAAGGTGAGAAGTTTGTCCACTTATATTTCAAGTAGGAGTTGCAGATTCCTTGAAAGATTTGTTTGAAGAAAAGTTTTACAACTTTTTGAGAAGCATGGACACTTGGAGGCATTCAGGGAGCAAATCAAACATTCAGACATGAAGGTTTGATAAGAGCAGATTCTACACAGGAGAGATCATTGATCTTGGATAGATCTTGTATGATCTTGAGTATTTATGATTCAATTGTCTATCCTTTGTTTGATAAGGTTCTTAGCATTGGAAGAAGTAAGTCAAAGATTCAGATTCTATCAGATTTGTGTTGCAGAGAAAAAGAAGATACTTGTTATGTTACAGAAAAATATGGATCCTAAAACTTTTGTTTCAGATACAAGTATTGATCACTAAAGATTAGATTTATTGAAAGAAGGAAGACGTTCCACATTTCATAAAGTCTGATATATTTGAAGAATACTGGATACTAGTGTTAAGTCATCCAGGGGGTGATGAAACATGAAGATTTATTTTCAAGCCATATGTGAAAGAATGCAGATTCATACCTACAGGTATTCCTATTTCAGGTATTCCTATATTTCCTTTGTCAGGTTCTCTTTATGTTCCAGCTTTGTAAAAAGAAGGAAGAAGAAGAATGTTTGGAGAAAGTTCCTGTTAGAATGTTCCTGTTCAGGAAAAGGTTCCAAAATTCTATTGAAGAGAAGCTTGATATTTCAGAAAGGTTTATTTCAGAAGTGCACACATATATGGTTATACCAAGTTCTGAAGGAAAGAGGTATGAAGGATTTAAAGGATGAAGACATGATGATATCATAGTTTCTTTGACTCATATTTCAGTTGATTTCAATTGAGTTGAGTTGATTTGACTTGAGTACAGTCAGAGATGAACCAGCAGTGTTCATAATACACTAAGTTGTGAGTTGACAGTCACAGGTTCCAGGATCCAGTTCTTGATTTGTTTAGTGTATTTACATGACGCAGCAGAAGTACGTTGAGAAACCTTTTTTGGAAGGTAAATGCAAATATATGGATCCTAGTGTATGTTTTCAGGTTTTTGAAGACAAGAGATAGCAGGTTCAGAGTCAGTACATGCTACATTTGTTGTCAAGCAGTGATTGCTTGATGTGTACACTATTGGATATCTAGTTTGCGTATTTTCTCAAGTATTATGGTTCATATTCAGCAAGTTCAGGTTCTTTTGAAGGAAATTCAAATTCAGTTTTGAAGAAGACTTTTTGAAGAAAAGTTCTGAAGTTCGGGAGTACAAGCTTGAAGCTTGTGACAAGCTATTTGAAGCTTGTAATAGTTTGCAGCTTATGAAGTTTACAGATTCAGTCCAGGTTGTACCAATATGACATTGCAGGGGGGATTGTTGGAAAACAATGTCCCATTGGTCAAGGATTGGTCAATTTTGTCCAGAATTTATAACATATGTAGAGCTTTACTATACTCCTTGAACACCAAACGGCGATTGGTGGGTTGGTTAAATCGTGGTACTCTCATCCAGACCACGAGGGTTCAAAACTCGTCTCCAGCAGCAGCGTAGCGCGTAGCTTTTTGAAACAGCAATCCACAAAATTAGCTTTTGGAACTCAGACGACGGACGGAGATGATCGCGAAGTTTTTTTAATCGTTCTACGATAGTGGATTTCTTTGAGAAAAGTGCTTTATTATCTGCTTTTCAAGGCTACATAAACTACTATATAAGGAGAGTATTGGGCTCATTGTAAATTATCCTTCACTTAGTGTTCAACACAAGCTTTGGAAGCTTGAACCTCAATAGAGGTGGTGTTTCTTCTAGCACATGGGACAGCCATGGTGCTAACTTGAAGCATGTTGAGGAGCAGCTATGGAGTTCTTCTTAATGATTCTTCTTGGAGAAGATGAAGGGTGTGCTCACACTCTACCTCATGGAGAGGAGGTTATCTCTTGTTCATGGCAAGAAGACTTGGTCATTAGTAGCTTGATGGTGAGGATCGTCCATCTACATGATGTATTTGAAGATCATCTTCTACAAGAAGATGTTAGGTTGAAGATTATCTTCTACAAGAAGATGTCTGGCTACTTCAAAGACATTGGATGGGACCATCTACATGGCGTATTTGAAGATCATCTTCTACAAGAAGATGTTAGGTTGAAGATTGTCTTCTACACGAAGATATCTAGCTACTTCAAAGACATTAGATGGAGTTTAACATAAGATTCACATCTTATGTTAAAGTATTCAGGTACATATTCTCTTTATGCACACAGGTACTACTTGAAGTTTATGGAGGTTGTGGCGTTCATATCAGGAGGAGTCCTATTTGGCATAGGTACAAGAGAATCAGTACTTATATGCTTTATGCATATTTTATGAGGTGTTTAAGAAGGTGTGTTCACATGAGTTTGAGGATTTCCGTTCACACTGATCCTTCCTCTTTCAGTCACTCATATTCACTCTTCTATAACCTATAAGGTCACACATCTCATGTATATTCAGATTACTGCCCACACATCTGAATATGTTTGTTACATTGTACATTCACTCATTCATCTATTTCTCATCACATAGAGTGGTTGAGAGTTTTGCTCCCACATTGTACATTGAACATTGGTATATATGATACTATGAGTAAGCGATGGCTTACGTAACACCTTACACATGTTGTCTATTCTTTCTCTATCTTTGTCTTATCATTTGTATGATTAAGTTGTGGTATGTTCATGTTTTGTCAATATGGAAGATTGCTGGTATTAATGTTGTATATATTGGACCTATGGAACCATGGACCTGTGACATGAGCCTAAGGGCCTACCTCACTTCCAACATTTGGTATCAGAGCACTAAGGTTTTGGTTTCAAAAACTTTAGATCTTTGGCATCAATGCATTAAGGCTCATTCATAATCCCAAGTTCCTAGACTTCCAGATTTACAACATATGATTTGAAAGCATCTTCTAACATTTGACATTTGACATACACACTTAATCTAGATGAGTAGAGATTTGAGAATTAGACACTTCAGTTACATTCATCAGTGTGGAGTACGAAGTTGATGATCTGTTAGCAGCCGAATATTTTTGAAGAGTATGCAAATACTTTACAAAATTATTGTTTGAAGACCCAAACTTGATGAAGAGAAGACTATTTCAAATTCAAGGAAGAACAATGGTTTAGAGAAGATGAAGGAATCAGATCAACATCAAATCACAGGTATCAGTTTCTACTATCAGATTATCATTTGCAGGTCATATCTTAGAAGAGCAGTTATGAAGAGATTTGAAGAAATTCAAGGATTGCTTTTATACGCTTTCATCATTTGAAAGCATTAGCTACATCAAAACAGGTATCTAGAGGTTTTTCTAGAGAGTTTTTGAAAGATCTCTTTCATGGCAAGAAAGTTCATCTAAGAAGACAAGCGCAGAGATGAGATGAGTTTTTTCAGCCAATTTTCTGTTGTAAGTTGGTTGGATATCAAGGTACAAATGTATCTAGAGAAGGTAACTCTAGAAGGGCAATTCATCATTCAGACAACGATTGGTGAATTTAGTCGTTTCAGACATTTGAAGCAGAATTTTTATTCAGAGATATGAGGAGATGATAAAACATGTTTCTATATTCACTTCCATTTGTATACCATGTTTGTTTTTTTCTCTTACTCATAGCATTAGAGGAAGAGAAAAGTTCATTCGAAGAAGCCAAGAGTGCTTGCTACTTCAAGATGAAGAGAACAAAAGGTATGGAAGAGAAGTTTGAAGATGTTGACATCATCAGGTGGAAGAAAGATGCAGAAGAAGAAAGTCCATCATTTCCAAAAGAAAAGTAAGGCTTCCTTTTCTCATATATTTTCCATATACTTTTCCTATTTTATCCTCTACATCCAAAGACAAGTCTACGAGAACATCTTGTTTAAAGAAGAAGCAGTTTCTTGTTTTGCATTACACTTGGTCATGATTTAGTAGATTTGACAAAGAATTGCATTGAGAGAAAGAAAAGCAGCAGATATATGTTTTAACTCATATATGTATGAGTTATGTTTTAGTTGAAGCTTTTAAGCAGGCAGCTTATATGTTCCCTCAAAGAATTCTTGGAGTGTCAATACAGAGCTACTTGATATATGACAAGTTGCAGAGAAGTATATTTCTTCTTTATCTAACTCTTGAGGTAAAAGAGCTTTTTGTAGCAGATGTTGAAGACTTGGGTTGAGGTTTTATGTTTGGAAAAGGTTACCTCATATTCAGTACTTTCAGAAACTTCAGAAAATTCAAACTTGTTGATGTACCAGTCAGTTGAAGAATCTACTTTTTATGATTTCTATTGATGAGGTTATACCAGATAGCTCACTTGTGCAGACCGTTTTGAATGGTCTTCCTGATTCATATCAGAGTTTTGCTTCTACTCTTCGGTTGATGATGAAAGGAAATCCAAATGCGTTATCATTTGAGGAGTTAGTCTCTGTTCTATTATAGGAAGATCAATCCAGGTAGAACAGGTCCATTATGCGAGTTGCAGATCAAGCTTTCCTAGCTAGTTAGAAGGGCAAAGGAAAATGGAGCTCTTCAACTAGTAAGCAGAAATCTGCTAATTCTGCACATTCGAAGAAGGAAGATAAAGATGAGAAGAAATCAGAAAAGCAGAAATTGTTTTGCAAGTACTGTAAAGGGAATGATCATATCATAAAGAACTGTCCAAAACTGGCTGTTAAAGAGGCAAAGAAGAAAGAGGCTGGAATGGTTGTTGCAGAGGCCTCTACACCAAAAACAGAGTCTGCTAATCTTATGCAGGAAGAAGAATGGGCGTTTATGATTGTCTGCAATTTTGACCCATCTTCTCATGAGGAGTGCATGTCTGCAGCACACTCAGATGTTTGGTATTTTGACAATGGGGCGACCAAACATATTACCTCGCAGTGCAGTTTCTTCTCTTCACTCGAGCCTGCCCCTATAGGGAATACTGTTACATGCGCCAACAACTCCTCTTATCCTATTATGGGAGTTGGTAAGATGATTTTGACTACTGCTGATGGTAGTTCTTTCACTTTGTCAGATGCTTTATTTGTGTCAGGGATCAAGAAGAACTTGTTATCGGTTTCTGCATTAGCCAAAATTGGCTTGTTTGTGAAATTTGTTGATGACAGGTGTATAGTTCATGATCTATCGAATGGCGGTGTGATTATTGTTTCTGGCATTTTATGTCGAGGGTTGTATAAGCTCATAGACTATGAAAGACCAGTAAGTGATTTGGCATGTGCAGTACATGATTCTCAGGCTATGTCAGATGCAAAGCTTTGGCATGCACGCTTTGGTCATCTGAATTTTGCTAGTTCGCTACGCCTGCAGAAATCTGAAATGGTGTCCTCTTTGCCCAAACTTGAGGCACTTGGAAAACATGTTTGTGAAGGCTGTATTTTGGGCAAAATGCAGCATTCCTCATTTCCAAAAGATGGTTCAGTTCGGGCTACGCAGAAATTGCAGCTTGTACATAGTGATGTCTGTGGTCCTATGCAGACACCTTCTTTTGGAAATTATATTTACTTCATGACTTTCATTGATGATTTTTCTAGGCATGCATGGGTATATCCATTGAAGTCAAAGTCCGAAATGTTCATGTGCTTCAAATAGTTTTTGGTTTTGCCTAAAAATCTGTCAGTATGAAAAATGGGCACCCTCCGTTCAGATTGAGGGGGGGAATATATGTCTTCTGATTTTAATGCATTTCTGGCTAAACGTGGGATAAAACACCAGTGTACAGAGCCGTATACACCTCAAAAAAATGGATTTGCTGAAGGAAAGAACATGTCAATCATGGACATGGCGAGGTGTATGGTCAAGAGTCACGCTTTACCACATAGTTTTTGGCTTGAGGCTGTCATGTGTGAAGCATATGTATTGAACAGGTGTCCCACTAAAGCGCTGTAGTCTATCACTCCATATGAGGCTTGGCATGATCACAAGCCATCTATTGCTCATCTACATGTTTTTGGTTGTTTGGCATATGCATTAGTGCCCGAACAACATCGCAAAAAATTGGATGATAAAGCAATAAAATGTATTTTTGTTGGGTACAGTTCTGAAAGTAAAGGCTATCATCTGTATCATCCACAGACTAAGCGCATTCTGGTGTGATGTTGTTTTTGTGGAGGATGCTATTCAGCCTTTGCTTTCATGTACTAAGGAGACGTTTGTTAGCTCCAAAGACACGTATGATACTTTGCTGCCTCTTTTTATAAGTGGACAGTCTAGTGCTGGTCCTAATGAGGCAACTTCTCAGCCTTTGCAGGTTTCATGTGATGATGTAGATCATTCCATTTATGATGCAGATTTACATGATGCACTTATTGATTAGAGAGCTCATATTGAGCAGGCAAGAACTATGCCAAAATGGCTTGTGTAGACCTTGTGTGACAGCAAATTAGATGCACCTCTGTCATATCATACTCGATCATGCTCTCATAGTGCCTCTTTTGCATCAGGTTGCTATGCTATGGCTGCATCTAGTCTCTGTGATGAGACTGAGCCTGTTTCATTTGATGAAGCACAAAATTCAAAAAATTGGATGGCTGTTATGCAATCTGAATATGATGCAATAATGAAGAATGGTACTTGGTCTTTATGTGACTTGCCTCCTGACAAGAAGGCCATTGGCACTAAGTGGGTATAGAAGCTGAAGCATAAACCTGATGGTATAGTTGACAGGTATAAGGCTAGACCTTTTGCAAAGGGTTATGCACAGGAAAGAGGCATTGATTTTGATGAGACCTTTGCACCTACATGTCGTATGACTACTGTTCGGAGCATCTGTGCACTTGCAGCTCATCATGGTTGGAATGTACATTAGTTGGACATTAAAACTGCATTTCTGAATGGTGACTTGCATGAAGAAGTGTATGCTTTTCAGCCCCGTGGCTTTGTGCAGAAAGGGCATGAGAACCAGGTGTGCAGGTTAAAGAAGGCATTATATGGTTTAAAGCAAGCACCACGTGCTTGGTATGAAAGATATATACCTATCTGATTGCACATGGTTTTGAGAACAGTCCAACTGAAAGCACCTTATATGTTAAGCGTGCTAATGATGTACTTCTGATCATTGTGGTTTATGTTGATGACATGCTGCTCACTGGTCCTCATGAGAGGCATATTGCTGATTTTAAGGCTGATTTGCATGCCTCATTTGAGATGTCTGATTTGGGGCATTTGCATCATTATTTGGGCATTCAGTTTATGCACGTTGATGGTGGAATGGCTTTGTGTCCAACAAAATATATTGACACATTATTGCATCGTTTTGGCCTTGAAGATTGTATGCCTATTGCCACTCCTATGGAGACAGGTTTACGATTGAGTCTTCATGATGCTGGAGATGCATTTGATGCCGTTCTCTATCAGTAGGCTGTTGGATGCTTGATTTACATATGCATTACTCAGCCAGATATTCAGTTTGTTGTCTCACAGATGAGCAGGTTTATGCATTGCCAAGGAGTCAAGCATTGGCAATCGGTTAAGCTTATCTTTCGCTACTTGAGTGGTACTCGGCTACTTGGGTTGTTTTATCCCAAGGGGGGATCACTACCGCCAGATTTTTATACTTTTTCTTACTCTGATCGGGCTAGTTGCTATGACACTTGTGTGTCCACTAGTAGCTTTTGCTTCATGCTTGGTAGCTCATGTATATCTTGGTTGAGCAAGAAGCAGCCTACTGTGGCCACTTCCAGTTGTGAGGCTGAGTATAGGGCAGCTTTCACAGTGACTGTTGAGTGTGTGCTGCTCAGACGCCTTATGGTTGATTTGGGTGTTGGTCAATCTTCTACCACCACCATGTTCACTGACAGTTAGAGCGCATTGGCAGTTGCGAGGAACCCTATGTTCCATGCTTGCACTAAACACATTGAGGTGCATTATCGTTATGTTAGGGAGAGGTTCTCTACTAGGGAGATCAGCTTGGTATATGTGCCCACGAAGGAGAACATTGCAGACCTTTTCACGAAGGCTCTGCCTAGGGAGAAGTTTGAAGCTTTCCGCAAAGCTTTGGGCTACATTCTCTAGTAATACATTCAGTATTGTGCGTTGTGCTCCAAGCTTCATCTCCTTCCTATTGTTGTTCGCATGCTTCTGCAGACATCTATCTCCAACAGTTTGTATCAATAGATGAAAAGTGAAAAAAAAAAGAGAAGAAAAAAGGAGAGGGAGAGAGAGAGAGAAAAAGGGAGAGAGAGAGAGAGAGAAAGAGAGATTTTGTATGACTAAGTATAGTTGGGCTTCTCTGAGTAAGAAAGCACCTGTAAATTTCTAAGTTTTTCATCGTTATGAAAAGAACTAATCAAAGTTCTATGTATGAGACTCTCTCTCCCAATCTTCATACTTTTCCTATTGTGTAATGATCTCAAAAGTTCAAGTTTTCCAAGCACCTTGATGCCTGGCATCAAGTTTGTGCTGATAAGTTCTTGTTTTATTCTTTGAGTTCTTACTTATTTTTGAATCTTCTGGCATCGAGTTTCAACGTAAAGTCGATGCTTAGCATCGAGTTCCATCATAAAAGTGTTTTTCTTCATATCTATGTTCTACGGGGTATTTCAGGTGCAAAGTGGTAAGAAACACACCAATTTTATGTCTGGCATCGAATTCTTGTTGCAAGTCGATGCTAAGTTGAAAATTTTCAAACCTGGATAGGCGCTTTTACTAAAACAGGCAGCATTTCCTATTTTGTCAATCAAACATAGTCATCTTGTGAAGGCCATAACCTGGTGTGTCGTGCAAAGTTTTTAGCAACTGATAGCTTATTGGAAATCTCTTCTCTTCTACTTTCATCCACAAGAAGATCTTGGCAAAATAATACTTGTGCTAGGAGAAATAAGCAAAAGAGTGAAGGTATGTTTTTTGTGACTAGAAATTTTTGAATAAGTAAAGTTCTCGATTTTGGCTATTATTTCTCAAAGTTTGGAGAAGCATTGAGTTAATGGTGACCATAGAGGTTTTCTAGTCTCACATTTATTTATTTCTTGTGATGTTTCATACATCAACAAGTGGTATCAGAGCAAAATGGTTCTAGAGAGCAAAAGGCATCAAAGTACGAGAAGTTTTGGAACGGTTGAAGCATTCAAAGACACAAGGCATCAAAAGATTACTTCAAAATTAGATTTATACACAAAAGACTCCAAAAGCTATTATTCTTTACCCTTTAAACTCATAGGTTGAAGCAGAAGCAAAGAACTATGGTAGATCATATCCCCATTGACAAACTGGACAGAGATATCTTGGATATCAAAGTTCAAAGGCAGATCCAAGTCTACTCAAGAAAAGAACAGAGGAAGGTACATTCTACATTTGTATTTATGTAGATGATATTATAATCACAGATACTTCAAACGAAGGAATTAAGGAAGTAAAGAGATTACTTGAGAAAGAATTCAAGATCAGTGACCTAGGAAAGTTATCATATTTTCTTGGAATGGAAGTCACTTATACAGATCATGGCATATATGTATCACACGAAAGGTATCTTCTGAACCTGTTGAAGAAGTTTGGTATGGAAAATTGCAGAGAAGCTTCAACTCCACTTGAAGTCAATCACAAGCTCAATAAATATGATGGTGTCAAATACAAAGATATGATGAAGTATCAATCTCTTGTGGGTAGTTTGATTTATGCTACACTAATAAGACCTGATCTTAGTTATGCAGTGGGATTTCTATCACAATTCATGCATTGTCCAAAGGATCCGCATTGGGTTGCAGGTTAAAGAGTTCTTAGATATATCAAAGGAAGGATTATATTATTCTTTTACTTCAGATTTGAAGTTGAGAGCCTACAACGACTCAGATTGGGTAGTTAATCAAGATGACAGAAGATCAACTCATGGCTACATGATATACATTGGTGATAAGCTTGTAAGTTGGTGTTCAAAGAAACAACATGCAGTAGCATTAAAATCAAATGAAGCTAAGTACAAAGGACTTGTAGAAGTAGCTAAGGATGTCATATGGATGCAGACATTATTCAAAAGCTTGAGTATTAATCAAGGTATACCTACAATACATGGAGATAACATGAGTTCACTTTATTTTGCAACAAATCTAGTATTTCATGCAAGAACAAAACATATAGAGATATAGTATCATATCTTGAGAGAAAAGGAAATGGAGAAAGAAATTGAAGTGGAGTACATTTCTACAAAGGATCATATAGCAGATATAATAAAAAAGAGCTTGGATGGTGTGAAGACCAGAAAATTCAAAAGCATGGCATGAGTAAAAAGAAAAGAAGATGATATGAGGAAACAGAGAATGTCAATTAGTGATTGAGGGGGAGTTGGTGAAGAATCAATCACAAATTGGACATAAAGTTGAAGGTCAAAGTTTAAGAAAAAAAGCACATGCCTATGTGAAGGGAGAATTTCACACATGTACCATATTTGTAAACTTAGACTTAAATTTAGCTCTAGAATTTTCAAAATTCACGAGATTGAGAAAATCTATATAAACTAGTTTGTATCAATAGATGGGATAAACTAGTTTGCCATATTATCCTCTGCAAAATGAGCGTATGACCAGTATCAAAATCTCAATAAACTACAAGTACTAACATGCTAACTTGCATAGTGAATCATTGACTCCACAGCATATAATCAAGATGAATATTTGTTGTCAGAGAAGTACACTCATCGTGATGTTCTTGAACCTATGTAATGAGAAATATACACAAAAGTACTCCAAAATGAATCCAAAAACCATCCCAAAAATGCTTCAAAATGGGCTTTGAAATCAAAGAATGAAGCTTTGAGGGCCCAAAACATGTTCAAGGTAATGTTAACCTTAGTCTTTCCCCTTCTTCAAACACCACAAGAGTGTAGCTTAGTGGCAAGAGATTGTCGGGTAAGCGAGCTCCAGGGTGAATAGTACTGGGATGGGTGACCTCGCGGGAAGTATCCAGAACCTCTATCTTCCTTGGTCCTTGAGATCCTCCCTTGCGTGCAGCCAATGGTGCCAATGGTGCCTTTGATGACTCAGATGACAAGGAATCTCCTTCGTGAGAGCTCCACGATGATACCCTCATGGTAGAAAACTGGCTCCAGACGCCACACACAGTACTCTTTGATAAGGCTACAAAATACACAGAAAAAGGTTATATGTTTGGTTGCTCCACTATTGCAATACCAAACATGTAAGTCTACTACAGAAATACAATACTCACAAGAAGATGGTTCAAAGCTACAAACGGTAGTAAATGCCCATTCTTCATTTTGAAAAAGATTAGAAGACTCTACTTTAGGTGTAGAGTCCTTTGCAAGCACCATTCTAGCCTCTTTCTTCTTTGCCTCTTTCTTCTTTACCTCTTTCTTCTTTGCCTCTTTCGCAGATTATTTAGGACAACTCTTTATGACATGAAGAATATTAGAGCACAACACAATATTGAATGTATTACCAAACAAGTGTACAAATATAGGTGACCCATTAGGGTTATAAGCATATATAAAAGTTGAGGGGAAAAATGTTGGAGGATAAACAATCCTATGTGCACAATGAAAGCAAATGAATCCTCATAGGATCCTAAATTTTTTAGACATAGGTGTTGATATATTTAGGTAGTGATGTGTGTGAACACTCTAGGACCGCCGGGGCACTTTTTTCCCTCTTTAGGAGGTTTTTTTCCCCCGGCTTGTATATACGCCTATTGCCCTAATGGGCTACTTATCTTTGTACATTCTCTAGTAATACATTCAGTCTTGTGTGTTGTGCTCCAAGTTTCTTCTTCTTCCTTGTGCTGTTCGCGTGCTTCCGCAGACGTCTAACTCCAACAATTGGTATCAGAGCAGGTCGTTGCTTCTTCTAGGGCGCCATCGACACTCCTCCGTTAGTAGTCTCAGATTCGCACAAAATTTGGTGAGCATACTCAGGGTGTTTCCGAGATCAAAACGGCTTCGCTCTATGGTGCCGAAATCGCGATCTGAGCTCGTTTCGGCCTCCGAACGCACTATCGCAGTGCTTGTGCAGGCTATTTCGTCCTTTTGTGCCAAAGGTATATACCAGTTTCTGTTCGCCAGTTTAAGCGTCTCGAAGTCTGCTACAGGTCTAGTGAACTCGTCTGGGCAGTTCTGTTCAACTTTTTGAGATACAGTCAATTTTCTGCATCAAGGTATTTTAGTCACCGGCCATGGCTGAAAGCAGTGATGTATTCCGTATGTTGGCTGTTGAGGATAAGTTGGATGGTACCAACTACCCATTATGGGCTTATATGATGCGACATGTACTGGTTGCAAAAGGATTGTGGAACATTGTGCAGGGTGTTGAAAGACGTCATGTTACACCTGTAACGACAGGTACTGCAAATACAGGTGTTGGAGCTGATGAAGATGGTGTCGAAGATGATATTCCGTAGATTCCTATTCGTGCTGCTGTTTCTGTTGCACCTACTGCAGAGCAGATTCGTTGGGATGGAAGAGATGCCCAGGCACATGCATTGATAGCTTTGTCTGTCAAACGTGCCATTATTCCTCACATTCGCTCTTGCAGAACAACAAAGGATGCTTGGGATACACTTACCACTTTGTACCAGGCTAGGAATGAGGCTCGTGTTGCTTACCTCCGAAAACAGTTGGAGAGTGAGCACATGAATGAAGGTGATTCGATGGACAATTTTCTTACAAAGATCAAAGACCTGAAGGAACAATTGATTTCTGCTCATGAGGTTATACCAGATAGCTCACTTGTGCAGACCGTTCTGAATGGCCTTCCTGATTCATATCAGAGTTTTGCTTCTACTCTTCGATTGATGATGAAAGGCAATCCGAATGCCTTGTCATTTGAGGAATTAGTCTCTGTTCTGTTGCAGGAAGATCAGTCCAGGCAGAACAGGTCCATTATGCGTGTTGCAGATCAAGCTTTCCTCGCTAGTCAGAAGGGCAAAGGAAAATGGAGCTCTTCTACTAGTAAGCAGAAATCTGCAAATGCTGCACAATCGAAGAACCAGGATAAAGATGAGAAGAAATCAAAAAAGCAGAAATTGTTCTGCAAGTACTGTAAAGGAAATGATCATATTATAAAGAACTGTCCAAAACTGGCTGCTAAAGAGGCAAAGAAGAAAGAGGCTGGAATGGTTGTTGCAGAGGCCTCTACACCAAAAACAGAGTCTGCAAATCTTGTGCAGGAAGAAGAATGGGCGTTTACTACTATCTGCAGTTTTGACCCATCTTCTCATGATCAGTGCATGTCTGCAGTAGACTCAGATGTTTGGTACTTTGACAGTGGGGCGACCAAACATATTACCTCGTAGCGCAGTTTCTTCTCTTCACTCGAGCCTGCCCCTACAGGGAATATTGTCACATGCGCCAATAACTCCTCTTATCCTGTTATGGGAGTTGGTAAGATCATTCTGACTACTGCTGATGGTAGTTCTTTCACTTTGTCAGATGCTTTATTTGTGCCAGGGATAAAAAAGAACCTGTTATCAGTTTCTGCATTAGCCAAGATTGGTTTGGTTGTGAAATTCGTTGATAACAGGTGTACAGTCCATGATCTCTCAAATGGCGATGTGATTATTGCTTCTGGCATTTTATGTCGTGGGCTGTATAAGCTCATAGACTATGAAAGATCTGTGAATGATTCGGCATGTGCAGTTCATGATTCTCAGGCTATGTCAGATGCAAAGCTTTGGCATGCACGCTTTGGTCATCTGAATTTTGCTAGTTTGTTACGCCTGCAGAAATTTGAAATGGTGTCCTCTTTGCCCAAACTTGAGGCACCTGGAAAACATGTTTGTGAAGGCTGTATTTTGGGCAAAATGCAGCGTTCTTCCTTTCCAAAAGATGGTTCAGTTCGAGCTATGCAGAAATTGCAGCTTGTACATAGTGATGTCTGTGGTCCTATGCAGACACCCTCTTTTGGAAATTACCTTTACTTCGTGACTTTCATTGATGATTTTTCCAGGCATGCAGGGGTATATCCACTCAAAGCAAAGTCCGAAGTGTTCATGTGCTTCAAACAATTTTTGGTTTTGGCTGAAAATCTGTCAGCATGTAAAATGGGCACCCTCCGTTCTGATCGAGGGGGGGAATATATGTCTTCAGATTTTAATGCATTTCTGGCTCAACGTGGGATAAAACACCAGTGTACAGTGCCGTATACACCTCAACAGAATGGAGTTGCTGAACGAAAGAACAGGTCACTCATGGAGATGGCGAGGTGCATGGTCAAAAGTCAGGCTTTACCACATAGTTTCTGGCTTGAGGCTGTCATGTGTGCAGCATATGTACTGAACAGGTGTCCCACCAAAGCGTTGCAGTCTATCACCCCATATGAGGCTTGGCATGACCGCAAGCCATCTGTTGCTAATCTGCGTGTTTTTGGTTGTTTGGCATATGCATTAGTGCATGAACAACATTGCAGAAAATTGGATGATAAGGCAGTAAAATGTATTTTTGTTGGGTACAGTTCTGAAAGTAAAGGCTATCGTCTGTATCATCCACAGACTAAATGCATTCTGGTTAGCCGTGATGTTGTCTTTGTGGAAGATGCTATTCAGCCATTGCTTTCATGTACTAAGGAGACATCTGTTAGCTCCAAAGACATGTATGATACTTTGATGCCTCTTTTTACAGGTGGACAGGCTAGCACTGGTCCTAATGAGGCAACTTCTCAGCCTTTGCAGGTTTCATATGATGATGCAGATCATTCCATTTTTGATGCAGATTTACATGATGCACTTGTTGATGAGAGAGCAGATATTGAACAGGCAAAAACTATGCCAAAATGGCTGGTGCAGACTTTGCGTGACAGCAAATTAGATGCACCTTTGTCATATCGTACTCGTTCAGGCTCTCATAGTACCTCCTTTGCATCAGATTGCTATGCTATGGCTGCATCTAGTCTCTGTGATGAGAATGAGCCTGTTTCTTTTGATGAAGCACAAAATTCAGAAAATTGGATGGTTGCTGTGCAATCTGAATATGATGCTATAATGAAGAATGGTACATGGTCTTTATGTGACTTGCCTCCTGGCCAGAAGGCCATTGGCACTAAGTGGGTATACAAGCTGAAGCGTAAACCTGATGGTACAGTTGACAGGTATAAGGCTAGGCTTGTTGCAAAGGGTTATGCGCAGGAAAGAGGCATTGATTTTGATGAGACCTTTGCACCTACATGCCGTATGACTACTGTTCGGAGCATTTGTGCACTTGCAGCCCATCATGGTTGGAATGTACATCAGTTGGACATTAAAACAACATTTCTGAATGGTGACTTGCATGAAGAAGTGTATGTTTTTCAGCCCCGTGGCTTCGTGCAGAAAGGGCATGAAAACCAGGTGTGCAGGTTAAAGAAGGCGTTATATGGTTTAAAGCAAGCACCACATGCTTGGTATGAGAAAATACATGCCTATCTGATTGCACATGGTTTTGAGAACAGTCCAACTGAAAGCACCTTATATGTTAAGCGTGCTAATGATGTGCTTCTGATCATTGTTGTCTATGTAGACGACATGCTGCTCACTGGTCCTCTTGAGAAGCATATTGCTGATTTCAAGGCTGATTTGCATGCCTCATTTGAGATGTCTGATTTGGGGCATTTGCATCACTATTTGGGCATTCAGTTTATGCAAGTTGATGGTGGAATGGCTTTGTGTCAAACGAAATATATTGACACATTATTGCAGCGTTTTGGCCTTGAAGACTGTAAGCCTATTGCTACTCCTATGGAGACCGGTTTACGATTGAGTCTTCATGATGCTGGAGATGCATTTGATGTTGTTCTCTATCAGCAGGCTGTTGGATGCTTGATTTACTTATGCATTACTCGGCCAGATATTCAGTTTGCTGTCTCACAGATGAGCAGGTTTATACATTGCCCAGGAGTCACGCATTGGAAAGCGGTTAAGCGCATCTTTCGCTACTTGAGTGGTACTCGGCTACTTGGGTTGTTTTATCCCAAGGGGGGATCACTACCGCCAGATTTGCATGCTTTTTCTGACTCAGATTGGGCTAGTTGCTATGACACTCGTGTGTCCACCAATGGTTTTTGCTTCATGCTTGGTAGCTCATGTATATCTTGGTTGAGCAAGAAGAAGCCTACCGTGGCCACTTCCAATTGTGAGGCTGAGTATAGGGCAGCTTTCACAGCGACTGTTGAGTGTGTGTGGCTCAGACGCCTTATGGCTGATTTGGGTGTTGGGCAGTCTTCTGCCACCACCATCTTCACTGACAGTCAGAGCGCATTGGCAGTTGCAAGGAACCCTATGTTCCATGCTCGCACTAAGCACATTGAGGTGCATTATCACTATGTCAGGGAGAGGTTCTCTGCTGGGGAGATCAGCTTGGCATATGTGCACACGCAGGAGAACATTGCAGACCTTTTCACGAAGGCTCTGCCTAGGGAGAAGTTTGAAGCTTTCTGCAAAGCTTTGGGCTTACTTCCTTTTGTGGAGTGATTTCCACATAGCTCGGCACTTCCTTATACATGAGTGCCAGCTCCTTGTTCACCGCATCACTCCCAGGGGGGATTTGTTGATATATTTAGGTAGTGATGTGTGTGAACACTCTAGGACCGCCGAGGCACTTTTTTCCCTCTTTAGGAGGTTTTTTTCCCCCGGCTTGTATATACGCCTATTGCCCTAATGGGCTACTTATCTTTGTACATTCTCTAGTAATGCATTCAGTCTTGTGTGTTGTGATCCAAGTTTCTTCTTCTTCCTTGTGCTGTTCGCGTGCTTCCGCAGACGTCTAACTCCAACAATAGGCTCTTTCTCTGAGTACATGCAAATAATGAAAATGAAATTTTGCAAACTCAAATTAGACTTAAAGATATTTCAAATGACTATAAAAGCAATTCATTTGGACACTAGACAATCCCCCAACTAGCTAAATGAAAAAAGACAACTTGATCTCTTCATAGAGTATGAGCTAACTACACAAACACTGTTTTAAACATTTTTGAGAATGCATAGGAACTGATCGCAAGATTTACACCACTCAAAGTAGACCTTATAAGCTTTCCAACAAGACAAAAATCATTCCAAATGGATTGAAGATGAAGGAGAAACAACAATTGCAAGATCAGGGGGTCTCCCAAGATCATCTAGAGAGATAGAGTATGTAAAAATGAAATCTCTAGAAAATATGTAGAGAATAGCTAGTAGGGAGTGTGCTTAATCAAGGGGGTAGCTTGGCCACATATTTCCATGACTCTAAGTCATAATAAAACTCATTAGAGGTTTTAAAGATCACATACTAGCTTCTTTAACCAATCAAAATCATGTACATGTCAAAAAGTGAGGTTCAATCACATCAAGAGGTGACATATTTCTTCTCTAATCAAAATCTTTCCATTGTAGACATTATTTGATGCCTCCAAATCATGGAAATCATCCTCATTTGATTGTGTATGATGTGGAAGTTGAAGCTTGGGGCATCTTCCCACATTCTTGAGCTTGAAATGCATCTTACCTTTCAACACTCCTGATCAAGCTCAAGTCCTTTTCCTTTGTTGCTTCATCCTACGTCTCTTATGTTGATTGCTTCCTCAAATCCTCCAAGCTTTGTACCTTCAAGAAACTTTTTCATCATGTCTACAACCTGCACTTTAGTGTTCACATACCTTATATCCAGCTCCTTTGGAATCACCTTTCTCTAATGAAGTGGTAATGAACCTCTAAGCGCTTAGTCCTTGCATGAAACATGAGATTGTTAGCTAGGTGGATGCTTGAAATGTTGTCTCCATAAAGAGGAAACTCCACCACTTTCACTTCAAGGTCCTTAAGTAGCTTCTTAAGCCATAGTATCTCACATGTAGCCAATGCTAAACCTTTGTACTCAGCCGCTATGGACAAAACAACAACAATTAATTGCTTCTTAGAGCTCCATGAGATCACTTTTGTACCTAGCATGAAAACATAACCTGATGTACTCCTTTGACCATCTTTGCTACCTGCCCAATCATCATCACTATAACCTTTGACACTTAGATAATCATCATAAGAGTAACATAGACCTTGGTTGATGGTGTGCTTGATGTATCTAATAACTTTTCTTGCTGCCATAAGATGATCATGAGTGGGTGCATGCAAAAATTGAGAGACTACACCTACTATATATGCGAGATGAGGTCTAGTGAATGTAGCATAAATTAATGAACCAATATTGCTTCTATATAGTGTGATATCTTGTGTAGCCTCTCCTTGACTTGCAACCAACTTTGTATTGGGATCCATGGGCTTAGAAAGTGGATTGCAGCCACTCATACCAAACCTATATAGCACATCCAACAAGTATTTTATTTAAATCAAGAAGATGACATTGTGTGCATAAATTACCTCTATTCCCAATAAGTAATTTAGTGTTCCAAGATCAGATATCTTGAGCTCCTTTCCTAGCTTTTATTTTATATCTTTAATACCTACAATATCACTTCCCATGATGAGTATCCACAAATTGATAAATAATCCACTTACCTTTGATTCTAGGCCCTTGGGGCTTGCTTTAGACCATATAATGCTTTCTGTAGCATACAAACATGATTTGGGTACCTTGCACTAGCAAATCCTTGAGGTTGGCTCATGTAGACTACTTCTTTAAGCTCTCCATTGAAGAAGGCATTCTTCACATCCAACTGAAATAAGCTCCATTTCTTTAATGCTTCCATTGAAATCAGAGTCCTAATTGTTGGAATCTTGACTATGGGGCTGAAAGTTTCATCGTAATCTATCCCATATCTTTGGAAGAAGCCTTTCACCACCAACCTTGCTTTGTACCTAGCAATGGAACCATCTGAATTTCTTTTAATTTTGTAAAGCCACTTATTATGTATCACCTTCATGCCTTCTTCAATTGGTTCCAAGCTCCAAGTATGGTTCTCATCAAGTGCCTTGAGCTCTTTCTTCATTCCTTCTTGCCATTTCTTGCAGTTCTTAGCGTCTTCCTAACTAGCCGGTTCTTTGTCCTTGATTACTTGTGTCATCTATGCATAATGATTTGCAATGAAATTATTATATGTTAACCTTTGAACTTGATATCTTATTCTTGAGGACCTTCTTTCACTTCCTTTAGGTGTGGTTTCCATCTCCTTTCTTTGTTTTGCGACTTTTGGGGTTGGAATTTCTTTTATCTCTTCATCTTCCAACATGCTCTGGTCCACATAGCTTCCTTCTTCAATTCCAATCTTCTCTTTGCCTTTGGTTTTGCTTTATTTAGAGCTGGTATCTCTTTCCCTAAGCCTTCCACTCCATGGTGAGGGTGTTCTTGTGTTAGATTAGTTTCTTGGACCACTTAAATCCATGC
The DNA here is from genome assembly GCA_020310875.1 of Ceratopteris richardii. Taxonomy (NCBI): domain Eukaryota; kingdom Viridiplantae; phylum Streptophyta; class Polypodiopsida; order Polypodiales; family Pteridaceae; genus Ceratopteris; species Ceratopteris richardii. The sequence goes on from CM035424.1 coordinate 152,316,148, forward strand.
TTTCTTGAACTCTATCATCATTCTTCTTATCTATCTCACATATCTCTTCAACCTTCAATGGACTCGTGTATGCATACCAAGGCTTCAACTCATCAAAGACAACATCCCTACTTACGTTCAGCTCTTGGGTGATGGGATTATAGCATTTATACCCCTTTTGTTCCATAGAATATCCCAAAAGATTGTTGGAATTTGGGGCCCCAAGATCGTTCCAATACTAAAACCTTTTGAGCATACACACTTAATTAATCAAGATGATATGTGAGAGATAAAAAGAAGGAGATCTTGAGACAAGGATAGGGAACGTAAGCAAGATGCTTACTCACTAAAAAATAGATGTCCAAATTACAACATGGGAGTACTACTCAACCATATGATGTGGTGCACTCACTAATGGAAGAATAGCCAAGAAGATGATGATACAAAATTCAGATCATGTTGTTATAATATGAGTGTGTGTGAAGCAAATGAGCAACGAAGTGAACCTAACCTCACAAAATAGTGCAACAAATCTAAAAATCAGCAAACCCTAATACTAAAATTAGGGTAGAGAAACCCTAAAAATAGAATATAAGGATAACTTACAAAAGATAGTTGCCACCACCTTGTAGAAGACTCCTTGCTCCAGGAGAGTAGCCTCTCCTTCACCAAATATTCACCTCCAAAGCTTCAGAATTCCAAAACTCTAGCTTGAGATTGTCCAAGAGTGTGTCCATGTGCTCCTTATATAGCAATAGCCTCCCAAATAAAGCTACAACAAAAAATTTAACGAAAAGTTGTTTTTTTAGCCTAATTTTTGCGATCGCTTTTTTTTAGCGATTTTTTTGCTTTTCAAGATAAATTTAGGGATTGATTAAAATATTGAGTTTTCTTTTATTCCATCGCCCTAATTTTGTTGCTTTTGATCAATTGACATCAAAACCTAGCTTTTCAAAAGTTTGGACCTCCAAAAAATATTCATCCTCCATTTTTGGCTAAATTAGGGTTTGACTTTTCTCCTTGTTTTGACCTCTGATGAAAAAATGAAGCATACCACTAGATAGCTCTTGCCAAGCTCTATCTATCTACTCTAAAAAGGTTTTACCCAAACTGTACAAAAAATGCTAAGTCCAAAATGTAGAATTGTTGGAATGTGGACCATATGTACATTGACTTCCAACAATCCCTCCTTCAATGTCATATTGGTACAAGCTTCAGTAATCTGCATATCTTCTCATGATTATCTCTCGTCAATGCTTTGGTAAATATATCTCCAACATTCTTACTAGAAGGAACATAAACTAGCTCAATGTGCTTCTTTGCTATCTGCTCTCGAATATAGTGGTAGTGTACCTCTATTTGCTTCCTCCTTGCATGATGCACTGGATTCTTTGCTATAGCTTTTGCACTCTAGCTATCTGAAAATATCTGAATGGGTTCATGTATTCTCACATCTAGATAACTGAAAATCTTCTACAACCAAATTGACTCTAGAGTAACTGTAAATGCTGCACGATATTCAGCTTCACACGATGAAGTTGCAATAGTGGGTTGTCTCTTCGAAATCCATGAGATAAGACAATCTCCAAGATAAAAACAAAAACCGCTAGTACTTCTTCTTGTGTTTCTATCACCTGCCCAATCAGAATCTAAAAATCCTTTTAGTAATAAATGTGTAGATTTCAAAAATAACATAGCATAATTTGAAGTTCCCTTCAAATATCGGAAGATCCGCTTTATTGCTTTCCAATGTAACACTGTTGAATTCTGCATGAACCTTGATACTTGAGAAACTGCAAACTGTATATCAGGACGTGTATTACAAAGATATATTAAGCACCCAACTGCTTGACTATATAAAGTGGCATCAAATGTCTCTGCATCTGCTACCATTTGTAATGATGCATTCTAATCCATAGGTGTTTGAATAGGTTTAGAATCACTCATCTGAAACCTCTCTAAAAGTTTCTCAATGTATTTTTCTTGTGTCATACAGATACACTCATCTTTGAACATAAACTGAATCCCAATATAATAATGCAAGATTCCCAAATCATTCACATCAAATGTTTGCTTCAATTGTTCTTTGAACATCCGCAAATCTTCGTCTCTGGGACCTGTGATTATAATATCATCCACATAAATGATTGCTATAATCATCATACTTGGTTCAGCTTTGACATAAAGAGTTGGAGCTACATCTGAGTCATGGAAACCAATGGATAAAAGATATGTGTGTATCTTCTCATACCATGCTGTAGGTACCTGTTTTAAACCATACAAAGCTTTTATAAGCTTACATACCAAATATTATTTACCTGTCTCTTCAAACCTTTTGGCTGCTGAATATATATATCCTCATGTAAATCACCATTTAGAAAAGCAGTCTTTATGTCAAGTTGATATATATGCCAACCAAAATGTGTTGCTAAAGCAAGTATTGACCTATTAACAGTCATCCTAGACGTAGGAGCGAATGTCTCATCATAATCAATACCTTTTTGTTGTGAATATCCTTTGACAACTAATCTTGCCTTATACCTATCAATAGTACCATCTGCTTTCCTTTTGATTTTGAAGATCCATTTTACACCTATAGCTTTCTTTCCTTCTGGTAACTCACATAGCTGCCAAGTTTGATTCTTATGAATATAATCAATCTCTTCTTGCATAGATTTTCTCCAAATGGGAATGTTAAGTGCATCTCTAACACATGCAAGTTCATCTTCAACTGTTGTAAGTGCTAAAATATCATGAATCTCAAAGTCTTTAGCAAAACTTACATGATCTTTTTGTTGTTTTTGGCTAGTCTGACTCCTTATTCTTCTTGTAAAAGTCTTTATACCACTATCTTTCCAAGTCTGATATAACCAAGTAGGTGTATCCTTAAATAGTGGTGAAACTCTTTCTGACCCTTTATCTTCCACAGGTTCTGGAACTTGTCCTTCTGAGGTACTAGGAATTTCTCCAACTCTAACTTCTTCCATTTCTGGAACCAAAGTCCCATGTGGAATTGACTCTATAGAAGGTTGTGAAATTCCTCTTTCTTCAACTCTTCCTTGAATCCTAGGAATTTTAACTCCCTCCTTATATGGTTGAACATGTAAATCCAAATTCCTTCTAAAAAATCCATAGTTATTTTCACTAATGCACTCTGGAATTTTCGCTTCTTTATCATAAACCTTATTTTCAGCAATATAAGCATTACGTGAAAGAATAACTTCTCCTGTCTCTGGAACATAAAACCTATATCCTTTGCTTTCAATAGGATATCCAATAAAAATAGCTTTCTTTGCCTTTACATCTAGTTTGCCTCGATCCTTTTTCTCAATATGTACATAAGATCGTGATCCAAATACTCTGAAGTAACTCACATTAGGTTCTCTACCATAATAAGGTTCATAAGGTGTGATTACCTTTAAAGCTTTTGTAGATGACCTGTTCAAAATGTGATTAGTTGTATGTACCGCATCAAACCAGAATTTTGGTGAAAGCTTTTTGGATGCCATCATGCTCCGCATCATCTCAACAAGTATTCTATTCTTTCTTTCTACAACACCATTCTGCCGAGGAGTATAAGCAATACTAAGGTGTCGAGTAATACCTTTCTCATCAAGAAATGTCTAGAACTCAGTTGACAAGTATTCTCCACCTCTATCACTTCTGAGAATCTAGATAGTTTCTTGACTTTCATTTTCAACCATAACTACAAATTTCTTGAGCATAGGAAAGACTTTTGACTTCAACTTAAAACCATAGATCCATGAGTATCTCGTAAAATCGTCAACAAATAGAACAAAATACCTAAAACCCTGAATAGAGTTTGCTCTCATAGGTCCATTCACATCTGAATGAATAATCTGCAATTTCTTAGTAGCTATAATATGACCATGTTTCTTGAAAGGTAGTTTATGCATCTTACCTTCAAGACAACCTTCACATATATCTGAATCATCTAGTAGCTCGAATGAGGGTAAACTCTCAACAATACCTCTGTCTTTGATATTCTTGAGAGCTCCAAAATTTATATGTCCAAATTTCTCATGCCATAGCTTCATATCTTCCACCAGTGACAAAGATTTGACCACATATGCCTGAATGATTTTTGACAAAACAAAAATCCCTCCTCTATGATCACCTTGTAAAATACACTTCTCTTCTTTGTGTGATAAGATCTTACAAAGATCTCTCTCAAATACGACTTTGAAACCATCACCTAAAAATGCAGATATAGATATCAAATTCTTCTTCATTTCAGGTACATATAAAACATCTGAAATCTGAAAATTACCATCTTCTCTTGACTTTAGGGTTATTGTACCTATTCCCACAACATCCAAATCATTGCTATCTGCAATAGTAACTCTTCTACCTGTAGAATAGGAAAGAGAAGAAAACACATCTCTGCAACCTGTCATATGCTTTGTAGCACCTGAGTCAAATATCCAAGGATCTACTGAAAGAACTTGTAAAGCTGCCTGATCAAAAGCTACTTCCATTTAACTTTGAGCTCAACTTGTGAGGTATATGTAAATAGCATATAGAACCAAAGATTCTAAGATGTGAAATGGAAGGTTTTCTTCCACTCCATGCTTCCTCAGGGGTTAAATGGTGTATACCTGATGTAGGAGATCTATTTATGATTTATGTGGTTGTATATGTACAACACTTTCTACATACCATACATCTTCATTAGCTTGAGTTGTATCTTCAACATACCTCATGACAAGTAAATAATAATTCCCTTGGCTGGATGATGTGTTTGCATAGTTAGTTTGCCCTATATAATTATTGTTCTTGCTTTGATTCCCTAGTCTTTGAGCTCTATGATAACATTCATTTGCAAAACGACCCGGCTTACCACATATAAAGCATCCATTTGAAGTGGGTTGTCATGTTCCACCAATTCTTCCACCTCTTTCTCTATTTGTTGCTCTTCCACCTCTTTGACCTGCATTTTCTTGTTTTCCTTGACCTCCTTTTTTGCTTTGATATCTTCCTCTTCCTCTTGTAGCATCTCGGTTGTGTCTTCCTCTTCCTCCACCTACATACAACAATTACCCTTGGCTATCCTTGGCCTTATGACCACCACAGTTCATCCCCTCTATCACCATGAGAGTGATTAGTTGATCAAAATCAAGAAGAGAGTCCGTTATATACACTGTAGTTGTGAAGGCCCTCCAATTTTCACCATCCCTAAGTCCATTTAGGGTGTGGGCTACAAGGTCGTCATCATCTAGGGCATAATAGATTGACCCTAGTTCATCTACAAGCTCTTTAACCTTCAATATGTAATCATCAACATCTTTAGAGGTGCCTTTCCTAAGATTATTTAGCTCATTCTTGAGCTGGATTTTTAAAGCTTTTGTGGAGGTTGAGTACAATATCTCCAAGCACTCCCACACCTTCTTTGATGTATCCAAATCTTGAATATGTCCTATCATGGAGTTCCTAATATGGTGAGGTAAAATAAAAATGACTCTTTTGTCCCTTTCATCCCACTCTCTTACTACTCTTCTCTGGTCATTGGTTGGAATTAACTTATCTATATAGGGTTTTGGCTCTTCATCACTCACAAGTCCCCACAAACCTTTCCCCATCAAAAAATTGCTTATTCCAAATTGCCATGGTTGGTAGTTTCCCTTTCTGAGCTTCTCAATCTGAGCGTTTAGATCAGCCATGGTTCCTTCTAGATCTTTTGAACCTTCCCTTGATGCAATGAAGTTGAAAAAGATGGATTTTACCTCAAAAAATAGATGTACTCCTCTTGATGGTTTCGTCTTTGATTTGATGACGTGTTTGCTTCCCCTTGTTGTTGACTTGCTCGTTCTTTGCTTCTTTCCTTCAAACTTTGATGGGGTCTTTATTTCACTTCCAGGAATACTTCTTCTCTCTTTGATACTACACTTATAGCTCTGATACCACTGTTGGAAGATAAACACTCCTATGTGCACAATGAAAGCAAATGAACCCGCCTAGGATCCTTAATTTTTTAGAAATAGGCTCTGTATTTCCTAAGTTTCTCTAAGTACATGCATATAATGAAAATGGAGTTTTTCATTCTCAAACTAGACTTAAAGAGCTTTCAAATAAGTGTAAAATCACTTCATTTCAACATTGGATGATGCCTCAACCAATTGAATCAAAACATACAACTTGATCTCTTCATAGAGTATTAGCTAACTACACAGACACTATTCTAGATATTTCTCTCAAACTATGAAAAAACTATCCCAAGACTTACACCATTCAAATTAGAACTTATAAGCCTTCCAACAAGACCCAAATCATTGCAAGATTTTTCATCCTCTCCAAGTTAAAACATCTCAAATGACTCAGTAGATCTTAAGAAATGATCCAAACAAGCAACCAATGTCTGAAACTATCCTCCTGTATTGTCGACTTTGACACTTGCAATTTCTAATACATGGTTCTCCCAAACTAGAACCCGTTTAATCAAATGCTTTTAGCCATAGATGGCTTATCTTCCAACTTTGATTTTGACTCCTCATTTGTGCAAAACTTTACATTGTGCACTGAGTAACGATCAATTCTTTGACCATTGAGATTGCGCCTATTTCAGAAGACACTCATCACTTCTTCACATACAAATGTTCCTACACATAATTCTCTCAACCTGTTTACAATTAGGCTCTCAAATCTTAACCATAGAAGCATTAACTATGGAATTAGAAATTTACAAAAGGATTCCTAAAATGATCAAGCACAGAAGGAGGACTCAACAAATTATCGGGCACAACTTTTTCATTTACTCAGAAAATTTACATCTGAATGATGAGAGATGTTCACTTCACTTCTAAAGTGTCTAATGGCTCTTACAACTTCAAATTCATCATCTCTCACACTTGCCCTGATTTGTCTACTTGTATATATAGGTGTTATGTACAAACTCGTGACCATTACAAAACTATGAGCATTTTTAATGTACATATATATACAAGCCTTTATTCTCTGATTATGCTCTAACTCCAATCTTCATGTATTGATCTTTGCATCCTCTTTTGACTTCAAATCTTTGTCCAACACATCAATTGATGGTTGTCATGCACCAACAGCTCCCGCTCAATCATCAATTGAGGTTTTCTCCATCTTCTTTATACCTGCCATGTCTTTGAGTCTCTGTAGCTTTGGTCCATCCAAGCTTTTGGTTAGCATATCTGCAATCTGATCTTTTGTTGAAGTATGTATGACTTCAATCTCCTTATCAATCACCTTTTCTCTCAAAAAATGATATTGAATCTCAATATGTTTGGTCCTAGCATGAAAAACAGGATTAGCAGCTAGATACAATGAGCTCATGTTATCTCCACGAATAGTAGGTGTACTCTGAGTGATGTCAAAACTCTTCATAAGGGTCTTTAACCATATGACCTCCTTTGCAGCTTCAATCATACCTTTATACTCTGCCTCTATAGATGATAAAGCAATTGTATGTTGCTTCTTAGAGCACCAAGATATTAGCTTATCTCCCAAATAACACAAGTATCCATATGTTGATCTCCTATCATCAGGATTACCTGCCCAATCTGTATCACTATATATCTTGATGTTTGTATCTGATGTAAAACCATAATACAAACCTTCCTTGAGTGTACTCGTAATGTAACAACACTCTTTGTCCTGCAACCCAATGTTCTTTCCTAGGACAATGCATGAATTGAGACAACACTCCAACTGCATATGACAAATCACGCCTAGTTAATGTAGCATAGATTAGACTACCAACCAGACTTTGATAGAGTTTCATATCCTTGAATTCTTCTCCTCCATATCTGCTCAATTTGTGATTCACCTCCATTGGAGTAGGTGCCACCTTGCAATCTTCCATTTTAAACGTGATTAACAAGTTCTTCAAATACCTTTCTTGAGTTACATATACTCCATGTTGAGTATATGAGACTTCCATGCCCAAGAAATATGACAAGTCTCCCAAGTCACTGATCTTAAACTCTTTCTCCATTTGCTTCTTGAGACTTTGTATGCCCTTCTCATCTGTGCCTGTAAGAATTATGTCATCAACATATATGCACATGTAAATGAACCCATCATCACTTGCTTTGACAAGCAAGCTACTATCTGCTTTAGATACTTGGAAACCAAGTTCCTTGAAGAACTTAACAAGTCTATAGTTCCATGCCCTTGGGGCCTTCTTCAAACCATACAAAGCTCTTTTGAGCTTACATACATATTCTGAATACCTTTTATCTCTGAATCCTTGTGGTTGCTCCATGAAGACATCATCAGAAATATAACCATTAAGAAAAGCATTCTTCACATCTAATTGACATAATATCCAACCTTTACATGCAAAAATGGCTATGAGTGTCCTGATAGTTATCATCTTTGCCACAGGACTATAGGTCTCATCATAATCTATACCATATGTCTGAGCATACCCTTTCACAACAAGTCTAGCTTTATACCTAGACACACTTCCATCTGCATACCTCTTTGTCTTGTAGACCCATTTGCATCCAATGATCTTTTGACTATTTGGTTTAGGAACCAAATCCCATGTCTCATTCTCCATCAATGCATCATACTCTTCGTGCATAGCTTTCTCCCAATTTTCCTTACCTTTTGCCTCCATATGTAGAAGGGTCTTCATTTGTTTTCACCATGTAAGCATAGTCTTTAGTAGTCAGAAAAGAAGTGTCATAGCTATACCTTGTAGGTTGTCATTTGTGTCTTGATGACCCTCTGAGTTCTCCACTTCTTGAAGTTCCTGGTTCATCACATTCTGGATCAAACCTTGGCACTTATTCAACTTCAACTTGTACTTCACTGTTCTCTTTTTCATCAAATATATGAACCTTTGATTTACCTTTCTTCTGATTCAAAACTTCTTCATCATCTGCATGATTATTGATTGTTCCTGCATACCAAGTACCTTGTTCATCAAATGTAACATCCTTTGATACAAGGAATTGTTTTGTGGATGGACTCCACAACCTATAACCCATCTGTTTATCATCATATCCAATGAACACATACATTTCACCTTTAGGTTCCAATTTATGCCTAATTGAGATGGCACATATGCATACGCCAAACATCCAAACACTTTGCAATGATCTAAGGTAGGTCTCTTACCCCACCAAGCTTCATATGGTGTCATACCTTGCAAATCTTTACATGGTAACCTATTAACCAAGTATGTAGCTGTATTTATAGCCTCATCCCACAAATAATTTGGACATTTTTTCTCCTTCATCATTGATCTTGCAAACTCAACAAGAGTTCTATTTCTCCTTTCTGCTACACCGTTTTGTTGAGGAGAGTACCTGCAAGTAACTTCCCTTTTTATACCTGCATTCCATAAGTAATCATTGAACTCATTAGAGAAATACTCTCCCCCTCCATCTGACCTTAGTCTTTTCAACTTTTGACCTGTGATTCTTTCTGCATACATATGATAATGTTTAAATGTATTGAATACCTCTGATTTATCTTTGAACACATATATAGTGATCGACGTGGTAGCATCATCAACATAAATCACATAGTATCTTGAACCATTAATACTAAAATTGTTGTCAGGATCTTGCTCACGCGCATACAGAGATTACAGATACACAAAATACATAGAGAATAGACGCAACAAGAGACGAGACAAAACGCAGATTGGGTGCAATCTCCCCCCATGCACTCTGTTTCGACAATCCACAGAGTGCATGTATTTATAGGAATTTTGATTACGTCGAAAAGAGTGGTTACATGAGGGCGGCTTTGAAAAGTAAACGTGAAACTAAAAGTTGGTAACTTTTACAGAAATCCATTGCTTTGAATAACAAAAACTGCGGTCTACAACGACCCTTATTCTAACCATTACTTTTCTAACAATAGAACCTTCTACGCAGATTTATTTACAAGCTAAATAATAATTATTTGGATTATTGATATCCACCCTTTCATGCTTAGCAGCTCCTCACGAACCTTCAGCTGCTATATCAGAAACATAAAAAACACATTAATACACTCCAACAATGCATTGTTCAACATATTCCATGTTACAATCCAACAATGCATTGGCCAACATATTCCATGTTACACTCCAACAATGCATTGTTCAACATATTCCATAATTGATAACATGCCCCTCTGTTGGAAAAGCAACTGACCTCAGTTGATAAAACAATAAACATGGATGGCCAGTCACATGTTTCATCACTGAATAAAGAAAATAGGCATATGCCATGTAAAAATACATGCATGGAAATGTTCATGGAGCTGTTTTTTTTTACGAAAAACAATTTCAAAAGGTGCACGACCAGTAGTGGTGTGTGCACTGTTATTGTAAGCAAATTGAAGCAATGGTAACTTTTCATCCCAATTATTAGGATTATCTAATGAATAACAACACAATAAATCAAGAATAGTACTATTGGTAGCTTCACTTTGTCCATTACTTTCAGGATGAAATACAGAGCTAAAATCTATTTTAGAACCAAAATGTTGAAATAAGGCAACCCAAAAATGATTACAAAATCTAACAACACGATCAGATAACATTACTTTAAGAAATCCATGATGTGGGAAAATGCATTTAATAAATAATTTTGCAGCTTGAGGTGCAGTCAAAGTTTTTCTACGTGGAATGAAATATGCATAGTCACTAAACCTATCAACTATTGTCCAAATCATATCGTTATGTGATGAAGTGATGGGAAGACCGGTGATAAAATCCATAGAAATTTGTTCCCACGGTTCATTTGGAATGGAAAGTGGCATTAATAATCCAAATGGTTTATCATGATGATGTTTGACACGCTGACATACAATGCATTGAGAAACATAATGTGCAATATTTTTTTCCATGTGTGGCCAAAAGAAGAAATCTTTGCAAGCAGAAATGGTCCTTTGTATGCCTCTATGACCCATGTAAGATGGTTCATGCATTTCTTTAATGACAAAATCTTTAAAAGCTTGGGTTATGCACAATCTATGTTGAAAATAGAGAACACCATTATGAAATGTATAATGTTCATCAGATAAAGATGCACCATTGTTGAAGTCATGCCATGCACGTGAAAAATACAAATCAGATGCATAAGTGGAAACCATTTCTTGAAAAGAATGAATTTGGATGGCAGAAATATTATTGAAAACAGCAGAATGTGAAGGAAAACGGCTAAGAGCATTAGCTACAACATTAGCTTTACCAGGCTGATATTGTATCATGGGTTGGAAATTTTGAATGAATGATGCCCATTTAAGATGCCTATCAGAGATTAAAGGTTGACTTAATAAATGCTTAATAGCGTGGTTGTCGGTTTTTAATTAAGACCTCTCAACCCATAAGATAGTGTTTCCAAATTCGCAGAGCATGCACAAGTGCTAACAATTCTTTATCATACGTACTATAATTCTTTTCTGAGGGCTTAAGCTTCCTACTCTTAAATGCAATGGGATGGTCATTTTGCATTAAAACAACACCTATTCCTAAACCGCTAGCATCAGTAACAACATGAAAGGGTTGTGAAAAATCAGGTAATTGTAAAACAGGTGCATGTGAAAGTGCATGTTTGAGTTTTTCAAAGGACTGTTGTTGGGTAAGTCCCCATGCAAATTTTATTTTTTTTTTCAACAACAAGGTAAGAGGCAATGCTAAATAAGAAAAATTTCGAACAAACTTCCTATAGAAACTAGCCAACCCAAGAAAAGAACGAACATCATTGACTGATTGTGGTGTAGGCCATTCTACTATAACTCTAATTTTTCGGATCCACATGCACACCTTCACTTGAAATAATATGTCCTAAATATTCTAGCTTACGCTGAAAGAAATAACTCTTTTCAGGATTAGCATAAAGTGTGTTCTCTCGTAACAAATGAAAAACTGTTTCAAGATGCTTTTCATGTTGACTATCATTCTTACTGTAAACAAGTATATCATCAAAAAATACAATAACAAAAGCTTGATAATCAAGAAAAATATTGTTCATCATTCGTGCAAATGTAGCAGGGGCATTAGTAAGTCCAAAGGGCATTACCATAAATTCATAATGGCCAGTTTGAGTTCTAAATGCAGTCTTAAAAATATCACTTTGTGTCATACGAATCTGATGGTAACCCGATTTAAGATCAATTTTACTAAAGACACAAGCTCCTCGTAACTTATCTAGAAGATCATCTATTCGAGGAATAGGGTATCTATTCTTTATTGTGATCTTGTTAAGGGCTCTATAATCAATGCACATTTGATAAGTTTTATTCTTCTTCTCAACTAAGAGAACTGGTGCTCCAAATGGGGAAGAACTAGACCTTATAAGTCCTTTCTGTAGTAGGTCTTTTACTTGGTTTTCTATTTCCTTTTGGTGTAGTGGGCCATGTCTATAAGGTGCTTTATGAGGAGGAGAACTACCAGGGACTAAGTCTATGCTATGGTCAAAGGATCCTCGAGATAGTGGTAGTTCAGAGGGATACTCAGACATAAAACAATCCTTATAAATACTCATGAAAGGTTTATATGCATCAAGAAGTATATGAGTATAATCATTGATGACATTAACAAAAACAATGCATGAGTTGAATCCTTTCCTAAATGCACGCTTTACTTGAGTGTGACTAATCAATGGAAACAACTGGAAATCATGCCGTGCAGACAAAGTAATGATTTGACCTTTGAATGCAAACTTAAAGGTATGCGTATGGTAGTCAATACGTGGGTTATAATGGTGACGAAAAGGCATACCTAATATAACATTGTAAGAATGCAAAGGTGCAATTAAAAATGTGCATGAATCAACATATGGGCCTATGCTAATCGTAACATCTTGCACTTCTCGTGTTACATTATAATGACTACCTTGAAATGAAGCTTTCACTTTATACAAGGAAGGAAACGTTTGTAATTTAAGTTCTTGCACTAATAAATGTGAAATGAAGTCATGTGAACTACCATCGTCATGTAGAATTTTAACTAGTTTGTTATTTATGGTACCCTGCATGCAAAGTAGAGAGTGAAGAGAGATATCATTACCCAAGGTACTTAAGTCCTTCTCCAATGATTTCTCTATCCAAACAGGAGGAATTTCTTCATTATGGACCTCCATGTTATGAAATTGAGTTGTAGCCGGTTTCATGTGAAGGGGTCGCAATTTGCACCTTATTTTTGTATGTCCAGGTTTACCACAATTCCAACAAGTGATTCGTGGTCGCTTTTGTTGGGCATCCACCACTTAACTTTGAAGGAATCTCGTTCTGAGCTCCTCGAAGCTCATGCCTCAAAAGCTATAGTTGTTGTTCGAGTATCGCCTCAGGTAGAGGTGAATTACTGTAATCCTCCATGGTGCTCTTGGACCCTTAAGCTAGTGCTTTCCTCTCGGGATGTACCCTCAGGAAATGTACCGTAGCAGAAAAGTACCCTGTCTGGATGTACCCTGATGTACCCTAACAGGATGTACCCTGGTGTACCCTGGGAAGTGTACCCTCAGAAGTGTACCCTGAGGAGATGTACCCTGCGACGCGCCGCACCGTGCCACCTTCAAAAGTAAAAACTGAAAGTTATGTTAAAGATAAGAGGAGAGAACTTGAGTGACAACTCCAAGAAAGAGTGTAGTGGTAAAAGTACTTCCCTTGAAAGTAGGAGGTTGTGGGTTCAAATCCTCCTACCTTAGGGAATCTAAACCTCTCTATTGCCACTCAAAATTAAAATCGCCTCGCGCATAGCCAACGACTGCCAACAGTCGCCAAGGGAGCCTTGGGTGCCAATGTTGCCAATGTATTGCCTAAGTTATTGCCTAAGTTCTTTGCCTTAGTCGACGCCTTGGAGTAAGCCGAAGGAGTAAACGTAGGTGAAAACGTAGGTTCTGGTTCTAGAACTGGAACAGAAACCGAAACCGGAATCGGAACAAGAACAGGAATCGGAACAGGAATCGAAAAACGGAAAACGGAAACGGAAATGGAAACGGAAACAGAACCCTCCGTATGGACGCATGCACAACTCTGATACCACTGTTGTCAGGATCTTTCTCATGCGCATACAGAGATTACGGATGCACAAAATACACAGAGAATAGATGCAACAAGAGACGAGACAGAACGCAGATTGGGTGCAATCTCCCCCCATGCACTCTGTTTCGACAGTCCACAGAGTGCATGTATTTATAGGAATTTTGATTACGTCGAAAAGAGTGGTTACATGAGGGCGGCTTCAAAAAGCAAACGTGAAACTAAAAGTTGGAAACTTTTACAGAAATCCATTGCTTTGAATAACAGAAACTACGGTCTACAACGACCCTTATTCTAACCATTACTTTTCTAACAATAGAACCTTCTACGTAGGTTTATTTACAAGCTAAATAATAATTATTCGGATTATTGATATCCACCCTTTCACGCTTAGCACGCTCCTCACGAACCTTCAGCTACTATATCAGAAACATAAAAAACACATTAATACATTAATAATTTAACACTCTAACAATGCAATGTTCAATAATAATTTAACATTCCAACAATGCATTGTTCAACATATTCCATGTTACAATCCAACAATGCATTGGCCAACATATTCCATGTTACACTCCAACAATGCATTGTTCAACATATTCCATAATTGATAACAAAAATCCTTTGATGGTCCCCACACATCTACGTGTACCGACTCAAGCTTCTCTGAATACATGAAACCATGCTTAGGATATGATTGCTTATGAGCCTTACCTAATTGACATGCCTCACATCTATATATCATATGTTGACCTGTAACATTAGGCAATCCAAGCAATGAACCATTGTTAACCATATCTTTAATACCTCTTTCATTGAAATGTCCAAGCCTTTTATGCCAAAGATCTAACTTAGAGATCTTATGTCCTCCATAAGTGAACAAGGCATGACCAACATTACCTTGAATCTTAAATGTGAAGAGTGTTCCTTCTTTCTTCCCTAAAACAATTTGTTTATACCCAGTTCTAGGGTCTTCCACAAAAACTCCATCATTAGTGAACCTTACTTCATAACCTTTTTCAACAATTTGACCTACACTTATCAGATTCTTTGGAATTCTAGGAACATACAAGACCTTACTCAAAAGAGTACTTCCATCCTTGGCTTTCATTGATCCAATCAACTTCACATTGTGCTTTGTATTATCACCGATTTGAACTACATGATTAGTTACCTTATTTTCCAAATCAGTCATCAAGGCTATATTACCACTCAGGTGATTGCTACACCCTGAGACAATGTAGAAGACTCTTTGGTCTTCACTTTGTCTTTCACAAGTTGCATTCATGATAGTTTGAATCTTCTTTCTGATATGAAGCATAATTGTAGTAGGTATTGTTGTAGGATTGACTTTGGAAACCTATATCTGCATTTCTTCCAAAGTAACCTCTACCTCTGAAATTACCTCTTTGGTTTCTACCATCTCTTCCTCTTGAATTAAAGTTCTGACTATATCCTCCATTATTTTGATTATTATGCCAACAATCATGAGCTAAATGATTTGTCTTACCAGAAATCCAGCAAGCTTTGGCTCCATCTTTATTGCTTCTCCCTCTTCCTCTACCTTTGCCACCTCCTCTTCCTCTTAGGAAGTTGGCTTGACTAGTTGTACTTTCTTCTTCATTTAATTGTTGCTTGCCTTTGCTATTCTTCTTCTTATCATTTGAATACATTGCTTGACCTTCACTCTTATCACCATCACCTTTGATATCCTGCTCAAAAGTTAGCATGTGTGCTAGCAACTGATTTAAATCAGGAGTGAAATGATCTAGTGACATGGCTTCCATTTCTCATCTCCTCTCAAACCTATGAGGATTTGCCTTACCAATTTATCCTCTTCAATATCTTCATCAACTGCTCCTAATGCATCTGCAATGTCCTTCATCCTTGTTACATAATTAGAAATGGATTGAGAAGCTTGCTTTTTAAATGTAGTGAACTCTGCCCATAAGGATGCCTTCCTTGACTTTGTAGTATTTTGGAAGCGCTCCTCCAAAGCATTCCATATGTCACGTGCACTTTCAAGTCCTCTAATATGAGGTAGCAAGTAGTCATTGACTCCCATGTAAATGATGCTCCTTGCTTGAGCATCCTTCTTCATCCAAGTCTTCAGATATGAGAGTTCATCCCTAGTTGGAACACGAGGATCTCTGAATTCTGGTTTTTCTTCTTCACCTGTGATATAACCTATCAAGTCTTTGCTCATGAGATGAGATTCCATTTCATTGACCAAGCTGGATAGTTTTCTCTATCCAATTTCTCTATCTGAAGAGAATCTCCCATCCTTTCTTCACCTGTGTATTAAATTCTTCAAACTTTATGAGGAATAAATGTACCTTTACTTCGAATGAAGTTCCTTTTGATCTTCTTGGTAGCTTCAGGCCTCCTTCTCAAGCTTTCCCTTTAAGCTTTCACCTTTTGAACCTTCAAATGTTGATTTCTGTATGATTGCAGTAGTCGGGGTCCTCCCTTCTTCTATTTTGATGATTCCTGCTCTGATACCACTGATGGAAAGTGTTAATCTCAAAAAGACAAGCTATCCTTGATGTTAGAACACTTCTATATCAAGAATAACTCAAAAACTCCAACCAATTTGGAAGACAAGTGCCATACTATCAAGATTTTAGCTAATTGTGAAGAAAGTCACTACACAGAAAAGTCTACTGCACATAACTCACTTATTGACTAACCAAATGTGTAAACTTTCTTGTGAAAATTTAAGCAAGTGTCACCTAAAGATTGCACATCCTCTCCAAGTTAAAACATCTCAAGTGACTCAGTAGATCTTGATAAATGATCCAAACAATCAACCTATGTCTGAAACTGTCCTCCTGTATCGTCGACTTTGACACCTGCAACTTCTAATACATGGTTCTCCCAAACTAGAACCCATTTAATCAAATGGTTTTAGCCATAGATGGATTACCTTCCAATTTAGATTTTGAATTATTGTTTGTGCAAAACTTTACAGTATGCACTGAGTATTGATCAATTCTTTGACCATCGAGATTGTGCCTGTTTTAGAAGACACTCATCACTTCTTCACATACAAATGTTCCTACACATAATTCTCTCAGCCTGTTTACAATTAGGCTCTCAAATTTTAACCATAGAAGCATTAACTATGGAGTTAGACATCTACAAAAGGATTCCTAAAATGATCAAGAACAGAAGGAGGACTCAACAAATTATCGGGTGCAACTTTTTCATTTACTCAAAAAATTTATATCTGAATGATGAGAGATGTTCACTTCACTTCCAAAGTGTCTAATGGCTCTTACAACTTCAAATTCATCATCTCTCACACTTGCCCCGACTTTTCTACTTGTATATATAGGTGTTATGTACAAACTCGTGACCATTACAAAAGTATAAGCATTTTTAGTGTACATATATATACAAGCCTTTATTCTCTGATTATGCTCTAACTCCAATCTTCATGTATTGATCTTTGCTTCCTCTTTTGACTTCAAATCTTTGTCTAACACATCAATTGATGGCTGTCATGCACCAACAATGATTTCAAAAGTACCATGGTGCAAGTATTTCTTACCATCAACTAGGAAGATCAAAGGTTCAAAAGCACTTTCTCAACAGCGATGCCAAAAATGTTTGTTATACTTTGTAGTTGTCCTCTCAAATCATTATAGCATAAAGGAACAACAACCACAAACATTAAATTTCCAATCCAAAAGGTATAAAAATACTATAGCTCCTTTCTAATCAATCAGTCTCAAGATTTATCAACCAAAGACCCACACCATCTAAGCAAAATAATTTGAAAACTTACCTTTTTCTTTATAAATATTTTGCTTGAAATCATACAAAATATCAATGTCCTTCCCAAGGATAGATGCAAACCATGATAGAGTTCCTATGCTTCCTACTTGAGAAGCATCATCTGGGTACCTGTCCACATAATAGAGCTCATATGAGCTCTACTTGGGAATCTTGGTACTTGTCCCATTGGATTCTTATGAGGAGCACCACCTGCTATAGAAATCCTTGAAAAATTGATTTTGTCCCATCAACTTTCTCGCGCATGCTCGTTTTTGGAATTTTCTTCATACTAGATGTCTTTGGGGTACTTGAAGAAGATTGATTTATGCAAGATTATGACCACCACATGCTAGAGAGATGACTCTCCTCCCAACCAAATGCCTCTATATATAGCTCTCTCAAGGGGAATGCCTTCTTGGGCAGGTGGATACTAACCATCCAAGTGTCATTCATGTAGCTACATGTGCACCAAGTGTCCCAATTAACTCGAGTTAACTCAAGTGGATGCTTCTAGAAGGCTCTATATCTCTTTGGGCAAAATACTCTCCCCATGTCCCCTATGGGGATTGAACCCAAGACCTTCTCCTTCACATCCTTGAGACTTAACCACTAAGCTAAGTGGATCACTTGTTCACAAGAGCACAAGACCTCTTAGTAAGTCTAAACTCGAGAACTTTGGTCATACACATGGATGATCAAATGGTGTCCGATTTCAGATCCGTCTGAGCCGACTCGATCCCTAGATCATAAACTTACTTTATTACATTCTTCCCCCTTGGAAAAATATTTTTGTCCTCAGAAATAGAGCTATATACATACTGTAGGCAACCCCCGAGCCTCATGTTCTAAAATTGGAAGAACATGGTCATGTTCTAAAACTGGAAAAACATGTCTCATCTCTGTGGTGGCGTCCTTGCCCAAAATGATTCAAAACACTGTCTCATTTTGCACTTTGATGAACTGAACAAAGTACAAGCTAGTGAAAGAATAATAAGGGTGGATCTAAAAACATCCCTAGTCAATTCACAGTTTCTCGATGTGCTGTGAACTTACTAGTCCATTTCTGGGCATGACTGGTGCATGGACTTAGTAGTAAAGGTGGGATTCTTATCCATCAAAAGACTTTGAGAACTCTTGATTTACTTGAATTTGATTTGGAGCACTTAACCTTTGGTTGTCTCAGACATCTAACTTGGATGTTTGTTCAATGGTTTACTCTTATCCAACAATTACTTGATTTTTTCACCCGGCTAGAGGACTACTTTGTCCAAATGGGTTACGAAATCCTATGTAAACTATAGGAGAAAGTTTACCATTTTTGTTGAGTCAACCATACTAACTTGACCAATTCAAATTCAAAATGAAAATTGTCTAACTTAGGACACTTTTCTCAAAGACCTTAGTTGAAAATTCTTGGGAATTGTTAATCTAATGAGCAATTCCTACTCTAGGAGATCTTTTATGCTATAACTTGAAGCAAACTTAAATAAATAAGTCCACTTAAACTTATTATATTTTGAAGATTGAAAAGGTTCTTGTTCATAACATCTATCTAGGATGTTCAATTTAGTTATCCAATTCTAACCGACTAACCCTGGTCTTTTGCGAAAGGAATCAGATACTATGTCTGAGCCAATTCCAAAAGATTTTGGAAAGTGGAAATAAATAACTAAATCTTTGTATAACCAATTCAAACTTCGAAGATACATAAACTTGCTATGAGTTAAAGTCTAGATGACTCACGACTTTAACTTCTCAAAGATTTGTTTCAACAGGGTATTGAAGCTTTTTTTTTTAATACATATATCTTTAACAGAAATAAGCTGGATTCTCAAAAAGATTCAGAGCAACGCGAAGACATCATCCAACCACAAGATACTTAGTGTGGTAACCAATGTCAGTGTGTCGACCCACTGAAGTTGTATTGATGAGTTTAGAATTTAAATAATGCTTCACTTGAGACGACATTCAATTTTTATGACTCCTTATTGGGAATGCAATTCTTGTGCATTTCTTTGAATCAAAAGAGTGAATTTACCAAGTTACTCTAGGAACTTGATGCTTGACTTAGTCAATCAAATCCTTAGTTGAAAAGATCAACTCAAAATCAAAGTCCAACCCAAAATCCCTTTAAGAATAGGCAAACATTATGTTTTACCTTCCACAAACTTAACTACCGTCGACATGGTTGCAGACTACATACTTGGAATATCTACTCTGTTCGAACTTGGAACAACTTACTATTTCGATTGCCAATACTGGGCAAACTTCACAATAGTTCCAATCACAATTATCTTGGACAACCATGGCCAAGATTGATCAAGTCTTGTTGATCATGTGATAATAATAAAGACTTTGTCTTTATCATTAAGATCTCTTGAGCGTTTCTAAGCTTTTTGGCTTACCTACAAGATTTTTAGAGATCTTTCCCCTAACTTAAGTCCAAGCATATTCTAATGCTTTTCAAATTCTACAGGTAAGAATTTTTTTGATACGCATCCAAGTGATATCAACTATTTGGACTTTAAGTACCACTTCTTGCAGTTTGGGATTACTAGGGAACTACTTACTGACTAAAGAGTTTAAACAATTTCCTTCTCATTACTTGCGAGAACATTATTCTTCAAAGACTTAAGATTCCTTCTAGGGAATCAAATAACTTGAGCAAATGATTCGTCATGGAATCTTTTGAAGTGCTGGATTCTTTCAAATAATATCCAGAAATTTTACTGATTCAATTGTATTCTTTTCCTGAGTATCAAACTAGAGACTAAATATCACCTTTTGGATATGGTTTCCCATGCCACTATGAAAGTTTAAGTTGAAATTTCATTTATGTGATATTGACTCCTACTTTTGAGTTTGATACAAGATTCATTATTATTGATCAATCTTTAGATGTTACTAGAGTCCTTTAAATATATTTCACCAATCAAAATTATGCTTAAAGTCCAAGCATCTATTAATAATTGATCCGATAGTAATGCTACTATGAACACATAACTTTGAACTTTATAGTTCATGGATTGGAGATCCATTTCTTGGAACTTTTTATTCCTAAATGAAAAGTTCACATTTGCTTCAATTCCTTAAGAACTTATCCTTTTTCCCAAAGATTGCTTATTTACTCTTGAAGCTTAAGAACTTTTGATTTCCTCTTGAAGCTTCAATTAGCTTAAATGAAACCAAAAGTTTATCTCTCTAAAAGAGTTCTTCCATGTTTCCATAATTGCTTAGCTAGTTGAATCATTTACTAGAGATGCAACTATAGAACCTAACATCCTTTTATTGATGTCAAAGATCAATTGATGTTCAGGTTCAACCTTTGATTTCCATCACTCCTTGGGATGAAATCAAATAAAAACTTATAAAAGCTTCATAGTTTTTTCTTGGAACCTTGCATCCTTACCAATGATACTACTTATGGAATAGAACAACTATCTTGAGAACTTTAAAAGTTCATCTGATGTAAGTTCCATTTAGCTTTATTTGATTTTTGATCACGCCTTGGGATAAAAGATCAAATAAAGGCGTTCATTAAGAAGTGCTCAAGTAACTAAGAAAACTCTTATCATCCTACTAGGATTTAAGATTTCTTAACGACTACATCTAGGCTTGTCGTTAGGATTTTCTAAGTTTTCCTAAGCTTAGATTCATCATGGAAACTTTCATGTAGCTCTATTTTCTTTGTTGGCTTATCTTTAGGAAGTAGCTCAATTCCTAAAGATTACTTTAATATATCTTTTAGGAAAATATCTTGATTCCTAAAGATTACTTGGGTTTCTTCTTTTAGCTGAAACAAAACCAAGCATACTTTTCTCATCCTCAAGTACTCAACTACTTAACCAATAATCATGCATATAAAAATGTCTCTTCTTGCATGCAAATGCATGTGAGTGTATGCACATATTGGCATTCTCCTTTCATGCATCAAACCTAAATCAAGCAATTCTTGAGCTTGACATGAGTGCATCCAATCATCCATGCACAAACAATCTATCTTCTACCTTACAAAAAGTTATAAATATACGGGTGCACAGACTTGAGTGCATCCTATTCCTTTTGCAAGCAAGAAGAAAATATGAATTATGTATGAAAACATTCTTTCGTATATGCATGCTTGTGCTTAATGAGGGTGTCAATATATGTATGCTCTTTCATGTAGGTTTCAATAAAATGAAGTTTACTACCATACTTCAATGATTAAAATGCATCCTACATGAAACCAGAGAGCAAAAACAAATATTGAAACCAATCATTAACTTGGAAAATACTTATCTCCTAGTTAAGCTACATCCTTCCCTTGATCCTCGAGAAGAGCCAACCTTCATAGACATATTCACATCTCTCCAAAACCTTGAAGAGAGCTTTCTTTGGTGGATCGAAAAAAAAATGAAAATCGAAAGCACGATCTTCCTTGCTCTGATCTAATGTTACTTCAATTTGGCTTTGATCACCAAGAAATCTCAGAGTATGCACTCCGGTTCGGTTAGGAATAGCAACAAACTCAAGAAAATGCAAAGAACTCAAGAGAATTTGGGTTGGAGATAGCTTTTCAGCTATGGTTTAGCAAAGAGTAAAAAATCAAAACATCTAATAGTATGTAGCAATTGAGTTAACCAAAAGATCATTACTATAATTGTTTAAGCACTTCTTGTTTAGGCACTTCTCTCTAATTAAAACCGTCTCCGAATTGAACTCGACTGTGCACCAGCTAAAGGAGCATTATTTTTCACATTCAGTGCATTAGCTTACTTGACTAGTAAATGATAGCTGTTGATCTACTGGTGTAGAGCAGAGCTTTTGCTAATGGAGCTCGGAATGTCGATGGATCGAGTCCCGTCTGCCTTCACCCGAGTAAGTCACTGCTTTACCTCTCAGTACAAAAGAGCCTGTAGAATCTATATGGATTTCATAAAAAAAAATAGTTAATATATGTATGAACACATCTGCACGGGCAGACATGATAGTTCATTCTCTTGCAGATGTTTGTTGGAGTTAGACGTCTGCGGAAGCACGCGAACAGCACAAGGAAGAAGAAGAAGCTTGGAGCACAACACACAAGACTGAATGTATTACTAGAGAATGTACAAAGATAAGTAGCCCATTAGGGCAATAGGCGTATATACAAGCCGGGGGAAAAAAACCTCCTAAAGAGGGAAAAAAGTGCCCCGGCAGTCCTAGAGTGTTCACACACATCACTACCTAAAGATCAACAAATCCCCCCTAGGAGTGATGCGGTGAACAAGGAGCTGGCACTCATGTATAAGGAAGTGCCAAGCTATGTGGAAATCACTCCACAAAAGGAAGTAAGCCCAAAGCTTTGCGGAAAGCTTCAAACTTCTCCCTAGGCAGAGCCTTCGTGAAAAGGTCTGCAATGTTCTCCTGCGTGGGCACATATACCAAGCTGATCTCCCCAGCAGAGAACCTCTCCCTGACATAGTGATAATGCACCTCAATGTGCTTAGTGCGAGCATGGAACACAGGGTTCCTCGCAACTGCCAATGCGCTCTGGCTGTCAGTGAAGATGGTGGTGGCAGAAGACTGGCCAACACCCAAATCAGCCATAAGGCGTCTGAGCCACACACACTCAACAGTCGCTGTGAAAGCTGCCCTATACTCAGCCTCACAACTGGAAGTGGCCACAGTAGGCTGCTTCTTGCTCAACCAAGATATACATGAGCTACCAAGCATGAAGCAAAAACCACTGGTGGACACACGAGTGTCATAGCAACCAGCCCAATCTGAGTCAGAAAAAGCATGCAAATCTGGCGGTAGTGATCCCCCCTTGGGATAAAACAACCCAAGTAGCCGAGTACCACTCAAGTAGCGAAAGATGCGCTTAACCGCTTTCCAATGCGTGACTCCTGGGCAATGCATGAACCTCCTCATCTGTGAGGCAGCAAACTGAATATCTGGCCGAGTAATGCATAAGTAAATCAAGCATCCAACAGCCTGCTGATAGAGAACAGCATCAAATGCATCTCCAGCATCATGAAGACTCAATCGTAAACCTGTCTCCATAGGAGTGGCAATAGGCTTACAGTCTTCAAGGCCAAAACGCTGCAATAATGTGTCAATATATTTCGTTTGACACAAAGCCATTCCACCATCAACGTGCATAAACTGAATGCCCAAATAGTGATGCAAATGCCCCAAATCAGACATCTCAAATGAGGCATGCAAATCAGCCTTAAAATCAGCAATATGCTTCTCAAGAGGACCAGTGAGCAGCATGTCGTCTACATAGACAACAATGATCAGAAGCACATCATTAACACGCTTAACATATAAGGTGCTTTCAGTTGGACTGTTCTCAAAACCATGTGCAATTAGATAGGCATGTATTTTCTCATACCAAGCACGTGGTGCTTGCTTTAAACCATATAACGCCTTCTTTAACCTGCACACCTGGTTTTCATGCCCTTTTTGCACAAAGCCATGGGGCTGAAAAACATACACTTCTTCATGCAAGTCACCATTCAAAAATGCTGTTTTAATGTCCAACTGATGTACATTCCAACCATGATGGGCTGCAAGTGCACAAATGCTCCGAACAGTAGTCATACGGCATGTAGGTGCAAAGGTCTCATCAAAATCAATGCCTCTTTCCTGCGCATAACCCTTTGCAACAAGCCTAGCCTTATACCTGTCAACTGTACCATCAGGTTTACGCTTCAGCTTGTATACCCACTTAGTGCCAATGGCCTTCTTGCCAGGAGGCAAGTCACATAAAGACCATGTACCATTCTTCATTATAGCATCATATTCAGATTGCATAGCAGCCATCCAATTTTCTGAATTTTGTGCTTCATCAAAAGAAACAGGCTCATTCTCATCACAGAGACTAGATGCAGCCATAGCATAGCAATCTGATGCAAAGGAGGTACTATGAGAGCCTGAACGAGTACGATATGACAAAGGTGCATCTAATTTGCTGTCACGCAAAGTCTGCACCAGCCATTTTGGCATAGTTTTTGCCTGTTCAATATCAGCTCTCTCATCAACAAGTGCATCATGTAAATCTGCATCAGAAATGGAATGATCTGCATCATCATATGAAACCTGCAAAGGCTGAGAAGTTGCCTCATTAGGATCAGCGTTAGCCTGTCCACCTGTAAAAAGAGGCATCAAAGTATCATACATGTCTTTGGAGCTAACAGATGTCTCCTTAGTACATGAAAGCAATGGCTGAATAGCATCTTCCACAAAGACAACATCACGGCTAACCAGAATGCGTTTAGTCTGTGGATGATACAGACGATAGCCTTTACTTTCAGAACTGTACCCAACAAAAATACATTTTACTGCCTTATCATCCAATTTTCTGCGATGTTGTTCAGGCACTAATGCATATGCCAAACAACCAAAAACACGCAGATGAGCAACAGATGGCTTGCGGTCCTGCCAAGCCTCATATGGAGTGATAGACTGCAACGCTTTGGTGGGACACCTGTTCAGTATATATGCTGCACACATGACAGCCTCAAGCCAGAAACTATGTGGTAAAGCCTGACTTTTGACCATGCACCTCGCCATCTCCATGAGTGACCTGTTCTTTCGTTCAACAACTCCATTCTGTTGAGGTGTATACGGCACTGTACACTGGTGTTTTATCCCACGTTCAGCCAGAAATGCATTAAAATCTGAAGACATATATTCCCCCCCTCGATCAGAACGGAGGGTGCCCATTTTACATGCTGACAGATTTTCAGAAAAAACCAAAAACTGTTTGAAGCACATGAACACTTCGGACTTTGCTTTGAGTGTATATACCCATGCATGCCTGGAAAAATCATCAATGAAAGTCACGAAGTAAAGGTAATTTCCAAAAGAGGGTGTCTGCATAGGACCACAGACATCACTATGTACAAGCTGCAATTTCTGCATAGCCCGAATTGAACCATCTTTTGGAAAGGAAGAACGCTGCATTTTGCCCAAAATACAGCCTTCACAAACATGTTTTCCAGGTGCCTCAAGTTTGGGCAAAGAGGACACCATTTCAGATTTCTGCAGGCGTAACAAACTAGCAAAATTCAGATGACCAAAGCGTGCATGCCAAAGCTTTGCATCTGACATAGCCTGAGAATCATGAACTGCACATGCCGAATCATTCACAGATCTTTCATAGTCTATGAGCTTATACAGCCCACGACATAAAATGCCAGAAGCAATAATCACATCGCCATTTGAGAGATCATGGACTGTACACCTGTCATCAACAAATTTCACAACCAAGCCAATCTTGGCTAATGCAGAAACTGATAACAGATTCTTTTTGATCCCTGGCACAAATAAAGCATCTGACAAAGTGAAAGAACTACCATCAGCAGTAGTCAGAATGATCTTACCAACTCCCATAACAGGATAAGAGGAGTTATTGGCGCATGTGACAGTATTCCCTGTAGGGGCAGGCTCGAGTGAAGAGAAGAAACTGCGCTGCGAGGTAATATGTTTGGTCGCCCCACTGTCAAAGTACCAAACATCTGAGTCTACTGCAGACATGCACTGATCATGAGAAGATGGGTCAAAACTGCAGACAGTAGTAAACGCCCATTCTTCTTCCTGCACAAGATTTGCAGACTCTGTTTTTGGTGTAGAGGCCTCTGCAACAACCATTCCAGCCTCTTTCTTCTTTGCCTCTTTAGCAGCCAGTTTTGGACAGTTCTTTATAATATGATCATTTCCTTTACAGTACTTGCAGAACAATTTCTGCTTTTCTGATTTCTTCTCATCTTTATCCTGGTTCTTCGATTGTGCAGCATTTGCAGATTTCTGCTTACTAGTAGAAGAGCTCCATTTTCCTTTGCCCTTCTGACTAGCCAGGAAAGCTTGATCTGCAACACGCATAATGGACGTGTTCTGCCTGGACTGATCTTCCTGCAACAGAACAGAGACTAATTCCTCAAATGACAAGGCATTCGGATTGCCTTTCATCATCAACCGAAGAGTAGAGGCAAAACTCTGATATGAATCAGGAAGACCATTCAGAACGGTCTGCACAAGTGAGCTATCTGGTATAACTTCATCAGCAGAAATCAATTGTTCCTTCAGGTCTTTGATCTTTGTAAGAAAACTGTCCATAGAATCACCTTCATTCATGTGCTCACTCTCCAACTGTTTTCGGAGGTAAGCAACACGAGCCTCATTCCTAGCCTGGTACAAAGTGGTAAGTGTATCCCAAGCATCCTTTGCTGTTCTGCAAGAGCGAATGTGAGGAATAATGGCACGTTTGACAGACAAGGCTATCAATGCATGTGCCTGGGCATCTCTGCCATCCCAACGAATCTGCTCTGCAGTAGGTGCAACAGAAACAGCAGCACGAACAGGAATCTGCGGAATATCATCTTCGACACCATCTTCATCAGCTCCAACACTTGTATTTGCAGTACCTGTCGTTACAGGTGTAACAGGACGTCTTTCAACACCCTGCACAATGTTCCACAATCCTTTTGCAACCAGTACATGTCGCATCATATAAGCCCATAATGGGTAGTTGGTACCATCCAACTTATCCTCAACAGCCAACATACGGAATACATCACTGCTTTCAGCCATGGCCGGTGACTAAAATACCTTGATGCAGAAAATTGACTGTATCTCAAAAAGTTGAACAGAACTGCCCAGACGAGTTCTGCTAGACCTGTAGCAGACTTCGAGACGCTTAAACTGGTGAACAGAAACTGGTATATACCTTTGGCACAAAAGGACGAAATAGCCTGCACAAGCACTGCGATAGTGCGTTCGGAGGCCGAAACGAGCTCAGATCGCGATTTCGGCACCACAAAGCTAAGCTGTTTTGATCTCGGAAACACCCTGAGTATGCTCACCAAATTTTGTGCGAATCTGAGACTGCAAACGGAGGAGTGTCGACGGCGTCCTAGAAGAAGCAACGACCTGCTCTGATACCAATTGTTGGAGTTAGACGTCTGCGGAAGCACGCGAACAGCACAAGGAAGAAGAAGAAGCTTGGAGCACAACACACAAGACTGAATGTATTACTAGAGAATGTACAAAGATAAGTAGCCCATTAGGGCAATAGGCGTATATACAAGCCGGGGGAAAAAAACCTCCTAAAGAGGGAAAAAAGTGCCTCGGCAGTCCTAGAGTGTTCACACACATCACTACCTAAATATATCAACAATGTTGCCAGTTCAAGCCTGACTTACAATTGCTTTTGCAAATCTTCCTTTTGCAATTTCGAAATTTTCTAGATAACAAGCTAGTAATTTTATACGTTAGTGCAACTAACTACATCGCTGGCGTAGTAATCAGAAGTCTGCCCCTCAGTCCGCCGCTAAGAGAACATCTCTTTCCGTCCACCGCTGGCATAGTGATCACAAGTTCAATTCCGTCCATCGCTGCCTGAGAGAACATCTCTTTCATGCTTTGATGTGTGAAGAACCTGTAGTGCTATCTTAATACACATTAAATAAAAGATGGCTGACTACAGAGAGCAAGATCTGCCCTGACGGATAAAGGAGTGGTATCCACATCGCGACGCCATGGGGTTCAATTGCTGCCAGCCATAATGTCTGCATAAGATCCATCTAAATTCTTTGTACTCAAAACAATCGCACGACACTATTTCACTATGTTCTACGCAGAAGCTTTTCTAATTAAGGTGTAATTTGCAACTGAACATGTGCTCGTCAGTCATCGTACATGGCGCAACGGTACAGCTTTGAACTCTCATATTGAGGTCTTGAGTTCGAAACCCATGAGAATGAGAAAATGGAGTTCTACTTTTGCTCGTGAATGATCGCACGACACATAGCGATGAATTCTGAAGTGACACACGAAAAACAAAAATTATACACAAATTCCTAAGAATAAAAACTCGCACACAGTCATAAGGCAAAATAGATCATCAAGTTCATGAGTTCTTGATGAAAGAGATGACGAGAGTAAGGTCTCCATGAAAGCTTAACCATGCTCTGATACCAATGCAAGATTACGACCACCACGACCACCACATGCTAGAGAGATGACTCCTCTCCCAACCAAATGCCTCTATATATAGCTCTCTCCAGGGGACTGGCTTCTTGGGCAGGTGGATACTAACCATCCAAGTGTCAGCCATGTAGCTACATGTGTGCCAAGTGTCCCAGTTAACTCGAGTTAACTCAAGTGGATGCTTCTAGAAGGCTCTAGATCTCTTTGGGCAAAATACTCTCCCCATGTCCCCATGGGGATTGAACCCAAGACCTCCTCCTTCACATCCTTGAGACTTAACCACTAAGCTAAGTGGATCACTTGTTCACAAGAGCACAAGACCTCCTAGTAAGTCTAAACTCGAGATCTTTGGTCATACACATGGATGACCAAACGGTGTCCGATTTCAGATCCGTCTGAACCGGCTCGATCCCTGATCATAAACTTACTTTATTACAATTTACTATGATATGTAACTCCTGGATTTGCCTTTGGATTTCTTTGATTACATCAATATTATGGTGTTGAATCCTTTCTTGGTTTCCTCGAATCTCCTCAACATGTTATTGAACATCTTTACATGCATAAAATATTTCTTCACGAATAATCTCCATGGTTCCTAGACTTGACAAAGGTGGTCTTGTGAAAATGTCAAGGGAGCACTAGATTGTGCCCTCTGACTAGACTAGACAAGGTTTATGAAATATACTTTTGATTACAAGATCAACCATTGAGGGCAAATAATACAAGACACATGTTACAAGGAGTCCCACAAACCACAAGTGATAATCATGTATAACTAGAATAGATAGGATACAAGAGATATGAAACAAGATATCAAAATTACAAGAACTCCCTTGCACGAGATGAACTAGAAATAAGAATAACTGGACATGATCTCATATGAGAAGAGGACAAGACCTAAATGACCAAAAATTAGACTAGACAAGACTAAAACAAGGAGTTAGACAAGAAGATGAACTAGAACTTGGAAAGTGCTTAGTTGGAGAATGTGACTCCTTTAGTTCCCAAGACTAACATTGGCAAGAGTGAGGAATGAAGTATTAATGATGTCCTTGTATACTAGTCATGAAGAAGTCATGGGTAGTTTTCTAAGGTGGTTCCATGGTCAGTTATGGGTCGATGACATCATTGATGATGTCAACATCTTGAAATAGGACCTTTCGATGTCAGAATCAAGCAAATAGTCTATCGATCTTAGGGTTTTGCATGCGTCAGATGCATGCTTGATTTCCCATATTCTTTGCCAATCATGAGATATGGAAAATCACATGAAATTTAGGGTTGAAAACGGTTTTCTATCCATGACAATTGGCTCCTCCAACTTGGATCATTACTCTTAGGGTATGCCTCCACGTTTTGCTTGTGGGCTCTTTTAGCTAGGGCTAACACTCTAACCACATTCCATTTTAATTCTAATTTCTTCTTAGAGTTGGTTTGCCCCATGTGCGGCCCAACACAACCCTCCCCATGCACTATCAAGACTAAAGATGTCTTTTTTTGACAAGTGAATTCATTCCTTTTTTTTTTATAAAAAGGAAGTTCGGCCATGGCCTAATCTCCCAAACTTTAATTAAAATAATGAAGAAAAGTTACAGGTGAATGGGACTAGTGCCCAAGGGACCCCCCAAATCCCACAAAGCAGGGGACGAGTTCCGTAAGCTAGAGGGCATTACAAATGAGGCGTACAAAACTATCATCTCCTTCATGGGGGACCCATTTGGGTTTCAGCTTGTTATCTACGAGGAGATAAATATAGTGGTGCCTAAATGGAGGAGATTTCTTGTCTCGGGAGATTCTTTTACCTAGAAGAAACAAGGATTTCTCAATCGAACATTCCTTTGGGGTTTGGCCAAAGTTGACAGCACATCGCTCCCTCCAAATTTTCCAAAGAGTCTCGCCTCTGATGGCATTCCACAGCCTAGAAGAGCAGCCAACCGCCTCACCCAACAGCGCCTGTTGCCAATTGATTTGGTACGAGAGATGCAGAATCCGTGTCACATGATGCCAGATAACATGGGATTTGGGGCAATCGAAGATGAGGTGAACAAGGTCCTCGATGCATCGATGGCACCGCTTGCACCATGGAGGCACACCACAAATTTTGTTGGCCCTTGCGTTGTACCAGATACTTTTATGCAAGATT
Organism: Ceratopteris richardii; assembly: GCA_020310875.1. Taxonomy (NCBI): domain Eukaryota; kingdom Viridiplantae; phylum Streptophyta; class Polypodiopsida; order Polypodiales; family Pteridaceae; genus Ceratopteris; species Ceratopteris richardii. The sequence continues at coordinate 152,346,983 of CM035424.1, forward strand.
TGCCACAAGAGAACGGATTTCTTGATCTCTATAAGGGGGTGCCAAATCGACATGAACTTAAGTTCCCATCGAAGTTTGGTCCAAGAAAGGCACCACACCTTGTTAAGAGTGTGATGAACATCTAAGTTTTCTTTGAAGTTGGGAATTCTGGGTAGTTTCTTACCATTGCTCCATTTGAGGCCCTCTAGGCAAGGAAGATCCTGTCCACAGAGAAGGCGGGTAGTTGAGTGGTCCCACACTGAACACCTGTTTTGAAGAAGAGTCCATTCTTCGAAAGAAATTCTATGTCTTGGGTCTAAGTCTTCAAACCTAATCCACTGACCAGTCTCTTGTTTCTAGAGATGTTTCCACTGTTTGTACCCCTTGTTCTATAGTCGCTTAGCCGTTTGGAGGTTCCAAGACTCCACCTCCCTTAAGCCGTTGATCGGGAACCAGATAGAGTCATTTGTCTTATCCCAGCCGCCCACTTCCACTCACCATTGACTCTGATGAATTGTTTGGCTTTGTTCCAACTCTTCCATAAGGAACACACGAGGCTAGAGCCTTTAGGGGACACCAGGTGGGGGGAGAACAAAAGCGTCAGGATCCCAATGTTCTTCCAACCGGGAAGACCAACTAAGGTAAGGTCTTTCAAATTTCTGAAGATCAATTTAGCCCAGGAGGACTCTCTATTGCACCAAGCCTTGATAAACCACTTTGCCGCTAGCTTCATTCCTTTTTTTCCTTCATCAACATTCATATAATAAATGAACGCTACAAGACCTTTATTTTTTTCTCATTTCGTGATCGAATAGAGTCGTTTCTTGTGTTTGTTCCAAGCCAATCTGTGAAATTAGCCTAAAGGGGTTCCCGGGCACTTCATAGGGCTTATGAGAGCTAAGGCCGCACTACTTTGCTCACTGTTTCCATGTTTCTTCCGGCATCACAAGTTTTCTGCCTACAAGGCGACTTCCTCGTATGGTCGCTTCGCTGCAATAGGAGAGCGTTACGACTTTCACCATTACGGGTCCGACGGAGGCGATTGTGAACGAGTTTCTTTCGCATTACCATACGCTTCTCCTTGCTCTTAGAATCAGGTGGAACGGCCATGGAGGTTATCTTCGAGGCGATCCGCGTGACTATAACTCCGTTCGCCGTTTTTCATCACTGCATTGGGACTTTCGGGCGCTGTTCGTCGAGCATTTATCACAATGGACCTCATGAACTCAAATGGAAGGTAAAACTGATGGTAGCATGACTGGGCCGAAAAGAAAATGAAGTACCGCAGCAAGTCATTGTGGACGGGTAAGGGCACCGACATGGGGGTGCATCAGATGAGTGAGGAATATCAGGGGACACAGAATGGAAACGGCACAGAATGGAGAGGAGCTTCGATTTCTTGCTCACTGTTTTTGCTTCACATGTTCAAAAGGTTCTAATAGGCGTAGCTTATCGTGCCTTGCAGAAGTGGGGCAGTGTGGAAAGAAAGGGGAACTCTCTGCGAAGCTTTGGAATGCAATAAGAGAAGAGGCTGTATGAAAATTCTGGCTTTAAAGGTATTTATGAACGTTGACGTTGAGAAAGGAAACAACTTTCGCTATCAGAAGTATATTAGCCATCAGAAGTATGATAGCCATCCTACCTAGGAGAATCAGTTGTAATGGTGCTACATTTGGGCATCTCCAAGGATCTGTATCAGGATGGGCAGAAATCGTATTTCTGTCTTTAGAGATGAGAGAGCTTCCAGATTCTGTGTAGTTCGAATTACCGACGTTTATATCTGCTTTTTTCACTTAATGTGAGTTTCAAGTTTGGACCAAAAAAGAAGAGATATGGTAAGTTATAATCGACGTAAGTTTCAAGTTTGGTCCTAGCATAGAGGATCAATTGTAATAGTACTGAAACATTCAGGAAAGCCATAGAATCTGTATGATAACCATCCAGTTGTAATAGTACTACTAGGTTTAACAGTCCTACTAATTTGCATCAATATGGGCAGAGATTGTATCTTTCTGCCTCCAGAGATGAGAGTACCTTCCAGATTCTGTGTACTTATTTTTTGTATCCCTGATGTCTGGATCTACTTTTTTCAGTTAATGAAAATTTCAAGAGATGAAAGCATCCAACTTTAATGATTTTGTACTAATACAACAATCAGTCCTACTAATTTGCATCAATATGGGCAGAGATTGTATCTTTCTGCCTCCAGAGATGAGAGTACCTTCCAGATTCTGTGTACTTATTTTTTGTATTCCTGATGTCTGGATCTACTTTTTTCAGTTAATGAAAATTTCAAGAGATGAAAGCATCCAACTTTAATGATTTTGTACTAATACAACAAACAGAACTGACACCCATAATGTAGGACTACTTGTAACAGGCCTAGCACAATACTATCCCAAAATAGAGGAAGAGGGTGTGTGCACAAATGAGTGCTGTGACAGCATATGCAGTATGGGATCACCTAGACAGCTAACCAACTAACACCAGTGGCAAGGAGTAGGAGGACCATAAGCTGCATGAAGAGCACCACCACCATTAGAAAAATAGTCGTTAGCAGGTTGTTCAACAGCCATCAACAAATCGAGGAAGACTCAACAGATACATTTGAACCTCTTAAGCTCTCCAAGATTTCACTCCAGAAAAAAATAAAATAAAAAAACTCTGGTGTATATGCAGGTAGATTTACCAGATATATATGTGTGCTCTCATATGTGCATTCAAGGTGTGCTTTTCTACACCTTATGTGAATAACTCTTGCAATGTATGTTGGATTGTGAGATGCTTAAACCATCATCCACATTGGATTTTTGATTACGAACTTATACTCACAATAAACATCTTTCTCAAGGAAACAGTTGAATTGAATTGGAATTGAACATTACAAATCATCAAAACAAACTAAATGAACTTGAGACTGACTGAGGTGATGTAGAACCATATGAAGTGGATCTTTTGATTTGAAGTAGATCTTATTCATTTGAACCATGTGATCTGATATGGACCAACAAATACACTTGATATTGTGACAGTTGACGTAACGAGCAGCAGAGGAGGGATGTGGTACTGATCATATGCTCCGGATAGTATAGTAACTGCTGAAGAACACCATACTAATGCAAATCTGAACTGACACAAGGTTTTTGAAATAGAACAACATGAGAAGTATGTCAGCAGAAGGGTAAGACTATATGAATCAGTGCTGCAGGTCGCAAAGACAAAAGATGCTCACTTGAGTAGATGAAGATGACAAATAAGAGAGCTCCATGGTAAGTTAATGTAGCAAATCAGAGAGTTATTGCAACAAATAAGAATAAGGTATGTGCAATAAATGGACATGTTGATGGAGTATTGATCTTCGTAACCTTTGTTAGAAGGTTAAGATCAGAGGGTTTTTAACCATAAGATCAATTTTTTTAGTCTGACAGCTTTTTAACAACCATCTTTTGACCAAGTCAAAAATCAAATTTAAACCCTTCAAATGTGACAAAGCTTTAGGAGAGCTATCTAGGGTATGTCCAAAAAGTGGTGAAATATAGCATGCTTAAACATCAAGCCAAAGGTCAAAAGTCAAATTTTAGTATATATATTTTAAAGAGTGCAGTCTTCGATTGACTCTCCCGTTCGGCTTGAAATTTGAAAAAACAATGCACACAGCCAAGGGTCTACCCACATTCAGGGATTCGCATGGAGCTGATCTGCAAGTCTTGAATCCTTAACCTTCAATGTAGAGGCTCAAAGTGTTACCACTACACCATCTGCCTTTGACAAAAAAACGATGTTTTCCGGGAAAGCAAGTGAAAAACATTTACTAATTGTTAGTTGCTTGTTTTTTAATCTCTAAATGCTAGGAGTGAGCTTTTTCAGCTCTTAAAATCATACTTGTGCAAAGTTTTATAGGACCTCAGTTTTTGGCATCTAAAACAACTGTCTTTCATGCCTTTGGACCTTATTTTCAGCCTATAAAAAGATGGTTTTAGATTTTCATTACATAATTCAGTTCATAATCTTATAAAAAAATGGGAACAACCTAGAGAGTTTGTGAGGAGCTTCTTTTTCGATCTCAGCTCAAATTGGAAGGTTATTTGAAGACCTATCTCAAATATTCAGATCTCATATCTTTTTAGCAGCTCTTATTTTAGCCTATATTCAGTCCACTTCTTCATGTTATCCATCAATTTAACCTCTATTTTAAGGATACGTATCTATCTTTTGGATCTCATTTATTAACTTCCATTTAATACATCTCAGATTTATATGTGCAAATTAAAAATAAAAAAGGTATGACATGCAGTAGGTACACGACAAGAGTTTTTTGCATATGCATCAATCAAGATAATTGTTTAATTGTATAGATTTATTTTTGTTTGATCATATAGATTTATTTATTATAAATTAGTCAGTAACTTCTATGACTCATGAACTACTTCTATATTCGATACAAATTTTAAAGTAGTCTAAATTTTAATCGAAATGGTTAAATAAATTAACCTAAATAATTAGCTTTTGTCAATTCAACCACTTGATGCCTGCATTTGTGAAGCATTTACAGCCTACATGGGCCTACATAGGAATTGTTGGGAGTCTGTTTCATATTTCAAGTGGATCGAGACAGGAAAGATCTACGAACACATGATGGCATGAAGTATACTTGCACTTTGAAGTTGAATTAAACCAATCTGAAGTTGTGCCACAAAGAGTATCTACTACAACATTGTCAAAGAAGCATTGTTGATCATATGCTGCTGACCATATAGAATTGTTAAAGACCACCATGTTGATGCAGACCTGGCCTGGCACCGGAAAACACGTAATTGAAATAGAAAAATCATGAAAAATATGACCACAGAGTCATTAGATTATATGAATTGGGATCACAAGTTGCAAAGATAAGAACTACGCAGCTGATCAGGTGAAGGTAAGAAGATTGTGCATCAATCAGTAACACAGACCAGAGAAGTCGAGACAGCAGCTATGAAGACGCATGCATGAGCTGGTGGATATGCACAAGAGTTGTAGTATGAAACGATTCAGCTAATCACTTGTAAAATTAACAAACTGGTCCTTAAAAAAAAAAAGCTTAAATTTAGCCAATAATGAATAAAATTAACAGACTGGTCCTACTTTTACACAATCTCTAACATGATTTAAGTTTAATGAAAACTTCTAACTAAATGATTCTAGTATGACGTTACACATAACATATTATAAAAATCGTTAACAATGTAGACTATCCATGGGCTAGTAGAATAGAAGATTCTTTCCATGGAACTTTTTACTAATGACCATTGGATACCATGCGACAGCTCCACTCCATCCATGTTTGAGTAAGCTTTCTGATTGAGTCTCTCATCTATATTGAATAGCCAAGAATGCATCATGATGCAGTCCATCAGAACGGCCAGGCATATGGGTTCTAATGAAGGTCCTAATAGGACCATGAACACAGTTCAAAGCTCAAAAGAAGATCTTAGATCAGAAAAAAGAGCACTTGTTCAGAAAATGTGCATACTGTAGAATGTTCTCTGATGGATCATCAATGGCAATCTTCGTGACCAGAATTAGGACAGTTGCAGTGCGAGCAAGATGACCGCAAACAAGATTGAGGAAATCTTCCATATACACCCTACATATATTCCAAAAAATCAGTTATATGTCCTGCAAATCATATGAGAATTTAGTAACTATGCTTGCCATACCCAAAGTTCCACAGACATTTGAGCTATCTTATTCATTTTGAAAGAGAAGAATTTACTCGTAAGTCCACTTTGAAACATAATGCCTGCATTCTGGAGGTCTTGAACTATGAAATCTGTACAAAGTACATTTAATTATTGACTTACATAAGAGTAAGCCATAAACTTAGGCTTTCTGAAGTTGCTGTCAAAAGCAGAGAACTCTCTGTGATGAGAATGAGAATAGGGCTAGCATGTGAAGCTTGTCGTGATCAAAGGTGCCATGGATGTTTATTTATCCCATAATTGCTCCCCACTTTTTCGTATATAGAATATTACATTTGTCTACATCCCATTCTACATTAGGGCTACATTAGGTAGCACAAGAACTCATCACATTCTACGTCAGGGCTACATTAGGGCATATCTAGGTTTGGCAAATGTGATGTACATGGAATGAGCAAAGAATGCAAATTTGTATGTGCATGGATGGCCGAGTCTCCAAAGTCAAATGACCTTCATGATTGTGAGTGCTTAAGACTGAACCTCAGAAAATGCATCAGCCCTTCTTGACCCTGTTATAGCTGCAGTAGCCGACAGAGGACGGTGGCCGACATTGACATGCACTTTTCCGGCTTCGAGCCGGATGTTAGTGAGTTGCAATTCTGGCTTTCCACTGCTTATTTGTATTCCTTCAAGCCTCTTGCTTGCCTCCACCTTCCTGTCATCAATGGTTATAGGAAGCCTCCCTTCGATCAATCTTCCATCAGATGCAGGTCTTTTCCACATTGTCTCCAGGCTCACTGGCTCTTCCACATCCCTTTGAGTTTGGTGCCTTGTGATTCTGAATGCAGGAGACTCTTCTCTCGATGAAGTATAATGTTGAGGAGATTGTTTACCATGTGTGTTGCTTGCATTTGGAGTTCTCTCCAAACCTGTAGGGCCTTCTTGCTCTGTTCCTTCCATATTGTAGCCTTCTGAGAAGCGAGCATGGCCATGGCCACTGCAATCTGTTGTCTCAATAAATCTCCCTTTGGCAGATGATTTCTTGCAGTAATTACAGGCTGCTTGGCTTTTGCTTTTTATTCCTACAGCCTGACCAATTCGGGATTGTGGTCGTTGTTGCTCATTTCTGACATCCTCAGTTATTTCCAGCATAGTCATCATCTTCTTTGATGGACTCTCTCTCTGATTTGCAGTCATCATGCGAAAGAGCTTGACAAGCTCCTCCCCTAAAGCATTACATTTATTTTCTGCTCGAGAAGCACCTTCAAGTGCAGCCTGTACACCAATGCAGAATTTCTCCAACTTTGTATCCAATGATCTACAAAAAGGTGTAAGAAAACACACATGCAGTCATTGAAATGAGGGAAAATGATAACCATGCAGTCATGCACTACTGAAGTCTGTCACAAGGACTGAGCTTGCAGCACCTTGCCAGGCTATGTGATGCTCTCTCTAAAGTCGCTCTTGATGTTGTTGAAAAATCAACAAAAAAGAGAAGGAAGAAATACCTCCAATTAGAGACTGTTTCAGTTTCCACCTGCACGAGTTTGTTCTCCAAACTCACCAATCTTCTGTCCAGAGGATCCCATGATTCTGAAGATTTTTCATCATCTTCAACTAATCCTTTCCCAGATTTTATTCTCTGCACAAAACGTGATAATTCTCTGTAAAGGTTCATAACTCTTTCCTTTTGTGGCGTTTGCATGTTCTCTGCAAAGTCCATACCACCCAGTTGATCATCTTCTCCTACAAAGTTCATGCTTTCCAGTGTCAAAATCCTCTTTTCGAACTCTTGCAGTAGCCTGGCAGCACTGTCATATTTTTGAAGCCATGCTGAAGCTGACTTCTGCAGATCCCCAGTAGAGGCTTGTACTCCTTCCACTGATGATAGAATACTTAACTGCACATTTTCAAGCTTAGAAATCTTTTTACTGCAATCATTAACCTTCCCAGAAACTTCTGTTTGAGCTACAACTATGTCTCTCATCTGAGTTTCTAAATTATTTACACTTTGTTCCATTTCTACTTGAGCAGGCATTGTCTCAACCATATCCTTCCTTACCTTTTGAAATAGTTCTTCTGTGTTTTGAGACTGCAAAACAAGATTATTTTCAAGATTCTTGTTTTGATCAGTAGCAGCCTGCAACCTAGTAAAGGCTTCATCTACCTTCTCTATCAAGTCATCAATCTCATGTCTCAGTGCATTGTCCTTCTTCTCAGTTTCCATCTGTGCATTTGCACGGTGGGACTCAATGGAGACATTTAGCTCATTTATGCTTCCAGCCAAAGTGCTCAACATATCTTCTGTCCTTTTCACATGTTGCTCAAATTCCTCCTGAGATAACCAGTTTCCTTGTTCGATTGCACTGGCGATTTCCTGGATATTCTGTCTGTCCTTTTCAATGCCTTGGACAGAAGACTGAGCTCGGGAAATCTCTATGTGCATCAGTCTCTTACACTCTTCAAGATGGGTTTCCAGCTCCTTCTTGTAACTTGCATATGCGTGACCCGTGGCTTCATTTATTTCTTCAGACATGGCAATGCTGTCAGATTGCATCCTGTAAACATCTGCTAATGCCGTTTTAGCTTTTTCTGCTGCATCATTGGCAGCAGCAGCTGCAGTTGTAGCTTCCTCTTTTTGAAGGATTATGGATGTCTTCAAATCACAAATTTCTTTTTCTAGATCTTCTTTAATTTGGTGCCCTTTTATTTGTGCTTCAGATATCACTGCCATAGCCACTTGCATTCCTCTATCCATGTCTTCACTCATCCTCTTTACTTCACCAGCCGATGCAATAGCCATATCCCTCTCAGCAGCCAAATTTTCTTGTATCTTATGGCTTTCCCTCATCACATTTTCTAACTCGGAAGAGAAGTGTTGCATCATCTCTGCAAAAATCTCATCTGCTTTTTGTGCAGTGGAAGCTACATGGTCTAATGCAGCATTCGTCTGATCTCTATTTTTCTCCATAGCAGCAATGGTTTTGAGTATACCTTCTTCGTCCTTTGCAATTTCTTCTAGTCTTTTTTCTATGTGTGAGACTCTTGAGTCCACTTTGTCCAGAACAAGCTTTTCCAATGGTGTATCCATAGCCGCTTTTTTCTGTTGATCTTGCTGGAATTCCCTTAATTCAGTGTGTTGAAGTTCAAGCTCCTCCATGTGAGTTTGACATTCCAGCTTGAAGTTGAGAAGCTCACTTCTTATATCCTCCAGACCACATGAGTATTGCTGAGAAAAACTTTCCACCTTCTCGATGACAAGCAACCTTTCCCTGATGTTTGCATTGTCATCTTCTGCTTTCTTCTTTCGAAGATCCTCAGCCTCTATAACCTTATCTAAGACCGCTTTTACATCCTGTCCCTCAACTTTTATGGCTTGCAATGCTGATCTGATGTAATCCACCTCTTGATTGATGGATTTCCTGAATTCCTCATCATTGACCTTCTCTTGCATGGATTCTTTCTTAAAATATTGCAGGTGCTTCTGTAACATGCCATTTTCTTGCTTAAATGCAATCTGATTTTCATCAATTGTCTGTTTTACCACCTCAATTACATTAGCAAGCTTCTCTATGGTGTCCTTCATCTCTTCCCTACCCCTAGAGAGCATCTCCACTTCTTCCCACAAGATGGGCAGATCATTCTTCATAACATCCAGCACCTTTTCCTTATCTCCCCAGATGGACTCCACATGACTTGCAAATTTTCTTTCTATTTTTTCATCCATATATGCATCAATTTGCTGCCTATCCAATGTTCTTGTTTTCTCTACTTCTGCAAGAGTGGATTTCATATCCTTACGTATGCCTTCAAACTGTTTCGAGAGTCCAAGTTCAAACTCATCAAGATCCCTTTGGATTCCACTTTTGACCTTCTCATTCAATTCAGAGAAAAGGTCTACCTTCATCTTGTCAATGAGCGATTCGATTTTAGATTGTATCAGCTCCATGCTAGGAATGTTTCTCTCTGTTGCTTGCTGCTGTAGCTTGAATTCTTGTCTAGAGCTCTCTACATCCTCTAAGAGCCTCTCTATTCTTATCAATCCTACCCTAACATCATCCATCATCTTTTGCATTTCATCTCTTAATGCATTCTTCATGCCAACCATTTCACACTCAGCATCTTCTCTCCATACAAACATTTTCTTCTCAAGCCCCTGCATTTCAGTCTGCCATCGTTGCCCTTCAGCTTCCACACGAACAGTGAAGCCTTCCATACACCTTCTCAATTCTCCTACCAAGTCCTGCAAAGCAGTGAACTTGGCCTCGAGGCCCTCAGATGGTGACATGAATGGGACTCCCTTCTTGTTCATCTCCTCAATTTCGCTGTCCTTCCTAATTTCTGAAGAGCTATATTCTTGACCAGCATCCAAGAGATGGGGTGACTGAGGATTAGAAAGGGGTGAATCCGAATCTACAGCATGCCGTATGGCATCGTCTATGACAACAAGAGCTCCCCTGTTCCTGTTCTTTTTCCTTGTTGACCTTGAGGTGCTCTTCTGAGATGTATTGCGACTGATAACATCATGACACAACTTCTGTTCAACGACAGGCACTATCTTCCTTGCCCAAATACCATCTGTCGAAGAAGGAATATGGCTTCTTTCAGTTGGTGTCTCTTCTTGGTCCTCTAGTGACTGTCCATTTGTCCTTCCCCTTAAGTATCTGGCAGATGGGTCTGTAATATAATTCAATTTCTTGGAAAACATGTCCAACGCAGATGAGGAAGCGCAGGGTGTGGCATTTTCATCTGCAGAGCTATCTTCCTCGTCATTGATTATGGTGTCCATAGTAAACCTGTCAGAGGACATTCTCAATTTAGCAGACGGGCTTACAGATGCATCCTCATCCGTGTCTGGATATTGGCGCTGAATTTGGAGCATCCTATCCTTCAATCTTTTCTCCAAAAGCTCAGGAGAGAAACGGAAATTCGCTTTACCCTTATCAGGAGATTTTTGGTCCTTCCTTCCAGATAGGGGAGGGGTCAGTGCGCGCTTTTGTATTTGGGGAGGGTTAACACGCTGAGAAGAATGGGGATGGTAATCTAATGGCTTCTTGGGTGTGCTTTCTCTGTGGAAATTGGGTGAGCCTGACTTAAACTCAGGAGATGCTGATAATTCAGCATCTACGGATACTTTTTTCTTTATATCCTGTTTCTTTCCACCCCAATGTTGAAGCTGATTGGCTACAAGGGCACACCCTCCTATCATGGACTGTAACCTCTGATCTGCATGATGAAAATGTCTTATTTAATAACAAAGAGGTCATATTTTGGAAGCTTATATTACTCAAACAGATTAAACAAAACCAAATGGTGTGCATCTAGAATGCATGATATGAAGCAGCATCAAAGTATTTAGAGAAGATCAAAATTATTTGCCACCATGTGTTCCATTTATTTATCTATTTTATTTATTTATTTATTTTTTTTAATGGAGGTTCAGTCGAAGCCTACTCCCCCGAGCTTTAACTTTGAAATTACAACTGTACAAGTGAACGGGCATAGTACCCATGGGACCCCCCGCATCCCACAAAGCACTGGTTATACTGCCCGAAGGCGACACAAGAGAGGATTGCCTGAAGGCAACTGGTTGCAATTGGATACAACGTGGTTCCACTGGCCTTAAGCCCACAAGGTGTCCTACCGTAGTGGTTACACTGCTGTAGATGGGGATCCAACCTTCGCCTCCGCCTCAAGAGGTGGAAGGCCCATCCAGCCAAGCTAACTCGCACGGACTGTGTTCCATTTTTTTTCCTACGAGCGTATGATGTATAATAACATTTGTCAATATCAAGACACATAACTATATTTTCAGCACATACACCCAATCTATTGCATAGAATATGCTTTAAAGCACCAGCTAAAAATGAAGTGCACTCTTCCAAAGTTTGTTCGAGTCCCAGCCAAAATCCAAAAAGTTTTAAAAGTTACTAGATGTTTGAGCAACTTGAACTTATAGACTGCCGTGAATTCTGTAATAAGCAAGCGATTCGGATCAGATATGCTCAAGATACATGGAAGTATAGTATAGAGTGTTTAACAAATTCAGCATGCCATGCACATTCGCATTGAAACATAGTTTCTTATTTTGACAGGTGGCTTGATCTTATGTACATGCCTGCTACATATAACACATCATTCGTATTTTATGCGGAAGCTGACATATCTAGTTTGGAATAGTTTGGGCTGGGAGATTGCTGATTGCCAGGAAAAAACATCACTTAGGATTGGCAAATTCGCTGGTATGGGACTTGGCTTGAAAGCTAAAATTGCACCTTGTAGTCTTCATGAATTACTGAGATATATTAGTGTGTTAGTTAGAAGAAGAGTTGGAATCGTCGTTATTGTGTAGTTGAAGCTCTACAGGAGTTTGACGTTTCGGAAGAAAGTTAAATTGATTAATGTATTGTGGAACGTGACTGCTTCGATCTTAGAGTATCAAGTGGTAACTCAGCATGTGATGTTCTGCCCAGAATGACATGTACAATATTACCTGCAGAACTCGGTCTTAAGGGTAAAGAAGGGACAACTATAGGGTCCTTGTCTGCTGCTAGGTCAGAGGCGGCAACAATGTTCTTCCCCTTCTGCATAGCTCTCTTCCTGGAGCTTGGGGAAGATGATCCAGAGAAGCTTGCGGGAGAAATATCAACTTGAGGATCAGCAGCTCTGATGCCCCAAATCTGCTGCCTCCTGCTAGGTGAGTCTCGCGTTCCCACTGATGTTTGACCCTTTTTCATCGTCGCAGGAGAGGACGAAACGGACCGAGATGGTGGATCCGGTGAAGAGCTTTCTGCCTCGAGGGTGTGGATGCGCTGTCTGCAACAAGAAAGACAACTCAGCAACTCGTAGACGTGTTTATCCTTGGAGCTCGTGGAGTATTCTGGATGGGAGGGTATTGTGGACGATATGAGGGTTAAGAACTTGCGTAAGTGGAACAGTTCATCGGAGAACAGGGAAGACTTCTGGCAGAAAGCGGCCCTCTTGAGGTGAGTACGGGCGTTTTTGCAGTAATAGGTGAGTGGAAGAGGTTGCTGCTCCATCTATCTGCATCATCTCCAGCTCGGCATACTTGCGTGCTCTGCTGCCCGGCTATCTTGGTAACGGGTAACGACCACCTAGTTCAGTTGAACAAATACAGAATATAACGTAGGACAACATTTTAAATCGTCATGTCTTCGACTAGTGAAGCACCCTCAATTTCTCTCAAAACTCTTCTTTTTTTTGTTTTTTCTATGAAAAGAAACACGTCACATAGAGATAAAACTTGAGATTGTGGCACAATTTAAGAGACTATATGAGGAGTCTAGAAGTGT